>CM061533.1:82566145-83232145 GCA_030545055.2 Neoaliturus tenellus
GACGAGGATCAGGGAGGAGTCTTATAAGTATTGAAGGATTAAATATAAGAGTTCATAAACATGGATATGGACTAATGGGATCTAGTTATATTCGTTTGCCAAAAATAATTAAGGATACAAGATCATGTATTAATGTGAAAAATCAAGATAACGAATGTTTTAGATATGCGATGACAGTAGTGTAAATTGCGGCCGCTGGCCCAGTTCAAGGTCACCTGAGGGATGACGTCATCGAGGTCAATGACCTCAGCGATGACGCAATCGATGACGTCATTTTCATGACGTCACACCCATGACGTCACAGAAATGACGTGCTGATGACGTCAGCACCCCTTACGTCATCAATATGACGTCACCGACGCCACTAAGGTCAAGGTCACGCCGAAACTCAAAATTTTTTGGCACTTTTGCCGTTTCTCGCACTACGCTCCGAGTTTCAGTCACAGTCACCGTGACCTTGACGACTTGGAGCGAATTCGCGACAAGAAACGGCAAAAGTGCCAAGTCAAACTCGAGTTTGTGACATGACCTTGCCTATATGGCCGATCGGTAATCCCTCAGGTGACCTTGAACCAGTACAACGCCCGCAATTTCATATTACTGTGACCTTGAAAACTTAACAAAGGAGCGCCGACACCGATGCGCACCCCACGACAGTCACCGAGCGACTGACCTCCAGGCTCCGCGTACTCTAGGTATATCGGCTTGAGAGACTAAGACTCTAAACTGTCAGGAATGGGAGTAACTAACTGAATTTTGCAAGGAAAAGTCATTTCATCCAATATTCTAAACAAATCTTCATCAGTAAAACTTACATTAGTCTGTTTGGTATAAAACTTAGGGTGTCCGCGCAACAGTTTGCGCCACTTAGCTAAAGTCGAAACCCTTTTGACTTTGAGTGGTGGACAGTGAGCAACTAATAAAGTCTTAACACGGCTAAGTTTCTTACCTAAAGCGTCCCGCGACATGGCTTCCCCTCACAAAAGTCCGCACAATACTGAGAGACTGCTTGTAGCGCATGAGTCAAGGGAAAAGAGGTGGGGGAAACAGCAGGAGTGGGGAAAGGTCACAGTGGTGAGGGAAGGTGAGGTTGTACGCTGGAGTATCGCATCACTTCACCATGAGCTGTCCTACAGTCAACACACTGTTCTCTTGGCCCGAGTTGGCACTAGAAGAAACATTTCTGTACAGCTTAGGCTGTGAGAGCCGAGGAAGCAAAGTCAAAGTGGAAATTGTGTTAAACTCCAAGATGAAGAATCTCCTAAATAAACTAATTGTATCCCTGCAATCCCCTATAACTTTAGAGAAAAACCACTGTATAAAGCGACACCTTATCATTTGGCAAAACGAATTGGAAATGGAAAAGATTACAGTAAAATTAATTTAACTTAAAATTTGGACTGGACACTCATGGCGATACCACGTGGCGTGCAAACACCACCCTAAACATTACAAGTTAGGTTATTGAGCACCTCTGGTACGATAACCGACGTGCTAGAGTTAAAGTGTGATGACCTTGAGTCAAAACACTGAAATACTACAAGTCGATATCGTCCCAGAGTTAAAGTGTAGTGACCTACATTTAAAACTTGTAAAATTACTTACATATAGAGAGCTAGAGAACACCGAGACGCACCGCATGGAAGCCGGAGACATACTGGCGAAGCGGTGTTGTGCAGCCTAGGGACCCAGTTGTGGTGGGGGTATAGCCAACACTTAGAGTAGAAGTGTTGTGGGTGACCTTGACCCACTTGAACCCCCCCCCCCCCCCCCCCGACAAAAAGTGCGAGCCCGCCCCCCGACAAAAAGTGCGAACACCCCCCCCCCCCCCCCCGAGAAAAAGTGCGAGCCTCTGCACTCGGACCGAGGACGTAAGCCACTAGGGCTGTCCTCAACCTCTTGTTTCCCTTCTGGAAACTCAAAATTATGTAAATGAAAGTTTGTTAGTTACTTGTGTTTTTGTCCCCAAGGCCCCCGAACATTCGTGGTTCACCATGGATGTACGGGGGCCGAAATTTTTTAATGTCAGTGTGGCCTTGACCCACAAAGATTTATAAAAATTTACTGCATTGTTCAGTTAAATATTAAAGATAGGGTACGGGAGTAGACCCCCGTGTAAAGCTATTTTAAACCAATGTTAGCATGGGTCCTCTCAGGCATGCAATATTGCGGCTGGGTTGGGAACCGGTCCGTTTGTACGCTGGCATGCAGACCACAGCTGTGGCCAATTTGCGGCGGCCTCTGCACTCAGACCGAGGACGTAAGCCACTAGGGCTGTCCTCAACCTCTCTCAAAATTATGTAAATGTTTCGTTAGCTATTGAAAAGACAATGCAGTAAATGTTTACAAGTCTCGCGTGGCGAAGGGAACACGACATTGGATGTTGCCCTTTTGTCATAGTTGTGTCTCTTCGGAGGCTACAGCGATGACAACCCAAGTGTTTTTAATTTTTTTAAAGTTTTTTTGTGAGCTTGACCTAAATATATAAAAGTTTTTAAAATCTTTAACAGTGAGGTCTTCTTAACACAGTAAATATATTAAGGTCTTTTAAAAACGTAACAGTTAGGTATAAGTAACACACAAGTTTAGAGTCGTCCATAGTTGGGTCTTTTCGGAGGCTTCAGCGATGGTAACATAAATACCCCAAGTGGGGCTTATTTTTTTTAATTTACCCCCCCCCCCCCGACAAAAAGTGCGAGCTCCCCCCCCCCCCCCCCCGACAAAAAGTGCGAGCCCCCCCCCCCCCCCCGACAAAAAGTGCGAGCCCCCCCCCCGACAAAAAGTGCGAGCCCCCCCCTCCCCCACCCCCACCCCCTCTCCCACCCCTGATATCCTGGGCGTGGCAGCCCCGGTGGGGATATAAGGCGGCCGGGTGGCATGCACTTCTCATTCCAGTCCAGGTTCCCGTACCGACCGGTTCTCTCTCGCTCCTGAGATTTTGTATACTTATTTCAATCTTCTTTTCATATTTACTCTTTTCATATTTACTCTTCATTTATTTGCTTCATCAACATGGGTCTTAAGCTCAAGAATTACCCACCAGCTTCTTCAACCTCGGCCAACACGCCTCAGCCCTCATCGTCCTCCGCTCCGATCCTAGAATATCTCATGACAGCACAGATCCTGAACTGCCTGACGATGCCGCCGCCGCCGCCGCCGCCACTGCAGCCTGCCTCAATGCCCAGCCTGTCACCATTGCCACCAGCATTGGAAGAGGTTGGCGCACCTGCAGCATCGGAAGAGGCTGGCGCACCCGCGGCATCTTCAAAAAACCCCAGCGGACGAGTCCTGATAGCCTCTCCAGCACTCTCTCTGCTATCGGACTCGGGATCGGAGTCTGCGGTGTTCGAAGAGGCGTCAAGGTCGAGGATAACCCCCTACAGTCGCACAAAGAAAATCCTATCCTACACCAAATCTCAATGTCCCTCACCCATATCCCCCATGCCACCTACACCAACCAAACCACCACGTAAATCAATCTTCTCCCCCGAACTTCCCACGATCGACCTAACCCGTTCACCTACCCCACCCAAAATCGTCTGCAGCCTACCTTTTGACCTACTTAAACCTTCACCTCCCACCCCCATTCCTTCTAGCCAGCCTGAACCCGACAAGCTCCAAAACACTCCAGTAAAGCGTCCAACACAAAAACGTAAGCGTGTTAAAGTCCCTGCTGGCAAGGGTAATAAATGCGATTACGTGTGGATGTCAAAAGACTTTGGGGTTCTTTGCTGTCAGAAGTTTGCTGTTTTAGATAAAGTTCGTTGCCAAACGCACTTGAACAAAAATATCAATCTTCCGAGAGTAAAACCCTACAGTCTTAATAACATTAGGCCTAAAACATCCCAACCCAGACATCCCCACAGTCCGCAACCGCTTGATATTAGAAGACTTAAAGTGGATGAAAAATATTATTTTATTGTTCAAACTTATGGAGCTTTTGATGCCAATGTAGAAATCATTGTAAAAGGTAATGGCTGCCTTCATACAATGAAAGTACCGATTCGGATGGTACAAAGACAATTTTTCATCCACAAAAAAGGCTATCTAATACGAAAGGAAGGATGCCAATCTGCGTGGGAAATGGATTAGGATGTAGGCCCACCAAAAGAAATTCTAAATTGTTAGGTTGTGTTGGACAATATTTAAAAAAAAAAACAAAAATTATTTTTCCAAATTATTTTTCCAAATTTAGTCCTAACCCTCTTAAAGTAAGGGAGAGGGGTATTATACAAGTCAACTAATAAAAAAAAATACTTGACTTGTATAATACTTTAACCTGGCGGTGATGTAAAGTCACTGGGACAATCTCAAACCGTGTCCTTGAGGGTGAAGACTAAATTACAAAAATCTTTAACAAATAAAAACTTACCTCCAAACACTTGTAGTTTGCTACAAGTGTTTGGAGGTAAAAATTTTTCAAAGTTTGAATGACCTTGACACATATATAACAGTCTTAATTCTTAACAAAAACCACCAAACACTTGTGGCTTGCCACAAGTGTTTGGAGGTAAAAATTTTTCAGTTTGAATGACCTTGACCCATATAAATTACTGTTTAAAGTAAAGTGCTAACCTTACAACTAATGTTGTGTATCACGTGATACCCCCACTCTAACGCTCTTACTAAGCTTGTATGAGCCGTTCATTTGCTTCAGTCTGTTCCTGTGCTCCGTGGTAAACATGTCACGGTACAATTACAAAGGTGGTGACTTCTTGATAGATCAACACAATGCTTGGGAAGTGCTAAACCGGCATAGAATGGAAGTTGAGTATTGTATAAGACGAGATGGGTCTACATTTTATCTATGTATTATAAACAACCAAACTCATTAGTATGAACACTGGACAAAAATTAATTATAACAACATAGATGAGCTGTTTGCTTGGGTTTTTGAGGTGTGTAAAGTTATTGAAGAAACCAAAATGATGGGTGTGCTAAAGGTATGTAAAACCGATGACCGCGAAGACTAAGGGAAATTTAGTGAAAGTCCTTAAGCTATTCCCCCCCACACCCCCACCCCCACCCCGCCCCCAAATCTACAAATAGGTATATATAGGAGTGGTAATCCACTTTCCGCTCATTCAGCTTGCAACTGTTAAGCCGAACGCTTCACACCATGCCTTCAGCTTTTGCTTCTAACTCCACCTCAGGTGTTGGGCCAATCCGATCGGGGCCTTCATCAAGGAGTCGTGTCCGGTTCTCCGGCTTTGGCCCTGTCAGGAAGGAGTTACGCAGCAGCGGAGCCTCTCAACCAACCACATCAGATGCATCTACCCAGACATCACCAAACTTAATCGAAAGGTACAACGAAATTATAGAGCAAAAGGATAGGGTGTTAGAGAGTGTAATCCGTGAGGCAAATTCAATCCTAAGGAAATACGACAGACTAATTATGAAGTGTCAAGATCTTTTAGTGGACAGTGATGCTAGTGAGGATGAGAGTGGATAGGTGTGTGGGTAAAGACTCGGACTGGGACTTGTGTGTTTGTATGAATGTGTGTGTGAATGCGGAATACAGAGCGGGGGATAGATCACTCTGTCTCAATGGACTAACATGCCACTTAGTGATCTATCCCCCGTTCTGGTAATGTTTTTGGATGGCCTTGACCCACTTTACCAAGGTTAGCTAGTACCCCCACCACTGATAAGTGTATATATACGGGTATTGATGTGCAGTTTGGTTATTCTGCTTTGTACCGCTTAGCTGAATACTACACTTTAACATGGCTTCCAACTCTCGGGCTTCCTCTTCTTCAAGAAGGCGTGCTGCCAACATCCCGCCTGCTACTCGTGGACCTGTTCGACCATTCCATAGCATAACTGTTGCTCGAGCAAACGCCTGCAAAGCTCCGATGCTACGGACCCTGCTGGAGGTGAGTCAAGACGGGCAAGGCTTGCTCAGTCCTGGTCAACGGCAGGAGCAAGAGAGGCGTATGGCGTACTTCAAGCTGCAGGGTGTAGTTCCCAGCTTGAAGTTAGGCGACCCAAGAGTAGCAAGTGTCACTGAGGCAGCGGACTACATATCACACCTTCACACTGTTTTGGAAGTGAAGGACCAGCAAATTGAAAACTTAAAAGAACAATTAAAACAATTTAATTTTAACCCAATGGAGTTTGTGGAAGCAGTGATGAGTGATAGTGATGATGAAGGAACTGAATATATACTGGGTATGTAATAGAGGACTTGAACAGAGACATGTGTGTGTGTGTGTGTGTGTGTGTGTGTGTGTGTGTGTGTGTGTGTGTGTGTGTGTGTGTGTGTGTGTGTGTGTGTGTGTGTGTGTGTGTGTGTGTGTAGAATACAGAGCGGGGGATAGACTACTTTGCGGCAATGGACTAGCATGCTGCTTAGTGGTCTATCCCCCGCTCAAAGGGTAGCATTGGATGACCTTGACCCACTTTGAACTAAGGACAACCGGTTAACTGGTATAAAAGAGGGGGTCTCTACATCTTGACTTCATTCTGCTTTAAGCCTTCCAGCCAACAAGTAGAACGCGTAAAAATGAGTGGTTCACTGATCATTGGTAAGGAGTTGGAGTATGTGAGCATTAACTATTTAAACTGTAGAGGAATGTTGAAGAAGGTTTATGATATTGTTAAAAGAATGGTTGTTGAAGAAGGTAGGGTAGTGATTGTAGCGTGGAAGAAGAAGCAGTATACAGGACAACAAGTGAGAGCAAGTGACTTTGGGGGGAATAGTGTGTTTCAAATTGGATGTGCGAACTTGGTTAATTTGGACATTGTGTTTTGGGACTTGGAAAGGTTGATTGAAAATAGTGGCAAACATGGGGAACTCTTAATTGGCAGGGAGGACAGAGTATATGACTAAGTGTTAAAGACTGGGGGGCTTATGTGTGTGTAAAGACTAGGACTTGTGTGGAATACAGAGCGGGGGATAGATCACTTTGCGGCAATGGACTAACATGCTGCTTAGTGGTCTATCCCCCGCTCAAAGGGTGTCATTGGATGACCTTGACCCATATAAAAGTAGAGGGGGATGAGGTAATAGGGTGGGGGAAATTGGTATATATGTAGGACCAATGAAGAGCGTGTTTAGTCAAGCATTTGTCTAGACACCTGCTGCAACCTACCACTAGCAATGGAAAGCTACAGTGTGGAGTTCATTCTTTTGGAAGAAGACATCAATGAAGTTGTGGAGCTGATAGAAGAAAAGACCAGCCTGGGCACACTAGAACTTGTAAACTGTGAGCCTTTGGACAATGCGGCAATCGATAAAATTGCACATTTTATGCTGCACCTACGTACTGAACATACAAGTAATATGGAGTTCGTGCAGTACCTTTTCGCAAACCAAGTGAACGTTCGAATAACTATTACTTGGTGGCAATAAAGTGTGTAATATTCTCGGCTTGGCTTGGACTTGGACTTGGACTTGAGTGTGGTCTGTGGAATAGAGCGGGGGATAGATCACTTTGCGACAATGGACTAGCATGTTGCTTAGTGGTCTGTCCCCCGCTCAAAGGGTATCTTTAAGTGGCCTTGACCCACATAAAATGTATAGTTGGTGGGGGGTATAAAAAGGCAAACCAATTGGATAGATACACCACTTTCATACCATGGCTCCACTTGATAACACCGTGTTCCATCGCGACAGAGTTCTTTCAATTCTGGAGGTAACACCTGTAGAAGTTATAGAAGCAGAGGATCAACTACCTGCGGTTGACCAGGAAAAGGAGGAAGAAGAAATAATGGCCATTGAAACGGACTCGGACGAAGCTGGTTTAACGGACAATGAAATGGACTTGCACGCCTACGAAACATTAGAGTCATCATCTGAGTCGGAAATTGAAGAAGAAGAACAAGACACTCCTCATCGTCCAATGGATAGGATATTAGTAGCCAGAAGAATTATGTATTGTCATCGCTACCTATTTCGTTATGAGAATGATTCCGACTCTGATGGTGATGTTTCACCTTTGTAAAAAGTTTAAACAAAAAGTTAAAAAAAGAATGTGAGAGGGGGATAGAGCACTTTGTAGTAAATGATGCTGCTTAGTGCTCTATCCCCCGCTCAAAATAATAATTCCAAATGGCCTTGACCTACATAAACTTGCTCAAACAGACGTCTTTGAATAAACTTGTACAAATTATTGAATCTAGACCAAATATCATCGATTTATCAAGCCTACTGATAAATGTATTACAAACGGTTGTGTAAAGGCTAAATTTAGCACATGATTGATAACCTGTTTCTATATGACGTCACTTTCCCCACCTATCTGCCTCAGATATAAAGGGTCCCGGTCGAGCGCGCTGCTCATTTTTGCGTGGACATTCACAGAGTGTGCATTCAAAGCCAAACTGTTTGAAATGGCTCTTTGCGACATTTGTGGGGAAATCTTTCAAGACGAAGATCTTTTTACCCTACACAGAGAATTACATAAAGACGAAGATAGAAAAGAAGATATTACCATGGATGAAATAGACTTAGACTCAATTGACCGGTTTTTGGAAGAGCACCAGAAGCAGACGGACTACTGGGACAGCTATCTACAGCAAATGCAAAGAAGAAGACCTAGTGTGATCCTATTTGCTGGTGCTGGACCATCTACTGCTAGAAGACCTTTTGAAGAAGAAAATTATATGCAAGAAGAAGAAGACACTGAAGAAGAGGACACTGAAGAAGAACTGGAAGATGTGAAACAACTGCGCACCACGGCCTTGCCAGGACGAGTTGTAACACATTTCAAAATTTATAATGTTCAATTGGAACTGGAAACATTTATAACCCAGGCTAAGGAACTTGTCGGTCGAACCTTGAGGGAAGAACTACAAAGATTAAATTTTATTAAATTTGGAATGGTGTTAGAGGCTATGTTTAACAATACTGAGGGTGAAACAGCATTGAGAGCGTTCATTACCAAAAACCGAACCCTTACCTTCACCTCCAACATCGATGATATTATTGAAGAATGCTTGAGAGAACTTATAACAAAACTTCAAGAACATGAAGGAAGAGGATCTGGATGGACTTTGTCATAAATTGAAGGTATGGATGTAAGGGTTCACAAGCATGGATATGGTTTAAGGGGTAGTAGTTTTATCCCTTTACCAAAGAAAATCCAAAACACTAAATCGTGTAGGAATGTGCAAAATGAAGGTAATGAATGTTTCAAGTATGCAATGTTAACCAAGTATGTTAAAGATCATCCTGAAAGAGTTGGTAGAGAATATTACGAAAATGAACACCGCTACAACTTTCAAGGCCTCACCTACCCAGTTACATTGAAAGACATAGACAAATTTGAAAAGAAAAATCCTGGCGTTTCAGTGAATGTTTTTGGTCTGGATGATTCGAACAACGTTTATCCTTTGCGGGTAGTAAAAGTTGAGCAAAGAAACCACACGGATTTGCTATTGATCACTAAGGGTGAAATTTCACATTATGTGTGGATAAAGGACTTTGCATCCTTGATTCGAAATCAATTATCAAAACAGAGGCGTAGGTTAACAGTGTGTAAAAGATGTTTTTGTTTCACATATAAAGAAATAAGACAAGGAGGATTAGATTGGTTGATAGAACACAAAAGACTTTGTAATGAAAATTATGAAGTGAAGATTAGTCTGCCACCACCATCTCGAGCGTTTATCCAATTTAACAAAACAGTTCACCAATATCGGATTCCAGTAGTCATCTACGCAGATTTTGAATCTACGTTAGGACCACAGGAGCTGCCGGACGGTGAAGTGACTAGAAGAACAAAATATCAGTTGCATCAACCCAACAGTTTTTGTCTACTAGTGAAATCAACCTTGTCTGAAAACCAATTGCAAGACTATGGTTTAACATCCACTCCAATACTCTACCGTGATGAAGAAGCCGCTAAGTATTTCGTAGACCAGTTGTATGACATTGCTGAAAAGGTACAACGCTTGTATGGTAATGTCGTACCTATGGAACCTTTGAATGAGAATCAACAAGAAGAATACAATCTGGCATCAAGATGTTATCTATGCGAGAAGAGCTTCGTGAAGAAAATCGAAAAGTAAGAGATCACGATCACCTGACAGGTTTATAAAGAGGAGCTGCTTGTAATTCATGCAATATAAATTACAAACTGCCCCACTTTATCCCTGTCGTGTTACACAATCTTAGCGGCTACGACTCCCACTTCATTATTCCAGAGTTAGGAAGAGATGATGGTAAAATTGATGTTCTTGCTACAACATTGGAAAAGTACATCAGTTTCTCAAAAACAGTAGGTAAAATTAAACTTCGCTTTGTAGACTCTTATAGATTTATGGCATCTAGTTTGAGCAGATTGTCTGAGAATCTACGAAGAGAAGACCTAAAAGAAACCAGCAAGATTGTACCTGAAGATAAATTGGACTTAGTATTACGTAAAGGAGTGTTCCCATACGATTACATAACTTCTGCAGAAAAATTTGAAGAAACCAGTCTACCACCGATTGAAGCCTTCAACAGCAAATTAAACGAAAGTGAAATCTCCGTTGAAGACTACAATCATGCTTGTAATGTTTGGAACCAACTAAACATTCAAACCTTAGGGGAATATTCTGACTTTTATATAAAATTGGCCGTAACTCTGCTGTGCGATGTGATGGAAGAATTTCGAAACACCTGCTTCTCCGCCTATGGACTGGACCCTCTACACTCGTACACATCTTCAGGATTAGCATGGCAAGCTATGCTAAAGTCAACCAACTGTCGACTGGAACTTCTAACGGATATTGATATGGTGCTTATGATGGAATCTGGTGTACGGGGCGGTTTGACACAAGCTGTAACACGTCATGTTAAAGCCAACAAAAAGTACATCCCCGGCTTCGACGAGCAACAACCATCGGTCTACCTTGGCTACTTTGACGCAAACAACCTTTATGGTTGGGCAATGTCAAATCCGCTTCCCTACGCTGACTTCAAATGGATCGACCCGGCCTACATCGGTGACATCTCACAGATTCCAAAGAATGGTCCAAAAGGCTATATTTTGAACTGTGATTTCGAATATAAAGAGCACCTTCATGACCATCACTACGACTTGCCTCTCCTAGCCAAGACTGAAGTTTCACCAACAGGAAGATGGCCAAAATTGATGATGACCTTGGAGAATAAAGATCGGTATGTGGCTCACTACTGGGTGGTTCAAAAGGCTCTTGAATTGGGTCAACGTATAGTGAGAATTCATAGAGCAATTGAATTCACCCAGTCTTGTTGGTTGAAACCATATATTGATTCCAACACTACAAGAAGAGCTGCAGCGACAACAGCATTTGAAAAGGATTTCTACAAATTAATGAACAACGCCATCTTTGGGAAGACCTTGGAGAACAAGAGAAAACACAAAAATGTAAAATTAGTGAGTGATCCTAGGAAACTGGAAAAATTAGTTCAAAAACCAAATTTCGGAACATCCATGATTATAAACGAAAATCTAATTGCTGTCAGTATGAAGAAAACGACAATATTAATGGATCGTCCGTTATACATCGGTATGTCGATTTTTTACATAAGTATGATGTCCAAAATGACATCATATGTCATGTATATGTCATAAGTATGTTTTGGAAATGATGTATGATTTCCATTATAACAAAATGGTTAAACACTACGGAAGGGAAAACATTGGAGTCGCATACATGGATACGGACGCGTTTATCTACTGGATAAAGACTTTGGACATGTATGAAGACCTAAGGACTTTTCCATACAAAGAAGATTTCGACTTTTCTGACTATCCAAAGAACCATCCAAATTTTAATGAAAGAAATAAAAAAGTAATCGGAAAATTCAAAGATGAAGCAAATGGAATGCCTTTAGAAGAAATAATGGCGCTGATGGCGAAATTGTATTCATTTAAGATGTACCACGAGAACAACACACCGACAGTCAAGAAAGCAAAAGGAGTGAAGACATCTTATTTGAAAAAACACGTGACATTTGACCACTACAAGACTTGTTTGTTTGAAGATACTACAATATCAGCAACATTCAACAATATCCGAAGCTTCAAGCATCAAGTCTACAGTGTCACCGAAATTAAAAAAGCACTGTCAGCTCGGGATGATAAAAGACACATAATGCCCGACAAAATCCACACTCTTCCTTTTGGTCATTACTCCCTAAACCCTATCAACTAGTAACCTATTCTTCGTCCTTCTACAACTTCGACCTTATTCCTTTCTCCTTCCGTAAAAAAATGGTTAACACGGCAAGTTCAACGCCGTGTTCCCCATTTTTTTACACAAGTTTGGATGACCTTGACCCATATAAATGATGTGAATATTTAAAACAACATTCATTGTGATTATACATGTGACACAACAAACATTGGAACCTGCAATATGAAGGACTTGAAGCAACAAATTGTCAACGAACTTCATAAACCTGCAAGAAGAAAGTTTCCACGGTGAAGAAATACGGTGATAAAAGGAATTAATGATTTATATCAAGCAGATTTAATTGAAATGATTCCTTATAGCAAACAAAATAAAGGATATAAATACATATTGACTGTTATTAACTGTTTTTCAAAAATGGCAGATGCTTTACCGCTAAAAGATAAAAGTGGCAAAAGTGTTACAAAAGCAATGGAAATAGCTATACAAAGAGACAAACATACTATTAAACATTTACAAACAGATGATGGAAAAGAATATTTTAATAAGGAATTTGCAAATTTAATGAAAAAACACAATATAAACCATTATTCAACCAATTCAGAAGTAAAAGCCTCAATAATTGAAAGATTCAACAGAACTTTAAAAAGTACAATGTATAAAATTTTTTCCAACAGAGGATCGCACATATGGATTGATATGTTACCGAAACTTATAAACGATTACAATAACAAGTTTCATAGAACTATTGGGATGAAACCAAACCAGGTGACTAGCAAAAATGAAAAACTGGTATTAAAACGTATAAAAATGAATACTAAACCAAAAGTTGAAAAACTAAAGCCTAAAAAATTTAATGTGGGTGATAAAGTGCGAATAAGTAAATATAAAGGTGTATTCAGTAAAAGATATCTGCCAAATTGGACCAATGAGGTTTTTACTGTATTCAAAGTACAACCTACAGTACCTGAGACATATATTTTAAAAGATAATAAAGGACAATTGCTTGAAGGAGGGTTTTATGGACATGAAATGTTAAAATCAACAGTAGGCGATGTATATTTAGTTGAAAAGGTGTTGCAACGGTAAAAAGATAAGGTCAAAGTACGATGGTTAGGATTTAATAAGACGGAAGATTCTTGGATACCTAAAAAGGATTTGATATAACGATAGAGAATCATTTTAGGTTGAACCATTACAAAGGATGGAGATAATACCACAAAAGGAGAGTTTTACTATTAATAATATAGATGAACTCACAGTGGATAATTCAGAATTCAATAGTGGGAAACATGGCAATTTGTTACCAAACACCGTGCGCTGTCTGGTTACCGGACCTTCCAACTGTGGAAAAACTAATGTAGTATTCAATTTAATTACAAACCCTAAAGGATTACGTTTTAAAAATCTATATGTATTTTCAAAATCACTACAACAACCAAAATATCAATTATTGGAAAAGATACTGAATAATGTGCCTGAAGTTAAATACTTAAAATTTAATGCAAGCGAGAGTGTCATGCAACCACAAGAAGCTAAACCATTCTCTGTGTTTATATTTGACGATGTATCTTGTGAAAACCAAAACACAATAAGGAATTACTTCGCTATGGGTCGACATAACAACATAGATAGCATTTATATTGGCCAAACTTACAGGAAAATACCTAAACAACTTATTAGAGACAATGCAAACATGTTAATTGTATTTAAACAGGACGAAACCAACCTAAAACATATATATTTTGATCATGTAAATGCGGATATGACATTTGAACGATTTAAAGAGTTATGTGGAAAGGCTTGGGCTGAAAAGTATGGGTTCCTAACAATTATGAAGGAACAACCGCTAAACAATGGTCGATACAGGATAGGATTTGATAAATTTATATTAATACATTGAACGTGGTATAAAACATTCATTGTTGTACAACACGTCTTGCTACAAACATGGTTAACCAAGAAAAATTAGTAAAAGAAATAAAATCACTTAGTGATTCTATTCGGGCTAAAAACAGAGCATTAAAACTAGGTATTAGCGAGAAGGAGAAATTCCTTGAATCTACTTTTAAACCTATTACTGAACCCTTGAAACAATTAAACAAAAAATTCGCTAAACCTGTATTGGAAGGAGATGAGATTGCACCTATCACAAAGTTTGAAAGAGAAAGTGTAAAATATGAAGGTTTTAGTGATGAAGACCCGGAATCCTCTACATATAGTGGCTTTACCGGAGCAGAATCTGAAAGAGAGCTAGAATCACCAGGATATAGTGAAAGGGGACCTGAAGAAGCACCAACTGCTAGTGAAGAGGAAAAAAGAGAAGAGGCAAGAGAAGGACCGTCAAACATAAGTTTGTTGGGTGAAAACATTCATAACAAAGGACCTTTAGGAAGGAAGTATATGGTAAAAATGTTAGCTGGAACAAATCCTAATAAAACTTACCATAGTTATGGAGCAAGATTAACAGAAGACGGTTTCATGATAGGTAATAGCGCGTTAGACATTGATAGAAATGATAACATTATTGTTGGTGATCAGATATATAAGGGTACAAGGGGATTATTTGAATTATTATTTGAAAATAAACCTTTTAAAGGATTAGTTAAACAAAAAGACATGGAGGCATATAAAAAGATTTTGGAACAGACTTATGCATACAAGAGGAAGTATTCACCTGACCAGCCACTTTTTAGATCTAAGTCTTTCAAATATAAAGAATTTGTATCCAAGTTAGTACCAACAACTAGAAAACAAGCAATGCCATTAGTGCCAAGGAAAACTGTAAAACGGAGGTTTGTGGCATCCACTTTGGATGTAAATGCTCAGGAACCAAGAAAAAGAAGTAAGTCCGTTACGGGTACAGGTTTAATGAAGAAATTATATAACACAAATGTGATTTATTACAATAATATCAATAAATTGGTGGATAGAATAAAACTAATACATGAAGCTAAAGAAGCGGGTCATACTGGATTGGAAAACGAATGGGTGGCTTTAGTGGATGAACTCCGAAACCGTGGGGTAATCTCATAAAAATGCGTTACTTCCTAGAGTACTATTCAGTTGCACCATGAGTGTCGACAAGTTCGGACGTTACTCCTCGGATGGGTTATATTATGCGAATAGTTTAAAAAGAAGTGCTGGTTTACCACAAACACCCGATGGGGATTATGATATGAGTAATAAAAGGTTAAAAAACATAAAAGATCCCACGGATGAAAACGATGCAATAAATTTAAAAATATTAAAGGAAAAGATATCGCCAACATTAAGACTACAAAATAACACTTATGATGCAGAAAATCATAGAATTATCAACATTGGTAAACCAAATCAAAACGGTAATGCAATAAACAGAGGTTATTTGTCATCCGAACTAAAAAATACGTTAAAATTCAATGGAGAAACGTATAGTGCCAACAATAAACGTATATCCAACGTAGATGACCCTAAAGATGAAAAAGACAGCGTAAATAGACGTTATTTACATTCTATAAGACAAAAGATGGCTTTTCATTTTATAAATTTGTTATTAACGATATAGGTTATCCAAAAAATTAAAATGATGCTGTAAATCTCAAATATATAAAAGATCATTGTGTCACACGTGATGTAGGAGTTATCGATTGTCTTGGTAATTGTTTGGCGAATGTAAAAGATGGTTCAGCACCATCAGATGGTGCAACAGTTGGTCAAATGATGGAAACCTAAAAACAGGAAACAACCTCTTTTGTAAAACGAGATGAAGTATTATCAAAGCAAGGGGATGACTTTATTCAAGGTAATGAAAAATTTCATTTATTAACATACAAAAATAATGCTTGGGATTGCATGGATAAAAAGTTATCAAATTTGTCATGGGGTCATAAGGATCATGATGCAGCTGCTTTATCACAAACCGTACATCTAGATCCAAATTTACACTTTGCAGTTTTTACATGTAATAATAACAATATTACAAACTTGAGAGCAGGAAGACACCCAAATGATGCTGCAACTGTAGGACAGACCATCACAACATCATTTAAGGATAGTAAAGTGTATACTTGTAATAATAAACGTATAACAGAGCTTAAAGACCCTGAACATGTAGATGATGCCGTCACTGTTAATTTTCTTGTAAAAGTTTTAGGTAATGCGATATTTGATTTACACAATCATTTCACACCAGAAGTTCTTCGAGGAGGGCCAGGTCATAAAATTTGGGATGAAGCCTCGAGAGGTGGTTGGATTAAACGGGAAATTTTTAAAAAAGCACTTTATTCACCCTAATACACAACAGTTTAGATCATCAAATTGGGGTGATATTGATATTTAATAAAAGAACACAATAAACAACTTCATTTATTTCCAACTCGTCATAGAGTTAACACATGAGTTGCACATTGCGATTATAAAAGGACAATAATGACGTTCAAGTACATCAGTCCATATCGAGACACTGCAAGGAAAGGAGGTGGGATCACGTCCACAGCGGTTTCTCTGTTAAGTAAAGCTTTAAAACAAATTCCAGTAGGATCCATAGTAAATAGAGCAATAGACGCATTACCATACGAATTTCATATACCGGGAGGTTATCAGTATTGCGGACCAGGAACTAAATTGAAAAAACGACTGGAAAGAGGCGATCCAGGCATAAATAAGTTAGATCAGGCTTGTAAAGAACACGATATCGCATATTCCACGTTTGCCGATTCAAAAAATAGATCGATAGCAGACAGAAAGCTTGCGGACATAGCTTGGCAACGAGTAAAATCAAGTGACGCTAGCATAGCAGAAAAAGCAGCAGCTTTAGCAGTAACAGCAGGTATGAAGGCTAAAACAGCAGTAGGAGGTGGAAGAAGGAGGAGAAGAAGGGTAAAAAGGAAGTCAACCACAAGAAAACACGGAGGAAATATAAGAAGACGACGATCTAGCAGAAAAGGCAGGAAGAAGCCCACCATGTGGTCAATAGTAAAAAACGGGGCAGGTCTGTACCTAAGACCTTATCGTGCATATTAAATGAAAGAAATCAATTGGTTATACCACACAAAGGGTTAACCAATGTTGAATTATTTAAATATATTTCCTGTTTTAAAATACCATTTTTCCGCGGTGTATTCATGAAAGACAGTTTACCAAAGAAAATGTGGCAAAATGAGACTGGAATTGTAAATTTGGATAATACTGAAGGGCCTGGCACCCATTGGGTATGTTATAAGAAACTAAATAACAATGTATATTATTTTGATAGTTTCGGTAATTTGCCACCACCAAAAGAACTTCAAAATTACTTTAAATCTGCTAAAAACATATATTATAACTATAAAAGAGAACAACCTGATAATACTTCAATATGCGGCCATTTATGTTTGGAATTTCTAGCTAAAAGTATCAGTCACTATTGAGATGTCTTCCTATACGGTATCATTAACAGGAAAATCGTCCACTTTACGAAGTATCCTTTTTCCAGCGTTACGCTTGCAAAAAGGAAGATTTTGGGAGGCGGCACTATTGGATTTTACAACTTACAACTCTATTCCCAATGTTACGGAAGGTAAAAATAACGTATTGCATTATTATAAGGGAAAAGATGCCAGTGGGAAACTTACAGACTTACAAGAGTGCAGGTTACCCACAGGTTCTTATGGAATTGATCATATAAATGAATTTTTGCAAACTAAAATGGGAAAAGACAATATAACATTAAAAGGTAATAATAATACGATGAAAGCTGAAATTACTTCCAAATATTATATAGATTTTAGATTATAGATTTTTTTGGATAACCAAACTCAATTGGTGATTTATTAGGATTTTCCAACGATGAGCCTGTTTTAGAACCAGATGTAACACATTCCGGTAAGAAAACAGTAACAATATTAAAAGTCAATAGTATAGACATAACTTGTAACATTATACAAGGAGCTTACAGGGATGGGGCTAACACCCATATCATACATACATTTTACCCAAGTGTACCACCTGGATTTAAAATTGTTGAAAAGCCACAAAACCTGGTATATCTACCGTTGAACACCACTTTCATTTCAGACATCGTGTTGAGCGTATTGGATCAAGAAGGTAACTTGGTAGACTTCAGAGAAGAGCCTATTACGATTAGATTACATTTAAAATCGACACTTTAATACAAAAACCATGGGTTTAACATTTAAAAGCGAACAACCTACGGGAAACCGCATTAGTAGCTCTTCAGCTGTGGAGGAGTTAACACGCGAGAACATTCGTTTCTTAGAGAGAGTTGGATTAAAATTAACCGATTATGGATATACTGGATATAGCGCAGGGTCCAACATTCGACGAAACCCTATGGGAAAAAGAATATCACACCCACAACCCTTACACTTCATCGAAATTAAACAATAACGATGAAATTCGTATTCCCATACAACATCAAGACATTTACACACTACCATGTGAAAGTTACTTGTATATTGAAGGAAAAGTTACTAAAAAGGACGGTACTACTGCTGGTACAACAGTTCCATTTATAAATAATCCTATGGCTTTCCTGTTTGATGAAATAAGATATGAAATATCAGGTGTAACAGTTGATTCCACTAAAAAAGTAGGTATTGCAACAACTTTAAAAAGATTAACATCTATATCACCTAATGAAACCAATTTACTTCAACCTGCCGGATGGGTTTTACCTGAACATGAAACAATCACTCCAAATACAAATGGATATTTTGATTTTCATATCCCATTACGTTTGTTGCTTGGATTTGCTGAAGACTATAGAAAAATAATATTAAATGTTAAACAAGAATTAGTTTTATTGAGATCTTCTAACGATAAAGACGTTATTAAAGCTCCAGATGGTACAACAGATGCAACTTAAGAATGGAAATTAACATTAGAAAAAATTGTATGGAGAGTTCCACATGTTAAATTAGCTGACGAGCATAGATTGCTTCTATTAAGGAAGTTAAAGGCTGATCGTGATATTGTAATTCCTTTTAGAAGTTGGGAATTCCATGAACATCCAAGCTTGCCAGCTACGGATCGTCACACTTGGACTGTTTAAACATCTAATTACGTAGAACGAGCCAGATATATTATATTTGGTTTACAAACAGGTAGGAGAGACAGCATCACAAAACATGCAGGCAAATTTGATCATTGCAACTTAAAAAATATTAAAGTTTATTTGAATTCACAATTTTTCCCCTATGACAATTTGAATGTATCATTTGCTAATAAAAAGTACAGTATATTATACGATATGTATGCGAGATTCCAAAATTAATATTACGGTAAAACGAATACACCTTTACTATCACCAGAAGAATACTTAGATGGTTACACAATAGTTGTAATTGATTGTTCTAAACAAAATGAATCAGTAAAATCATCAAGTGTTGACATAAAGATTGAAATGGAGTTTACTGCAGCTATACCTGCAAATACAACTGCATACTGTTTAATTCTACATGATAAAATTGTAACATACACACCTTTACCCGGAATTGTTAAAAATGTATTGTAAAAAAAACCGGTTTTGTTCCATTCCGCGAGTATAAAAGCAGAGCGTACAGGCCGCCCCTCATCAGTTTGTTGCTTACTGTTGTATGGGTAGCATCATATTCAATATGGCTTCTCCTAGTGGTACACCTGAAAATGTGGTAGATATTGAGAAGGAGATATCTGAGTTTTTAGATCTTCAAGGTCACCAGGAAGGAGGTGAACAAAACGTTTGCGGACAACTTCACGCCAGTAATAATGTTGAAGAAAAAGGTAAAAGAAGAAAGAATATACAAAAGAGAAAAAGGGATATTGAAGATAATATTTCTCCAAACATATTGAGTGAGGTATTTTTGCGAATATTTTACCCAATCTCTTCCAGTTTGGACAAAAGTGTTTTAATCGGTGTTATGAAATCGACAGATTATTCCCCTACTGTAATTTTAACTCATGGAGCCAAAATGATTTTGTTTACGGACAGTGATTGGGAATCGTTTATGAAACACTTGCATCTGCTAGAATGCTATTTAAGTAGTAGCATGTTTGGAAGAAAGACAAGAGTAGGACTTTTAGATTTAAATGTGGAAATTGATATTATTAAACAACGTGGTGATCATCAGCTGCGGTTTAGAGACACAACAAGACATGATAACAAAATTCAACTTAATCGAGAGGAGTTTTTCATTTTAACTTGTGCTACTGAACCTATAACAAGATACTTGAGACAACTGGTGTTTTCAAGTTCGATTATTAAAGATTATCTGGAAGACACTTTGGACAAACAACTGGACGCGCCTATATTATACGGACCTGTGGATACTTCTATATTTAATAGAGTTCCTCATGAAGTACAGATGTGGAGACAATTGGAAAAGTACGCTCAACTACATAAGAAATCAGTAAAACAGGAAGAAGAGGAAGATGGAGGAGAAGAATCAAGTGTTAGTGATGAAAACGAAAACAAGGAAAATATAAAGATGGAAACTTAAATGACGATGGTTAGTTTTTAAAACAATAACCAACATTTTGTGGGGTTAGGCCTATTGGGGACGGTGCCCACGTTAAATATACACCAACGCGCCAACAACTGTACGGCCTGGTATAAAAGTAGTACCTACCGTGGTGTGGAAATCAGTTGACCTCCTGACTTCATAATGAGCAGACGTGTGACCTTCAAAATGGACAAGGGAGAAGAAGAACAAGTAAAGTCCAAGCCTGGTATTATTGAGTTTCAAGCGTTTCGTGGTAATGATGATAGATTCATTATAAAAGAACTTGTGTTTTTGGACATGAATACAAGTGTTCCTTATTCGTTTTTATTTAAACCACGTTCTTATTCATCTTTAACTAGTAAAGCCGCTACTACCAACAGATGGATTTCAAAACACTTCCATCATATTGATTGGTATGATGGTTTTACAAGTTACACGGACTTGTATCACATTATGCATTACTTTTCAGACAAGTTTACCAATATTTACACAAAGGGGCTGGAAAAGAAAAGATGGATCGAAGGATTTACTCATGTTCCGGTTAATGATGTGGAATTGGATAAGAATTATCAATACATGCTGGAAACCATATGTATTTGTACAAAAAGCCCAGAACATGATAAAGATAGACATTGCGCTTTGAAAAATGCCTATAAACTCGCCTCTCACCTTCAAAGTGGGGAAGTGGGGAGTGGTGGGGGTAACGGGGGTTATATAAGTGAGGAGCAGACCGGGACCTGGCATGAGTATTACTCGAGATTCCGAGACGACAACATCTCCGAGCAAGAAGACGATCTGTAACCTGACCATGGCATCTCACCAGTTCCTTCAGACTTTGGTCGAGCAGTTCAATGCTCACTCCAAGTCAACAACATTACCTGTGAAGAAGTGCTCTGAACTAAAAGATGAAAAGCACTACATAATCCATGCTATGAAGAAGATGGAGACTACAGTTGGGGAGGCCATCTGCTGCAGTCTCAGCGAGGCACCGTTTACTCCGGGGGATGAGCCCAAGTTCCAGGTGTACCTGCCCAAGAGATTCGTCCATCTTCTACAAAACGAGGACCTTCGCTCTATTCAACCCGGCTGTCTATACCTGGTGTCCCACGGCTGCACGGGTAGCAACTCTACAGAGTTGACCATCCACATCGCCGACAAGCAGCAGTGTTAGATTTAAGTTTTAATGTTGTACATATGTTATTGTAATGTTTTATAAATAAATAAATTATAAAAGACCAAAAAAATGCAACATATCAATATGTGAAGTTTGTCACATATTGATATGTTGCATTTTTTTAAACTTCGCGGGTGACCTTGACCTTTGACCTTTGCATTTCGCAATTAACCCCACTACCGTCATTACCCCCACTACCGCGCTAGGATTCAAACCTGCTTGGATGCGAAAAACGGTCAGTCTGTTGCCAACTAACAAACGATGAGCACCTTGTACGAGCTTTGCTTACAACGAAATATAACTAACGCATCTTTATTCCAGACTGCTTTACAAGATAATATCCCTATAACAATAAAGCAGGATATCAAAGAGTACAAGAGAGAAAATAGAGGGTATTCGGAATACTCCTGGTATAGGTTCCATGATGGGGAAAAGTTTTGTAGGCCTTGTGGCGATGCCGCCGTCGGAGACCTTCGACGATTCGTACAGGATGGTGGTAGAAAACAGTTCGGATTTCTAGCACCGATGTTTAGATTTGAAAACTACAAGGACACCTGCGCTATTTGTTCCATTCCCTTGTATCGATGGAAAAAGTTTAGAACTGTTTAATTGGATCTTCCATACCCCCACCACTATTACCCCCACCACTTTTTCATGTACCTCCAAACGCTGTGCCTCGGCTTTATTTCTACTCCAGCAGCCAACCTAGCAACATCAGGATGTCTCTGAACGTCAGTTGCGCAAGTTACGAGGAGGTGAGCATCAAGACTCAGCAGGAGCTAAACGACTTGTACAAGGAGTTGCAGCTGATGGTGGCACGAGGCTACCGTATAAACGTACGCTTGCAACATACGGAACACCCGGCAGCCAAAGGAAGAGCCTGGACACTCCTCGACAGCTTCCTCACCGACGTCCATGAAGACCGAGCCGGACAACTTAGATTACTTCAGCTGACTAGCAGTTGTATTTCTTGTTCTAACCATTGTAGAATATGTTTATTTTTTCATTATATTAAAGAATTAAAAGAGCAAAAACACCTATCTTGTTACTGACATATGAGCTCAGTAACAAGATAGGTTTTTGAAAACACGGTTTGAATGACCTTGAAACTTCCCCCTCCACTGCTTTGCTACCCCCACCACTTGACTATTGATGTACATGGCACATCACAATTGGAAACCTCATTCCATCTTCAACAGCCAAACCGACAACATCAACAATGGCAAACCTACCAACAGATAAAACATGTCCTCACGTTTGCTGTGACTTCGTCCACGAGTTGGAGAAGAGGATGCAGGAGAGGGCGATACGAAGAAAGCAGATCCACTCAGAAAATATCATGATAGTCAACGGCTATCTTTTATTGTTCGGCCTTATTATGGTTGTACTTTTCATACTGTATGGCATAGTCACATGTGTCGGCAAGGTTGCAGAAGAAAACGCTCGCCACCATCAATTGGAAAGTTTCAATGTTACTTTGTAGGTTTTCCTTTATTTAAAACTCCGTTTGGATGACCTTGAAAATTTCCCCACTACTCCACCACGCCCCTCACCACTTCACCATGTTCCTGCATGAGCATCACATCAACCGTCATTCCTTGTCCGACAAGCAACCATGGCAGACAACACCATCAGCCAAGCTGACTCCACTACTGATGTCGGTACAATTACGGGTTGGACACTGTCGATCGATAGTGTTCACTATTTGGAAACGATTTGCGAACGGATCAAGGAAATACTGCGGGACAACCCTGGGATCATAATACAAATGAATTTAAATTATGATTGGTCCCAAGTTAGAATGCAAGGGGACGACAACAACGGTCAACAATCTCCACAATATTCGCCGATGTCACCAATCTACCCTTACGGTGAGTCTGACGTTGATGAAGATGAGGCTAATGAAGATGCGGGAGACAACGAGGCTGAAGAGGAGTAACCTTCATTCCTTTTTTTAAAAACCCCAATTGGATGACCTTGAGAATTCCCCCTCCTCTATTTCCTTTTTTAAAATCCAAATTGAATGACCTTGAAAATACCCCCTCTACTTTTCAATACTGTTACCACAGTCTGTAGCTCACCTCATTCCTTGCTTAGCTATCATTGCGGACAGCACTCTTTCTCAAGTTGACTCAACTACGGATGAAGAATGGCCATTTTCGTGGAATGTTCATCTGCAAGATTCAGCAGAAGTGGATATGTTGCATGAAAAACTGATATACGTATTAAACGAAAACCCCAACATTGAATGTAGAATGACTATGGATTTCGATGCGACAGGGGTCCATATTCAACCTTGCACTTCCAGCCAGCCTGAGCCTCAGCTTCAGCCAAAGAACTTTACACATCTTTACACTCCGATACGGCCGGAGGATGTAGTTATCAGCGAGGCGGACTCAACTACAAGTTACATTGAGCCAACAAATTGGAAGCTTGTTGTTGACACCTTACACAAGGTCTACTTAGTATGTGATAAATTAAAGGAGTTGATGACACAAGATCCTGGTCTTCGTTTTAAAATTGATGTTTTACATCTGGGGAGCACCTGCGCGGGGCTCTTCGTCTGACAGCTCTCCAAGTACAACGGACGAGGAGGAGGAGGACGACTAGTCATCTTTTTTAAAACTCCGTTTGGATGGCCTTGACCTTTCCCCCTCCACTGAGTTTATTTAAAGTGCACTCTCACTGACTGCAGCATCATTTCATCGCGCACCTTCACCACAGCAACATGGAGAGTCAACTCAACTACTGTTGCGAACAGAATTGTTTTTCATGGCCAAATGACATTGATGTGGTAGATGGTCTGGCGTGTAGAAAATGTGAAGCTTTTGGTCAGTGCATGTGTAAGTGCAAGTCTTGGAAGAAGCCGAAACCAGAGTTGAAGACATTCCATGTGTACCAGATGAGAGGGCATAAGTACACTTGTTGCCCTGAACGTTGCATTGAATTCACACTAAAACAGCTAACTGGCTGCAAATTGTGCAACAATCATTTTGCAGGTTTTTGCAAACATTATTTAGGAGCCTGTCAGTACAGATCAACTTGGCATACAGAAGCACTCACTATCAATGAAATCGCTATAGATACACAAGAGTAGTCTTTCTACTCTTTGACTTTTTTTAAAACTCCATATGGATGACCTTGACCTTTCCCCCTCCACTCGAATTAGTTTATATAAACCCCATTCCCACTGACCACGGCATCACTTCATCGTGCTCCCTCGCCAAAGCAGCATCAACTATGGAAAGTAAGCGCATCTCATGTTGCGAGCATAAGTGTTTGGAGGTGCCAGGCGTCACGTATTGTGCAAAGAAGCGTTGGGAGGAAGAGACTGGGACAACCTATTGCTGTAAGGATAAGTGTTTCCTCTTGCCAAGGTGGCAAGTGGATGGGCTGGCCTGCCGGCAATGTGAATGCTTCGGCTGTTGCAGGTGTAGATGCAAGAACCAACAGCTGCCACCACCGGTACTACAGACTTTCAAAATTTACAAGTCCCAGTACTTTTACACTTGTTGTCCGCAGCGGTGTGTTAAGTTTCACTTCTCTAATCTTACCAATTGTCGGAAGTGCTACGGACAACCTGATGGGTGGTGCGCCTGTTTTCTGAACTCTTGCCGCTACAGATCGGATTGGTTTACAGATCCGTTGGAAATTGATGAAGTTGCACAGGAAGCACAAGAGTAGTCTTTCTACTCTTTAACTTTTTTAAAACTCCGTTTGGATGACCTTGAGATTTCCCCCTCCACTTCCCCATATACCTAGAGTACACAGAGCCTGACAGTCAGTCACTCGGTGGCTGTCGTGGGGTGCGCATCGGTGTCGGCGCTCCGTTGTTAAGTTTTCAAGGTCACTGTAATATAAAATTGCGGGCGTTGTACTGGTTCAAGGTCACCTGAGGGATTACCGATCGGCCATATAGGCAAGGTCATGTCACAAACTCGAGTTTGACTTGGCACTTTTGCCGTTTCTTGTCGCGAATTCGCTCCAAGTCGTCAAGGTCACGGTGACTGTGACTGAAACTCGGAGCGTAGTGCGAGAAACGGCAAAAGTGCCAAAAAATTTTAAGTTTCGGCGTGACCTTGACCTTAGTGGCGTCGGTGACGTCATATTGATGACGTAAGGGGTGCTGACGTCATCAGCACGTCATTTCTGTGACGTCATGGGTGTGACGTCATGAAAATGACGTCATTGGTGATGACGTCATCGATTGCGTCATCGATGACGTCATTGGTGAGGTCATTGACCTCGATGACGTCATCCCTCAGGTGACCTTGAACTGGGCCAGCGGCCGCAATTTTACACTACTGATGACATGTAAATTTGTACCAAATCATTGCAATGAACCAAACCAACACTATAAAAATCAAAGATATAGGGACAACTTTCAAGAAATTACTTACCCTGTATCACTAAAAGATATATCAAAATTTGAGAAGAAAAATCCTGGCACGTCCATTAATGTTTTTAGATTAGATAATTCAAACAAAGTATATCCTTTACGTATTGCAAAAGAAGAGCTAGCAGATCATACAGATTTACTACTATTAACGCAAGGAGATGTGTCTCACTATGTGTACTTAAAGAAATTCGACTCTCTTGTTAACAAGCAACTTTCAAAAAATCGAAACAAAAAGTTAATTTGCAAGAGATGTTTTAATTTCCAACGAGAAGGAAGACAAGGAAGAGAATGGTTACAAGAACACAAAAGATTATGTAACAACAATTATGAAGCAAAGATTATTTTACCTTCAGAAAGCAGAGCATTCGTTACATTTTAAAAGGTTCATCATCAATACCGTATCCCTATAGTTGTATATGCGGACTTTGAATCAACACTTGTTCCTATAGAAGATGAAAATTGTGAAGCTAGAAAAAGTGTCAAGTATTAAATGCACAAACCAAACAGTTTTTATTTAATGGCCAAATCAACATTATCAGAAGAACATTTAAACAGATATGAGTAGTGGGGAATGGCTACAGTTGGGACAGGCCAAGGTCAGGCAGTTGTAACTGCCTGTTGTAGGGGTTGTAACGGTGTAACTGTTGTAGGGGTTGCAGCGGCTGGGGATGAGGGAGGGATGGGAAGGTGAGGGAGGGATGGGGAGGTGAGGGAGGTATTTAGGGAAGGTATGAGGTATTGGGAGCTCATTTGTTTATGGGACGTTGACGAAGAAGGATGTGGGGGTTAAAGTTTAAGAATAAAATTTATCACACTCGAGGTCAGGAATCGAACCCGGCCCGCCGGCGTGTGAAGCCGGCGCCCTCCTTCTGAGCCACCAAGGTACTTGTCGAAAGGTGGCGGATATGTGTCAGATAGTCTGTGGCGACAGCTGGCGTAAGGGTTCGCAATTTGTCCGCCAGAGTGTAGTATATGCGCTGCTAGTTTACGTATTGTCTACTAGATCGCAGCACGTACTAGGGCTGCGTCTAATTTCCAGTTTATCCGCCAGAGCGTAGCATGTGTGGCTGCACTTAGTGTTATTTTTCTTTAACAGAGAGTAGCATGAGGCGGAAGAACATGGGAAAAGGAAGCAGGGGTGCCAATCCCCAGGGAAACACCAAAATATCCCTATGAATTCTCAAAATTTCCCTGCAGTGTTACCAACTTATGTCATTCACTATGAAAACAAGAACATATGAAATGTTGGGGAATATACTATACAAAGTGAATAAAACCCAAAAATGTTGGCAATACAGCATGTAAAATCAACCAACCTATGTCATTCACTATAAAACAAGAACACATGGATCGCCCGGAACCAGAACATTTGAAATGGTGAGGAGTATACTATAAAAAGTGTACAAAACCCAAAAATGTTGGCAATACAGAATATAAAATCAACCAACTTATATCATTTACTATAAAACAAGAACACATGGATCGCCCGGGACAAGAACATATGAAATGATGAGGGTTATACTATAAAAAGTGTACAAAACCCAAAAATGTTGGCAATACCGTATATAAAATCAACCAACTTATGTCATTCACTATAAAACAAGAACACATAGATCGCAGGGAACAAGAACATATGAAATGCTGGGGGCCATACTATAAAAAGTGAATAAAACCCAAAAATGTTGGCAATACAGTGTATAAAATCTACCAAATTATGTCATTCACTATAAAACAAGAATACATAGATCGCCCGGAACAAGAACATATGAAATGCTGGGGGCCATACTATAAAAAGTGAATAAAGCCCAAAAATGTTGGCAATACAGTATATAAAATCAACCAACTTATGTCATTCACTATAAAACAAGAACATATGGATCGTCTGGAACTAGGGCATATGAAATGCTGGGGGCTTTACAATAAAAAGTGAATAAAACCCAAATATGTTGCCTTTTTAATACCTTTAATACCTTAATACCTTTGTTGAAATGGCGACCTAACTCAATAGGTAGTTTAAAGCCAAGTATGAATGACGGATGAGTGTAGGATGATTGTGGCGCGATCTTGTAGTCTTGTTACTGACTAAGGCCGACATTCTCCTTAGACAGGCTATACAGTATACACTATCAATGGCTACAAGCTGTTAAGCAACTTACAATCATACTGTTATCATACTATATACGATGCATACAGTACTATAAAAAAGAATAATATAAAAAAATAAGCTTAAAAACACAAAAAATTGCTAATATCTCGAAAACAGAGCGTGCTAGGGGTTCGGGGACCCCAAGAAACTACCTGCTGTGTAATAGAGGTACCCCCAAGGGGTGGGTACCTATAATTAAAAAATTAACCAAAATGTTATGGTTGCATCCAAAAAATGAAGGGGCAAAACTTTGAAATTCCATATCTTAGGAACGGCTCTATGTATTAACTTCGTACTTGGTATGTGTGTACACTTACTTGATGTCTACAAATGCATGGCACGAGGTATCCAAAAAAAAGAAGGCACAGAAAAGTTTGACTTTATATCTTTTGAATGGCAATATGTATTTACTTCAAACTTGGTATGTATATACATGTAATGGTAAGTTGTAATAAAATGCTAAACATAACTTTCAAAATCTAAGGTCAAACTGTTGAAAAATAAAAACTTATAATTAACAATATTATTGTCAATTGCTGGCGTAGGGCTTTACCTTTGAGTCACTAGGCATTTACAATTACTAGTATGTGTGTACACTTATTTGGTGTCTAAAAATGCATGGCACGAGGTATCCAAAAAATGAAGGCGCAAAACAGTTTTATTTTATATCTTTTAAATGGCACTATGGATTAACTTCTTACTTGGTATGTAGGTTGATATAAGTAAACATTAATTGTTTACCATTCCGTGGCGGGGTGCATCCAAAAAATGAAGGCGCAAAACTTAAATACTATATATCTCAGGACTGGATGGACCGATAAACTTCTTACTTGGTATGAAGGTTGGTATGAGTAAATATTAAATGTTTACCATTGCATGGCGGGGTGCATAAGAAAATGAAGGGGTAAAATTTAAAAATTGTATATCTCAGGAGTAGCTGGACCTATTAACTTCTTACTTGGTATGTAGGTTGGTATAAGTAAACATTAATTGTTTACTATTCCGTGGCGGGGTGCTTCCAAAAAATGAAGGTTCAAAACTTAAATATTGTATATCTCAGTAGTGGCAGGACCGATTAACTTCTTACTTGGTATGTAGGTTGGTGTGAGTAAACACTAATTGTTTAGCGTAAAAAGGTTTAAATTACCTGTGCTCTGTCAGTGGTCCTATTTAGGTTCCTTGCGACCTAGGTTTCGAACCCCAAAGGTTCATTTTCAAGCCAAGAACATTAATAATTTTGGTTAATCCACTTAATCCAACTTGGAAGAACTTTCGTCATAGTTTTTAAAACACACACACACGAACAATGAACATTAAAAAACATTTAAAAAACACGAAATGCAACGTTAAACTGGCCAGTATTAAAACTTCACGTGGTCGTCCCCGGATGATGAGTCAATCGGTCTATGAATGATCAAACTTATTGATGTTCTTGGCTTGAAAATGAACCTTTGAGGTTCGAAACCTAGGTCGCAAGGAACCTAAATAGGACCACTGACAGAGCACAGGTAATTTAAACCTTTTTACGCTAATATATAGTGGTCAAGAGGCTAATTCTTCACTAATTGTTTACCATTGCGTGGCGGGGTGCATCCAAAAAATGAAGGGGCAAAACTGAAATATTGTATATTTCAGGAGTGGCTGGACCGATTAACTTCTTACTTGGTATGTAGGTTGGTATGAGTAAACATTAAATGTTTACTATTGCGTGGTGGGGTGCATCCAAAAGATGAAGGGGCAAAACTGAAATATTGTACATTTCAGGAGTGGCTGGACCGATTAACTTCTTACTTGGTATGTAGGTTGGTATGAGTAAACATTAAATGTTTACTATTGCGTGTCGGGGTGCATACAAAAATGAAGGGGCAAAACTTAAATATGGTACATCTCAGAAGTGGTTAACCCAATTATCGTCAGACATGGTATTTGTGTACATATAGTTATAATTACAGGTAGCACAGTTTCGGTGCTACCTTTGATGTACTCTTTTTATAGATTAGTGTATGAAAGAATTACTTTAGGTTTTTAAGGAGCACTATTAATCATTGGTTTAAGGTCAAACTACCATAGATGTGTGTATATATGTTAATTCTTGACAAATCCTTACTTTTAACGTTTATGGTAATTTGGAAACTTTTAATTGGATTTAACCTAGAGTTAAAGGTAGCATAGTTTTTGTGCTTTCTTTGATGTATTATGTGTTATTGAATTTTATATGATAAACTTTTTTTAAATTTTTAAGCAACACTTTTAAGTATTGCTTTAAAGTCAAACGATTAAATATGTTTTTTATCTGCGTGAATTCCTAACAAATTGTTAGTTTAACCTTAAACGTGATTTGGAAACTTCTAATTGGGCTTAACCCATTTAAATGTTGCTACTTAAAGATAGCACCATTTCGGTGCTACCTTTGATGTACTAAATTTATATGTAAAATTTTGCAATAGGTTTTTAAACAACACTTTTTGGTTTTAACCTTAAACTTACTTTGAAACTTTTACTTGAGCTTAACCCATTTAAATGCTGCTACTTAAAGATAGCAGCACTTTGTCGCTACCTTTGATGTTCTATTTCTATATGTAAAATTTTGCTATAGGTTTTTAAACAACACTTTTTGGTTTTAACCTTAAACTTACTTTGATACTTTTACTTGAGCTTAACCCATTTAAATGTTGCTACTTAAAGATAGCATCATTTTGTCGCTACCTTTGATGTTCTATTTCTATATGTAAAATTTTGCTATAGGTTTTTAAACAACACTTTTAAGTATTGTCTTAAGGCCAAACTAATAGATATATTTTTTATCTACGTGAATTCTTAACAAAACTCTTGTTACTAATTGAATGGTGATATAAAAATTTCTATTTTTAGCCAGATATTGGACCACCATTTTGGTGCTACCTTTAATGTACTATTTTAATAGTGTCTTTTATGTGTAAATTTTAACCTAATTAGTTCTGTATTTAATATTATTATTGTTTTGAACACTTGTCTTTTAGTCAAGCAAATGTTGTGTTGATGTTTAAAAAATCATTTTTACCACATATATGTAAAGCTAATATTTCTAAGTTCAATCCACCAAATAAATATAAATTTGGGCATTAATACAAGATGTGTTAATAATCAGTTTAGATACGTAATACAGAAAATTGTTAAAAAAAGAAATTTAAATTTATTATATTACTGTGTATGCGCAGTTGCGCTTCAACATTTATAAAAGTGGTTTGTTGAGCGTGGATCTTATTATTGACGAATCTTCACAATAAATGGTTAAAAATAAACATACAATTGTGTACGCGCAGTAGTACTCGCCTACTGCGTATGCGCAGAAGGTTTTCCACCACTCTTTGTTGGGTATATAAGCAGCTCGGTTAACCATGTATTTCATTGTTTGGTGAACTTTTGCCGAGTGAACATCTTATACACAACTTCGGTTTTTTCGGATATTTAAAAGGTGTATGCTATTTTGTAATATTCAATTATTATTGAAAGTAAATAAAAAATAAACGACTTCATTATGTTTGCACTGCAGTGTTACATGTTTGATAATAAGCCAGTAGCTGTATTATTTGATCGTGGAAACAATCCATGGTTTAAGGCTAATGATATATCAAAGATTATAGAATACAAAAGACCGCGAAAAGCAATAAATGATCTAGTTAAGGAAAAATATAAAAAGTTGTACAAGGATATAAATGGAACTAGTTCGGTTCTACCTTATAATTTTCAAAAAAGAACCGTATTCATAAATGAACCAGGTTTATATTCCTTAATTATATCGTCTAAGATGAAATTAGCTAAACGCTTTCAAGATTGGGTGTTCGAAGAAATCCTACCATCAATTCGCAAGTATGGAGAGTATAAAATTAAAAGAGAAAACCTTAAGTTGACTCACTACTTACATAAAGTGTTGGCAAATAATCAAAAACTAATTGAAAATTTAATTGATTAAATGCCTAAGGTTGCTGTTATACCTGATGATATGGATTTAAAACATATCTATTGTGTACTGGAAAAAGACACATACTATGAAAAGTATGGAGTAATTGAGTACAAGTGCATTCGTACAGAAAGAAGACGATTCAAAAGAGCATTGAAGAGAGCTAAGAAAGATGGTTTTGTACCAAGTTTTACAAGATATCCTGTACCAAACAGTATAAATATACTCAATAAAGCTAAAGAGGCTATGCATGATTATGGTATGCATTATGAATCTTCTTTAAATAACATATTGACACCCCATAATTTTGTAAATATTGTTAAAATTGTTCTTAATGAATAAACTCTATGAATGTATGTGTGAATGTGAGACTTATTAGATTGAGAAGTTAAGGTATTTACTTTAGCTACTCCTTCGAAAAGTCTGGTTTGAGTGAAGGTCACTGGCGCGGTTGACTAAAAGACCCGTAAACCATTTGTATGTGCGTGTGAATGTGTGGAAAACGACTTACACCCACCTCCTCGTGGTGTTTTCTGGGTAACGCTAAGAGGTGTACAACTAATATCTTCTAAACCACATGGATTTGTTATTTATTTTAGTTTTTAATATATTCATAGATATTTATAGAAATAACTTTCATGTAAAAATTTGTATCAAACAGTTTAAATTAAACAAATTTAAAGCATTTTAATTACATAAAATTTATAAATGTTTAGCAAAACATTTCACGCTTTACTATCTGAACTATCTGAGAGTTTAACTATCTGAGAGCGGGCTTGTTTTGACAGCCTGGCGGTGGCGGAAGCTTTCAGCGAGAGACTGCTATCGATCAGCCGCAGCGAACACCGTCGAACGCCTTCTAGCCGCATATTCACCCGAGGACATCGCGAGTGTGCTCCCCCTTTTAGCTAATCAGTTTGTCGAACAGCACATAACAGCGCTAGATTGGAGAGTATTGTCCGGGCTGCTGGGCATGTCGCTCTACTCCGTCGAGACAGCCTTGTACGAGGTCTATGGAGCAGAGTTTGTTAGCGCAGGGGGACGGGCCGAGCTCCACGTCAATGGACGCGTTGCCTGGTCCGCCCGAGACGACGAATTCCACACCGTCATGCGCACCCTGGCGACTCGCGCCTTGCAAAGTACGAGGGTCTTTAGGGGTTTACTTCTGTCTCTGCTCTTGGTCTTGATGGTAGCAGCGATATACAACGCCTTCACGCTGCGTTCCATCCTGAAGAATTTGTAACCCACGCCCTTCCCTACCTCCAACAGCACGACAAGCCGACCGCCGACAAGTACGCCGCCGCCCTGGATGCTCTAAATGGTGGTTATTTCTGTTTTACAAATAATGAAGTAAAAATGCAATAAATACTTGTGTTTAAGATGCAAATGCTGGTGTAACCGAAAATAAATAATTTTGCCCCAGTTAAAAAGTTTTCCAAATCAAGCTGTACATCATTAATTTTGTGATAACCGGTGTTTTTGTAATGCTGTAATCCGTATTATTTAAATTATTTATTGGACAAATTTTAAAAGAAGAATCGTTAAGATTAAATTTTATAAAATTTGGTTCATTTTTGGATGCATTAACACAGATGGTAAAACCTCAATGAGAGGTTTTAAACAAAAAATCGTACTCTTATGTTTGATTCTGATGTAAATAAAATTATTGATGAATGTGTGAAAGAATTGTTCACAAAACTGCCGGAGCATGAAGGTGGAGGGTCAGGATGGAAGTTTACATCAGTTAAAGGTCCAAATCAAGCCTGCAGTTATATCTTGAGATTTTTATTCCCAAAGCTCAGAGCAAGAGTACTGAAAAAATATATGAAAAATGACCCAAATATTAGGATTCCATATCAAAAAGTTTGAATTTCAAGGTTTTAGCCTTCTGTATGAAGTATAAACAACGGGTTACATTTAGTTTTAATACATAAAAATGTTTTGTAATTGAATGTATATGTAACTTTTTCCTACATTATATCATAATTTTATTTAACCATGGAAGTAAATTTTATTGCGTTAAAAAGTAGTGGGGTTTGGTTACTTTCAAAACGGAAGTCGTGCCATTTGCCAGCAGCTGCCACGCCAGCTGCCGGCGGGCCAGATGGCAAATCAGATGCTGTCGCCATATGCCATGCCATATAGCTTCCGGTGGGGAGAGGCTATATCAAATGATGGGGTGGAGAAGGGGTGAGCAGATGGTGTTAATGTTTGAAGTAGGAGTTAGTTTATAAAGGAGAGGGGATAATTGCTTCAAGGTCATATGGAGGGGGTTTTAAAAAAGACTGAACTATTAAGAGTTCAGTTTATCGGTGATCGTCATACAGGTCAGTCGAAACCGACAAGGGACCGAAGAATAGCTTCTACATCATTTATTGCTGTAGAAGATACATCTGGAACTTGTACAGGGTTCTGAGGAGTTGGTGAAGTTGAATTTCTAGGAGGATCTTCCCTTGAATGAGTTGTTGATGATATTTCTTGAACTTGAACATTTTCTTGGTTGGTCTCCATTGTTACTGTAGTGTAAATTAGAGTGGAGATGTTGTTAGCTCAAGAGCATAGAAAAGAATGAAGTAGGAATTATTGTCAGTGCACTTATATAGGGAATAGTGGGGGTAAAATAAAAAAACTTGTTGAACACAGTCGATAGGTGTAAAAAGTTCAAAGTTGTTGAAGTGTAACATAGAACGCAAAATGTCGTAAATAACACTATCGTCAACATTAACCTGCGAAGTTGTTAAAGAGTATAATGGGTTAAAACTGTACTTCTTCCTAACTCTATTTAAATTAGTTCTACACTTTGAAATTGAAGGTTTAGAAGTACTTCGTAATATGTGTTGTGTTCGCAAAAGCTTTAACTTTAAACATTGTGCAGCCATCATAAACGATGTGTTACATTCAGAAGTTAAAAGAAGACTGAGATATAAAATGAAGTGTAAAGAAAATTGAAACAGAACACCAGAGTAGTAATTTTGTAGGTTAGAATTAACCTACAATATGAATGTTAAAAGTAACGAAGCCTATTCCATGGATAATTCTAACCTCAAACCTAGTTAACGAAGTAGTCATAACGTAAAACTAATGAGAGGTGATGACTGAGCGGATGCAAGGCAATGAATGTTCACGGCGCGATAAACTATCAACTTTTATAGTGGCAATAACTCCAGCCAAATGCCGGCAGATGGCGAGCAAATGACTGGTTGACCGACTTTCACCTGAGTAGTAAGAGAAGTAGGGTTCTGTGTCCGTCCCCATTCCTTCGGGTCAATGACCGACCGGAAAGGTCAATGACCCCCCCCCCGCCAAAAAAATGGAGCCCCCCCCCGCCAAAAAAATGGAGCCCCCCCTTCTACCACCCCTCCCCCACTCCTACCCCCACTCCCTCAGGCCAATGACCGGTCACCCGGTCACCGAACTAAACATGGCAGCTACCATGGATAATTCTAACCTCACTTGGGTAATTCTAACCTCAAACCTTGGTTTTGAGTCGCTGCGCATGCGCCGCTCCCCACTCTTCTGGTTTACTTTTACACTGGTGTGAACTGGACTGGATTGAACACTGTACTGGAGTGAAACAACTTCCTCCACCACTGGAGAACCGGAGGAGGGATAGGAGCCCGATCTTCGCGTCATTCGCCAACAAATTTTCATAGCGAAAGGTTGTTGGCGATTCAGCAAGAGGTTTCAAATATATAGTAGGCCTATATATATTTGAACTTCTTATACTACGTTGCGTTTTTTAATGCAATGTGGTATGTGTGTGTGTGTGTGTGTGTGTGTGTGTGTGTGTGTTTAGTTGTATTTAATTTAAGAAATAAATTGCGCATTGCGATGTTAGTTATAAGTTTGGTTTAGCATTAAGGTGTATTAATTTTTAAGAGGTTTTTAGCATTAAGGTGTATTAAGTTTAAGAATAATGAAGGTATTTGGTTGTGTTGAATTATTTGGTTTTTAATAATGATGCGTTTTTAGTTTTAAGTGTTGCTATAATAATTCATGTTGTTGTTGTTGTTGTTTTGGCTTTCAGCTAGATGTTAGGGGGTAGATTAACTGTAAATTCAGAAGTTCAGTGGAACTTCACTTAAAATGGGTGGGACATCCGCAAATTGTAGGCAGCGGACTTTTTTTACATTTTGTTTAGGAATATGATGGGTGGGTTTAGTTTGGGTGGGGTTAGAGTTGCGTTTCTGCATTAGCTGTTAAAGTTTCCCTAAATTAATGGTTACGGATAAATCCGGACGGACCGTTACGGATAGACCCGGACGGTCCAGGGACCTCCCTTGCAGAACGTAACTAGTAGGTTGGGAGTGGGAACCGTTAGGCAAACAGGGCGGTGGAAACAGTTACGACTGTTCCCATCACCTTGGTTTTTTATAATCCTTGAATGACCTTGACCCACTTTGGGAAAGGTCAATGACCCCCCCCGCTGACCCCCCCCCCGCCAAAAAAATGGAGCCACCCCCCCCCCCCACTTCCCCCACTCCTTCCCCCACCTCCCGGGCCAATGACCGGTCATGACCGGCTGCTAACCCCTCTTATTTGCATACCGTTATAAAAGACGAGCCAGCCGCGGCCAGTGTTTCATTCTGATTCCAGACGTTACGCTGCGAACTTGGAGTTATAACCATGTCTTCTCTGCCGACTACTACTTCTACTTTGACTTCTATTTCTACTACGGCTGTTCCTGCACCTAAGAAAACTCTTCGCCTCAAAAACCTTCCTGATTGCTACAAGAACCGACTTGCATCTCAACCTTCAACTTCTGGAGCTATTCCTCCGCCAACCAACACTTCTAGACATCGTAGTATTTTTTCACCACCTTCACCTTCGACTTCGCTTTCAAACGACTCTGCACCGCCATCAACTCTCATGCCGCCACCGAAGAAGCCAGTTCCCCATCCTAAAACCCCTTCGTTTGAAACCATTCTTTATCGCATTAGTACACCCATCATTCCACTATCACCATTGCCTCCTACCCCACCACTTACTACACCTGAAGACCATACCTATCACAAAACTGAATCCTCGACACCAGCTCCTAATTTCAATTATTACAAGAAGAGCGTCGTAGGGCATTTAGCCGTCCCACTACTTGCCCTGAAATGCTTACTAGGGGAAATAAGAAAGGATCAGCTTGTGGGAGGAAATGTGTTAAAAATGAAAGTTTTTGCCGTGTACATGTAGTGAAACATCTTTCCGGACCACAACTGACAGAAACCCCCACCGTTGAAGAAGATCCTGAAATAATATCCGTCAGAGGAGAGAGGCTTAAGAAAGGTTTGAGATATTTTTTTCTAAGTGTTGTTGACCACCAACACATTTTGGCAAAATGTAACGGCTTAAAATATAAAATTAAAGTTCCTGACAATTTGTGTAAAGAGAAGAGATTTTTCAATTTAGATTCTCATGACTTTCTCCTCAGGGATAAAAGGGATAGTCTTACAAGGTGGGGGCGTAAACAGTAAATTCACTTAGTTTTTTCCAAATTGTTGCTTAAAAAATAATGGGGGAGAAACACAATGCGTTATAGCGTTGTGTTTCTCCCCCATTATTTTTTAACACTCTAAGTCTCGTGACCTGCTTTCATGTGAGTAGTAAGTAAAGGAGGGTTCTGTGTCTGTCCCCATTTGTTAGGGTCAATGACCGACCCCCCCCCCGCCAAAAAATGGACACCCACCCTGTTCAAAGTACTGTATTAAATTTTCTGTAATTTATAATCAGCTGTTAAAATGTTATTTACTTATTTGTTTTATTATCTTGTTGACCTCACCTATGGAAATATCTGTAATCAATAAAATGAAGAAACTTGTACCCAAAGTCTTTTTAATCTCTTTAAACATAATTTAGTGGTCCTTTCATCGCCGGGAACATCATCTTCAACACCTCAGGTGACCTGGTAATCATCTTCTCAACTTCAAACAAAATCGAATTCGGATTATTTTGCTAATATTCGTCATGACTTTGGAATCAAAACTCAATTTGCAACAAGCTAGATTTGTATCAATTTCAACCTCATTTGACTTTTTTAAACACAGAGATGCAAATTCTATCACTAAAAATCAGATTAAGACAAGGCTTGAAGTACTAGAAGAAGTTGATCAAAGTTCGTTCATGACCATGAACGCATTTGTGAAGCCAAGCCAGAAATTTTGCAAACGCTTCCTTGCATCTTAGACGACCATTTTGGCAAGGCTCAAGAAGCGTACATGGTCAACAAAGCTGACATGCTAGACCAGTTGCAGTTGTCGTGAGGTTCCAGTGGGCTGGAAGAGCCCACTGCGGCTGTTTTAGGGCGGTGCCCTCTTCAGCCTTGGCTAGGGTTTGTGGATGCGGTGCGACACTACGGCAGGACTTTTTTTGTTTTTTCTTTCGTTGCCTGCTTTCGTGCCGGGGTGGGGTTAGGCGTAGCGGTTGACTCCGACATTACGGTAGGACTTTTTTTGTTTTTTCTTTCGTTGCCTACTTTCATGCCGGAGGGGAGGGGGGAGGGGAGGAGTTCTGACACTACGGTAGGGCTTTTTTTTCTTTCGGTGCCTACTTTCGTGCCAGAGGGGGAAGGGAGCCACTGCGACCAGGACTTTGAATAATCAGAAGACTGATAAACGATATGCCTGGCGCAGTGGGGGTAGGGTTGAGGTTTGCTACGGTCGTTATGGAGTTACTGTGAGGGTGTGCGGTTTGTGGTTATTGGCTGGTTACGGAGGCAGGTCTAGGTTAGAAAGGTGGTGGATTGTGAGGGTTTGGCGGTCGGTGAAGTACGGGTCGAAGTAAGGTGTTAGGTTTTCTGAGTGGCGGGCTTTGTCGAGGTATCGGGTGTTGAGGTGAAGAAGGAAGTCGCGGAGTGGTGGGATGTTATGGGCTTCGTAAGCCGAGTGGTTACGGGCCCATGGGGGAAGGTGGGAGGCTAGGCGGAGGGCGCGTCTCTCGGTCATCTCCAGATTGGAGATGTGGCGGTCGGGGAGCGTCAGGAGGAGGGGGTGAGAGTACGTGAGGACGGGACGAATTACAGAGGTGTAGAGGCGGGCGAGGACTGTAGTGGAGCAGGGTTGGCGGCGGTTGTTTAGGACACGGAGTGCCCGAAGGCGGGTGGTGGCTCGGCGTTTGGAATACTTGATGTGGGGGATGAAGGAGAGGTTTGAGTCCAACTTAACACCCAGGTAGGTGCAGGATTTTCGGAGGTCAAGACGGATGTTGTTGAAGGTGATGGGATCTGATTTGGTACGGCGGTAGCGACGGGAGTGGAAGTTGAAGAAGCAGAGTTGGGTTTTGGAGGCATTGAGGAGGATGCGCCAGCGGTTGCAGTAGGTCAGGTAATTGTCGAGGGTTTCGGAGGTTTTGCGGAGTAAGGTGTCGTGCCTACGTTCTGAGACCCAGAACGCCGTGTCATCGGCGAACTGGGCCAGACCGCAGGAGGTGTCGGTGGGGTTGAGGGGAACGGGGGCTGGGAGGTCACGGACGTACAAAATGTACAGGAGAGGACTTATGGCGGAGCCCTGGGGGACCCCAGCCATAAGGGTGAAGGGGGTGGAGAGGTTGCCATGTAGCCGGGTTTGTGCGGTGCGTCCATCAAGGAAGTGGGAGATCCATCGTACAATGGGGGCAGGGAACTGGAGTGCCAGCAGCTTGGCCCGGAGGCCGTTGTGCCAAACCGTATCGAAGGCCTTTTGGACACCCATCAGGGCTAGGATTGTGGGGCGGTGGAGCGAGTTGTTCGTCTGGAGGCATGTGACGACCCGCAGAAGCTGGTCGTACATGTTGACTCCAGGCCGAAAACCCGCTTGGGTGTTGGGGAGGAGGCCTAGGGAGTTGAGGTGGGAGTGGAGCCTTGCGGCAAGGATTTTCTCGAACAGTTTCGAGAGGGTCGAGGTGAGGGAGATGGGCCGGTAGTTGGATGGGTTTCTAGGATCCTTGTGGGGCTTGGGGAACAGGATGACATGGGCATGTTTCCATGCCCGTGGGGAGTAGCCGAGGTGGAGGACGGAGGTGTAGAGAACGGTAAGTAGGTTGATGAGTAGTGGGGGGATTTCCTGATCAGAAGGTTGGATATGCCGTCAGGACCGGGGGCGGTGTTGCGGAGGCGTTTGCGTTTGAGTGAGATTTCGTCAGGAGTGATGGGTCTAAGGAGTTCGTGGTCGGGAAGAGCTGGGGGAATGGCGTCGGGTGGCTTGAAAAGGTCTGGTTGTCGGTCAACAAGTTCGTTAATGTGTCGGAAGTGTGCCTCATCAAAGTCGGGATGTTGTGGGACGGAATGGATGGCGGCCAGGCAATCGCGGAACGCTTCGGCCTTGCCTTGGCTGTCCGCGACGACTGTACCGTCAACAAGGAGGGGGGATGTTTGGGTGGGAGGGCTGTTTGTGCGTTCGACGAGACGCCAGAACGCACGGGGGTTGTTGTGGAAGTCGGAGTCCGCCTTCTCGCACACTTTCATTGCCCTGGTGTCCCTGAAGGCGCGCATGGCAACCTTGACACGTTCTACCAGAGCCCTGTAGGTGTCGTGAAGGTAGGGGGAAGAGGGGTCCCGGAGAAGGAGACGACGAACTCGTCGTTTCGCTTTGATGAGGTCAAGTACGTCAGGGGGCAGTCTCAGTGGGGTGTGGAGGACACGCTTGACTGGAATGGCAAGGTCTTTCGCCGTGACAATGGCAGAGGTGATGGTTGTGTGGAATAGGTCCGCATGCTAGAGGTCCACATGCTAGACCTCCTGGAGTCTGTTAGCAGTGTGTGTAGTGTAGACGCACCGATGACGAATCACTTGCATTCACAGGCAAGGCCTATTTTACCTAAGATAGCCCTACCATCTTTTTCCGGAGACTATCAATCTTGGAAACCTTTTAGTGATTTGTTCTCGTCATTGGTAAAGTCAAACCCTGAACTAACAGATGTATCAAAGTTACATTATCTGAAAAACAGTCTGGTAGGTGAAGCAGCACAACTAATATCAAATTTCCAGGTTACTGGGGACAATTTCATTCCTGCCTGGAACAAACTCGTTTCGAGGTATGAGAACAAGCGTGTACTCATAAATAAGCATCTAGATGACATTTTTTTCATTCAGCCATTAAGACAAAAGTCTGCAAAAGGCCTCAATCATCTTATCTCCACTGTTAATGAGTGTTTAGGTGCTCTCTCAGCTCTCGGCTCCCCAACAGATCATTGGGATCACATCATCGTCCACCTTGTAGTCCACCGGCTCGATCCAGAAACGCATGAGGCTTGGGAGCTCAAGCAGGGATGTTCAACGGAGCCCTCAACCCTGGCAGCACTACGGACATTCATCGAAGGGCGTGTCCGTGCCCTGGAGAGCGTGGAATCACGTAAAGCGTGCGATTCCCCAGGTATTAAAGAGTCTCCACCACGCTCCCAACCAGGTAATCAATTGAAACCTAAATCAAAGGCCGCTTTTGTACCCGACACACCATTCAAACATAAGAACTTTTGCCAACTGTGTAAGAAAGATCATTATTTATCATTCTGCAAAGAGTACACTGGCATGCCTCCCATTCAACGGAAGGAGTTTTTGGTCAGTAAAAAACTTTGTTTCAATCGTCTTGGCTCTCACCCCTTAAAAGAATGCCGTTCTAAAAAGTCGTGTCTAAAATGTCACAATCGGCATCACACCTCAATTCATGATGTAAGTAGCTTCTCAAATGCATCTAATCTTTGCACACCTTCACAATCTCTCACTTCTTGCAACTCATCGAAAGAAGTTGTATCATCAACCAAACAAGTTTCTTCAAACCATTCCCAACCTATCGATGGAAACACTCGCCAGGTTGTTTTGCTGGCAACTGCTCAAGTCAAAGTTATCGGTCCTGGTGGTAACAGTGTTGTTGCCAGGGCATTAATCGATCAAGGATCAGAAATATCATTTATCAGTGAGCGCTTGGTGCAAACCCTTAAAATCAAACGTGCACCATCTTCTGTATCTCTCGTTGGTATTGGAGGCAACCAAACATCAACTACTCGAGGAAAGGTATCTATCAATCTTGGTTGTACCTTCAATAATGAAGTTAATTGTCACTTAGTAGCTCACATATTACCTAAGCTAACATCAAACTTGCCTTCTATGGAACCCAATCAATCTAACTGGTCCCACCTCAAAGGACTTAAACTAGCAGACCCTACATTCATGACTCAAGGACCAATAGACTTGGTCTTAGGAGCTGACATCTATGGAAGCATCATACTTCCTGGGCTTATTAAAGGTCCATCCATTACTCCTATCGCCCAATCCACCATCTTTGGATGGATATTATCTGGCCCTACTGATACCATATCCTCCACTCCATCAGTCGTCGTTCATCATTGTAAACAAGATGAAACCATTGAAGATCTCATTAAATCTTTTTGGGAACAAGAAGAAATTCCTAAATCTCAGGTTTCTGGCATGTCTCCAGAAAATGAGGCATGTGAGGATCATTTTAAATCAACCCACACGAGAACTGAAAATGGTAGATACACAGTTAAACTTCCACTTAAAGAACCTGCAGAGAATCTGGGAGATTCTCAATCACCTGCTCTGAAAATGTTAAATTCACAAATGCAAAAGTTTAACATAAATCCTGTTTATCATAAGTTGTACTGTGAGTTTCTAGCTGAGTATGAGTATCTAAATCATATGTCAAAGGTTGACAAACAGTCAATGGACAAGTCACCAACCTTCTATTTGCCACATCATGGTGTCTTAAGAGATTCTAGCTCGACTACAAAGTTACGTGTAGTTTTTAATGGATCTAAACGAACCTCTTCCGGTAAGTCCCTTAATGATATACTGTACAACGGGCATAAGCTACAAACCAACATATCTGATGTCCTTATTTGGTTCAGGCAATTCAAGTTCGTGTTCTCAACAGATATAGAAAAGATGTATCGCCAAATTATGGTACATCCCGATGACTGGGATTTACAACAAATCTTGTGGTATAACAATAATCAACTTTGCACTAATCGCCTGCACACGGTAACTTATGGATTGTCCTGTGCTCCATTTCTGGCCTTAAGAACAATTCAACAGCTTGTGGTTGATCATGGGGAACAATTCCCAATGGGGGCAAGTACACTCACTAAAGGCAGGTATGTTGACGACATATTTGGTGGTGCTGACACCGTTGAAGAGTGTCAAGAGGTTATCAAACAAGTTGATCAGCTCTGTATGGCTGGTTGTTTTCCGTTGCGAAAATGGATCAGTAATAATCTCTCTACTCTAGCTTTTATCCCTCAAGAACGTCACGTAAAAGAAGCTTCAATTAATATAAGAGAATCAGTAGCTGTACGTACTTTAGGATTGACATGGAAACCAGTCGGGGATGAGTTCAATTTTCAAATTGAAATCAAACCCATTCACGATCTCACTAAGAGAAATGTTCTGTCTCAAATAGCTAAGCTATTCGATCCTTTGGGATTTATTGCCCCAGTTATTGTTCAGGCAAAAATCTTTTTACAACAAATTTGGCTTCTCAAGTTAAGCTGGGATGAGCTTCTTCCTCCCCGCTTAATTGCTCAGTGGAAAACATTTGAATCTCAACTACAGGACCTACCTGATTTGTTAATCCCAAGATTCCTAGGTCTCACAAACTCATCTGCATGTTGTGTTGAATTTCATGGATTTTCTGATGCGTCACAATCTGCCATGTCCGCTGTGATGTATGTGAAGGTTAAAACTGATTCAGGCATTTCTCTAGGTTTAGTATTTCTAAAACTAAAGTTGCACCTCTAAAGAAAATGAGCATTCCTAGATTGGAGCTTACAGCAGCATTAATTTTGGTACGCCTCGCGCACTATGTCAGGAAGGTGTCGGATCTTCAATCAACTCCTCTGTGGTTATGGACGGATTCACGGGTAGCTCTGACGTGGATTCAAAATCAGAAATCTAATTGGAAGGACTTTGTCTGCAATCGAGTTGGTATCATCCAGGACACAGAGCCTTTGGCTTATTGGAGGTTTGTTCCTGGAAAAGACAATCCAGCTGACTGTGCCTCTCGTGGCATATCCCCTAAAGCGCTCAAGACTCATAGATTGTGGTGGTCAGGCCCCTCGTGGCTTGCGGAAGATTCTTCAAAATGGCCAACAAACTCCTACGAACCCGCTAATGAAGCCGTATCTGAATTGCGTACTCAGAAAACCACACATCTAGTCCAACCAAAGTTAGAAGTGAGTGAAGAAGAAGGAAAAGAAATTTTAGGAATCTAAATTATCAGCACCCTTTTAGAGAATGGGGAATAGATCACTTTGTGGTAATGTAATAACATGCCGCTTAGTGATCTATTCCCAGTTCTCGCTTAATATCCGATGACCTTGACCTATATAAAAGTAGTGGGGGTAAGAGCATATAAGGAGTTATGGATATAACTTTCAGTACGAGTCTAACACTATGGACAGCTTGTTAGTTTTATGTTTACAACAAATTATTAATAATGGGTTTCTTTACCATTATATAATAAGATCAAATAAATGTGAAATACCTCAACCGATTCGTGAAATGCTCATCAAATTTAAGAAGGACAATTGTGGATTTGATTATTATCTTGCTTTTATTTTTGAAGATGGAACAAAAATGTGTCATGATTGTGGAAAAGCATCTGTTTTAGATTTTGAACAATTTGAAGACGATGGAGGTAAATTAGTTCACCTTGTAAAAGGCCAAGTGATGAAATTTGAAACAGTTAAGAAAAAATGTAACATTTGTGCACAAAATTTGTTTGAATTTATTAAGTATAGTGCATTGAAATCATAATACCCCTTCCACATATGAAGAAGTTGGGGGAAAGGAGTGGGGATTATAAAGTGGTGGGGGAACATGTATAAATGTAGGTTGTTTAAAGAGAGTTTTAATATTTTTGCAGCGTTTGTTGGAACAACATGCAGTTTGAAGTACGCCATTTTAAAATAAGATATGAAGAATGGAGCTCTGTCGCAGAATTTGTTAAATCCAAAGATGATGGAAAATTGATAAATGTACATTGCTACATTCACAATCAACAAAGTCATGACAGGGTGATGGAGTATTTAAACACTCCTAACATAACATCACAAAGTTCTGCATTTATAAAATATTTGAAAGAAGAAGATTTGGATGTTACCCTAGAAAATTGATATCTAATTTAAATTATAAAAAGAAGAAAATTATTGTGGTGGGGGAAATGTGATAAAACCGGCAAAATTGTAGAACAGAATTCACTCTGTACAACGACAGACAACGATGGAGCATCCTTCCACAACACCTGTATTGGCATCTTTGGATTGGCATCAAAATCAGCAACCAAATACTTCAAGTTCAAATTGTTATGAAAATCAGCAGCCTAGTACTTCAAGTTCAAATTGGTATCAAAATCAGCAGCCTAGTACTTCAAGTTCAATTTGGTATGAAAATCAGCAAACTGCCACTTCAAGTTTAAATTGGTATGGAAATCAGCAAACTACTACTTCAACACAAAATTGGTATGAAAATCAACAGCCGACAACATCAACTCATTTTTCTACATCAGTATTTAAAGTATCAAAGCCCCATTCGGATTGTAATAAGTCAATATCAGCTCAATCAGCAAGAATCAGGAAAAACACACACATGAGAGAAAGGTGCAAGAAAGAAAGGATAGAATTTACAAAATTACAGTTAACAATTCCCTCTATTAAAGTGGGATGTAGCAGAATAAAAACTTTGGAAGCAACCAACGCATATTTGTTCGAATTGTTGGACAGAATTGAAAAGTTGAAGAAGAATGAACATTGTAAAAAGTAAACACTCATTCCCCCCAAGAAAAACAACAAAAAATAATAAAATAGCAAAATCCAAAAAAGTAAATGTAGAATAGAGAGCGAGGAATAGATCACTTTGTGGTAATGGACTAACATGCCACTTAGTGCTCTATTCCTCGTTCTCGCGTTATATTGGATGACCTTGACCTACATTAGTAGGGTGGGGGAAATTGAAAATGGTAGGGGAAATTGAAAGTGGTGGGGGAAAGTGTATAAAGGACGAGCCTACTATAGACGAATCACTCTGAAAGCAAACTTGTCACGAGTATGGACTTGACCACAAGCAAAGAAGATAGAAAACAAAAATTTCGGGAAATGGCTAAAGTAAGAGAGTCAAGAATAAGGTTGAGATTTTACAAACTACAGAGATTGATTCCTGGTGTTAAGTTAGGAGAAATACGATCAAGAACGGTAGACTTGGCAGCTGATTACATCAGTTACTTACATTCGGAATTAATGATAAAGGAAGCCAAAATATAAGAGCTGGAGCACAAGATAAAACAACATATTGAAACATCGAACAGTGAACCTATATATTATGTAATAAAAGAAGAAGATGTAAAAGACTTAAATTGAACCAAAAAAATGAACTTGGATTTTGGTTATTGATTGGACACTTCTTAGAGAATAGGGAATAGATCACTTTGTAGTAATGAATTATCATGCTGCTTAGTGATCTATTCCCAGTTCTCGCTTAATCAAAAATGATCTTGACATACTTACCAAAATATCATATAAGCCGGATCAAAAGCAGTTATTCCTCATTTACTTGAAATGGCTCCTGTAGACAACACCGATTATCCGAGGAAACCTCTTATTGAAATATTGTATAAAATTCAACTAGAGAATTTAAATATGGAAGAAGATGAAAATAACAGCGAAACATCAGAAGTAGAAACTATAAATGATATGGATGTGGATGTAACAACATTAGAAGAAGAAAATGCCAATGATGTGGAGAATGAAAATTTGGATATGGATGTAGTAATATCAGAGTCTTCGTCATCATTTGAATATGAAAAAATACATATTGAAACTCCAATTCATATAGAGAATACTAACGAAGAATCTGTTTAATATTAATATCTGTTTGAAGATTAATATTTTGTTCAAGACGTTTGTTTTCTTCTGAAAGTGAAGAAGAAGAAGATGATGAAATAGTAGTGGGGGAACTATTATAAAAGAAGGAAAGGGAGAGCTCATTTCATTTCTTGGCGAAATTTTGAAGAGTGAACACCACCAAACATGTATCATTGCGATAAATGTTTGGAATCATATAACGATGATATTCTGTTAGAAATACATAAAGAACTAATTCACAACAACAGAGAAGAACAAGAAGAACAAAATGAAATAACAGCAAGACCTACAACAACTTTACCAAATTTACAAGTATCAGCTTTACCTGGAAAGGTAGTAATGCATCATAAGATTCAAAATGAAGATTCAAAATGAAGAATTTGTTAGAGAAGCAAAACCAATCATCAGTAGAACTTTAAAAGAAGAATTAAAAAGATTAAATTTTTTCAAATTTGGTTTACTACTAGAAGCTATGTTTATAAATGTACAAGAAGAATTATCACTAAGAGGATTTATAACTAAAAACCAAACCATCATAGGAAGTTCAGACATTGATTCAATAGTTGAAAACTGTATAGAAGAAATATTAATTTAAATTCAGGAACACGAAGGACGAGGATCAGGGTGGAGTCTTACAAGTATTGAAGGATTAAATATAAGAGTTCATAAACGTGGATATGGACTAATGGGATCTAGTTATATTCGTTTGCCAAAAATAATTGAGGATACAAGATCATGTGTTAATGTAAAAAATCAAGATAACGAATGTTTCAGATATGCGATGACATGTAGATTTGTACCAAATCATTGCAATGAACCAAACCAGCACTATGGAAATCAAAGATATAGATATAACTTTCAAGGAATTAGTTATCCTGTATCACTAAAAGATATATCAAAATTTGAGAACAAAATCCCGGCACACCTATTAATGTTTTTGGATTAGATAGTTCAAATAAAGTTTATCCTTTACGTATTGCTAAAGAAGAGCTAGCAGATCATACAGATTTACTACTACTAACGCAAGGAGATGTGTCTCATTATGTGTATATAAAGAAATTTGACTCTCTTGTTAACAAGCAACTTTCAAAAAATCGAAACAAAAAGGTGATTTGCAAGAGATGTTATAATTTTCAACGAGAAGGAAGACAAGGAATAGAATGGTTACAAGAGCACAAAAGATTATGTAACAATAATTATGAAGCAAAAATTATTTTACCTTCAGAAAGCAGAGCATTTGTTACATTTCAAAAGGTTCATCATAAATACCGTATCCCTATAGTTGTATATGCGGACTTTGAATCAATACTAATTCCTATAGAAGATGAAAATTGTGAAGCTAGAAAAAGTGTCAAATATCAAATGCACAAACCAAATAGTTTTTGTTTAATGGTTAAATAAACATTATCAGAAGAACATTTAAACCAATATGGATTAACTTCAGAACCTCTAGTATATCGTGGTGAAAATGTGGAAACAATATTTCTTGACCATTTATATTTAATAGCTGAAAATGTACAAAGATTATATACGAATATCGTACCAATGAAACCGATGGAGGAAGAAGAGGAAATTCAACATGAAAATGCAACTCACTGTTTCTTATGTAAAAATGAATTTACCATTGACAATTATAAAGTTAAAGATCATGACCACCTTACAGGTTATTACAGAGGTGCTGCTTGTAATAAATGCAATTTGAGCTATCGTTTACCACTATTTATTCCTGTGGTTCTGCATAACCTCAGTGGGTAATATGCTCATTTTATAATACCTGAATTAGTAAGAGACAATGGTTCAATAGATGTGTTGGCTGAAACTTCAGAAAAATTTATAAGTTTCTCTAAAACAGTTGGAAATGTCAAATTAAGATTCTTAGACTCCTACCGATTTATGCCGTCGAGTTTGTCTAAACTTTCTAAAAATTTAAGGAAACAAGATTTTATTGAAACAAAGAAGATTGTAAGTAACGACAAACTGGATCTCGTACTTCGGGAAGGTGTTTTCCCATATGATTATATAGACAGTTTAGAAAAATTTAATGAAACATCACTTCCGCCAAAAGAAGAATTCAAAAGTAAACTATACGACATGGACATATCTCAAGAGGATTATGATCATGCATGTAAAGTATGGAATGAATTAGGATTTACAACATTGGGAGAATATTCAGATTTTTATGTTAAATTAGATGTAACTTTACTATGTGATATAATGGAAGAATTTAGAAATACGTGTTTTGCAGCATATGGATTAGACCCTCTTCATTCATACACTTCACCTGGTTTAGCATGGCAAGCTATGCTAAAAGAAACAAACTGTAAAATACAACTTCTTACTGATATAGATATGATTTTAATGTTAGAGTCTGGAGTTAGAGGGGGATTAACACAAAGTGTAACAAGACATGTTAAGGCAAATAACAAATATTTACCTGATTTTGATGCATCAAAACCAACAACATTTTTGGGTTATTTTGATGCAAATAACTTATATGGATGGGCAATGTCAAATCCCCTTCCATATGATAATTTCAAATGGATAGACCCAGATTCAATTGGAAACATAATGGATATAACAAAGTATGGTGAGATTGGTTACATTTTTGATGTCGATTTTGAATATCCCGAACATCTTCACGATCAATATTATGATTTACCACTTCTTCCGAAGACTGAAATTTCCCCTACTGGAAGATGGCCGAAATTATTAATGACTTTAAACAATAAGTCTACGTATGTTGGACATTATTGGATGATACAACAGGCTTTAGACTTGGGATTAAAAATAACAAAAATTAACATTGGTATTGCATATATGGATACGGATGCACTTATTTACTGGATTAAAACAAATGACATGTATGAGGATTTACGCACCTTTGTATATAAAGATGATTTTGATTTTTCCGATTATCCTAAGGACCATCCAAATTACAACTATGACAGAAACAAAAAAGTATTGGGAAAATTTAAAGATGAAACAAATGGTGTGCCGATGATGGAAATTTTAGCATTAATGTCTAAACTGTATTCATTTCAACTGTACATAAATGAAAGGAACGAATATCAAGTCACAAAGAAAGCCAAAGGAATAAAGACATCTTTCCTAAAGAAGAACGTACAGTTTCAACATTATAAAAGATGTTTGTTTGAAAATGTTGAAACAACTGCAACATTCAACACTATTAGAAGTTATAACCACCAACTTTTTAGTGTCAAACAAACAAAGTGGGCATTAAGCTACAAAGACGACAAGCGACATATTTTAGAAGATAAAATTAATACTCTACCATTTGGCCACTATTCCTTGAACCCTATCGACCAGTAAACCTATTCTTCGTCCTTTACCTTCTTCCTTTTTCCTTTCCGTAAAAAAGAGGGGACATGGCAAGCCCAATGCCATGTTCCCTCTTTTTTACACTAATATAAAATGGCCTTGACCCATATTTCAACTATATATAAGAGAATAAACCATTGTATGGATCAGTATTTCTACAAACGGTGTGCAAGCAACACTTTAAGATGGAAAGTGTAAAGGATAAGGTTGTAAATGAACTACATAAACCAGCAAGAAGAAGATTTCCAAGAAGAAGTACAATCATTAAAGGAATGAATGATCTTTACCAAGCTGATCTCATTGAAATGATACCACACAGTAAATTAAACAAAGGATTTAAATATATTTTAACAATTATAGACTGTTTTACTAAAATAGCTGATGCTTTACCATTGAAGGACAAGACTGGTAAAAGTGTTACCAAAGCTATGGAAACAACAATACAAAGAAATAAATTTAAAATTAAACATTTACAAACGGATGATGGAAAAGAATATTTTAATAGAGATTTTGGAGCTTTGATGAAAAAATATAAAATATATCATTATTCTACAAATTCTGAAGTTAAAGCTTCAATAATTGAAAGATTCAATAGAACATTAAAAGGAGCTATGTATAAACAATTTTCAAAACGAGGATCATATGTGTGGTATGACATATTACCACAACTTATAAAAGAGTATAACAACAAATATCATCGTACCATCGGAATGAAACCTATCCAAGTAGACAGTGCTAATGCTAAAATTGTATTATAACACATCAAAAATAATACAACACCAAAAATAGAAAAGTTACAACCAAAAAAGTTTAAGGTTAATGATAAAGTTCGTATAAGCGAATACAAAGGTGTATTTAGTAAAAGATATCTGCCAAATTGGACTAATGAAGTATTTACAATTTATAAAGTGCAACCAACTATACCTGAAACTTACATTTTAAAGGATAATAAGGATGAATTACTTCAAGATGGATTCTATGGACGTGAGTTGTTAAAATCAACAGTTGGTGATGTATATCTTGTTGAAAAGGTTTTACAAAGGAAAAAGGATATGGTTAAAGTTAGGTGGTTAGGATTTGATAAAAGTGAAGACTCTTGGATTCCTTCAAAAGACTTGGTATGGTTATTTAATAGCTCATTATGTGTTTAACCTTTAAACAAGATGGAGATTGTACGACAAAAAGATCGATTTAATATTAATAATATGGATGAATTGACAGTTGACAATAATAAGTTAAATCATGGTAAACATGGTGAATTACTACCAAATACGATAAGATGTTTAATAACTGGTCCTTCAAATTGTGGAAAAACTAATGTTGTCTTTAACCTTATAACTAATCCTAAAGGTTTACGCTTCAACAATATATATATTTTTTAAAAAATCATTGCAACAACCAAAATATCAATTATTAGATAAAATACTTGCAAGTGTACCTGAAGTGAATTTCTACAAGTTTAATGCCAGTGAAACAATCATGCAACCAAATGAAGCAAAACCATTTTCCATTTTTATATTTGACGATGTTTCTTGTGAAAATCACGATACTATAAGAAATTATTTTGCTATGGGAAGACATCATAATATTGATAGCATTTATATTGGTCAAACATACAGTAAAATTCCAAAACAACTTATAAGAGACAATGCAAATATGTTGATCATCTTTAAGCAAGATGAGACAAATTTAAAGCATATATATAATGATCATGTTAATGCGGATATGCCATTTGACAAATTTAAAGAAATGTGTGGTAAAGCATGGAATGAAAAATATGGATTTCTTGTTATTATGAAAGAAGAAGATATTAAAAATGGTAGATATCGTATAGGATTGGATAAATTTGTATTAATACGTTGAACTACCTATGCTACATCTAGTAACACGTTGAACTTCACAGTGTAAACATGGTGAATCGAGAAAAACTATTAAAAGAAATAAAATCACTCAGTGATTCTATTAGGATAAAGAATCGTGCATTAAGGATGGGTTTAAGTGAAAGAGAAGAATTTCTAGAGAGTACATTTAAACCTATCACGGAACCTTTAAAACAGATATCAGAAACTATTGGTAAACCTCGTTATGAAGGAGATGTTTTACTACCAGTTTCCAAACAGGAAGTACAAGCATTAAAAAAAGAAGATGATGATGATTCATATACAAGTTCTAGTGAGCAAGAAGAAACAAAAGAAGAAGAAGAACAATTGTTGAAAAGGAAGAACAGCCAATACCTGAAGCAGAACAATCTATTCCAAATTTAACTCAATTGAGTAGTGATATATTACAACATGGACCTCTTGGACGAAAATATATAATGAAAATGGTACATGACATGAAATCAAATCCAAATTTAAGTAAATCACATGTATATGGAGCAAGAATTAATGGGAATGAATTGAAAATTGGTAACTCTAAGCTTGAAGTAACTCAAGACGATTATATCATTATTGGTGAGCATAGATATAAAGGAACAAAAGGATTAAATGAATTAATTTTTAAAAATATACCAATAAAATATTAAGCAAAAGATTTAAATACTTTTAAAGACATTTTACAAAATACGAACGCTCATAAAAGAAACTACTCAAAGGATGCAATGATTAATCGTTCACGTGCAACAAAATATAATATTGTTATAAAAAAATTGTTTACCCCACGAAAATTACCAACATTACGTACCACACCGGCTGTGAGACAACCATTAAAAAGAAAATCTTTATCGCTTATGGATTTATCACTTCTTGAACAACATGGTAAAAAGAGTAAAGGAGATACTTCAACATCTGGTAAAGGATTAATGAAAAATCTATACAATACAAATGTTATCTACTACAACGACATCAATAAATTAGTTGACAGAATGAGACTATTGCATGAAGCTATGGAAGCCGGTCATACTGGTTTAAATAATGAATGGGTGGCTCTAGTTGATGAACTTAAAAATCGTGACATAGTTGTATAATTGTCCGCGAATATAAAGAAGTTGCAAGTGTAATATGTATCAGTTCTAACATGATCGTCGACAAGTTCGGACGCTACTCCGCATTAGGAGTGCAAGTTGGAGAAGACAGAAAAAGAAGCGGAGTACCGCAAACACCTGAAGGTGACTATAACATAAGGAATAAACGTTTAAAATTAGTTAAAGATCCAGAAGAAGATACTGATGGAGCGAATTTAAAGACAGTAAAAGAAGCTACTTCAACATCATTGAAATTACATAAGAATACTTACGATGTTAAATCACATAGATTAATTAATGTTGGTAAACCAACTGCAGATTCTGATGCAATTACTAAAGAGTACTTATTATCTGAACTTTCAAATACTTTAAAATTGCAATGGGGTAACAACTTAAAAGATGGACAAACATATGATGCTGGAAATTATAGAATAACCAACGTGGGAAATCCCAAAAATGATAAAGATTCAGTTAATAAAGAATATTTACATTCTATAATACCGGAAAAAAACTGAACATGAATTTTCTTTTTATAAATTTATTATAAATGACATTGGATACCCAAAGGAAGACGGTGATGCTGTAAACCTAAAATACATCAAGGACAACTGTATTTTACAAGATGTTAATGGAATCGATTGTCATGGTAAAACATTGACAAATGTAAAGTTTGGTTCTCAACCAAAAGACGCTGTTACTATGGAACAATTATCTAAAGAATTAAAAAGGGGAATATCGAATTTTGTAAAACATGAAGATGCCGTGCTAAAGCGAGGAAATACATTCATACATGGAAATGAAAAGTTTGATTTAATGCAAGGAAGTAATAATGAATGGGATGCGGGAGGTAAAAGAATAACAAATGAAAAATTTGGTGAAAAAAGTTCGGATGTACCTGTAATGGCACAAACATTAATTGCGAAAGGTCCTTTATTAGGTACATACGAAGGTCATAATAGAAGAATAAAACATATTTTTCCTGGTTATGAAGAAGATGATTGTGTTACAGTAAAACAAACAATAACTTGGGATGAACGCAATGGAACCAAATTTGATGCTAAGATGAAGAAAATAATTAATGTTTCACCAGGTGAAGTTTTCAATGATGCTGCTACTATTGGACAAGTCATAACAACATCGAAAAGTGATTCAACCGCTTACACATGTAATGATAAACGTATTATGCAGTTACACGATCCTCAACATCCGAAAGATGCTGTAAATTTAGACTGTTTAATAAGAATAGTGGGCAATTTACTTATTGATACTCACAATCATATAGCTAGTACAACGAGTCATGTGATAATTCAACCCGATGAACGGGAAGCTTGGATTAAAAATAGAATTATAAATCAGTATATAATTAATTTGAATAACTAAGTGTTTAAATATAAAAATTGTACATAACTTATTCATTTATGTAAAGTATCTTGTGGAGTAAACACACCAGTTTATATAAGACTACATAATGAAGGCCGTATCACTCAGTCATCATCAAGACAGCGACAAGAGAGGACGTGGTATAACTTCAGCTGCGTTATCCCTGCTTAGACGGATACCTGTTGGTGCTGTTGTAAATCGAGCGATAGACGCTTTACCATACGAATTACATATTCTTGGAGGTTATCAATATTGTGGACCTGGAACTAAGCTGGCAAAACGTTTAGCAAGAGGAGATCCTGGAATTAATAAATTAGATCAAGCTTGCAAACAACACGATATAGCATATTCAAAGTTTAAGGATTCAACAAATAGATCAATAGCAGATAAAATTCTAGCAGAAAAAGCTTGGCAAAGAGTAAAATCAAGTGACGCAAGTATTGCAGAAAAAGCAGCGGCTTGGGCAGTAACAACAGCCATGAAGACAAAAGCTAAGTTTGGTGGTGGAAGACGACGTCGCAGAGGAAGAAGAACCTGCAAAAAGAAGAGCTCCCAAAAAAGGTGGAAATATTAGAAAGAGACGTCGTAGAACTCGTAAAGCAAAAGTAAAAAAGGCTTCTTTATGGTCAATGGTAAAAAACGGAGCAGGTTTATACCTAAGACCGTACCGTGTGTACTAAATAAAAAGAATCAATTGATAATTCCAAATAAAGCCTTAACAAATCATCAGTTAAATGATTATGTAAAATGTTTGAAAATACCATTCTTTCGAGGAGTTTTTATGAAAGATGCATTACCAACTAAAATATGGAAAAATGAAACTGGAATAGTAAATTTGGATTCCACCTATGGTCCAGGCACTCATTGGGTATGCTATAAAAAACTCGGACAAACTGTTTATTACTTTGACAGCTTTGGCAATCTACCGCCACCAAAAGAACTTCAACATTATTTTCGAAACTCCAAAAATATTTTTTACAATCACAAAAGAGAACCCCCTAACAATACTGAAATATGTGGACATTTATGTTTGGAGTTTCTAGCGAAAAGTGTCAGTCACCTTTAAGATGTCATCGTATACAGTGTCACTGAGTGGAAATTCCTCCACATTAAAAAGTACGCTATTCCCAGCATTGCGTCTATCCAAGGAAAGATTATAGGAAGCGGCATTACTTGATTTGACTACCTACAATTCAATTCCTAATGTTACAGAAGGAAAAAACAATTTACTACTTAATTATGAAACTAAGGATGCTGCAGAAAAATACTCAGAATTAAAAATAATTACATTTCCTACTGGAGCTTATGAAATTGATGATATAAACCAATTATTACAGAAAAAACTCGGAGAAGAAAATATCACAATCAAAGGAAACAATAATACTTTAAAAGCAGAAATAACTTGAAAATATTATATAGATGTCGGAATGAAAAACTCTATTGGCAGTTTACTTGGATTTACAGATACAAAAAAGAAAATCTTAACTCCTGGAACTACTCATTCAGGTGATACAACTGTTACAATATTGAAAGTAAATAGTATCGATGTAACATGTAATATTATACATGGATCGTATAGAGAAGGAGTGAATCAGCATATTTTACATACATTTTATCCAACAGTTGCTCCAGGTTTTAAAATTGTTTAGAAGCCACAAAACTTGATATACCTACCATTAAACACCAGTTTCATTTCAGACATCGTACTGAACATATTGGATCAAGACGGTCATAGTGTTGACTTTAGAGGAGAAACAATTACTATACGAATACATATCAGAGCGGCAACATAAAAGTCAATATGGGATTATCATTTAAACCGCAACGGAAGAGTCAAGAGCTCAGTAGCTCCTCAACATTGGAAGAGTTAACATCAGACAACATTCGTTTTCTACAAAAGATTGGATTGAAACTTAACAACGATGGATATCCTGGATATATCTCAAGGACCGACATTCGACGAAACACTATGGGAAAAGGAATATCACACACACAACCCTTACACTTCATCAAAATTAAACAATAATGATGAAATAAGGATTCCCATTCAACAACAAGATATTTACACATTACCATGTGAAAGTTATTTGTACATCGAAGGACGGGTATTAAAATTGGATGGAAAAACTGCGTCAACAGTTCCTTTTAAAAATAACCCAATGGCATATCTTTTTGATGAAATAAGATATGAAATATCAGGGGTGACGGTTGATTCTACAAAAAAGGTTGGTATAACAACTACATTGAAAGGATTAACATCATTAACACCACATGAGAAAAATTCAATAGTCACCGCCGGATGGGTTGCTCCCGATAAAGACACTATAACACCTGCTTCCAACGGTCATATTGATTTTCATGTACCTTTACGATTGCTTTTGGGATTTGCTGAAGATTACAAACGGGTTATAATAAATGTCAAACAAGAATTAGTATTACTCAGATCTTCAACTAATAAGGACTTAATACTTGCAGACCCTGCAACTACGGAAGATAAACTGGAATGGCAACTACAGTTGGATAAAGTTATTTGGAGAGTACCTCATGTAAGATTGGCTGATGAACATAGAATCGTATTATTGAGAAAGTTAAAATCTGACCGTGACATTGTGATGCCATTCCGAAGTTGGGAATTTCATGAATACCCTACATTACCTCAAACAGAACGACAAACATGGACCGTCAAGACATCAACTTACTTGGAACGTGCAAGGTACATAATACTCGGTTTTCAAACTAAGCGAAAAGATGTTATTACTGCAAATGCTGGTCAATTTGATCACTGTAAAATAAAGAATTGTAAAGTTTTCCTAAACTCTCAATTCTTTCCATATGACAATTTTAATGTCATGTTTAGCAAAAAACGTTTTTCCATTTTGTATGATATGTATGCAAGATTTCAATCATCATATTATGGAAAGACTAATACACCACTATTATCACCTGATCAGTATTATTCCAAGGCTCCAATAATTGTAATCGATTGCTCAAAACAAAATGAATCAGTAAAATCATCAATGTGGATATAAAAATTGAAATGGAATTTGAAGAACCAGTAGCGGATGGAACTTCGGCATACTGTCTAATTCTACATGATAAAATAGTTACTTACACACCGCTGACCGGAATAGTGAAGAATGTACTTTAAGAAGAATTAGTACAACTACTGCAAAATATTGAGGTTAGAATTATCTTCCTCAATTTTTAAGGTTAGAATTTTGTTTCTGAAAGACAAGTTGAAAATAAACAATTATGTAATTGTATAAATTTCAAGGATTTTACAAAAAATATAAAAGCAAGAAAATAATTAGTAGAAACTTCATTCTATCTTCAACCGTCGTATGGGAAACATCGTTCGCAAGATGAATTCTACTAACGGAGAAGAAAATACACCTCTAATGGATGAAAATAGTTCTGATATAGAAAAACAAGTTGAACAAGAAATGGATGAATTCCTCAAGTTAAACAAATATAAGAAGAGAGAAGAAGAAGGAGAAGCTGAAAAAGAAGTGAAAAGAAAAAAGGTTGAAGTTATCATTACAACAAATATTTTAACAGAAGTATTTCTTCGAATTTTCTACCCTATTTCTTCATGCATGACGAAAAGTATATCGGTTGGAATTATAAAATCATTGGATTATTCACCAATTGTTATGTTAAATAAAGGAAGTAAAATGGTTATCTTTACTGAAACTTTTTGGGATTCTCTAATGAAACATTTACATCTTTTGGAATGTTATTTAACTAACAACACATTTGGAAAAAGAACAAGATTAAGTTTATTAGAATCAAATATTGAAGTTGATATAATCAAACATCGTGGAGGACAAATTGTTCGCTTCAAAGATTTAACTAGACATGATGTAAAATTACATTTCACTAAAGAAGAATTTTACACTTTAAGTTGTACTACCGGTCCTGTCACTAGATACTTAAAACAACTAGTATTTTCAAGTACAATAATCAAAGATTATCTAATCGATAAATTGGACAGACAACCATTCATTCCAATTTTATATGGACCTGTGGATACTTCAATTTTTAATCGAATATCTCAAGAAGTAGATATGTGGAGACAATTAAACAACTATCACACCAATTTTAATATAAACGAAGAAGCACAAGAAATAAAAGAAGAACAATCGTGTTTGTAATAACAGTCAGTTGTGGATGAGACTTCATCATGAACAAACGGGTTTCGTTTTATACTGCATCACAGTTAATGGAAGTTAAAAGAGGTATAATTGAATTTCAAGCTTTTCGAGGGAATGATGGAAATTTCATTATTAAAGAATTAGTAATTTTGGATATGAACACATCTGTAATTTATCATTACTTATTCAAACCTCCATTTCCATTCAATAAACTAACAACTAAAGCGAAAGTTACAAACAAATGGTTGAACAAACATTTTCACAACTTAAAATGGGATGAAGGTTTTATTCATTATAACATGATGCCACATATTATGAATCATTATTGTAAAGAGTTTAAAACTATCTACACAAGAGGATTGGAAAAAGCAAATTGGATACAATCATTTACAACCAACGAAGTAATTAATGCAATAATAGATAGAGATTTCTAATGCTACTTCAACGAGATTTGTATTTCTTCAAAAAGTTTTAAACATCGAAGGTCACAATGCGCTTTAAAGAATGCCTACCGCTTAAATAATTTCCTTCAACAAAGTGGTGGGGTAGTGTCGGTAGTGGGGGTAGTGTCGATTATAAAAGTGAAAGCGCTACCATGACACAGCATGAGTATTACTCGAACCTCCAAAGAGACAACATCTCCAACGGACATTCTTATTAACAAGAAGATTAGCATCACAAAAAACATTAAGATGGCATCAAACAACTTACTTCAAAATTTAGTTGAACAATTCAACGCTCATTCAAAATCAACAATCTTACCAACGAAGAAATGTTCCGAGCTGAAAGAAGAAAAACACTACATCATTAATACAATAAAAAAGATAGAAACTTCAGTAGGTGATGCTATAAATTGCACTTTGAGCGAGGCACCTTATACAATTGGTGATGAAGCAAAGTTTCAGATCTTCTTACCAAAGCGTTTCTTACAACTACTTCAAAATGAAGATCTTCGTATAATTCAACCCGGCGCACTCTATTTCGTATCACATGGACCAAGTGGAAACAACTCTACTGAACTTACAATTCATGTAACACCTACTACTGATTAGTTTGTACATAACATTGTAAATATTTCTTTGTAGTTGTTTTTTCAATAAATATGATATAAAACCAAAAAAATAATAAATAAAAAAGCAACATATTGTGATGTCTTTGTACATTACAATATGTTGCTTTTTTAAAAAATTCCACAGGATGACCTTGACCCAGTTTTGTATAATGATAAAAGGGGAAATGTACTTGCAAAATTCATCAGTCTACGGCTACCTTTCATACCGTACACATCTCGCTCTCAATCCCTGAATATAAAACTGCAACATGTCCCTAAAGGTCAAGTGTGCATCTTACGATACTAACACCATAACTACTTTTGAACAACTTAAAGATTTAACTAATGAAATGCGAGTTTTACTTACCACAGGTTATCACTTAACTATTGATGTTAGTGCTACTAATACAAGGATGTTCACTAAAACAAAATATTGCGATGATGAAATATTTTTTTTCTACACAACCTACAACTTCATCATCACCAGCCGGTCAACATAACGTTAAGTTCCAAAAGTATTACCAATGTTGAATAACTTTTGACAAATAAAACTACAACTAAGGAATCACATGATCAATGTAAAGTTTATAAAAAAGGATGTTACAGTTGGATAAATAATCATTCGTTTCTCAGCTCTCGCCACGACAAGACCTATTCAACAAAATGTTATACAGAATGATGATTGAACTTGATGGAAAAATCTATGGAAAAGACTACAACACCGTTGAACAAATGACCCAAGATTTAGATGTATTAACTAAAGAAGGATATCAAGCTAAATTAATTTTAAAATTTCCTGAAGTACATCCATTATCAACAGAAGAACTTGTTGCTATGGCTAAGGTGGAGAGAGAGAAAAAGTCTGAAGAAAACAAACAAAAACAAACTTCCTAAGTTTGAATAATCCTTACACTTGTAAGGTATAATTTTTTAAAACTCCATTTGGATGACCTTGAAATTACCCCCACCACTAGTTCTAATTTTTATATAATATTAAATCATTCCACTTCCAACACTCTAACTAACAACATGGAAGAAAAATTTATCAAGTTTGAACATATAATAACTGACAGGGAGGAGATGGAAGAATTGTTTCAAAACTTACTTTCTATCATTGACAAATATCCTATAAGATGGTTCAGAATTGTAGTTCAATATTTAAATCCTGGTGAATTATTTTCTTCATCGAGTGAAGAAGATGAAACAACTACTTCGGTTCAAATAATTGAATTAAAAGACGAAGAAGAAGAACTAAACGTTTTATTCAATCATAAGCTCAAGGTCCCCTATATAAAAGCCCCCCTCCCTAGACAGCCCCCTTCCCTAGACGCCTGCTCAAGGTCACCTTCATATAAGCCCCCTCCCTAGGCACTGATCCTCATTCGATTGCCAACTCTCTAACGATGAACACCTCTCCATTGGCACGAATGAATTCTAGTTTTGAAATAAACTCAAAAGAAGATTTACAAGAAATATTTAATACTTTAAAGGAAATTATAAATAAGTTTAACACTATTAAAATGAATTTGGAAATAACTTATGCTTGTCCTATTTGTGATAAGGTTGAAAGTTCTGATGAAGACAGTTTACTAAATCTTACTCCTCTTACCCCTCTACAGTCGGACACAACTTCTGAGGCAAATGATGAGCAACATCTTTCTCCCACCACTTCTATGTAACAACTCTCTTTCCCCCCACCACTTCTTTATTTAACCGACATTTCCCTCTTTCAATTCTCATTCCATCGTCGCCTCTTCAACTATCAACATCGCTTGTTTCAAAATTTCAAAAAACACAAACATGATGGATATGATGGATGAAGTTCCATTTGTAACAAGGATGGAAGAGGATAAATTGAAATTGGAAATCAAACGATTGGAAATGGAACGGGAAAACCAACTCGAGATGTTACGTTTGTTCAAACTTTTTAAATACATCATCTGGGTACTCTGCGTTTACCTTCTCATCGTCGTCGGTGTTTGTGTTTACAACTCTGTAGTTCATCACAAAACTTCAACTTGTTTAAACACCGCTGTCACACATTGATTGTATATTTTTCACAAATAAAATTCACAAACTTAATTCTATAAATATCCCGCTATCACTGGTTAGTTCAACTCTCCGAACTATTACTCCGGTGGTAGCGGGATATTGTTTTTTAAAACTTACTCTGGATGACCTTGACATACTTTCCATAACCCAATTGTCAAGTTGAATTTCAAATTTCAAAGGGCATCTGCTCGCCCACCGGAAGCTATATGGCATGGCATATGGCAACAGCATCTGATTTGCCATCTGGCCCGCCGGCAGCTGGCGTGGCAGCTGCTGGCAAATGGCACGACTTCCGTTTTGAAAGTAACCAAACCCCACTACTTTAAAAGATTTAAAAATGAATAAAAAATATGTTTAAAATGTTATAATTTATATTTAGAGAATTTAGTCTTATCTGTGGAGTGTAAACAGGCAACAGTTAGTTTAAGGAAATGTAAAATTGTTTATTCATAAATGTATGTTTCTTGTTTCTTCAGTAAACAGGTTCACTTATTTGGTTGTAGCTCTATTTAGCCTTGAAAAAAATAACTTAATATAGCAGTTCTGGCTTTCCTTATCATATATGTAAAACCAGAGAACAAATAAATAGAAGTGAATATTAATAGTTTTTCATTTTATAATAGCACAAGTTTTTTTTTTTTTTTTTTAAAAAAAGGTGTTTCGAAGGGGGGTTGATCAGGGAGTAAGCTGTGTTTATAGAGTAAGGACTATATCCCATCATTATATGTATTAATTTTTTTAATTTGTGGCTACATTTAGTGTAAATACATAAAAACAGTATCATAATTGAATTAATATATATTTTATGTAAAGGTGGAACCAAAATGGTGCTACCTTAGTGTAGCTATAAATATAAAAGTTAAAATTTTATCCTTTTACTATTTTATTTTAAAATTCACAAGATTTATAATCACAGGGTTGAGCTGTATCTGTGAAGTAAAGACAATATGTGAGGGTTCTAAGCCTCAAGGTTCAGAATTAGTTTTTCACCGTTCGGTGTATTAAGACGTGAATTGGAAGTGAAAAAAAACATGTAAAATATAATATCTAGGCAAATATTTTTTCCATTTTTTTGCATATATAAGGCTTTTTACTCTATTTAAAGGTAGCACTGATTCGGTTACACCAGCATTTGCATCTTAAACACAAGTAGTTATTGCATTTTTACTTCATTATTTGTAAAACAGAAATAAGTTTGACATTTTCTATATTAGCCTATAACTATAAAGTACAAACAGGTTAATTGTAATATACATATATAAATCATTTTTAATTTTCCACATATAAAGCTAATTAGGTGCTACCTAAATATAGGTCTTTAAACCAGATTTTATTGTATTTTTAGCTTAAAGCCTTTTCCCTTCATATTTATTTATACTGATTGGATGTTACCTTTAAAATTTGTATAATATAAGAGTTTATTGTATCTTTGTTTTACTATTTTGAAAAGTAACACTAATTTGATGCTATCTTTATTTCTGTTTTCTAGCTTCATTAATTATAAGACTTATATTTGTATAACAATTATATATGTATGTTCCATCGATTTCATCTATTATTATTATAAATTCTTCAGAGAGTCCGGGTCTTTCCAGGTCTCTCTTAGTACGCCTAAGCTTTCAGCGAGAGACTGCTATCAATCAGCCGTAGCGAACTCCGTCGAACGCCTTCTAGCCGCATATTCACCCGAGGACATCGCGAGTGTGCTCCCCCTTTTAGCTAATCAGTTTGTCGATTAGCACATAACAGCGCTAGATTGGAGAGTATTGTCCGGGCTGCTGGGCATGTCGCTCTACTCCGTCGAGACAGCCTTGTACGAGGTCTATGGAGCAGAGTTTGTTAGCGCAGGGGGACGGGCCGAGCTCCACGTCAATGGACGCATTGCCTGGTCCGCCCGAGACGACGAATTCCACACCGTCATGCGCACCCTGGCGACTCGCGCCTTGCAAAAGTACGAGGGTCTTTAGGGGTTTACTTCTGTCTCTGCTCTTGGTCTTGATGGTAGCAGCGATATACAACGCCTTCACGCTGCGTTCCATCCTGCAGAATTTGCAACCCACGCCCTCCCCTACCTCCAACAGCACGACAAGCCGACCGACGACAAGTACGCCGCCGCCCTGGATGCTCTAAATGGTGGTTATTTCTGTTTTATAAATAATGAAGTAAAAATGCAATAAATACTTGTGTTTAAGATGCAAATGCTGGTGTAACCGAAAATAAATAATTTTGCCCCAGTTAAAAAGTTTTCCAAATCAACCTGTACATCATTAATTTTGTGATAACCGGTGTTTTGTAATGCTGTAATCCGTATTATTTAAATTATTTATTGGACAAATTTTAAAAGAAGAATCGTTAAGATTAAATTTTATAAAATTTGGTTTAGTTTTGGATGCATTAACACGGATGGTAAAACCTCAATGAGAGGTTTATAACAAAAAATCGTACTCTTTTGTTTGATTCTCATGTAAATAAAATTATTGATGAATGTGTGAAAGAATTGTTCACAAAACTGCCGGAGCATGAAGGTGGAGGGTCAGGATGGAAGTTTACATCAGTTAAAGGTCCAAATCAAGCCTGCAGTTATATCTTGAGATTTTTATTCCCAAAGCTCAGAGCAAGAGTACTGAAAAAATATATTAAAAAATGACCCAAATATTAGGATTCCATATCAAAAAGTTTGAATTTCAAGGTTTTAGCCTTCTGTATGAAGTATAAACAAGGGTTACATTTAGTTTTAATACATAAAAATGTTTTGTAATTGAATGTATATGTAGCTTTTTCCTACATTATATCATAATTTTATTTAACTATGGAAGTAAATTTTATTGCGTTAAAAGATTTAAAAATGAATAAAAATATGTTTAAAATGTTATAATTTATATTTAGAGAATTTAGTCTTATCTGTTTAGTGTAAACAGGCAACAGTTAGTTTAAGGAAATGTAAAATTGTTTATTCATAAATGTATGTTTCTCGTTTCTTCAGTAAACAGGTTCACTTATTTGGTTGTAGCTCTATTTAGCCTTGAAAAAAATAACTTAATATAGCAGCTCTGGCTTTCCTTATCATATATGTAAAATCAGAGAACAAATAAATAGAAGTGAATATTAATAGTTTTTCATTTTATAATAGCACATGTTTTTTTTAAGGTGTTTCGAAGGGGGGTCGATCAGGGAGTAAGCTGTGTTTATAGAGTAAGGACTATATCCCATCATTATATGTATTAATTTTTTTTAATTTGTGGCTACATTTAGTGTAAATACATAAAAACAGTATCATAATTGAATTAATATATATTTTATGTAAAGGTGGAACCCAAATGGTGCTACCTTAGTGTAGCTATAAATATAAAAGTTAATATTTTATCCTTTTATTATTTTATTTTAAAATTCACAAGATTTATAATCACAGGGTTGAGCTGTATCTGTGAAGTAAAGACAATATGTGAGGGTTCTAAGCCTGAAGGTTCTGAATTAGTTTTTCACCGTTCGGTGTATTAAGACTTTAATTGGAAGTGAAAAAAAACATGTAAAATATAATATCTAGGCAAATATCTTTTTCATTTTTTTGCATATATATAGCTTTTTACTCTATTTAAAGGTAGCACTGATTCGGTTACACCAGCATTTGCATCTTAAACACAAGTATTCATTGCATTTTTACTTCATTATTTGTAAAACAGAAATAAGTTTGACATTTTCTATATTAGCCTATAACTATAAAGTACAAACAGGTTAATTGTAATATACATATATAAATCATTTTAAATTTTCCACATATAAAGCTAATTAGGTGCTACCTAAATATAGGTCTTTAAACCAGATTTTAATGTATTTGTAGCTTAAACCTTTTCCCTTTATATTTATTTATACTGATTGGATGTTACCTTTAAAATTTGTATAATCTAAGAGTTTATTGCATTTTTGTTTTACTATTTTGTAAAGTAACATTAATTTGATGCTATCTTTATTTCTGTTTTCTAGCTTCATTAATTATAAGACTTATATTTGTATATCAATTATATATGTATGTTCCATCGATTTCATCTATTATTATTATTATAAATTCTTCAGAGAGTCCGGGTCTTTCCAGGTCTCTCTTAGTACGCCTTAGCTTTCAGCGAGAGACTGCTATCGATCAGCCGCAGCGAACACCGTCGAACGCCTTCTAGCCGCATATTCACCCGAGGACATCGCGAGTGTGCTCCCCCTTTTAGCTAATCAGTTTGTCGAACAGCACATAACAGCGCTAGATTGGAGAGTATTGTCCGGGCTGCTGGGCATGTCGCTCTACTCCGTCGAGACAGCCTTGTACGAGGTCTATGGAGCAGAGTTTGTTAGCGCAGGGGGACGGGCCGAGCTCCACGTCAATGGACGCGTTGCCTGGTCCGCCCGAGACGACGAATTCCACACCGTCATGCGCACCCTGGCGACTCGCGCCTTGCAAAAGTACGAGGGTCTTTAGGAGTTTACTTCTGTCTCTGCTCTTGGTCTTGATGGTAGCAGCGATATACAACGCCTTCACGCTGCGTTCCATCCTGCAGAATTTGCAACCCACGCCCTCCCCTACCTCCAACAGCACGACAAGCCGACCGTCGACAAGTACGCCACCGCCCTGGATGCTCTAAATGGTGTGCCGGCCCCAGAGGAGTGCTCTCCTGCACAACGCCCAACCAGGAAAAATCCCCCCGCCGTGTCCGCCGCTGAGCATCCCCCTCCGTCAGACAACAACACCTTTGGCCTGAAGGAGTTACAAGGGAAATCCGGCTGCTATGGGAAGCCGCTTGGAGGGGAAAAGATCGCCGATTGGGAGCGCCAAATGATTACCAACATGAAGATTGGAGGAGATGGCGCTGAGATCATTGAAGCCGACAGGCACCCATTGACAGTTTCATCCTAAAATACTTTCCTGATATTACCATGAGCTATGATCAGATTATTCTGATGACATTTTTTAATTCATTATCAACAACATTGATTTCATATTCAAATATGAGATAACCAGATACAATAGATATGTTTAAAGATTTTGACTGTTTCTTCGCATTAGAAATTGTTTATGCTACATCTCATTTATTTTTAGCGAGTATCGATTCAATAAATGAGACGTGTCAATAGGTCCTAAATGAAAACATGGTCTGAGGGGACCGAAACCGGGAGTTTTGGGAAACCTCCTAGGAGGAATGGAAGGAATGAGACAGAAAGGGTGGACCCTATTCACTGCTGTGATTCGTTAATACAAATGTGAGTAAAAGTTAGTTTCTTAACACTTTTTCGGCCAAGAAGACAGTCAGTTTCTCATGACACGTTAACATAAGAAAGACAATGACTCAGTAAAAAATCAACAAAAATATTCTGTAATTCAGTTGGAGTTATTTTTACACAATATAAAATCATTGATTTAACTGAATAAGTCGCTTTCTTCATCCCACTATTTTACCTATGGGAAATACCCTACGTATAAAGTGTTCTTTTATCAAAGTCATTTAAGCGTTTAAGTCGTTTGAATAGGTTTAACAACGAAGTCATAGTAAACTTAGATTCTGTCTTGTTTACTATTGGCAAACACCGCAGCAAATGTATCTCTGCCAAAAAAATTATTGCAACTAGTTGTAACATATTTTGATACAATTAGAACCTTAATTATGTACTTAGAATTTCCTTTTCATGGAGCGAATCTGACTGAAATTGGAAATATAGGTAAAAGAAAAAAATTGAGGGATAAATCCAGAAAAAGGAAACTATACAACTGATATACTCGTTTTGATATTATAAAAGAGATAATAATTTGCTTGGAATATCATTCTCTTGAGCATGATAGGCCAATGTTTTAGCACCTTATAGGGAAGACCATTTGTGGGTGATATTATTTCATATAATGGACCGTTAGAAGAAAACAACAAATAAGGCACCCATTGGAAGTTTGGTCCTAAAATACTTTCTTAAAATTACCATGAGCTATGATCAGATTATTCTGATGACATGCTTAAGTTCAGTATCAATATCATTGATTAAATATTCTAATATGAGAGAATGAGATGCAGTAGATATTTTTAGAGATTTTGAAAATTTCTTCGGATTAAAAATTTTTTGCTAAATCTCGTTTATTTTTTTACCGAGTATCGATTCCATTAATGAGACCTGTCAATACGACCTAAATGTAATCATGGTCTGATGGTACAACGATCGGGGTTTGTGGAAACCACCTAGGAGGAATGGAAGGAATGAGACAGAAAGGGTGGACCCTATTCACTGCTGTGATTCACCGATACAAATGTGAGTAAAAGTTAGTTTCTTCCCACTTTTTCGGCCAAGGAGACAATCAGGTTCTCATGACACCTATAATAAGGTGTCTCAATGTCAATGTCTCAGTAAAAAGTCAACAAAAACTTTTGTAATTCGATTAGAGTTATTTTTACACATTGAAGACCACCGATAAAACTGAATAATGCATGGTCATCATCCAAATATTTTACCTAGGGAAATCCCTATGGGAAAGTTTGGTCCTGAAATACTTTCCTGAAATTACCATGAGCTATGATCAGATTATTCTGATGACATGTTTAAGTTCAGTATCAATATCATTGGTTCCATATTCTTATATGAGAGAATGAAATGCAATAGATATTTTTAGAGATTTTAAAAATGTCTTTGGGTTAAAAATCTTTTGCTACATCTCGTTTATTTTTTACCGAGTATCGATTCCATTAATGAGACGTGTTAATACGACCTAAATGTATTCATGGTCGATTGGTACTACGATCGGGGGTTTGGATAAACCACCTAAGAGGAATGGGAGGAATGAGATAGAAAGGGTGGAAACTACTCACTGCTGTGATCCGTCGATAAAAAAGTGGGTTAAAAAATGAAATCTTTCTTGAACTATCATTCTCTTGAGCATTATTGGCTAGTTTTTTTAACCCCTTATAGGGAAGAGCATTTTTGGTTGATATCATTTTAGATAAAAGACCGTTAGAAGGAAACAAATAATAAGGCACCCATTGGCAGTTTCATCCTAAAATACTCTCCTGAAATAAAAATGAGCTATGATCAGATTATTCTGATGACATTTTTTAATTCATTATCAACAACATTGATTTCATATTCAAATTTGAGAGAACCAGATACAATAGATATGTTTAAAGATTTTGACTGTTTCTTCGCATTAGAAATTGTTTATGCTACATCTCATTTATTTTTAGCGAGTATCGATTCCATAAATGAGACGTGTCAGTAGGTCCTAAATGGAATCATGGTCTGAGGGGACCGAAACCGGGAGTTTTGGGAAACCTCCTAGGAGGAATGGAAGGAATGAGACAGAAAGGGTGGACCCTATTCACTGCTGTGATTCGTTGATACAAATGTGAGTAAAAGTTAGTTTCTTAACACTTTTTCGGCCAAGAAGACAGTCAGTTTCTCATGACACGTTAACATAAGAAAGACAATGACTCAGTAAAAAATCAACAAAAATATTCTGTAATTCAGTTGGAGTTATTTTTACACAGTATAGAACCATTAATTTAACTGAATAAGTCGCTTTCTTCATCCCACTATTTTACCTATGGGAAATACCCTACGTATAAAGTGTTCTTTTATCAAAGTCATTTAAGCGTTTAAGTCGTTTGAGTAGGTTTAACAACGAAATCATAGTAAACTTAGATTCTGTCTTGTTTACTATCGGCAAACACCGCAGCAAATGTATCTCTGCCAAAAAAATTATTGCAACTAGTTGTAACATATTTTGATACAATTAGAACTTTAATTTACATAGAATTTCCTTTTCATGGACCGAATCTGACTGCAATTGGAAATATAGGTAAAAGAAGAAAATTGAGGGATAAATCCAGAAAAAGGAAACTATACAACTGATATACTCGTTTTGATATTATAAAAGAGATAATAATTTGCTTGGAATATCATTCTCTTGATCATGATAGGCCAATGTTTTAGCACCTTATAGGGAAGACCATTTGTGGTTGATATTATTTCAGATAATGGACCGTTAGAAGAAAACAACTAATAAGGCACCCATTGGAAGTTTAGTCCTAAAATACTTTCTTGAAATTATCATGAGCTATGATCAGATTATTCTGATGACATGCTTAAGTTCAGTATCAATATCATTGATTAAATATTCTAATACGAGAGAATGAGATGCAATAGATATTTTTAGAGATTTTGAAAATTTCTTCGGATTAAAATTTTTTGCTAAATCTCGTTTATTTTTTACCGAGTATCGATTCCATTAATGAGACCTGTCAATACGACCTAAATGTAATCATGGTCTGATGGTACAACGATCGGGGTTTGTGGAAACCACCTAGGAGGAATGGAAGAAATGAGACAGAAAGGGTGGACCCTATTCACTGCTGTGATTCACCGATACAAATGTGAGTAAAAGTTAGTTTCTTCCCACTTTTTCGGCCAAGGAGACAATCAGGTTCTCATGACACCTATTATAAGGTGTCTCAATGTCAATGTCTCAGTAAAAAGTCAACAAAAACTTTTGTAATTCGATTAGAGTTATTTTTACACATTGAAGACCACCGATAAAACTGAATAATGAATGGTCATCATCCAAATATTTTACCTAGGGGAATCCCTATGGGAAAGTTTGGTCCTGAAATACTTTCCTGAAATTACCATGAGCTATGATCAGATTATTCTGATGACATGTTTAAGTTCAGTATCAATATCATTGGTTCCATATTTTAATATGAGAGAATAAGATGCAATAGATATTTTTAGAGATTTTAAAAATTTCTTTGGATTAAAAATCTTTTGCTAGATCTCGTTTATTTTTTACCGAGTATCGATTCCATTAATGAGACGTGTTAATACGACCTAAATGTATTCATGGTCGATTGGTACTACGATCGGGGGTTTGGATAAACCACCTAGGAGGAATGGGAGGAATGAGATAGAAAGGGTGGAAACTACTCACTGCTGTGATCCGTCGATAAAAAAGTGGGTTAAAAATGAAATCTTTCTTGAACTATCATTCTCTTGAGCATTATTGGCTAGTTTTTTTAACCCCTTATAGGGAAGAGCATTTTTGGTTGATATTATTTCAGATAAAAGACCGTTAAAAGGAAACAAATAATAAGGCACCCATTGGCAGTTTCATCCTAAAATACTTTCCTGAAATTACCATGAGCTATGATCAGATTATTCTGATGACATTTTTTAATTCATTATCAACAACATTGATTTCATATTCAAATTTGAGAGAACCAGATACAATAGATATGTTTAAAGATTTTGACTGTTTCTTCGCATTAGAAATTGTTTATGCTACATCTCATTTATTTTTAGCGAGTATCGATTCCATAAATGAGACGTGTCAATAGGTCCTAAATGGAATCATGGTCTGAGGGGACCGAAACCGGGAGTTTTGGGAAACCTCCTAGGAGGAATGGAAGGAATGAGACAGAAAGGGTGGACCCTATTCACTGCTGTGATTCGTTGATACAAATGTGAGTAAAAGTTAGTTTCTTAACACTTTTTCGGCCAAGAAGACAGTCAGTTTCTCATGACACGTTAACATAAGAAAGACAATGACTCAGTAAAAAATCAACAAAAATATTCTGTAATTCAGTTGGAGTTATTTTTACACAATATAGAACCATTAATTTAACTGAATAAGTCGCTTTCTTCATCCCACTATTTTACCTATGGGAAATACCCTACGTATAAAGTGTTCTTTTATCAAAGTCATTTAAGCGTTTAAGTCGTTTGAGTAGGTTTAACAACGAAATCATAGTAAACTTAGATTCTGTCTTGTTTACTATCGGCAAACACCGCAGCAAATGTATCTCTGCCAAAAAAATTATTGCAACTAGTTGTAACATATTCTGATACAATTAGAACCTTAATTATGTACTTAGAATTTCCTTTTCATGGACCGAATTTTGACTGCCATTGGAAATATAGGTAAAAGAAGAAAATTGAGGGATAAATCTAAAAAAAGGAAACTATACAACTGATATACTCGTTTTGATATTATAAAAGAGATAATAATTTGCTTGGAATATCATTCTCTTGATCATGATAGGCCCATGTTTTAGCACCTTATAGGGAAGACCATTTGTGGTTGATATTATTTCAGATAATAGACCGTTAGAAGAAAACAACTAATAAGGCACCCATTGGAAGTTTAGTCCTAAAATACTTTCTTGAAATTATCATGAGCTATGATCAGATTATTCTGATGACATGCTTAAGTTCAGTATCAATATCATTGATTAAATATTCTAATATGAGAGAATGAGATGCAATAGATATTTTTAGAGATTTTGAAAATTTCTTCGGATTAAAATTTTTTGCTAAATCTCGTTTATTTTTTACCGAGTATCGATTCCATTAATGAGACCTGTCAATACGACCTAAATGTAATCATGGATGGTACAACGATCGGGGTTTGTGGAAACCACCTAGGAGGAATGGAAGGAATGAGACAGAAAGGGTGGACCCTATCCACTGCCGTGATTCACCGATACAAATGTGAGTAAAAGTTAGTTTCTTCCCACTTTTTCGGCCAAGGAGACAATCAGGTTCTCATGACACCTATTATAAGGTGTCTCAATGTCAATGTCTCAGTAAAAAGTCAACAAAAACTTTTGTAATTCGATTAGAGTTATTTTTACACATTGAAGACCACCGATAAAACTGAATAATGCATGGTCATTATCCAAATATTTTACCTAGGGGAATCCCTATGGGAAAGTTTGGTCCTGAAATACTTTCCTGAAATTACCATGAGCTATGATCAGATTATTCTGATGACATGTTTAAGTTCAGTATCAATATCATTGGTTCCATATTTTAATATGAGAGAATAAGATGCAATAGATATTTTTAGAAATTTTAAAAATTTCTTTGGATTAAAAATCTTTTGCTAGATCTCGTTTATTTTTTAACGAGTATCGATTCCATTAATGAGACGTGTTAATACGACCTAAATGTATTCATGGTCGATTGGTACTACGATCGGGGGTTTGGATAAACCACCTAGGAGGAATGGGAGGAATGAGATAGAAAGGGTGGAAACTACTCACTGCTGTGATCCGTCGATAAAAAAGTGGGTTAAAAAATGAAATCTTTCTTGAACTATCATTCTCTTGAGCATTATTGGCTAGTTTTTTAACCCCTTATAGGGAAGAGCATTTTTGATTGATATTATTTCAGATAAAAGACCGTTAAAAGGAAACAAAATAATAAGGCACCCATTGGCAGTTTCATCCTAAAATACTTTCCTGAAATTACCATGAGCTATGATCATATTATTCTGATGACATTTTTTAATTCATTATCAACAACATTGATTTCATATTCAAATTTGAGAGAACCAGATACAATAGATATGTTTAAAGATTTTGACTGTTTCTTCGCATTAGAAATTGTTTATGCTACATCTCATTTATTTTTAGCGAGTTTCGATTCCATAAATGAGACGTGTCAATAGGTCCTAAATGGAATCATGGTCTGAGGGAACCGAAACCGGAAGAATTGGGAAACCTCCTAGGAGGAATGGAAGGAATGAGACAGAAAGGGTGGACCCTATTCACTGCTGTGATTCGTTGATACAAATGTGAGTAAAAGTTAGATTCTTAACACTTTTTCGGCCAAGAAGACAGTCAGTTTCTCATGACACGTTAACATAAGAAAGACAATGACTCAGTAAAAAATCAACAAAAATATTCTGTAATTCAGTTGGAGTTATTTTTACACAATATAGAACCATTGATTTAACTGAATAAGACGCTTTCTTCATCCCACTATTTTACCTATGGGAAATACCCTACGTATAAAGTGTTCTTATATCAAAGTCATTTAAGCTTTTAAGTCGTTTGAGTAGGTTTAACAACGAAATGATAGTACTTAGATTCTGTCTTAAGTTTACTACCGGCAAACAACGCAGCAAATGTATCTCTGCCAAAAAAAATATTGCAACTAGTTGTAGCATATTTTGATACAATTAGAACCTTAATTATGTACTTAGAATTTCCTTTTCATGTACCGAATTTGACTGCCATTGGAAATATAGATAAAAGAAAAAATTGAGGGATAAATCCAGAAAAAGGAAACTACAACTGATATACTCGTTTTGATATTATAAAAGAGATAATATATTGCTTGGAATATCATTCTCTTGAGCATGATAGGCCAATGTTTTAGCACCTTATAGGGAAGACCATTTGTGGGTGATATTATTTCAGATAATGGACCGTTAGAAGAAAACAACAAATAAGGCACCCATTGGAAGTTTGGTCCTTAAATACTTTCTTAAAATTACCATGAGCTATGATCAGATTATTCTGATGACATGCTTAAGTTCAGTATCAATATCATTGATTAAATATTCTAATACGAGAGAATAAGATGCAATAGATATTTTTAGAGATTTTAAAAATTTCTTCGGATTAAATTTTTTTGCTAAATCTCGTTTATTTTTTACCGAGTATCGATTCCATTAATGAGACGTGTTAATACGACCTAAATGTATTCATGGTCGATTGGTACTACGATCGGGGGTTTGGATAAACCACCTAGGAGGAATGGGAGGAATGAGATAGAAAGGGTGGAAACTACTCACTGCTGTGATCCGTCGATAAAAAAGTGGGTTAAAAAATGAAATCTTTCTTGAACTATCATTCTCTTGGGCATTATTGGCTAGTTTTTTCAACCCCTTATAGGGAAGAGCATTTTTGGTTGATATTATTTCAGATAAAAGACCGTTAAAGGGAAACAAATAATAAGGCACCCATTGGCAGTTTTATCCTAAAATACTTTCCTGAAATTACCATGAGCTATGATCAGATTATTCTGATGACATTTTTTAATTCATTATCAACAACATTGATTTCATATTCAAATTTGAGAGAACCAGATACAATAGATATGTTTAAAGATTTTGACTGTTTCTTCGCATTAGAAATTGTTTATGCTACATCTCATTTATTTTTAGCGAGTATCGATTCCATAAATGAGACGTGTCAATAGGTCCTAAATGGAATCATGGTCTGAGGGGACCGAAACCGGAAGAATTGGAAAACCTCCTAGGAGGAATGGAAGGAATGAGACAGAAAGGGTGGACCCTATTCACTGCTGTGATTCGTTGATACAAATGTGAGTAAAAGTTAGATTCTTAACACTTTTTCGGCCAAGAAGACAGTCAGTTTCTCATGACACGTTAACATAAGAAAGACAATGACTCAGTAAAAAATCAACAAAAATATTCTGTAATTCAGTTGGAGTTATTTTTACACAATATAGAACCATTGATTTAACTGAATAAGTCGCTTTCTTCATCCCACTATTTTACCTATGGGAAATACCCTACGTATAAAGTGTTCTTATATCAAAGTCATTTAAGCTTTTAAGTCGTTTGAGTAGGTTTAACAACGAAATCACAGTACTTAGATTCTGTCTTAAGTTTACTACCAGCAAACAACGCAGCAAATGTATCTCTGCCAAAAAAATATTGCAACTAGTTGTAACATATTTTGATACAATTAGAACCTTAATTATGTACTTAGAATTTCCTTTTCATGTACCGAATTTGACTGCCATTGGAAATATAGATAAAAGAAAAAATTGAGGGATAAATCCAGAAAAAGGAAACTACAACTGATATACTCGTTTTGATATTATAAAAGAGATCATATATTGCTTGGAATATCATTCTCTTGAGCATGATGGGCCAATGTTTTAGCACCTTATAGGGAAGACCATTTGTGGGTGATATTATTTCAGATAATGGACCGTTAGAAGAAAACAACAAATAAGGCACCCATTGGAAGTTTGGTCCTAAAATACTTTCTTAAAATTACCATGAGCTATGATCAGATTATTCTGATGACATGCTTAAGTTCAGTATCAATATCATTGATTAAATATTCTAATACGAGAGAATGAGATGCAATAGATATTTTTAGAGATTTTGAAAATTTCTTCGGATTAAATTTTTTTGCTAAATCTCGTTTATTTTTTACCGAGTATCGATTCCATTAATGAGACCTGTCAATACGACCTAAATGTAATCATGGTCTGATGGTACAACGATCGGGGTTTTTGGAAACCACCTAGGAGGAATGGAAGGAATGAGACAGAAAGGGTGGACCCTATTCACTGCTGTGATTCACCGATACAAATGTGAGTAAAAGTTAGTTTCTTCCCACTTTTTCGGCCAAGGAGACAATCAGGTTCTCATGACACCTATAATAAGGTGTCTCAATGTCAATGTCTCAGTAAAAAGTCAACAAAAACTTTTGTAATTCGATTAGAGTTATTTTTACACATTGAAGACCACCGATAAAACTGAATAATGCATGGTCATCATCCAAATATTTTACCTAGGGAAATCCCTATGGGAAAGTTTGGTCCTGAAATACTTTCATGAAATTACCATGAGCTATGATCAGATTATTCTGATGACATGTTTAAGTTCAGTATCAATATCATTGGTTCCATATTCTAATATGAGAGAATGAGATGCAAAAGATATTTTTAGAGATTTTAAAACTTTCTTTGGATTTAAAATCTTTTGCTAGATCTCGTTTATTTTTTACCGAGTATCGATTCCATTAATGAGACGTGTTAATACGACCTAAATGTACTCATGGTCGATTGGTACTACGATCGGGGATTTGGAAAAACCACCTAGGAGGAATGGGAGGAATGAGATAGAAAGGGTGGAAACTACTCACTGCTGTGATCCGTCGATGAAAAAGTGGGTTAAAAAATGAAATCTTTCTTGAACTATCATTCTCTTGAGCATTATTGGCTAGTTTTTTTCAACCCCTTATAGGGAAGAGCATTTTGGGATGATATTATTTCAGATAAAAGACCGTTAGAAGGAAACAAATAATAAGGCACCCATTGGCAGTTTCATCCTAAAATACTTTCCTGAAATAAAAATGAGCTATGATCAGATTATTCTGATGACATTTCTTAATTCATTATCAACAACATTGATTTCATATTCAAATATGAGAGAACCAGATACAATAGATATGTTTAAAGATTTTGACTGTTTCTTCGCATTAGAAATTGTTTATGCTACATTTCATTTATTTTTAGCGAGTATCGATTCCATAAATGAGACGTGTCAGTAGGTCCTAAATGGAATCATGGTCTGAGGGGACCGAAACCGGGAGTTTTGGGAAACCTCCTAGGAGGAATGGAAGGAATGAGACAGAAAGGGTGGACCCTTATCACTGCTGTGATTCGTTGATACAAATGTGAGTAAAAGTTAGTTTCTTAACACTTTTTCGGCCAAGAAGACAGTCAGTTTCTCATGACACATTAACATAAGAAAGACAATGACTCAGTAAAAAATCAACAAAAATATTCTGTAATTCAGTTGGAGTTATTTTTACACAATATAGAACCATTGATTTAACTGAATAAGTCGCTTTCTACATCCCACTATTTTACCTATGGGAAATACCCTACGTATAAAGTGTTCTTATATCAAAGTCATTTAAGCTTTTAAGTCGTTTGAGTAGGTTTAACAACGAAATCATAGTACTTAGATTCTGTCTTTAGTTTACTACCGGCAAACAACGCAGCAAATGTATCTCTGCCAAAAAAAATATTGCAACTAGTTGTAACATATTTTGATACAATTAGAACCTTAATTATGTACTTAGAATTTCCTTTTCATGTACCGAATTTGACTGCCATTGGAAATATAGATAAAAGAAAAAAATTGAGGGATAAATCCAGAAAAAGGAAACTACAACTGATATACTCGTTTTGATATTATAAAAGAGATAATATATTGCTTGGAATATCATTCTCTTGAGCATGATAGGCCAATGTTTTAGCACCTTATAGGGAAGACCATTTGTGGGTGATATTATTTCAGATAATGGACCATTAGAAGAAAACAACAAATAAGGCACCCATTGGAAGTTTGGTCCTAAAATACTTTCTTAAAATTACCATGAGCTATGATCAGATTATTCTGATGACATGCTTAAGTTCAGTATCAATTTCATTGATTAAATATTCTAATACGAGAGAATGAGATGCAATAGATATTTTTAGAGATTTTGAAAATTTCTTCGGATTAAATTTTCTTGCTAAATCTCGTTTATTTTTTACCGAGTATTGATTCCATTAATGAGACCTGTCAATACGACCTAAATGTAATCATGGTCTAATGGTACAACGATCGGGGTTTGTGGAAACCACCTAGGAGGAATGGAAGGAATGAGACAGAAAGGGTGGACCCTATTCACTGCTGTGATTCACCGATACAAATGTGAGTAAAAGTTAGTTTCTTCCCACTTTTTCGGCCAAGGAGACAATCAGGTTCTCATGACACCTATAATAAGGTGTCTCAATGTCAATATCTCAGTAAAAAGTCAACAAAAACTTTTGTAATTCGATTAGAGTTATTTTTACACATTGAAGACCACCGATAAAACTGAATAATGCATGGTCATCATCCAAATATTTTACCTAGGGAAATCCCTATGGGAAAGTTTGGTCCTGAAATACTTTCCTGAAATTACCATGAGCTATGATCAGATTATTCTGATGACATGTTTAAGTTCAGTATCAATATCATTGGTTCCATATTCTAATATGAGAGAATGAGATGCAAAAGATATTTTTAGAGATTTTAAAACTTTCTTTGGATTTAAAATCTTTTGCTAGATCTCGTTTATTTTTTACCGAGTATCGATTCCATTAATGAGACGTGTTAATACGACCTAAATGTACTCATGGTCGATTGGTACTACGATCGGGGGTTTGGATAAACCACCTAGGAGGAATGGGAGGAATGAGATAGAAAGGGTGGAAACTACTCACTGCTGTGATCCGTCGATAAAAAAGTGGGTTAAAAAATGAAATCTTTCTTGGACTATCATTCTCTTGAGCATTATTGGCTAGTTTTTTTTAACCCCTTATAGGGAAGAGCATTTTGGGTTGATATTATTTCAGATAAAAGACCGTTAGAAGGAAACAAATAATAAGGCACCCATTGGCAGTTTCATCCTAAAATACTTTCCTGAAATAAAAATGAGCTATGATCAGATTATTCTGATGACATTTTTTAATTCATTATCAACAACATTGATTTCATATTCAAATATGAGAGAACCAGATACAATAGGTATGTTTAAAGATTTTGACTGTTTCTTCGCATTAGAAATTGTTTATGCTACATTTCATTTATTTTTAGCGAGTATCGATTCCATAAATGAGACGTGTCAGTAGGTCCTAAATGGAATCATGGTCTGAGGGGACCGAAACCGGGAGTTTTGGGAAACCTCCTAGGAGGAATGGAAGGAATGAGACAGAAAGGGTGGACCCTATTCACTGCTGTGATTCGTTGATACAAATGTGAGTAAAAGTTAGTTTCTTAACACTTTTTCGGCCAAGAAGACAGTCAGTTTCTCATGACACGTTAACATAAGAAAGACAATGACTCAGTAAAAAATCAACAAAAATATTCTGTAATTCAGTTGGAGTTATTTTTACACAATATAGAACCATTGATTTAACTGAATAAGTCGCTTTCTTCATCCCACTATTTTACCTATGGGAAATACCCTACGTATAAAGTGTTCTTATATCAAAGTCATTTAAGCTTTTAAGTCGTTTGAGTAGGTTTAACAACGAAATCACAGTACTTAGATTCTGTCTTAAGTTTACTACCAGCAAACAACGCAGCAAATGTATCTCTGCCAAAAAAATATTGCAACTAGTTGTAACATATTTTGATACAATTAGAACCTTAATTATGTACTTAGAATTTCCTTTTCATGTACCGAATTTGACTGCCATTGGAAATATAGATAAAAGAAAAAATTGAGGGATAAATCCAGAAAAAGGAAACTACAACTGATATACTCGTTTTGATATTATAAAAGAGATCATATATTGCTTGGAATATCATTCTCTTGAGCATGATGGGCCAATGTTTTAGCACCTTATAGGGAAGACCATTTGTGGGTGATATTATTTCAGATAATGGACCGTTAGAAGAAAACAACAAATAAGGCACCCATTGGAAGTTTGGTCCTAAAATACTTTCTTAAAATTACCATGAGCTATGATCAGATTATTCTGATGACATGCTTAAGTTCAGTATCAATATCATTGATTAAATATTCTAATACGAGAGAATGAGATGCAATAGATATTTTTAGAGATTTTGAAAATTTCTTCGGATTAAATTTTTTTGCTAAATCTCGTTTATTTTTTACCGAGTATCGATTCCATTAATGAGACCTGTCAATACGACCTAAATGTAATCATGGTCTGATGGTACAACGATCGGGGTTTTTGGAAACCACCTAGGAGGAATGAAAGGAATGAGACAGAAAGGGTGGACCCTATTCACTGCTGTGATTCACCGATACAAATGTGAGTAAAAGTTAGTTTCTTCCCACTTTTTCGGCCAAGGAGACAATCAGGTTCTCATGACACCTATAATAAGGTGTCTCAATGTCAATGTCTCAGTAAAAAGTCAACAAAAACTTTTGTAATTCGATTAGAGTTATTTTTACACATTGAAGACCACCGATAAAAGTGAATAATGCATGGTCATCATCCAAATATTTTACCTAGGGAAATCCCTATGGGAAAGTTTGGTCCTGAAATACTTTCCTGAAATTACCATGAGCTATGATCAGATTATTCTGATGACATGTTTAAGTTCAGTATAAATATCATTGGTTCCATATTCTAATATGAGTAGTGGGGTTTTGCCGGTTCTGGCCCAGTTCAAGGCCAAGCGGTTCGAACCGGCAGGTGTGGATGACAGTGATGGATGTGTTTTGTAAGTGGGTCAAGGCCATCCGGAGGGAGTTTTAAAAAAGCGGAGCCGCGAGGGGCTCAGTCGGGGCGGGGACTCGGGACGGGTCGGATCGGAGCGGCGGGCCGAGGGAGGGTTGTTTTTTTTTTAGTTTATTTATTTTAATCGAACCCCATCAGTGATCGTAGAATAGCCTCCACGTCGTTTGCGGCAGTAGTGGTCACCGCATCGCTCTGTACCGGGCGGGAGCAGGTGTTAGTTGTAGGCGTGGAGGAATTGTCTGTGGGACTTGCTGCAGTGTTAGCAGTAGTATCCGTAGTGGAAGTCACTTCAGGGGACTGCACCGGTGAACCCTGTTGTGTGTCCATGGTTGCAAGAGAGACAGATGAGAGCTCTTAGGTGTTTACCGTGTGAGGCGATAGAGAGCAATGAGACACGAGTCGGAGGATGTCCGATGATATAGACCCGGTAAGATGGTGAAGAAGAAGAACTGGACGGGACCGTCAATAGGCGTGAGAAGAGGGAAATGTTGGTACTTCAGCATGTCAGTCAAGACTGTCTGTAGAATAGTATCAATAGTACAAGTGTTGCCAAGGTGAGGTGGTGCAAAATACAAAGGGTGAAACCTGAACCGTTTCTTAAGTCTAGCCACCGTACTACGCGGTTTTGAAACTGCAGGTGTAGAATGCTGTTGTAAAATATGTTTTGTGCGCAAAAGTTTCAGCTGTAAAGTGTGGGAAGCCATGATTTTACATGTGAACCGCTTGAGAGTAAGCCGGCAAATGGTCAGCGGCCGCGATTGTGTCTGAATATATAAAAACTAATTAGCATATAAAGCGGAAACACATTTTAAAGTAACAAGCGTTAGTTATAAAAGCGTCAGAGACCTACGGATAGTACCTCACCCGACCGATGCCGCCACCGAAATGGCACGCGCGCGGCGGCAACCCCCCTTTTTATGCGATCGATGAGTCACGTGCGACGCCCCTCCAACCCCCTCCAACCCCCTCCCCGAGAAAACCGCATAAAAGAGCGAGGTTTGCGGGAGCTCGGTTATTTGTCAGTCGGCCGCGGCTACGGTCACAAGAGTCGGAGGAAGAGACGGATAGTTTAAGAAAAGTATCGGTAATAGCGGAAGTTAATTAAATAATTATTCAGTTGTAGGATTGCGAGTATCGGCCTGTGGATAAGCAAGTGGGGCCGCAACTGTGATTGAACAGGTAACTACCGTATCATAGCAATAATTGTAATATTAGACGGTAGTAAAGTGTATAAGGTGCAGGTGTGCAAGAAATGCTCCGTGCACGATGAAGTAGGATTGCATTAGCCATGTGTACGGCTTAATCTTATGGTGTAGTGATAACTATAATAGTAGCCGGTTGTAAAGTGTATAACCTGCAGGTGAGCAAGAAATGTCTCTTGTACTGTAGCAATAATTATAACAGTAGACGGTTAGCAAGTGTATTATCTGCAGGCGTGCAAGAAATGTCTCGTGTAATGTAGCAATAAGTATAATAGTAGACGGGTGTAAGGTGTATTACCTGCAGATGTGCAGGAAACATCGCGTGCACCATTGCACAGGTAAATCCTGTAGTGTAGCACTAACTATATTAATATGACCGAGAAGTAGCGGTTAGAGTTTAAGTGTCGCTAAAGTAAGAGAGTAATTTGCATAGTAAGGAGGAAACAGGTGTGTAAGAATGGAACCTGCAATTAATCAGTGTGAGTTGCCTGCACGCGATGTTAATTAGCATATTTAGTTAAAACAAAAATGGAAAATAGACGCGAAAATAAAAGTGTGATTTATAAAATGATTGTTGTAGTGTTAAGAAATAGTGTAAAAAAATTAAAATGTTAAGTGTTAAAAATAAATCATATGTTATAGTACTATGTGCTATAAACTCACGGATTTGTTGTTTACCGCTGGGGTGCCAGCCCTCTATATGGGCGGCGCGCGAGCTTTCCTTCGTTTATATGCACGCGGATGGTTACTCATGCATGCCCCCCCCCCCTTCCGGACCGGAACCGGAACCCCCCCCCCTCTGACGTCACAACGTCTTAGGTGTAGCGTGTAAGAAGTACCGACCAGGCCAAGGATTATGTGTGCATTTGCAAACAATAGTCTATTGTATGTTAAAAACAAGTTGCGTGTACCGGAGGTTTACTTCCGTTGCAACTATAATTAAGCGTCGGAAGAGGGTGGATAACAATCGACGATAATTATGCTGTCACGCGATGGGGAAAGCTGCGGATGTAATTTGATGCTATCAAATGCAAATCGAGAGGTACAAGGCTCCTACTTGTCAGCGGATGTAATTTGATGTTATCTAATGCAAATTGAGAGATACAAGGCTCCACCTGCGTTTTGCCCGACCCACATGTAACAAAGCACATCCGTTTGGAATTTTCCATTGACGTTGCTGGAAGGTTCCATACCCCCTTAAACCCCTACCGCTGCCCCCACCACTCTGCGAACCGAGAACCACCCCGACGACTATTGCCGCCGCAGTTGGGCTCGGAACTCCGGACGCGGCAGTCCGACCCAACTCAGAGGGCAACTCAAATGTATAAGCGGCCGATATATATTTGAGTTACTCTTGTTGTTAGGCTATTACTATTTAATATTTTGTGTGTGTGTGTGTGTGTGTGTGTTTATGCAAAGTGTTTTTTGGTTTTAGTCTTAAGATGTGTTAGTTTTAAGGTTTAACTTGCGCATTGCGATGTTAGCATTAAGGTGTGTTATGGTATTATATATATATGTTGTGTTTTTAATTTTAAGTATTGGTTTAGTGTGTGTGTGTGTGTGTGTGTCTGTGTGTGTGCCTGTGTGTCTGCCTATGTCTGTGTTTATATGTGTACTAATAATTTCCACAGCTAGCTGTTAGGATGGGTAGATTAAATTAAAATGTAAATGTAAATTAAAGAAGTTCCATTGAACTTCATTAAATATGGGTGGGACATGCGCGTTGTGCCGTAGGTAGCGCATATTTTTATTGTTTTTGATTTTTGTTTTTAATTTTGGTCAGGCAAAAATATGTTTGGGTGGGTTTAGATTAAGGGTGGGAGGTTAGAGTTGCGTCTTGCACTAGCTGTTCCAGTGTCCCTAACTACCACATGGTCAAGCCCAGTGCCAAATGGCCCGAGACTGGCCGCCCGTATCACAGCTCACCAAACTGGATCGCCAAAGTGCGTGCGGGCAAAAAAAATCGGGATCCCTCGCAAGACGTAACTTTGTGGGTTGGGATTGGGAGTGTTTGAGGAACACAGGGTGGTGGAGACGGTCCTGGCCGCCTCCATCACCTTGGATCATTATTATTTTTTGGTGACCTTGACCTCGATTCACTCATGCATAACCCCCCCCCCTTCCGGACCGGAACCGAACCCCCCCCCCCCAGAGGTCACTTTCACTTGTTGCGTGTGGTTATTTAAGCGAGGCGTTCTAACGGGTCTGTTTATTCTGATTCCAGCCGCCAACGCTGCCGCATCAGAGCCATGTCGAGTACTACCAGCACTACTTCCAACACTACTAGCACTACTACCACATCAGCACCTCTCGCACCGACTGCACCGACGAAGAGACTCCGTTTGAAGAATGTGCCGGAGCACATGTTGGAGCGGATGGACACGCCACCTTCCACATCCAGAACTCCTGCTTTGCCCAACATTCTTCTGCAAGCGATGACAGTTCTTGGGAGCATCTTCTCGCCACCTCCGTCACCAATCCATGCGGAGCAGCCATCAGAAGATGGATCTGCAGTGATGCCACCACCACCACCGCAGAAGAAAGTGACGGATGTCCCAAGAACTGGTGAGCCTCTTCGTCCGGACACGCCTTCAATGCTGAAATCGATCCACAGCTACATATCCTTACCACCACTAATAACACCTATCGTTGAACCCAATCCTAATAGTCCTACTATTCCTATTCTAAAAAGAAAAAAGAAACTTTTCAAAATTGCTCCTTCAGAGCGCTTCCGATTATTAATGAAAGAGCGACGCAGGGCATTTAAAAATCCTCGTAAATGTCCTGAATTGCTCTGTAGGGGACTTAAAAAAGGATCGGTTTGTGGTAAGAAATGAGTTTTAAACGAACAGTATTGCCGTTTGCATGTTGTGAAACATCTTTCTGTGCCACAACCGACTGTGGTCTCCAGCAAGTCTTACCCCCTCACCAAATTGGATAGGCTGGCAAAAGGTTTGAGGTATTTCTTTGTAAGCAAAACAGATAAGCATAATAAAATTGTAATTTCATGTAACGGCTATAAATGGGTAATACAGCTATCTGTACCTCTAAGAAACCTGAAAGCGATCAACAGACTTGATGCGAGAGACTATCTGATAAGAGGTGAGGGTGGTTGGACTCGGTGGGGTCGTAGCAAATCTTAAAATAAATTAGCTTTTTTCAAAATTTTTTTTGGCAAAAAATAATGGGAGAGAAACCAGCGCTGTGATTAGTGCGCTGCGTTTCTCTCCCATTATTTTTTGGCCGCTCTAAGTCCTGTGACCTACTTTCATGTGACCTTGACATTGACGCCCCCCCCCTTCCGGACCGGAACCGGAACCCCCCCCCACTGATTTTTCATTGACTTGCCTATATAAGAGTGTGGCGGTTTGTGTTGGAGCCATTCCTTGCTAATAATAGTTAGAGCGAACATGTCTCCCCGAGATGTTCCAATATTTTATAATAAATGTACAAAGATTGGAGAAGTATTGGAGGTGGACGAAGAAAACGACGAAGAAAACAATGAAGAAATTGAAGTGCCCTTGTTAAGTGAAAATGTTGTTACAAGAATATTTTTGGATATTAATTCTCCAATGGATATTATAGGAAGGTTTGTAATTGAAGCTATGACATGGATAGAAAACGGAAGATTAGTGAACATAGCATCTCCAATTTTAGTTGATGATAGACCCACCTTTGGTGTATATTGGCGTAACATTGATCTGTTATGGCTATGGGCGGAGGCATATGTGGAGTATTTGCAATTAGAAGAAAATATAGGGTTTAATCATTACTTTTCGGCTTTGGTTTTAAACTACTAATTTTTAACATCCCACTAAAAAATCATATCCCCCCCCCCAAATTTTTACTGTACTGGCGAACGTTATAAAAGCAGCTATCACATGTGTTTGCTCATTATTTGTCTTGTTGCTATACGTTAAACATGTATAAGAGACTGGATTCGTTTTTTGCTGAGCACACAGAAGTTTGGCCGCTATTGTATAGGTTATTTTTGAAAATTGAACAAAACATAATGAGGGATATGGGCATGGGGGTTAGTGTGTTTGTGTACCGTCGTGATGCGTATGAAGTATTGTGTGCATGTCGAGTAAGGATTGAAGTTTTAGAAATACTGTTTCCATGGATGCTGCACGTACGTAATCTTGTAGAAGGCATGAAGATAGAGGTGGAAGTGGTTGCAATGCAATACAAGCTGTCTGCGGAAGAGTAATTAGAGCAAGGCAAGTTACAAATTTTTATAATTGACTTTACCCCCCCCCCCCCTTTCCAGTCTCCTATATAAGCGAGGGTTCCACACAATCCTGTTCATTTTTCGTGTAACTGTTACTGGAGTCACATGTTCTTTTTTTAAACCATGTCTCCGAGAGATACCACTTTTATTTACATCACTGAAATTGTTATAGATCGTGAGATGGCAGAAGATGAAGAAGTAGAGCAAGAGGTAAATATTACGTTTGGACAGTTTTTGGAAGAAATAGTTGGAGAATTTTTAAATTTAAATGAACAAATGAACAATGATATTGGACCCGCTTCAAATTCAAATGTATCCTTTATGCACCAACCGGAAGAATTAACAGAATCTGAAGGTGAAGAAGAACAGCAGTCACAACTCTGGAATGCCGCTGCCCATGTTATTGATACTCCGCAACATGAGGAAACAAATTTGGAATAAAAATGGTGGGGGGAAAGATGAGGTAGTAGGCTATTTAAACGGTAGTCTGGCATGAGTAAAAATCATTTGAAAATGGATGAGCGAGCGAGAATGTACAAAGTGTTTTGTGAAGAGTGTGATAGAGTGTGGGTACCACCGGTGAACTCCTTCACATATTATTTTCCAATTCTGGACATAGATGATTGTAAGAAAATCCCAGACATTGGTTATAAGTTTGAAAAGGCTGGAATTCTAATTAGTGTTCATGAAAAATTCCATAATGAATATTCAAGGAAATTAGCATTTGATTTCATGTTGGCAAATGAAGATCTTAAATCTTGCGACTATCCTTATTTTCTTTATAACCATCTTGTTAAAAATGGTGCTAGCGTGACCGTTGAAATATGTATTCGTCATTTTTGGGACAACCGGTAAAGTGGTGGGGGAAAGGGGATAAATATGATGTAGGAGTGAATTTAGTTTTATTTTTACAAGAGCAGCCAACTACGATGCAACGTCCAATTTTGTATCATACGCTTATTTCTGATGCAGAAGAGGAGACCAGAAGGAGAAGAAGTGAACAATCAAGACAAACCCAGGCTAATATCAACATTGAATATTACAGACTTCAATTTCAAATTCCCGGAATGCGACTTGGAGAAAACCGAGTGAAAACTGTCCACGTAGCCGCTAGTTACATAAAACATTTAAAGCTACTATTGGAAGAAAAAAAATCAAAAATTAAACAATTGGAAAATGAAAACAATAAAATGAAGAAAGAACTGTTAAGTTTGAAAAATGTGTGTAGTAATGAAGGTGTGGTTGAAGAAGGTGAAGAAGAAGGAAATGAAATATTAGGATTTTAAGTTAAAAAACATAAAATGATAAAAAAAATAATAAAATTAAAAATGTAAAAAAAAGTAGAGGTAGAATAGAGAGCGGGGAATAGATCACTTTGTGGCAATGGAATAACATGTCACTTAGTGCTCTATTCCCCGTTCTCGCGTTAATATTGCTTGGCCTTGACCTATAAAATAGTAGTGGGGATAAGTTATTTAAGCGGGTGGTAGGCAGTAAAACAGTTTAGTACGAATGTTACTCTCATCTACAACACGATGGATAGTCTTTTCGTTATTTGTTTGAGAAAAATAATTTGTGATGATTTCTTATTTAATCACATAATAAGATCAGGAGAATGTGTTATTCCCAATACGGTTAGAAATGCAATACACCAGTATTGAAGAGAACATTATGGATTTGGCATTATTGTTGCTTATAAATTTGCAGATGGGACCCGGCTTTGTCCAGATTGTGCACGAGCAGCTATAGATGATTGGGACGAATTTGAAGTTGAAGGAGGGTACGTTGACCATCGTGTTAAAGCACCGCTAATAAGATTTGAAGCTATGCGGGAAAGATGCACAATCTGTGCACAGGTCTTATGTAAATTTATTAGGTGTAGAACATACTAGAGTAAAGGTATGGAGGGGAGGTCTAACGAAAAGTAGTGGGGGAAAAGTAGTGGGGGAAAGAGTAGTGGGGGTATTGGTTATAAATGTTGCTTGGTAAAGGTTGATTTCATTACTGTCACAGAATAACTGGAGTAAAGATGTCTTTTCACATGGAGATAAAAACTTTTAAAATTGTCGATGAAGATTGGACATTTGTTGCAAACTTTATAAGATCGAAAGAAGATGATGGAAGTTTGATGAAAGTATTTTGCTACATATTAGAAGGGAAAGATGAACAAGTGGTAAAAGATTATTTAACAAACAGTCAAATATCAACATCCAGCTCGCAATTCATTAAATTTCTAAAAGACAATAATGTGAATGCAAAATTGGAAGTTTGGTTTTTTGTTTAAACAATATGGTGGGGGAAAAATTGAAATGGTGGGGGGAATTGTGTATAAAAGAGGGTTAAAACACAGTAGGAGGTTCATTTATTTGCTAAAACTCTTAAGAAGAACATTGTGGGAAAAATGAGTGAACCAGTGGAAAATTCAACCCCTTTAAAAAGTAAAGGAAAACAAATAACACATCCAAAATTGAGTGCTTTAGGTAAGGAACGGTGTAGGAAAGAAAGAATGGCGTTCCATCAATTGCAACTCATAGTGCCTTCATTGAATGTGTACAATACCAGGATACAAACATTGATGGGTGCAAAGAAATATATTTTGGAACTGTTGGACAAAATTGAAGTGTTAGAAAACAAACTGAAGACGAAAAAAACTTCTGGTGTATGGAATTCGCCTAGTGAAATTCCTGTTTTAAAGATCGAGCCTAATGAACTTCCTGATACTTGTGCGTGGAATGCATTTCATGAACCTGATGAAGACTCTCCTATAAAGTATGAACCTCCTGCTGTGTAAAGATGACGGGTAACAAAAAATTAAAAAAAAAAATAAAACAGAAAAAATACAAAAAAATTAGATGTAGAATAGAGAGCGGGGAATAGATCACTCTGTGGTAATGGAATAACATGCCACTTAGTGCTCTATTCCCCGTTCTCGCGTTAAGTTTATTTGACCTTGACCTATAAAAACATGGAGGGGGAAAGTGTTTTGGTGGGGGAAAGTGGATAAATGAGGTTCGACGCGTTGTTGTACTCATTCCGCTCATAATATTCTTGTTTCTCACATCTCGCAGTAGAATCAGAATCATGGCAAGTGGAGACAATGTTTTGGACCTTACTACAACAAAAAAGGATGAACAACGTTTGAAAGTCCAGAAAAGTCATTTTAAAGAGTCAGCTCAGGTAAGAGAGGCGAGAATAAGACAAAAATACTACAAACTGCAAAGGCGAATACCAGGAGTGCGATTGGGAGAATCAAGGACTAGAACTATCGATATGGCCGCCGACTTCATCAATCAACTACTTGTTGAGTTGGCCATAAAGAATGAAAGAATAGAGCAGTTGGAATATGAATGCAAAAGAATTCTACTACAAGAAGATGAAGAACCTATGAACTGTGTAATGAAAGACAGTCAATAAAGAAGAAATGGAAGAAGCTACAAAATTATTTAAAATTTTATGTGTTAGTAAAAACAATTGGTTATTAATGGGACTTGATATAAACAGTGATGAGGTTAAAAAAAAAACAATAAAACAATAAAAAAAATTGACATTTAATAATTGGCTGCTAATTGGACTCACATTAGAGAGTGGGGAATAGATCACTTTGTGGTAATGGACTAACATGCCACTTAGTGCTCTATTCCCCATTCTCGCTTTAGGGGGTGTTGACCTTGACCTATTAAAATAGTCATATAAGTAGCTACACAAGAGAGTCTCCTTTATTCATTCGGAATGGCTCCCGTGGATAACACTGACTATCCTAGGAAACCTATTTTTGAAATATTATATAAAATTCAACAAGAAGATCTCGGCATGGGAGATTCGGATGACGACAACTCAGAAGTGGAAAGTGTTGACAGTATGGAAGAAGAATTAACAAGTGAGGCGCCTGAAGATGTGCAAATAGACTTGACAGAGAATGAATACCCACCACCATTGGAATTTGAAGATGTCCATCATGAAACTCCAACATCTAGTCACGATCCTGATGTAGAACCAATACGTCAAAGATTGGTTTTCTGCGCAAGACGATTATTCCCGTCAGATAGCGAAGAAGAAGAAGAAGATTAAAATTGGTGGGGGTAAGATGGCATAAAAAGGCGGTATGAAGAGGACGCGTTTCATTTACCTGTTAAATTTCAAAGGGTAAACATCGCTAAAATGCATCGTTGTGAGATATGTTTAGAGACTTATGAAGATGAAATATTGTTAGACATTCATAAGGAGTTGTATCACAATAGAAATGAAAATTTTACAGTAAGAGAAAATAGAAACATATTTACAGAAGAAGTAACAGCAGGACCATCTAATACACTACCAAGTTTAAGTATTCACGCATTACCCGGTAAAGTGGTGATGCATCACAAAATTCAAAACGAAAATCTGGAATTAGAACAATTTGTTGCTGAAGCTAAACCAATTGTGATCAAGATTTTAAAAGAAGAACTAAAACGATTAAACTTTATTAAATTTGGTTTGATCCTAGACGCCATGTTTATCAATGTAGAAGAAGAAATGTCACCAAGAGGATTTATAACAAAAAATCGAACCATCATGGCTAATTCGGATATTGATTCAATAATAGAAGATTGTTTTGAAGAGATTTTGACGAAAATTCAAGAACACGAAGGAAGAGGATCAGGTTGGAGTCTGGTTAGCGTCGTAGGAATGGACATAAGAGTTCACAAGCATGGTTATGGGCTTATGGGCAGCAGTTATATTGCACTCCCGAAAAGGATCAAAGATACAAAATCATGTGTAAATGTGGAAAATGAAGATATGGAATGTTTTCGATACGCCATGACCTCAAAATTTGTAACACGCCATGCGCAAAGACCTGGCGTCGAATATGAGAACTACAGATATAGATATAATTTTCAAGGTATGTCTTACCCGGTAGGGTTGAAGGGTATTTCAAAATTTGAAAAACAAAATCCCGGAATATCAGTTAACGTATTTGCTTTGGACAGTTCCAATAAAGTTTATCCTTTAAAAGTGGTGAAGAACGAGCTTGCAGATCATACGGACTTGTTGTTACTTACAAAGGATGAAGTGTCACACTACGTATGGATAAAATCATTTGAAAGACTCGTCAACAAGCAGCTATCGAAAAATGAACACAAAAAAGTAATTTGTAAAAGATGTTTTTGTTTTAAAGAAGAAAGAAATGGAGGGCGAAATTGGTTACAAGAACATAAACAACTGTGTAATGAACACTTTGAAGCAAAGATTATCTTACCACCATTAAGTAAATCATACTTACAATTTGAAAAGGTGTTCCATCAGTATCGCATTCCTATAGTGGTATACGCTGATTTTGAATCAACACTTGTCCCTATTGAAGATGAAAATGTTGAAGCAAGGAAGAGTATAAAATATCAAATGCATAAGCCTAACAGTTTTTGTTTATTGGTTAAATCTACATTGGCTGAAGAACATTTAAATGGGTACGGATTAACGTCAAGACCCGTGGTGTACCGTGGTGAAGATGTTGCTGCGATATTTCTTGATCATCTATATGAAATAGCTAGGAATGTAGAAAATTTGTATAGTGATATTGTGCCAATGATACCTATGGATGAAGAAGAAGAAATTCAACATGAAAATGCCACCCATTGTTTTTTATGTAAAAATGAGTTTACTTTGAATAACTACAAAGTTAAGGATCATGATCATCTTACAGGATATTATAGGGGTGCGGCATGTAACGGATGCAACATCAATTACAAGATTCCTAGAAATATACCTGTAATACTGCATAACCTTAGCGGTTATGATGGTCATTTTATAATACCAGAATTGGGGAGAGATGACGGTGCGATTGATGTTATCGCGGAAACAACTGAAAAGTTTATAAGCTTTAGTAAGAAGATTGGAAATATAAAATTACGATTTTTAGATTCGTACCGGTTTATGCCGTGCAGTTTATCGAGACTTTCAGAAAACCTCAGGAAAGAAGATTTAATAGAAACAAGAATGATTGTGAGTAACGATAAATTGGATCTAGTTCTTCGCAAAGGTGTTTTCCCTTATGATTATATCGACAGTTTGGAAAGATTTGAAGAAACCTCACTTCCACCTAGAGAAGCTTTTAAGAGTAAATTATACGAAGAGGACATCAGTGAGGAAGATTATCAACACGCTTGTAAGGTATGGAATGAATTAGGGATGAGAACTTTGGGAGAATATTCAGATTTCTACGTTAAATTGGATGTGACACTATTATGTGACATAATGGAAGAATTTAGGAATACCTGTTTAAAAGCATACGGATTAGACCCTCTTCATTCGTACACAGCTCCCGGATTGGCATGGCAGGCCATGTTAAAAGAAACAAACTGTAAACTTCAACTACTAACCGATATAGATATGGTGTTGATGATAGAGTCTGGTATCCGAGGAGGATTAACGCAAAGTGTAACCAGATATGTAAAAGCCAACAATAAATACCTCCCCAACTATGACGCGTCACAACCAAGTACATTTATAGGTTATTTTGACGCAAATAACCTATATGGATGGGCTATGTCAAAACCCCTTCCATATGATAATTTTAAATGGGTTGATCCAAATTCGATTGATAACATCAGCGATATCCCTAAACACGGAGATACCGGTTACATCTTTGACGTTGATTTTGAGTACCCCTAACATCTTCACGACCACCATTACGACTTGCCGCTATTAGCAAAAACAGAAGTATCTCCGACTGGTAGATGGCCGAAATTAATGATGACACTCACCAACAAGACGAGGTATGTAGCACATTATTGGACAGTACAACAAGCGTTAGAGATGGGATTAAGAATTACCAAAATTAATAGGGTGTTACAATTTTCTCAATCCTGTTGGTTGAAATCCTATATAGATAACAACACTAGAAGAAGAACTGCAGCGACGTCCAATTTTGAAAAGGATTTCTTTAAATTGATGAATAATGCTATATTCGGCAAAACATTAGAAAACAAGAGGAATCACAAAGATTTAAGATTGGTTAATGATGCAACAAAATTACAAAAGTTGGTCCAAAAACCAAACTTTGCATCTTCAATAATTATTAATGAAAACCTTGTTGCCGTTTCAATGAACAAAATTTCAATTAAGATGGATCGCCCTGTTTATGTCGGAATGTCCATTTTAGACATATCAAAAACTCATATGTACGATTTTCATTATAATAAAATGGTGAAACATTATGGAAGAGAGAACATTGGAATTGCATACATGGACACTGACGCATTCATCTATTGGATTATAACCAATGATATGTATGAAGACCTACGCACTTTTGTTTATAAAGATGATTTTGATTTTTCTGACTATCCGCAACACCATCCTAACTACGACAATGGAATAAACAAGAAAGTTTTAGGAAAATTCAAAGATGAGACCAATGGTGCGCCTATGGAAGAGATTGTGGCTTTGATGTCCAAGCTTTATTCGTTTCAACTATACATAAGTGAAAAAGAAGAACATCAAGTTGTGAAGAAGGCAAAAGGCATTAAAACATCATATCTAAAGAAGAATGTATAATTTGAACATTTTAAAAGATGTCTGTTTGAAAATATAGAAACCACAGCAACTTTTAATACGATAAGAAGCTTCAACCATCAAGTTTACAGTGTTAAACAGACCAAATGGGCACTAAGCTACAAGGATGACAAGAGGCATATCCAGCAAGACAATATACACACTCTTCCCTTTGGACATTATTCATTAACTCCTATCGACCAATAAAACCTGTTCTTCGTCCTTTCACCTACTTCCTTCTTCCTTTCCGTAAAAAAGAGGGGAGCATGGCAAGCCCAATGCCATGCCCCCCTCTTTTTTACACAGTTATTATTTGGCCTTGACCCATATTTGTTAATAATATAAAAGAAGACAAACCAGTCTGAGGATTAGTATTTTTTCAACCGGCATGGAAACAACATCTAAGAATGGAAGGACTGAAGGATAAGATTGTACATGAACTTCATAAACCGGCAAGAAGAAAGTTTCCAAGAAGAAATACAGTTATTAAAGGAATGAACGATCTTTACCAAGCCGATCTCATCGAAATGATACCGCATAGTAAATTAAATAAAGGATTTAAATATATATTAGCGATTATAGACTGTTTTACCAAGCTCGCTGACGCTTTACCGCTTAAGGACAAGAGTGGGAAAAGTGTTACAAAAGCTATGGAAACGGCTATTAAAAGAAATAAACTTGTCATAAAACATTTACAAACTGATGATGGAAAAGAATATTTCAATAAGGAATTTGCAACATTAATGAAAAAATATAACATAAATCATTATTCTACAAATTCGGAAGTCAAAGCTTCGATAATAGAACGATTCAATAGAACGTTAAAAGGAGCGATGTATAAAACATTTTCCAAACGAGGATCGTATGTGTGGTACGATATATTACCGCAGCTTATAAAAGAGTACAATAACAAATATCATCGCACTATTGGTATGAAACCTATCCAAGTAAATAGCGGCAATGCTAAGCTTGTTTTGGAGCGTATTAAAAAAAATACGGCTCCCAAAATTGAAAGATTAAAACCTAAAAAGTTTAAAGTAAACGATAAGGTGCGTATAAGTAAATACAAAGGGGTTTTCAGTAAGAGATATCTACCAAACTGGACTAACGAAGTATTTACAATCTACAAGGTGCAGCCGACAATACCAGAAACGTACATTTTAAAGGACAACAAAGGTGAACTACTTCAAGGCGGATTCTATGGGCATGAACTATTGAAATCAACAGTTGGTGATGTATATCTTGTCGAAAAGGTTTTACAAAGAAAAAAGGATAAAGTTAAAGTCCGTTGGTTGGGATTTGACAAGAGTGAAGATTCTTGGATTCCTACAAAAGACTTGGTATAATACTTTGATAACTCATTATGTGTTCAACCTTTAAACAAGATGGATATTGTACAGCAAAAGGAACGATTTAATATTAATAACATAGATGAATTGACAGTGGATAGTGACAAGTTAAACCGTGGTAAACATGGGGAATTACTACCAAACTCCATAAGATGTTTAACAACCGGTCCTTCAAATTGTGGAAAAACAAATGTTGTTTTTAACCTTATAACTAATCCAAAAGGACTACGTTTTAATAATATATACATTTTTTCAAAATCTTTGCAACAACCTAAATACCAGTTGTTGGATAAAGTATTAGCGAGTGTACCAGAAGTAAATTTCTACAAGTTTAATGCCAGTGAAACAATTATGCAACCAAACGAAGCTAAACCATTTTCTGTATTTATATTTGACGATGTATCATGTGAGAATCACGACACAATCAGAAGTTATTTCGCAATGGGAAGACATCGTAATATTGACAGTATTTATATTGGTCAAACCTACAGTAAAATTCCAAAACAACTTATAAGGGATAATGCTAACTTGCTGATAATATTCAAGCAAGATGAAACAAATTTAAAACACATATATAACGATCATGTCAATGCGGATATGACATTTGATAAATTTAAAGAGATGTGCGGCAAAGCGTGGGCTGAAAAGTACGGCTTTCTCGTCATTATGAAAGATGAAGCTATAAAAGATGGAAGATATCGGATAGGGTTGGACAAATTTGTATTAATCCATTGATTGAACGGCGGTACGTCTAGTAATGAATCAGACTTCACAGTGTAAACATGGTGAATCAGGAAAAACTATTGAAAGAAATAAAATCACTCAGCGATTCCATTAGGATGAAGAATCGCGCATTAAGGATGGGTTTAAGTGAACGAGAAGAATTTCTGGAGACTACATTTAAACCTATTACGGAACCATTAAAACAGATATCAGAGACCATTGGTAAACCTCGTTATGAAGGAGATGTTTTACTACCAGTTTCTAAACAAGAAGTACAAGCTTTAAAAAAAGACGACGATGATTCATATACAAGTGCTAGTGAATTTTCGCAAGAAGAAACAAAAGAAGAAGAAGAAGAAGAACCAATTATTAAAAAAGAAGAAGAAGAAGAAGAACACCCAATACCTGAAGCAGAACAATCGATTCCAAATCTAACTCAATTGAGTAGCGATATATTACAACATGGACCTCTTGGAAGGAAATACATAATGAAAATGTTACATGACATGAAAGCTAACCCTAATTTAAGCAAATCACACGTATACGGAGCAAGGATTGATGGGAATGAATTGAAAATCGGTGATTCAAAGCTTGAAATAACTCAGGACGATTACATCATTATCGGCGAGCATAAATATAAAGGAACAAAAGGGTTGTATGAATTAATTTTTAAAAACATACCACTAAGGTATTCAATCAAAGATTTAAATGTTTTTAAAGAAATTCTACAAAATACCAACGCTCATAAAAGGAATTACTCAAAGGATGCGATGATTAATCGTTCACGTGCAACGAAATATAACATCGTTATTAAAAAGCTATTTCCACCACGAAAATTGCCAACATTGCGTACCGCACCGGCGCTAAAACAACCGCTAAAAAGAAAATCTTTATCACTTATGGATTTATCACTTCTTGAACAACATGGGAAAAAGAGTAAAGGAGATACTTCAACATCTGGTAAAGGACTTATGAAAAATCTGTACAACACAAATGTGATCTACTACAGAGACATCAATAAATTGGTTGACAGGATGAGACTATTACATGAAGCCATGGAAGCCGGTCATACGGGATTAAATAATGAATGGGTGGCTCTGGTTGATGAACTTAGGAATCGCGGCATAGTTGTATAATTGTCCGCGGATATATATAAAAGAATTGTAAGCGTATAATGTATCAGTTCTAACATGAGCGTCGACAAGTTCGGACGGTACTCCGCGTTAGGGGTGCAGGTTGGAGAAGACAGAAAAAGAAGTGGATTACCGCAAACTCCTGAAGGTGACTATAACATAAGTAATAAACGTCTAAAACTAGTTAAAGATCCAGAAGAAGAAACTGATGGAGCAAATTTAAAAACAGTTAAAGAAGCTACTTCAACATCGTTGAAATTGGACAAGAATACTTACGATGTCAAATCACATAGAATAATTAATGTTGGTAAACCTAATGACAGTTCTGATGCAATTAATAAAGAGTATTTATCATCTGAACTTTCAAATACTTTAAAATTGCAGTGGGGTAATAATTTAAAGGATGGACAAACATACGATGCTGGGAATCATAGAATAACAAACGTGGCAAATCCAAAAAATAATAAAGATTCAGTTAATAAAGAATATCTACATTCTATAATACCGGAAAAGACTCAACGCGGATTTTCTTTTTATAAATTTATTATAAATGACATTGGGTACCCAAAGGAAGACGGGGATGCTGTAAACCTGAAATACATCAAGGACAACTGTATTTTACAAGATGGTGATGAAATCGATTGTCATGGGAAAGTGTTGTCAAATGTAAAGTTCGGTTCTCAACCAAAAGACGCTGTTACTATGGAACAACTATCTAAAGAATTAAAAAGGGGAACATTGAATTTTGTAAAACATGAAGATGCCGTGCTAAAGCGAGGAGATACATTTATACATGGAAATGAAAAGTTTGATTTAATGCAAGGAAGTAATGATGAATGGAATGCGGGAGGTAAAACAATAACAAATGGAAGATTTGGTATAAAAGATACAGATGTACCTCTAATGGTAAAAACATTGATTGCGAGTGGTGGTACATTAGGTACATACAATGGTCGTAATAGAAGAATAAAAAATATTTATCCTGGTTATGAAGATGATGATTGTGTTACATTGAGACAAACAATAACTTGGGATAAACACTTTGGGACCAAATATGATGCAAAGATGAAGAAAATAATTAATATTTTACCAGGAGAAGATTTAAATGATGCTGCTACTATTGGACAAGTCATAACAACGTCAAAAAATGATTCGACCGCTTACACGTGTAATGATAAACGTATTATGCAGTTACACGATCCCCAACATCCAAAAGATGCTGTAACTTTAGACTGTTTAATACGAATAGTGGGCAATTTACTTATCGATACCCACAATCATATAGCTAGTACAACGAGTCATGTGATGATTCAACCCGATGAACGAGAAGCTTGGATTAAAAATAGAATCATAAATCAGTATATAATTAATTTGAATAATTAAGTATTTAAATATAAAAATTGTGCACGAGTTATTCATTCGTGTAAAGCATCTCGTAGAGTAAACACGCCGGCTATATAAGACGACACAATGAAGACAGCACCGCTCAGTCGTCGTCAAGACAGCGTCAAGAAAGGACGTGGTATAACATCAGCCGCGTTATCCCTGCTCAGACGGATTCCTGTTGGTGCTGTTCTGAATCGAGCGATAGACGCTCTACCATACGAATTTCATCTGCCCGGAGGTTATCAATATTGTGGACCCGGAACTAAGTTGGCAAAACGTTTAGCAAGAGGGGATCCTGGAATTAATAAATTGGATCAAGCCTGCAAAGAACACGATATAGCGTATTCCAAGTTTGCAGATTCAACGAATAGATCGATAGCGGATAGAGTGTTAGCGGAAAAAGCTTGGCAAAGAGTGAAATCAAGTGACGCAAGTATTGCAGAAAAAGCAGCCGCTTGGGCAGTTACTACAGCCATGAAGGGTAAAACAAAATTTGGTGGCGGGAAACGTCGTAGAGGACGGCCTGCAAAGAGAAGAGCTCCCAAAAGAGGTGGAAACATTAAGAAAAGACGTCGTAGGACTCGTAAAGCAAAGGCAAAGAAAACTTCCGTTTGGTCGATGGTAAAAAACGGAGCAGGTCTATACCTAAGACCGTACCGTGTATACTAAATAAGAACAATCAATTGATAATTCCAAATAAAGCCTTGACAAATTATCAATTATCAAATTATGTGAAATGTTTAAGAATACCATTTTTTAGAGGAGTTTTTATGAAAGACGCATTACCAAATGAAATATGGAAAAATGAAACTGGAATAGTAAATTTGGATTCCACTCATGGTCCAGGAACTCATTGGGTATGCTATAAAAAACTCGGACAGAACGTTTACTACTTTGACAGTTTTGGCAATCTACCACCGCCGAAAGAACTTCAACACTATTTTCGGAACTCCGAAAATATATTTTACAATTACAAAAGAGAACAACCCAACAATACAGAAATATGCGGACATTTATGTTTGGAGTTTCTAGCGAAAAGCGTCAGTCAACTTTGAGATGTCATCGTATACAGTGTCACTGAGTGGAAATTCATCCACACTGAAAAGCACTCTTTTCCCGGCACTACGTTTATCCAAGGATAGACTGTGGGAAGCTGCACTATTGGATTTTACTACGTACAATTCAATTCCCAACGTCACGGAGGGAAAAAACAATTTACTACATTATTACGAGAGTAAAGATGAAAAAGGAAATTATTCGCAATTGAAGGTAATAATTTTATCTACCGGATCGTATGAAATAGACGATATAAACCAAGTATTACAGAAGCAGCTAGGAGAAGAAAATATCAGTATAAAAGGAAATAACAATACTTTAAAAGCGGAAATCACTTCAAAGTATTATATAGATTTAAGTTTAGAAAATTCAATCGGTAGTTTACTGGGATTTTCAGATAAAAAAAGAAAAATCTTAGATCCCGGACCTACTCATACAGGTGATACCACAGTAACAATATTAAAGGTTAATAGTATTGATATAACATGCAATATCATACACGGATCGTATAGAGACGGGGTAAACCAACATATTTTACATCCATTTTATCCAACAGTGGCTCCCGGTTTTAAAATAGTCGAGAAACCACAAAACCTGATATACCTACCATTGAACACCAGTTTCATTTCGGACATCGTACTGAACATATCGGATCAGGACGGTAACAGTGTTGACTTTAGAGGAGAAACCATTACAATACGGTTACACATAAAAGCGGTGTCATAAGTTCAACATGGGATTGACATTTAAACCGCAACGGAAGAGCCGAGACCTCAGTAGCTCTTCAACATTGGACGAGTTAACACCGGACAACATTCGTTTCCTGCAAAAGATCGGACTAAGACTTACCAACGATGGATATCCTGGATATATCTCAAGGGCCGACGTTCGACGAAACACTATGGGAGAAGGAATATCACACGCACAACCCTTACACTTCATCAAAATTAAACAATAACGATGAAATAAGGATCCCCATTCAACAACAGGACATTTACACGTTACCGTGTGAAAGTTACTTGTACATCGAAGGACGGGTATTAAAATTGGATGGAAAAACCGCTTCAACGGTTCCTTTTATAAATAACCCGATGGCATATCTTTTTGATGAAATAAGATATGAAATATCAGGAGTGACGGTTGATTCGACAAAAAAGGTCGGTCTAACAACGACACTGAAAGGATTAACATCATTAACACCGCATGAGAAAAATTCAATAGTCACCGCCGGATGGGTTGCTCCCGATAAAGACACTATAACACCGGATTCCAATGGTCATTTTGACTTTCATGTCCCTTTATGTTTGCTTTTGGGATTCGCTGAAGATTACAGACGGATAATAATAAATGTCAAACAAGAATTGGTATTACTCAGATCTTCAACTAACAAGGACTTGATACTTGCAGACCCTGGAACTACGGAAGCCAAACTGGAATGGCAGCTACAGTTGGATAAAGTCGTGTGGAGAGTACCGCATGTCAGATTAGCTGATGAACACAGAATCGTATTGTTGAGAAAGTTGAAATCTGACCGTGATATCGTCATGCCGTTTAGAAGTTGGGAATTCCATGAATATCCCACACTACCTCAAACAGAGCGTCAAACATGGACTGTCAAGACGTCCACTTATCTAGAACGGGCACGGTACATAATACTCGGTTTCCAGACTAAACGAAAAGATGTTATAACTTCGCACGCCGGTCAATTTGACCATTGCAAGATAAAGAATTGTAAAGTTTTTCTAAACTCTCAATTCTTTCCTTATGACAATCTAAATGTCATGTTTAGTAAAAAACGCTATTCAATCTTGTACGATATGTATGCGAGGTTTCAATCGTCATATTACGGGAAGACAAATACACCGCTATTATCGCCGGAACAGTTTTTCTCCAAAGCCCCAATAGTCGTTATCGATTGTTCAAAACAAAACGAATCCGTGAAATCGTCCAGTGTGGATATAAAAATCGAAATGGAGTTTGAAGAAGCAATACCGGACGGAACTTCGGCATACTGTTTAATTATACATGACAAGATAGTGACTTACATTAACAGGAATTGTTAAAAATGTGTTGTAAAAAAACTGTTTTTTTTTTGCGGTCGACGCAATTGTTATAAAAGGGGGGAAAGAGAATGAAAATCTCATTATATTTCTGACCGTCGTATGGGAAGCATCGTCCGCAAGATGAGCTCTCCTACTGCAAATACTAACGAAGAAGAAACTACTCCTCCCATGGGTGACAATAGTTTGGATATAGAAAAACAAGTCGAACAATAAATGGACGAGTTCCTCAAGTTTAAACATAAGAAAAAAGAAGAGGAAGTTGAAAAAGGAGTAAAAAGAAGAAAGATCGATGACACCATCTCCACCAATATTTTGACAGAAGTATTTCTCAGGATCTACTATCCCATCTCTTCTTGTATGACAAAGAGCGTGTCCGCCGGAGTTATAAAATCATTGGATTATTCACCAACTGTTATTTTAAATCACGGATCTAAAATGGTGGCCTTCACTGAAATTTCCTGGGAATCGTTTAGAAAACATCTACATCTTTTGGAATGTTATTTGAGTAACAACACATTTGGAAGAAGGACAAAATTAAGTCTGCTGGAATCCAATATCGAAATCGATATAGTGAAACATCGAGGTGGACAAATCGTCCGCTTTCGAGATTTAACCAAGCATGAGATGAAGATACACCTGACAAAAGATGAATTCTACAGTCTAAGTTGTGCTACCGGTCCTGTCACAAGATATCTAAAACAGCTAATATTTTCAAGTGCAATTATAAAAGAGTATCTAACCGATACATTGGATAGGCAACCGTATGTGCCGATTCTGTACGGTCCCGTAGATACGTCCATCTTCAATAGGATACCTCATGAAGTTGACATGTGGAGACAGTTGCACAACTATCAGACTAACTACAGTATAGATGAGCAAGCCCAAGAGGTGAACGAAGAAGGCTCATTCAATAATTGATAAGTGTAGACCCTCGGGTATAAAAGAGCGTGCACCGCGGTTTTGCAAACAGTCGTTTACCAACCTTCGTCATGAACAAACGAGTTTCGTTTTCTAACAAATCGGAAGTAATGGAAGTGAGACGAGGTATAATTGAATTCCAAGCGTTCCGCGGTAACGACGGAAGTTTTATCATAAAAGAGTTAGTAGTTTTAGATATGAACACATCTGTAGTTTATCACTATTTATTCCAACCGCCACTACCGTTTAACAGATTAACTACCAAAGCGAGAGTAACGAACAAGTGGTTGATGAAATACTTTCACAACTTGAGATGGGATGAAGGTTTTGTACACTACAGTATGATGCCGCAAATCATGAATCATTACTGTAAAGAATTTAAAATTATTTACACAAAAGGAGTGGAAAAAGCCAGTTGGATACAGAAGTTTACAAACCACGAAGTGTTAAATGTCCAGGTGGACAGGGATTTCCAATGTCATTTCGGCAACATTTGTATTTCATCGAAAAACTTTAAACATCGTCAATCGCAATGCGCCTTGAAGAACGCTTATCGCTTGAACGCGTATCTCCAACAGAGTGGTGGGGGATGGGAAGGGTATAAAAGCGAGGGGACAACCATGACCGGGCATGAGTATTACTCTAGCCACCGAGCAGTCAACACCTCACACGCAGATTCGCAAGACTAAGAATATTATCAACGAAAAAAGAAGAAGTAAAAATGGCAACGCAAACATTTTTACAATCGCTTGTCGATCAGTTCAACAAACATTCCAAGTCCACAATCCTACCCACTAAAAGATGTTCGGAATTGAAGGAAGAAAAGCATTACATCATCCACACCATCAAGAAGATGGAAACAACTGTCGGAGACGCCATCAACTGCACGCTGAGTGAAGCGCCCTACTCGCCTGGTGATGAACCGAAGTTTCAAACCTTTCTTCCCAAACGCTTCGTCCAACTTCTGCAGAACGAAGATCTACGCCTCATCCATCCCGGAGCTCTCTACTTGGCGTCCCACGGTCCGAGCGGAAGTAATTCTACAGAGCTCACGCTTCACGTCATGCCTAACGCCAACAGTTAATCTGTAATTTCATATTGTTCTTGTAAACTTTTGTAAAATATTTCTAAATAAATGAATAACAATAAAAAAAACACATATAAAGCAGCATATCGGTATGTGTTTGTACACATATCGGTATGCTGCCTTATATAAAAAACAATTTCGGGTGACCTTGACCTAGTTTCAAAAACTATATAAATGGAGCAATGTCCGTAAGAATTCCCTCAGTCTACGACTACCTTCAGTGCTGTACACATCTCCGTTGGTGATAGCACAATGTCTCTCAAGATCAAGTGTGCATCATACGATACCTCCACTATTACAACTTTTGAACAGCTCGACAATTTCACTAATGAATTGCGAGTGCTTCTTGCCGGTGGTTATCACTTGAACGTTGACACCTATGTAACAAACAAGAGGATGTTCTCCAAACAGAACTTCTGCGATGAAGAATTGTTCTTTCCCACACAGGCGGCGACAACATCCGCTCCATCTACTCAAACCAATGTCAAATTCCACAAATACTACTAAATGACAAAGCATGACGGCAACAAGGGTTCGCTGTAAAATTTCGCTATAAAACGAGGGATCAACTCCAACAGAATCATCATTTGCTCTCCTACGGTCTCAGCGATAACAACCACTGCCGCCATGTTATACCGAATGATGATTGAATTCAATGGGAAGATCTACGGAAAGGACTATAGAACCGTAGAAGAGATGAGCGCCGATCTCAGTGTATTGACTAGAGAAGGGTTCCAACCAAAACTGATCCTGAAGTTTCCAGAAGTGCACCCGCTATCCACTGAAGAACTCATCGCCATGGCTAGAGCGAACAAGCAGGAACCGGAACAGAATATTAAGAAAGAACCTAAAGAAGAAGAAAAGGACAAGCCAGCATCATAAATAAAAAAAAAAAAAATCTTACATTTGTAAGATGATCTTTTTTAAAACTCCATTTGGATGACCTTGAGATTACCCCCACCACTTTTATTGATCTATAAAACACGCTATCCTACACTGTACAACTTCATTTCTTGCCAACACTTGGAAGCGGCAACATGGAGGAGAAGAAAAACGAGGACGCACCGCGCTACTGTTGTGAACAGAAATGCACAGATTTAGGAAAATGGATGGTAGACGGATTAGCTTGTACAAAGTGCGAATTCTTCGGATCCTGTTACTGCAAGTGCAAGACAAAGCAACTACCGCCACCAGAATTGCGAACCTTCAAGATTTATAAATCACGATACTTCCACACTTGCTGTCCCCAGAAGTGTATCAAATTTCATCCGCAAAAACTTGCCACTTGTCGAAAGTGCAATGCATATTATAAAGACGACTTTTGTACATGCATCATAAGTGCGTGCAAGTACAGATCAGATTGGTCTTCTGATCCTGTTGAAGCTTCAGATGTATAGCTGTAGTCACTGACTGCAGCCCTTTTTTAAAATTCCATTTGATTGACCTTGAGATTACCCCCACCACTTTTTTTTACAACATATATTCTACGGATCATTCCATACGCTTCTCATTCTTATTTCATTACTCGCACTGACAACAACATGGATGATAAATTCATTTCCTTTCAACATTTAATTACCAACAGAGAAGAGATGGAAGAACTATTCCAAAACTTACTGACAGTCATTGATAGCTATCCTTTAAGATGGATCAACATCACGGTGCAATATGTCAATCCTACCACAATATTTTCATCCTCGTCATCTTCTCCTGGCACCTCCATGTCTTCATCGTCGCAAAGTGCAGAGGAAGAGGAACAGACTACTAATGGTGTTAAAATTGTTGAATTAAACGACGAGGAACAAGAAATGCAAGCTCTGGTTAAATATAAATTTAATATTTAATTTACAAACAAAGTATTACTATTTTCTACATTGTGTTACAGCTAGCGCTTATCTTCGTACGGCTCCCATTACCTATCCCGACGGCGTTTCGCGGCGAACTGCGATGACCGAAGTTCCCTCGTTCCCCACCCGGGCTTCGCCCCACCACTGTCCTCCCCCCACTCTTTTCTTCCCCCACCCGGGCTTCGCCCCACCGCTGTCCTCCCCCCCCCCCACTCTTTCTTCCCCCACCACGGTACCCCTACCGAATATAGGCGGCCGCCTCACCGCCGCTCGCCATTTGTTCGCCGACTCCCGAACGATGAGCGGCTTTCCTTTAGCGACAAGTACAAATACATTTACCGTAAGGTCGCAACAAGACTTGAAGGATATTTTTGAAACTTTGAGTGACGTAGTCAGAGCTCCCAACAACACCATCACCATGACTGTGGAGATCTCCTACAATTGTCCACAATGCGAGGAGATGGAGAGCGAGGACATCGAACCTGCAGGCGGCACTCCTCCACCTTCCGAGGCTGCACCTTCCGACACAGCTGACGATGAGGTTTAGTCGAAGACAACTGTTTTTTTTTTTCTTCACCCCCCACCACTCTACAATAAATATGCACTGCATTCGTCTTCGCTTCTCATTTCATCGCCGACTTTCCGACCATCAACACCGCTCCCGTTTTTTCCCCCACCACAAACTAAAAAACACGCTCACACAGACATGATGGACGACGTTACGCTCAGATCACGATTGGAGGAGGACAGACTCAGACTGGAGATCAACAGGCTGCAATTGGAAACGGCGAACCAACAAGGCGTCCGCCTGCTGCAACTGTTCAAATGCGTACTGTGCATGCTGTGCGTCCACCTCCTTTTCGCCATCACTTTCGGCGTCTACCACTGCGTCACCGGTGCACGACGCTCCAACGCCTCTCTGCACAACAACAACGACACGATTTTAATTTAAATTGATTAAAATAAATAAAAAGAAAAAAAACACCTCCCTCGGCCCGCCCGCTCCGATCCGACCCGTCCCGAGTCCCCGCCCCGACTGAGCCCCTCGCGGCTCCGCTTTTTTAAAACTCCCTCCGGATGGCCTTGACCCACTTACAAAACACATCCATCACTGTCATCCACACCTGCCGGTTCGAACCGCTTGGCCTTGAACTGGGCCAGAACCGGCAAAACCCCACTACTAATATGTATGAGAGAATGAGATGCAAAAGATATTTTTAGAGATTTTAAAACTTTCTTTGGATTTAAAATCTTTTGCTAGATCTCGTTTATTTTTTACCGAGTATCGATTCCATTAATGAGACGTGTTAATACGACCTAAATGTATTCATGGTCGATTGGTACTACGATCGGGGGTTTGGAAAAACCACCTAGGAGGAATGGGAGGAATGAGATAGAAAGGGTGGAAACTACTCACTGCTGTGATCCGTCGATAAAAAAGTGGGTTAAAAAATGAAATCTTTCTTGAACTATCATTCTCTTGAGCATTATTGGCTAGTTTTTTTTAACCCCTTATAGGGAAGAGCATTTTGGGTTGATATTATTTCAGATAAAAGACCGTTAGAAGGAAACAAATAATAAGGCACCCATTGGCAGTTTCATCCTAAAATACTTTCCTGAAATTACCATGAGCTATGATCAGATTATTCTGATGACATTTTTTAATTCATTATCAACAACATTGATTTCATATTCAAATATGAGAGAACCAGATACAATAGATATGTTTAAAGATTTTGACTGTTTCTTCGCATTAGAAATTGTTTATGCTACATTTCATTTATTTTTAGCGAGTATCGATTCCATAAATAAGACGTGTCAGTAGGTCCTAAATGGAATCATGGTCTGAGGGGACCGAAACCGGGAGTTTTGGGAAACCTCCTAGGAGGAATGGAAGGAATGAGACAGAAAGGGTGGACCCTATTCACTGCTGTGATTCGTTGATACAAATGTGAGTAAAAGTTAGTTTCTTAACACTTTTTCGGCCAAGAAGACAGTCAGTTTCTCATGACACGTTAACATAAGAAAGACAATGACTCAGTAAAAAATCAACAAAAATATTCTGTAATTCAGTTGGAGTTATTTTTACACAATATAGAACCATTGATTTAACTGAATAAGTCGCTTTCTTCATCCCACTATTTTACCTATGGGAAATACCCTACGTATAAAGTGTTCTTATATCAAAGTCATTTAAGCTTTTAAGTCGTTTGAGTAGGTTTAACAACGAAATCATAGTAAACTTAGATTCTGTCTTAAGTTTACTACCGGCAAACAACGCAGCAAATGTATCTCTGCCAAAAAAATTATTGCAACTAGTTGTAACATATTTTGATACAATTAGAACCTTAATTATGTACTTAGAATTTCCTTTTCATGTACCGAATTTGACTGCCATTGGAAATATAGATAAAAGAAAAAATTGAGGGATAAATCCAGAAAAAGGAAACTACAACTGATATACTCGTTTTGATATTATAAAAGAGATAATATATTGCTTGGAATATCATTCTCTTGAGCATGATAGGCCAATGTTTTAGCACCTTATAGGGAAGACCATTTGTGGGTGATATTATTTCAGATAATGGACCGTTAGAAGAAAACAACAAATAAGGCACCCATTGGAAGTTTGGTCCTAAAATACTTTCTTAAAATTACCATGAGCTATGATCAGATTATTCTGATGACATGCTTAAGTTCAGTATCAATATCATTGATTAAATATTCTAATACGAGAGAATGAGATGCAATAGATATTTTTAGAGATTTTGAAAATTTCTTCGGATTAATTTTTTTTGCTAAATCTCGTTTTTTTTACCGAGTATCGATTCCAATAATGAGACCTGTCAATACGACCTAAATGTAATCATGGTCTGATGGTACAACGATCGGGGTTTGTGGAAACCACCTAGGAGGAATGGAAGGAATGAGACAGAAAGGGTGGACCCTATTCACTGCTGTGATTCACCGATACAAATGTGAGTAAAAGTTAGTTTCTTCCCACTTTTTCGGCCAAGGAGACAATCAGGTTCTCATGACACCTATAATAAGGTGTCTCAATGTCAATGTCTCAGTAAAAAGTCAACAAAAACTTTTGTAATTCGAGTAGAGTTATTTTTACACATTGAAGACCACCGATAAAACTGAATAATGCATGGTCATCATCCAAATATTTTACCTAGGAAAATCCCTATGGGAATGTTCGTTCCTGAAATAATATCCTGAAATTACCATGAGCTTTGATCAGATTATTCTGATGACATGTTTAAGTTCAGTATCAATATCGTTGGTTCCATATTCTAATATGAGAGAATGAGATGCAATAGCTATTTTTAGAGATTTTAAAAATTTCTTTGGATTTAAAATCTTTTGCTAGATCTCGTTTATTTTTTACCGAGTATCGATTCCATTAATGAGACGTGTCAATACGACCTAAATGTAATCATGGTCTGATGGTACAACGATCGGGGGTTTGGTGAAAAAACCTAGGAGGAATGGAAGGAATGAGACAGAAAGGGTGGACCCTATTCACTGCTGCAATTCGTCGATACAAATGTAAGTAAAAGTTAGGTTCAAACCACTTTTTCAGCCAAGATGACAATCAGGATCTCATGCACACTATTAGACCACCGGTTGAACTGAATAAGTCATGGTCTTCATTCCACTATCTTACCTATGGGAAATCCCCTACGTATAAAGTGTTCTTTTATCAAAATTATTTAAACATATACGTCGTTGGAGTAGGCTTAACAACTTTGGCATGGTAAACTTAGATTTTGTCTTAAGTTTAGCATCGGCCAACTCCGCAGCAAATGTATCTCTGCTAAAAAGCAATATTGCAACTAGTTGTGTCATGTTTTGATACAATCAGAACCTTAAGTATGTACTTAGGATTTCTTTTTTATGGACCGGATCTGACTGCCATTGGAAATCTAGATACCAGAAAAACATGAGAAATAATTTCAGAAAAAGGAAACTACAACTGATATACTCGTTTTGATTTTATAAAAGAGATGATATTTTGCTTGGAATATCATTCTCTTGAGCATGATTGGTCAGTTTTCAACCCCTTATAGGGAAGAACATTTTAGGTTGATATTATTTCAGATAAAAAACCGTTAGAAGGAAACAACTTATAAAGAACCGATTGGAAGTTTCGTCCTAATATACTTCCCTGAAATTACCATTAGCTATGATCATGATAGATATGATTAAAGATTTTGACAGTTTCTTCGGATTAGAAATTGTTTAAGCTACATCTCATTTACTTTCCTGAAATGACCATGAGCTATGATCAGATTATTCTGATGACATGTTTAAGTTCAGTATCAATATCATTGATTCCATATTCTAATATGAGAGAATGAGATGCAATAGATATTTTTAGAAATTTTGAAAATTTCTTCGGATTAAAATTTTTTGCTAGATCTCGTTTATTTTTATCATCATTGATTTCTTATCCAAATATGAGAGAACCAGATACAATATATATGTTTAAAGATTTTGACACTTTCTTCGGATTAGAAATTGTTTATGCTACATCTCATTTAATTTTTAGCGAGTATCGATTCCATAGATGAGACGTGTCAATAGGTTTTATATGGAATCATGGTCTGCGGAGACTACAACCGGGAGTTTGGGGAAACCACCTAGGAGGAATGGAAGGAATGAGACAGAAAAGGTTGACCCTATTCACTGCTGTGATTCGTCGAAACAAATGTGAGTAAAAGTTATTTTCTTACCAGTTTTTCGGCCAAGGAGACAGTCAGTTTCTCATTACACGTTAACATAAGAAAGGCAACGACTCAGTAAAAATTCAACAAAAATACAATCAAGTTTTTTTAACCCCTTATAGGGAAGAGCATTTTTGGTTGACATATTTTAGATAAAATACCGTTATGAGGAAACAACTAATAAGGCGCCCATTGGAAGTTTTGTCCTAAAATACTTTCCTGAAATTACCATGAGCTATGATCAGATTATTCTGACGACATGTTTAAGTTCAGTATCAATATCATTGGTTCCATATTGAAATATGAGAGAACCAGATACAATAGATATGTTTAAAGATTTTGACTGTTTCTTCGCATTAGAAATTGTTTATGCTACATCTCATTTATTTTTAGCGAGTATCGATTCCATTAATGAGACGTTTTAATACGGCCTAAATGTATTCATGGTCGATTGGTACTACGACGGGGGTTTGGATAAACCACCTAGGAGAAATGGGAGGAATGAGACAGAAAGAGTGGACCCTACTCACTGCTGTGATCCGTCGATAAAAAATGGGTTAAAAATGGGTTAAAAAATGAAATTGTTCTTGAACTATCATTCTCTTGAGCATTATTGGCTAGTTTTTTTAACCCCTTATAGGGAAGAGCATTTTGAGTTGATATTATTTCAGATAAAAGACCGTTAGAAGGAAACAACTAATAAGGCACCCATTGGCAGTTTCATCCTAAAATACTTTCCTGAAATTACCATGAGCTATGATCAGATTATTCTGATGACATTTTTGAATTCAGTATCAACATCATTGATTTCATATTCAAATATGAGAGAACCAGATACAATAGATATGTTTAAAGTTTTTGACAATTTCTTCGGATTAGAAATTGTTTATGCTACATGATACAATAGATATTTTTAGAGATTTTGAATATTTCTTCGGATTAAAATTTCTTGCTAAATCTCGTTTATTTTTTAGCGAGTATCGATTTCATTAATGAGACCTGTCAATACGACCTAAATGTAATCATGGTCTGATGGTAATACGATCGGGGGTTTGGGGAAACCACCTAGGAGGAATGGAAGGAATGAGACAGAAAGGGTGGACCCTATTCACTGCTGTGATTCGTCGATACAAATGTGAGTAAAAGTTAGTTTCTTCCCACTTTTTCGGCCAAGGAGACAATCAGGTTCTCATGACACCTATAATAAGGTGTCTCAATGTCAATGTCTCAGTAAAGTCAACAAAAAACTTTTGTAATTCGATTAGAGTTATTTTTACACATTGAAGACCACCGATTAAACTGAATAAATCATGGTCATCATCTAAATATTTTACATATGGGAAATCCCTATGGGAAAGTTTGGTTCTAAAATACTTTCCTGAAATTACCTTGAGCTATGATCAGATTATTCTGATGACATGTTTAAGTTCAGTATCAATATCATTGATTCCATATTCTAATATGAGAGAATGAGATGCAATGGATATTTTTTGAGATTTTGAAAATTTCTTTGGATTAAAATGTTTTGCATGATCTCGTTTATTTTTTACCGAGTATCGCTTCCATTAATCAGACGTGTTTATACGACCTAAATGTATTCATGGTCTGATGGTAATACGATCGGGGGTTTGGGGAAATCACCTAGGAGGAATGGAAGAAATGGGACAGAAAGGGTGGACCCTACTCACTGCTGTGATTCGTCGATACAAATGTGAGTTAAAAAATGAAATTTGTATTATCAATTTTAGAAATTATAAATATTTCTCTAGACCAATTTTTTTATATTTATTAAAAAAAATTTTTTTATTTCCAATTCTAACTCTATCATTTATTTTAAATTTTGATTTTATTATTATTTTTGGTGGTTTATATTTAAAAACAGTATCTAATAAATCCTTTTCATTATTTTTATTTACTTCAATTGGTTTCATTTTAATTGTTGAATGATATGAAGTATTATATTTTTTAACAACTTTTGGTAAAATATTTATCCATCTATAATTTTTATTAATTTCAAATTGTATTCTCATTTTTTCATTTTGAGCTCTATTATACCTTTCTATTATACTTGATTTTTCTTCATTTTCTGTATGATACAATTTAATATATTTATTTAATATTTCATTAAAATCTTTATTGATAAATTCTAATCCTTTATCTTTATGTAAAAGATTAGGTGATTTATGATTACTTTTAATTGCATCCTTAATTATTTCTTCAAATGCTTTAGAAACTGTTTTTCCATCTTTTTTCTTTAATGGTTTTGACCAAATATATTTTGAGAAAGTATCTATAACATTTAACATATATTTATAGCCATCATTTTCTTTTTCATAATTTTTCATTATAATTAAATCTGCTGCCCATAAATCATCAATACCTAATGTAATTATTTTTCTTTTTAGAAATTTCTTTCTGATTGGAGCATGAATTTCATTTGCTTCAATTATTTGTTCATTTTTAGTTAATTCTTTTTTATTATAGGTTTAACTTCTTTTTTTTAAATTTTACTTTTATTTGTTTTACAAATTGAAAATTTAGTAGCAATTCTATATAATCCATTTTTCATTCCAACAATTTGTGGATTAATATTTTTAGTTTTTTTCTTACATTTGTGACAATGAATTGGTTCATTCATTTATATATAATTTTTTTTAAATAAATGGATATGTGTTATAGATGTCATAATCAAACTAATTTTACTATTATTGGAAATTGTGTAGGATGTAATATATGTAAAAGAATTATTTATGAAAAAAAGATAAAGAGAAAAAGTAATAAGAATAAACATCTTAAACATATTTTAAGAGAATTTAACCATTTTCAACCATATAAAACACAACAATTAATTAATAAATTATATATTTTATGTATTTCCAATCATTTTGAAATAACACCTAAGAATATAAAATTATTTTTAAAACAAAGGAATTGTACAAATTGGATATTTTACTATTAATTTTTAAACAAAATATATAATATTAATTTTAATTGAGTAATGAAGATAAAGAAAAAATTACCTTATTTTTAAATGAATATTTATGTTTTAAGAAAAGTAATTTATCATACAAAAAATTATTACCTATGATTTTTAAATATTTAAATATGGATTTTTGTATAAAACCTAATTAATTATGATGATGACTTTTTAACATATCTATCACAAACCAGTTTGTGATATTTTTCCTATATAAATGGATCTGTTAGAAGAAATTAATAATATTGGAGAATTAAGATTTAAAGGATATAAACCATTAAAAAGTTTAAATTTAAATGAAAAATATAAAATTGAAAAATTTGAAAGAATTAAAGATAAATATGGATATACAATTATTGTTGAATTGGAAAAATGTAAAGTACATTTACCAAAAAGATTTACTAGTATAATTGATGATAAAACTATTAAAGAATTAAATAAAAAAGATTTACATTTAATTGTCACTGATATAAAGACTTTTGATGATAAAGAAACTGCTTTAGTTAAATTTGAATAACAATTTTAATAAAATTTTATTGATACAAAATTTTAAATCACCTTATAAAAAATTATAATTTTACTTGTTTTTAAAGAACTTTTTGTTCTGTAAACAATTTCATATAAATTTATGAATATTTATTAAAAATTTCATTAAATTTTCATATTTTTTTCATAAAAAATAGAATAATGTTACAAATTAGCCAAAAAATGGTAAAAATATTGCATAATTGTACTGAAAATCTATGAAATTTGTTTGATTTTTGATTGGCTCCAAAAGTGTCCTAGGAACCCCATCTTACTATCTAATTACACACACACATATATATATATATATATATATATATATATATATATATATATATATATATATATATATATATATATGAAATTTGTACGAATGGTGTTTTTGGCTTCTGGGGACCTCAAAACGAAAAAGTATTATGGTCCCAGACCTACGTTTCACCATGACTACTACCATAATAGCATATTCCCTACAGGGAAATTCGCTAAAAAGATTAAGAATTAAATTATCTAACCAATGATACCAAATTTGTAAGGATCTGATAACAAATAAAGGAGTAATTGACATTTTTCTGCATAAAAACATTGATTCTCCATTAAAATGCATGTAAATTTAGGTTATTTTAGAAGAAAGATCTCAATAACTCCGTTATTTGTTGTCATATCCTTACAAACTTGGTATCATTGGTTAGATAATTAAATTTGCCATCTTTTTTATGTTTATAATAGTTTGATAACATTTACCGATTTTGACATATTTGAATTTATAGATATAAAACGGCCGCAATTTTGAAAATACACATCGGAAAAAAAATTCTTTTTCCTGAAAATGAACATCGGTATGATAAAGGTTTATGCCGAAAATGAACTTAATGCAAACATCCGTTACGGAAATTAAAATTATTAAGAGTAAAAAACAAAATGGCGGCTAATGGCCTAACGAAGCATTTTAGGACATATGGTCATATGATATTTTTTGTTTATTTTGATCCAAGTGATCGCCACACGGTGTTTCGGAAGAGCGTTTCCAAATACCCTGTATATCTAAGGATAATATAATTATTAAATTTACTTAAATGCTCAATAGGCCTACTAGTAATTAAATCGCTTCAAAACTTTCGCTTAACTCTTTCAGTGCTACAGAACTATACCATTCCACGTCTTTTCCCCAAAGACTGCTATGGAATGACATATTGATCCACGTCTTTTACTTGCAGACTGTTCAGGAACAATGTATACTCCCGCCACCACTGTATATACTGCAAACATAAACACGAATATTGGTTGCCTTAATTATTATTTTGAAATACCAATGATCCCATTCAATTATACGATCAAGATACGAACAATAGTTTTCTAACAGTTTTGAGCGTATTTTCAAAGAAATTTGATATTTTGTATTTTCCCCATAAACACCAAAGCAATGAGTATTACTGCCAAGGAATGTTGTTCAAGTTTCATCAATATTTGTCCACAAAATAAAGGAGTTTGCTTATTCTCCATATGATTAACAAGCGAAAAGAGTTTGCAGGTTTGCTGTCATGATAATTACACATACCAAGATTTTTTACCATAAATGGATGGATCTCAAACAAATGAAGCTAAATATCAAGTTTCTTCCAAAAATATTCTTAAGTAAGTGAAATATTAACACATCCTTAAACCCCATAAGATTAACATTGGAGCCCCAAAATACAATGTACTGTCTTAAAACTTTTTAATATCTCGGTAGCCAATGGAAAAAGAGCAAAGTTTCAATACACTACAATATGTGTTTTTTTTCTAATTCCAGTAATAAAATTCTAAATTTAACATTTTTTACTACTTATAAAAACGCAAAAGCCCCATTGTTGGGGTACAAAACCTCCCAAAACTACCCATTCCGTTAAGTTGATATATCTGGTTAACGAACTCATCCGAATAAGGGTAGGATTGCACATCTCTACCGAATTTGGCCTCGATCAGACCATTTTTATGAGAGTAATCATGTCTAGGAACACATACATACATATATATATAAAGAGGATTGGCGGACCTCTTTTTGCCTTACTCTGCCCCTTCCACATAGACTATTTGGTCCGTGCGTGGATCGTATTAGACAAAGTAAGTAGGTGAGCCGCTACAGTACAAGGTGAATGGTACAGTACTGATAAGTCACTGGCAGAACACGGATTCAAACCCACGACATGCTGCCATGGTCCCAAAGTCCGGTGCGCTAACCATTACGATACCGACTCACCCAACTAATTAAGTCACACATTTCTAAAAACAAATATTATATGTGACAGCTTTCTAATAAGTTATTTCCTTATTGCAGACATGGATGCATTTAGGTTTCAATATCTGGGGGTACGAGCTCACCGTAAGGTATAAGATAGGCTATTTCATGCAAAACTCATTACCATAACAATCCAATTTAAGCTAAATGTATAAATGGTTTGTATACATCTAAAAGCTAGCCGGTTTCATTTATCCAACAATAATACTTTCGTTATTACGTTACAGCTAATTATAACTGTTTAAAAAATTATCATTCCAAAATCTGCTGCAATTTAGGCCATGATAAAATCTGTGACAACTATAGTCACTTGTAATTAAACAGATATGCCAGGGGCTTCCTTGGCGATACAATGGTACCTGTAGTAAGAACCCGTTAATCAAAAGTTATAGTGAATCTGTGGTAATATCCCTCAGACGAGTTAATTCACATGCTACATGTGATATAGTTGTATTTAAAAATATATTCTTTTGTGTATGATTTATTTTGAGATGGTATTTCAGTTATTCATTACTTCATGGCTAATAATCACTTGTGGTTCAATTAATACTTTAATACTCAATTAATACTTAATTATCACATGTGCCAAAATTAATTATGGCTAATAATTAATTGTGTATAGGATTACACTCCTATACACTTTTGATCAATTGAGTGATGATTGGCAAATGAAATAATGAATAATTAATTACAAATAAGTTTATATCAATGAATTTCCATATTAACTTATTACAATAACTTTTAAGTTAAACAAGTACAAAATCATATTTTGGGAAAGAATACCTCATCAGTATCCTCATAAAAGAATTTTGATAAGTAGGCCTATGCCTGACAACAAAGTAAGTCTTAGTAACAATAACATTAATAATGTAGTTATGTTATATTTAGTCTAAAAAAAAATTACGGTACATCTGCACTGTGCAGCATTAAGATCAAGCTTTCACTACAATCCGAACCATAAACTAAGATGGCCTATTTCACTAAGATGACCTATTGCGACATTGTCGGGATAACAGGTTTTTTATACTCAAACAACAGCTTTGCGTGAGATGGGGGGTTTACATGGACAATTTTTACAAATTATTTCCAAAATTTCATTTGTAAAATTAGTACATCTGTTGTCAAACCTCAGAGAACAGAGTAAAGGTGACAACATTTATACTACCGGTAATCCTATTGCTTGAATCAAGCACAGAATATACCTAGAATTTCTTACAGACGACTTGAAATATTTTGAATATTTTGAATAACAGCTTTCCCTTAAAAGCATTTTTGGTACACTGATTGTACATCAAAACTAAAATGTCTCTGGAGCACAAAAAAAATCTGCAACTTATATATATCGAATGCCAAACTCATTCACCAACAAAACCAATGAGTAGAAATGTATAATAGGCCAAATGGTTTGGGTTTTAGGTCTAAAATCTGGAGCCTATTTATTTTAACACATTGAACTCTATGCCAGAGTATAGCTCGGGGTGCCGCAAATGACATTCTGAGCGCAGCCCGAGTATAGGTCGGGAAAGGTCCATATTTAAAAATAATAATTTTTATGTTGTAATATATAAATATATATTTGTACATATATGTTTATGTACATACAAATGTCTGCATATATGTATTCATATATGTGTGTGTAAATATACATGTTTATGCAGATATGTATGTCTAAATGTAGGTGAATATGTAGACTACATTGTGTATATGTACATGTATATGTAAATATATATGTAGGCCTATATGTACATATATGTATAAGTTTATGTACATATGCATGTAAATGTATATTTACTAGCATATGTATATTATATAATTGAGCGGAGCGAGCGAAGCTCCTATACTACACTCTGGCTTTTTATTTACAAGTACTCCTCCTGAACCGCTGGAGTGATCCTCACGAAATTTTGCTCGGGCATAGTAACCATCTATGGGAAGGTATAAATCTGAAATGGTCCAAATCGGACATAAGGGTTCCGCCCTACGGCCCTTTAAAGTTACCATGTTATTTTAATAGGGGAAAAATATTTTATTTGGTTTGTTTACTGTTTGTTGATTATACAGCTGTTATAAGGATGAAATTTAACTGTAGACTGTTACTATCAGCTGGTTGTGAATACAGTAGTTTTATATGAAATTGTTGTTTTGTTTATTTTAGTGGTTTGTTTACATGAATGAAATGCCACGTTTACGGAGGGGAGGTGCAAATCTTAGACGACTCACCATTTAATATCTTGTAATCATATAATAGCCCGTCGCAGCAAACCTGCGTAATCAAATATTATAAGAGTATTGCAGACTTGTGGCGAGTAAGCGCAGCGAACAACCAAAATCAGGTGACAAATGTGTGCAGCGAATGAGCCGACCCAAAAGGTGAGTGAGCGCAGCAAACGAACTAAATCGACGGCGAGTGAGCGTAGCGAATGAGCTGACCCAAATGGCGAGTGAGCGCAGCGAACGAGCTCACTTGAATTACCTATAAAACATTTGCTATTATTGATTTGAAAAATAGTCGCTCCGCTCAATATTGCAAGCAGACAACTGCATTGTATACCTAGTATACAAGTATATTATACAGGGTGTTCGGAAAAAACGTTTCAGGAAATCAGGAGGTTATTTCCGATATCAAAATAAGCAAAAAAGTTCCGATAAACATATGTAATAAAATGCTTTGTCAACCCGTTTGCCGCCATTTTGTTTTTTACACTAAATAAATTTTATTTCCATAAAGGATCATTGTTTTAAGTTCATGTATGACATAAACCTTTATGACACTAAATTTCTTTTTCAGGAAAAATTATTATTTTCAGGACTGTATTTTTAAAATGGCGGCCATGTAAAAATTTTAATCTCAAATATCTCAAAATCGAAAAAGATTTCAAAATTTTACAAGACACAAAAAAGTTGCCAAATTAAATTATGTAACTAATGGTGCCAAGTTTGAAAGGATTTGACAACAAATAAGAGAGTTATTGAGATTTTTCAATTAAAATTACCTTAATTTGCATTATTTTCAATGCAAAATCAATGTTTTTGTGCAGAAAAATTGCAAAAAAACTTAACTCTGTTATTTGTAGTCAAATCCTTAAAAAACTTGGTACCATTAGTTGGGTAATTAAATTTGGCAACTTTTTTGTGTCTTGTAAAATTTTGATAAAATTTTCCGATTCTGAGATATTTCAGTTTAAAATTTTAAAATGGCCGCCATTTTGAAAATACAGGTTTGAAAAAATATTTTCCTGAAAATGAACATTAGTGTCATAAAGGTTTATGCCATATATAAACTTAAAACAATGATCCATTATGGAAATAAAAATTATTTATCGTAAAAAACAGAATGGCGGCTAACAGGTTAACAAAGCATTTTAGGACATATGTTTGCAAGAACTTTTTTGCTAATTTTTAAGTGGGCAATAACCTCCTGAGTTCCTGATTTTTTTCTGAACACCTGTATATACCTATATATATTTTTAGTATTTATTTATTTGTTGCTAGACAACAAATTCAATAAAAATCCAATTTTATGTATTCCAGTGATTTTTTTATATAACAGATGTATATATATGTGTGTATGTATATATTAAGTAATATATACTATTTACTATTCGTTAATGCTCTACTATTAGTATATATTAGATTGTATATAATATATTGGACTGGGACGGTGGCATCGTCCTGTAATCCAACTACTTGGAGGCCACGAATTGTGGATAGTTATAAGCGATGGCTTGTGGATGCGATATTCCCTAGTGGGGATTAACGTCCGCACTGGTGAATACTAGTTTATCCATAAAGACCATCCTCAAAATCAGACCAATCTGTATATGTGAGGTCGAAATTGTGGTTTGGATCCCACGGTAAACTGTAGGTCCCTAGATACCATTGGCTGTTGGGCTATTAATTAACAGTCCTGTCTAAGGAGTATGTCGACCTTAGTCAGTAACAAGATCGCGCCCCATCATCCTAATATTCAGATTAAAATACCCACTATGTGAGGTCCCTGTGTCAATTACAGTGATAATAGTGATATAGGTAAAAAATAAATATAAGTAAATCAAGTGGATTTTATATGAACCCTTACATACGTAGCTTACTTTTTCCTTTTTAGAATAAGTTGTTCTTATTTTAAATAAAAATTTTCTATTGCCCTGTAACACATTATATTTTCTTATCGGTTTTAATTTCCACTTTAAAATGATATATAGTTTACATATGGTGTTTTATTTTAAAATAAGTAATAATTTTTTGAATTTATGCTAAATGCCCAGTATTTTAGTACATAAGCAATGTTAAGTGCCCAGGGTTCAATGTGTTAAGCTAAAATAAAACAGCATAAATACAATTTTCAAACTCTCAAAGCTATTAGATATGCCTGGGGCCTACATATTTTATTTTTAGAAAAACTCGTTATATAAATCCACCTTTCCACCAGATCTTTTCTCTCAAGCGTATGCTTAAGAACAAACGTTTCGAGCAAAAAATATCTGGTCAAGTTAGTTTTTTAATTTATGGCCTAGGTTTCAACCATTGGAATTTCAGACCTAGCCTAGGCCTAAAAGTTATGGAGGAAATCAGGAGATTTCAATGGTCATTAGGCCTACACAGAAGTAAATAAATATGTAAATTAGGGTACATTTTCATAAAGTGCCTACACTACTATCGAATGAAAATATCTATACATCCGATCAATATATCTAGGCTATCATATCAATTTAATCCCTACCTAAATTTAACAACTTTTGACAATCACAATAACTAATTACCGGTACCCCTATTTTTTTAGCTTTTCATTCCCACAATCAGGCTAAAATCAAAAACAAGTACGCATTTGAGTAGGGTTACCATATGTTTTTAAAGCCAACCCCGGGCATTTTTGTAGCATTGTACCATATATAGCCTATCACTATCACTATATCACTATTTGAGACAGGGACCTCACATATTGGGTATTTTAATCTGAATATGAATGAGAGATGAGTGGTGAGTGAATATGGATGAGATGATTGTGGTGCGATCTTGTAGTCTTGTTGTGACTCTAACAGAACAGTTACTCTACCCCCTCCCACTTCTTTGCTGAGTTCAGGAAACAGAATAAGATAAGTTTATGTTTTGACCATTTTAAAACAATTAACATCATTTTTGTAGGGTAAGATGATGAAACAGAACCAGTTTCAGCAATCATAAATCAAATGAACAGGAAGAGCTTGATTAACGTACATATACTTCGTACAGAGTTCAAAATAAAGGCTATGTCGCTGGATAACCTATAGTTCCTACTGCCCAGGATTAAAGGAATATAATTAGTGTTACATATTTTTTTTTTTTCAATCATATCACTCTCCGTAAAGCCCAAAAAATTTTTGAGAGGGTTAAAATATCTTAAATGCAATCACTCCACAAAAAAAGACCGTATCCAGCCCAGAACATTATTTCCCATTGCCTGCTTGGAAACTGCAAAGATTTTTAATCCACTTCGCCACTAAGATGAAACTTGATAATCATAAATTAAACTCCTAATTCCTGTTAAAACTATGTTGTTTCTGGTAGGTGTAAAGTTTCAGACAAAATTGATAATTTTGCTAAAAACTTAAATCCGGGAATCCCGGATATCTGGTAAACCTAGGTATTAGCTAACAAAAACAATTTATATAAACAAAACCAAAACACGACTAATCATAATCGGGGTGTTCACAGAAAAATTTTCATTCATTTCCCTGACTTTCCATGACCATTTACCATCAATTTCCCTGCCTCAGAAACTTTTACAAAATTATGTAGTAAAACATTTACAAAAATATTATTGCCTAGGAAAGTTAGGTTATAGATAGTACTGAAATAACTTATGTATTAATAGATCATAATGGAGAGATTAATGTGTCAACAGTAAATTATGGTATTCAAAATGTGTTTCTTGATTCAAATTTCTTATGAAATCCTACACGGTAGGCTACATCTTCTGGCGAAACTTTGTTATCCTAATTATTTTGAAATTAAAATTGTACGATGAAAACAATCAAATTGATATTGAGTTAAGTTTTAATAACATGTATATTAATAATAATCTAGCCTAAAAATCTAACAGTAAACCTCTGTCATTTTTAAGGACAGCGATGTTTATACCCACAAAAGCAATGGTTTTTGGAAACATTAACAACACAAATTACCTCAATGCAATAGGGAAAATACCTTTCTGATACGTACTTGGCAGTATTTGTGTGACGCCATTATAGGTCTAGAATGAAGTCTTCATCTTCTCACAATTAACCCTCCGAGCATTCAATGTTGCACCCCTGGAGCGTAATGCATTTTTTAAAGGTTTTCATACTTTTAAACAAAATTTAGTAAAAAATGTATTTTTGCCCTAGTACCTTAAAGATAAAATGGACAATTTAACAACACAAAAATTACTATAGTAAATTTTTGTTAAAAAAATTATTCTATGGGTTAAAAATAAAAAAGTAGAATACAAAGAAAATATTTTATGTAGTTTTGCTCTCCCCTAAAATAATTTTAGAAACACATGATGATCAAAATTTCAAGATATACATTTTGTTATAATTTTATGGAGAACAAGAAAATATATAATTATAATACAGGTAAGAACCATTTGAAAAACAATTAAGTTATGACGAATAAAATCAAATGGTAAACTGCCTAAATGTCGTGACCTTAACCCACTGAGCACAAGATTTCCCCAGGATATCCCAAACGAGTCCCAAATATCCTATTCAGATCCCGGGATATGGAGGATATTCTAGGACATTCTAAGCATATCCCAAAAGGACTTTAATAGAAATACAAACTTTTTACGTAAATAGGACTAAAATTAAACAAATTCAAACAAAACAGGTTTAAAATGGATTTGTTTTACTTTTTTGGCTATAAGACACCCGTCAAACAAAATTTCAAAGGATATTCCAGAGATATCCCAAGGATGTGTCAGGCCTGCGTAAACGGCCATATTCCAAGGATATCCCTAGGATATGTGCGTTTTTTTTCAATTTAGTTCAAACATTCAAAATAGGGGTTTTGCTAAAAGTCTAAAATCATCAAGTCATTCAACCATTTTTCTTTGAGGCCTCTTTTCGAAAACTTCTGAAAAGAGCTCCTGGGGAAGTCCCTGGAATATGTCCGTAAGCATAGTTTCAATTAAATTCTATAAAATCGTTCACATCCTTAGGATATTCTCAGGATTTCCCAAGTAAATATCTGTTGACACAGTGTAAATTATTGAAATACTAAATAAACTTGTATCATATAGGTCCAGAAAAATTAATTAAACAATCTAATAACATTAGATAATAACATTGTTTACAAGCCAAATAGATTTGTTTGAATTCAAACATTATAGTTGAAAGGATCTACAAAGAACATCCATAGGAAGTGTCAGTGATTAAAGCTATAATGCAAAATAGTGTATAGGTCATTCACTATAAACTAAAGTTTTAATAAATAATTTTCTTTAATGAAAACCTCTGAAAATCCGATCTTAGTAAAACGTATGGGAAATTTTCATAAGCAATGCCATGGCTGCCTCTCTTCATGACAGGAGTTCCAGATGGGTCTCGAAGGACATCTCTTAAAAATATTCAATGTCCTGGGGATATCGTGAAAGGATATCCCAAAATGTATGATTTGCAATATCCCTAGGATATCCTTGGAATGACTTAGAAAATATTGGGGATATTTGGGTTTACGCTGGGATATCTCGATTTACCATTACACACCATAACGTACACAGGATAGGTATCTATTTTACATCAAATACACTTTCAAAAGGTCAAACTACATCAAATAAAATGTAGTGATTTTACTCAAATTAAAATATATCAAGTATAATTAATAATCTTTTTGTGTTAAAATATACAATCCAAATTACATATAACAGTTCACATTCAAAAGGTTTTGCTATTTTATTTCAAAATTTTTAAATATGTGAAAATAGTCAATTTGTAAAGTTACTTCAAATTTAGGCTAACTTTTTTACTTTGACTCGCAAAACTTCCAAGTGCACCAATGAAGGTCAAGTTTCAATACTTAATAGTAACTGAGAACACCTCAGAGCACAGGTCAGTTGGCTCATTAGGTTAGAGCGTCAGGTCATTGAGTGTGAGGTCACAGGTTCAAATCCTGGCATGGGCTTATACTTTTTGCTCCAAATTATTTCCATTTTTGTAATTTGTTCGTTAGCAGAAATGCATTTATTTATAAACTTTGATGAAAATAGTTACAATTTACAAGTTTTAGACCAGTTTTTAACGACATCCCATAGGGATATTTGAATATCCTAAGGATATCCCGAAAGGATATCCCAAACGCGGGATATGCGCGGACATTCAATATCCCCAGGAGATCCCTGGGATGACTTTTTGAGAATATTGGGGATATTAAGGATTTCCCCGGGATATTCCGATATCCCATAAGGATATGTTTAGGAACTCCTGGGGATGTACTTGTGCTATGTGGGAAGGGGAGCCCATATCTCTTTTCTGGGCACGAAAAAATAAAAAAATTATTAAAAAACTTATACCATACTAGCCTATTATTATTATTTTATTATTATTATTATTTTTGTTAATAAATTCTGAACAAACCTATGGTTTTAGTTTGCAACTTTATATGAAAATAATTTTACTATCGCCCTAAACAGTGCCGTTTCATTGTTTTGATATTCTGACATAACTCCGTGTAACACACGACCGATGTCCGCGATTGTGCTGCTAAAATCCGTGACTCCTAATTTCAGAGGCAATAAATCTTAATGACACCCAAAAAAATAATGAAAAACATCGTAATATTACTTGATAAGTAATGAGAAGTCATTTCTAAAACTTAAAATACGACTCAAGATATAATGGACGACAGCTGTCTGCTGATTTCACGAATCATCATCTTGCCAACATCTCATCCTTAGAGGAAGACCCTGATGGCGATATAGATATGCTTTACCAACCAGATAGAATTGATTTGTAACCTAAAAACCAACTTTAGCAAATGATTTTGGAATGTTTAAGTTTGTCAAACTTAAAAATATGTCTCTGATAAAAAATAAACATTGTTCAGCCCAAATACGTAGTCAATACGTCGTAATCAAAATCCGTGGTTTCACAGAGTACGGAAAGCTGTATTCTTCCTGTTCTGCTAAAGTCTGTGATAAAAGCATAACAATTTTACGTATGCTTTACAAACCAAAAACATTGATTTATTTAGAAACGGACTTAATTTTGGAATGTTAAAAATGTCTTATTTCCAATCTTTAATATATATCTTTTGAAAAAGAAACATTGTTCAGTCCAAATTAAAAGTCAATACGTGTTTCCAAAGTCCGTGATTTAATCACGGAATTTGGAAAACTGTATTGTTTCACTGCAGGCAAGTCCGTGATGCCTTTTAGCGAATTTTCCCATAGGGAATACGCTATTACGGTAGTAGTCACGGTAAGACCTAAGCCCGGGACCACTTTACTTTTTCATTTTGAGGTCCCCAGAAGCCAAAAACACCGTTCGTTCATTTTCTTATATATGTATATATCTATATATATATATGTGTCCGTAGTACTGATAACTTTTGAAAGGGACCTCCGATTTTAATGAAATTTGGTATGAAGGTGTAAGACCAGGTCTATTTTCATGAGTTCGGGAACCAGCACTGTTGGGTTATGGGAACGGGGTTTTATGGGGTTTCAAAGGGGTGAAAAATGGGTTTTTGGCATTTTTGGACCTTAATTTTAAAAATTCGTCAATTTTAACCAAAACCGTTTAAAAGAGCTTAAAAAAACAAACAATTTGGTATTTTGAATTTTTATCTTAGCATAACTGGTTATGGGAAAATCCAAAAATATGTTTTCCATGTTATCCTTATGGGAAATCAAGAAAACCCTATATCTAGCTTATTTATTGACATAACTTAATCAAATTTGGTATGTACATTATCGAGATAGGGTTTAACTTATACTTGCTTACAAAACCCATATGGCGGCAAACCTACATACTCAACCCCATAGGGTTTTATGGGGAAAATAAAAAATTGCCATAAGCCTGATACAATTTTAGCGAATTTCCCTATAGGGAATACGCTATTACGGTAGTAGCCATGGTAAGACCTAAGCCCGGGACCACTTTACTTTTTCATTTTGAGGTCCTCAGAAGCCAAAAACACCGTTTGTTCATTTTCATATATATGTAGGCCTATATATCTATATATGTGTCCGTGGTACTGATAACTTTTGAAAGGGACCTCCGATTTTGATGAAATTTGGTATGAAGGTGTAAGACCAGGTCTATTTTCATGAGTTCGGGAACCAGCACTGTTGGGTTATGGGAACGGGGTTTTATGGGGTTTCAAAGGGGTGAAAAATGGGTTTTTGGCATTTTTGGACCTTAATTTTAAAAATTCGTCAATTTTAACCAAAACCGTTTAAAAGAGCTTAAAAAAACAAACAATTTGGTATTTTGAATTTTTATCTTAGCATAACTGGTTATGGGGAAAATCCAAAAATATGTTTTCCATGTTATTCTTATGGGAAATCAAGAAAACCCTATATCTTGCTTATTTATTGACATAACTTAATCAAATTTGGTATGTACATTATCTAGGTAGGGTTTAACTTATACTTTCTTACAAAACCCATATGGCGGCAAACCTACATACTCACCCCCATGGGGTTAATGGGGAATATAAAAATTGCCAGAACTTGATACAATTTTGTGTTTACATTCACGAATTATTGATTAACTTAGATTATCTAATAACACCCCATGGCAGCAAACCTACATACTCGATCCTATGGTGTTTTTATGGGGAAAGTAAAAAATCTGACATTGCATTGGAAATTCGCTGAGTACGCAGGTCTGCTGCGACGGGAGTATTTGTGTTTACAGTCACCAATTATTGATTAACTTAGATTTTCTAACAACACACAATGGCAGCAAACCTACATACTCGATTCTATGGTTTTTTATGGGGAAATTAAATAATCTGATATTCCATTGGAAATTCGCTGAGTACGCAGGTCTGCTGCGACGGGGGTATATTTAATAACTAAAATGTTTTCGGCATCTATAAAATAAACTTTATGAGGTTAATGAGGTGTATTAATCATTTGATTACACACTATAATTATAAAATTCATGTATAAATAGAAAATATTGGAAATTAAAGTTTGTTCCTTTTACCTCTATGGTAGTTTGATTATAAGCCAAACGCCTGTCCCAAAACATGCCAACTTCTAAACTACATCTTGTTCAGACTGCCTGATTCGAATGAAGACAAAGTTATTCCAAAATAATCTCAAAACATCGAATTAGGTTGTAAATGTTAAAATGGACGTCTTTGACTGCCAGTTTACTTACTAGCCTATTGGTGAAAAAATACGTGAATCACGGTATTTGGTGGGATCACGGCATTTGGGTGTTTGACCTTATGTCCTAGATGGTAGGTACCCTAATCCCATACGAACACATGTAAAATCAAGCTTGTTACCTTAGAACAAAACTAAATCGTAATCGTATCATGTAATTGTTAAAAAAAGCAATATTATCGCAAAATCAAAATTTTAACATCGATAATAACGGTGTGGAGTAGGATAACAAAGTTTCGCCCATTTTCTCATGATGTTGGCACAGACACATTTTTCTTAGCAAAAAAGGATATTGCTGGATGGAAATTTTAAGCCTACATGTAGGCCTATTTATATTATTAGGCTAGGTCCTTTAGTATGTGATATTGGGTAAGTTAGTTTTCTTACTCAAATTACTGATTTAGAATGACTTTTTACACTCTTACAATAAGCCAACGTTGCATCACTAACTATTTACCAAGACTAACCAACCACTAACTTAAATTCAGGAAATATGGTAAGTATGCAGTTTAGGTGCCACCTCTTAAAAATTTTTGTGCCAAACTGTCCATAATTACCCCCTGATTTTGAAAATGATATTTTTTTCTGCGGAAAAAGTCGGAAAATCCTGGAAAATTTGAAAAACGGAAAAACATTTTTATTGCCAAATAAGTCGAGTGGGTACTTAAAATGACGGGGAAATCAAGCTGAATACAAATGTTAAGGAATTTTTAAAATCCATCCATAAATAACGAAGTTATCGCCGGAAGAGCGGTGGAAGTGTGAAAAGTGGTTAGTGATAATTTTATTCAAAAATACATCAAGTGGGTACTCAAATTAACTGGGATTGTAAGCTGATAACAAATATGTAAAAAATATTGCTAACCGATTTGAAATAAACCGGAAATTGCAGGAAAAGAGTCGGAAAAGCCATCAGATGAACTAGGCTATATATTTTTTTATAGGCCTACAGCACTTAAAGTATGCCATGTGGGTACTTGAATGATGCGGAACTTCATGTAGAATACGAATATGTAGGCATATATATTACTTAAATACAAAATTTAGTAGAGAATAAAGATAAAAAACTTATAAACAAAATAAAACCGGACGCTGAAACTCATATTCTTAAATGAAGTATAGACTACTATGTTAAAAGTGGTTGTTATTGATATCAATTTGTTTTTTATTGGCTACACATCACTAAATAATAAAACAATTTTAGTTAAATCTGTTTATTTAGTGATGTGTAGCCAATAAAAAACAAATTGATATGTTTAATACCATCACAAATAAAAGATCATACCGTAAGGAATTAGACAACCGCTATGGCAGTGGTTGTTATTGATGTAGTCTAAAGTCTTAGTTAGTATAAAGTATTATATGCATATTTAAAAACTTAGATTTACATATACCTAGTACAAAATATTATGTTAGGCCTATAGGTAACATAACATAACAAACCTAACCTAACTAACCTAACCTAACCTAACTTAACCTAACCCAACCATCATGAGAGTAACTAACTTGGTATGTTTTATTCCATTAGGTATATTCTTATTTTACATAAAACTTTGCTAAATATCACTCACACAATCGTTAGGCCTTGGTTAGGTTAGCTTAGTTAGGTTATGTTACCTATAACAAAATATTTTATTTTAGGTTAGGCCTATATGTAAATAGGCCTATAAGTTTTTTAATATGCATATAGTACTCTCTATTAGGCTAAACATAACACTTTAGGCTACATCAATAACCACTTTTAACAAAGTTAGTTCGCTTCATTTAAGCATATGAGTTTCAGGGGTACAGCCCCTACATGTAGATCTATATTTCATATAGCGCCTACATTTCTGCCGAATTAAAATATCTATCGATACGATCAATATATCGCATCGGATCGATCAATGCGATTGATATATTGCATCGGATCGATAATATTGATATATCGCATCAGGTCAAAATTTTCATGCATGTTTATCTAATCATATAGGTACCTAGATGTTTACACATCAAAATTCACATTTTTTTGTATTGTTGCTAAAGAGTACAATAGTTAAAATGTTGATCGAAAAATCTAAACCTAAATCCCTCAAAAAACGTATTCAGTCAATGTAAGTTATGTAATGGTTGATTTTTTTTAACATCAAAACTGAACATTTATCACTACTATATCTATTTTAATTTTCATCCCCTCACCAGTGCACCACACTGCTCACACATAATTTTCTTTGGTACGCTATCAGTTCATTATCTTGTAAAAATCTATCACATTGCTCATATCTATGACCCAACTACAGTACACTCTCGTTCATCGGAACTAATGTGGCGAACGGCCGGTTCGGATGTCAAAAAATTCTAATGAAGCAGAGTCCGTCTTGAGTCATCATTTCCGCCCGTACGGTGACCTATCGTGATTGTATTCACTCTTGTTTTTAAGATAACACAAGAGATTTTATGAAAATAATGCACTCAAACCTTGAACATGGTAACAATGAACCTATAGGGATAAAAACAACGCAGGAAATAAAGATCCAAAATCTTTATTCTCATATTCCATATTCATATTCCAGCAGTCAACTGACTTCCATGTAACACAGGTGCAGTCGCGACGCGAGACAGACTGAATGACAGTTTGGGAAGCGGTCGAAGCGGATGTATTGTTCACTTCCTGCCCCCTTCCTCTTTCTATTTTTTGTGTGAATACTCCACGGCCTCGTAATCACATCGATGGGTACAGATTATGGAAAACGCCTGATGACTTTTGATGCAAAATGTGATACTTCACTGTTGTGCGGATAGAACGGATGGAAATTGAAGGCGCTAAAACGGAAAAATTATTAATTTTGTAAGGAAAAAAAAAATTAATAATGTCCAGATTTTCAGTTCCGATGAAGCGGAGTTCCGATGTCACCGAGTCCGATGAACGAGAGTGTACTGTATATATATATAATAAGCTTTCTATTATAAATACTTTAATAGAAAGTTCTCTGAAACTAGGCTAATCAAAATAACTAAACTATCAAAACTGAATATGAAATCACCTAGTAAAATCTTGGTTTAAATGTTAAATAAACAAACAATAAAATTTAGTAAATAAATATAAAATAATTTTAAAAACACACATGTTTAAAATATTTCATTTGATATTTCATCCAATGCGATATATCGATATTTCATCCGATGTAACATCGAAATTTCATCTGATGCTATATATCGATCGTATCGATCTATATTTTCATTCGGTAGAAATGTAGGCGTTAAGTTATATAAAACTGTACCCAGTTTCAGCGTGGTTTTATTGTTTATCTTTATTCCCTACTAAATTGTTGTATTCAAGTAATAGGCTATATACATATTTGTATTTTACATAAAATTCCACGTCATTTGAGTACCTGCAAGGCATTACTTTAAGTATTGTGTGTAGAAAAAAAGTTCATCTGATGGCTTTTCCAACATTTTTCCTGCAATCCAGTTTATTTCAAATCGGATCGAAATAATTACATATTTGTGATCAGCTTAAAATCCCAGTTAATTTGAGTACCCACTTGACGTATTTTTGAATAAAATGGTCACTAACCAGATTCCGTATTTCCACCGCTTTTCCGGTGATAACTCCGTTATTTATGGACGGATTTGATACCGTAGTTCTTGAACATTTGTGTATCAGCGCGATTTACCCATCATTTTGAATAAGCCTACCCTTTTTTCTATAAAAATGTTTTTCCGGTTTTTCCAATTTTCCGGCCTTATCCAACTTTTTACGCAGAACTATCATTTTTAAAATCAGGGGGTAATATGGGACAGTTTTGAACAAAAAAAATAAATTTTTAAGAGGTGGCACCCCTGCATAGTTACCGGAAATATTATGGTGCCAAGCCACAGTTCATTAAAAATTTAGGCCTAGGTCTACTCTATTTATAGCCACAGTACAGCTAACAACTAACTTAAACAATATAGAATAGTTGAATAAAATAGTAATATAAATTATTAATACCGGTAACCTAAAATAGCCTATTCCAAGAAAAAATCTATGACTACTGTACATTTGTGGTGAAAATTCCCTCTGAAAACCTGAAGTGGGCCTAGTTAAATTATGGCCAACTAAAGCAGTGAAAAGTCCTCTCAAGGTTAGGCTTGTTTTGAATATGTACACTCGTACCACAATTAGACTACAAGACAAGTTTTTCCACAGGACACTAGGCTCATAGGACATTCATTAACACGTTCGCTGCGACATGAATCCGATAGGATACAAAGGCGTCCCTTCGCGGGTGCAGATGTATCCGATCGGTTACATATGACAATGTCAAGATAATCCGACTGTTTCTCCTCAAGCGTTTGAGAAGGAACACATAAGTTATTGTGCATTAGCGTGTAGGCTAGGTATGATTATTGAGCTTTTAGGTTACTTGTGATTAGTATATACTCTACACTTTTTTAATTTTGTGCTATCGTTGGAGGAATGTAAATATAGTTCAGCGTGGGGGTTGAGTTTTGACATTTAATATACCGCAGCGAACGTTTTAAAACACTGCATTGTGAGGCAGCCTGGCCTGTAACTAAAAAACTAGAAATAGGCCTGTAGAGAAATATGCCTTCATGTAACACTGCAGCAACTCATGTCCTAAATTGGGGCTAGAGATTAGAATGATGAACTGATATAGCCTATCCTAAGGACTAACTTATATAGGCCTAGGCTTAGGCTTATATGAAAAACTCTAGAACTTAGGCCTACATGTCACTTAACCTAATTATAAGTGTTAAGTCTCTACGTTAATCACCATAGTAATGTTATGTATTAGTCTAGCTTACTTGTGGTAAGCGACCAACTAAACATTTAAAAGAAAGATAAATTAATTTCATCCATGGCAAACCTACCATAGTAATAGGTACGGACAAACTAAATGACAAAGCCTAAGTTACAGCAGGTAAATATAGAAGACAAAGGAAAAGAAAACTTAAATAAGAGAGGACACAACACGACACGAAGGCAAGGAGCTAGATGGTCACGACACGATGAGCCGATTGATGACCAGTGTTGCCAGACTGGGTTTGCCATTTTACCCGCAAAGTCCCCACAAAATCCCCGGTTTTACCCGGTAATTTGGTTGTAATCCCCGAAAAATACCCGGTTAGACTAAAAATACCCAAATATCGTGCAATTTCTTGGAAACAGTAATGAAATCGCCCGAAACCTTACCTATGTTACATTACATCCCCCAGGAGACAATTTACATCAATGACAATGTCATTGTTTTTAGATTATAGACTACTAGACTCTTTCATCCGAATGATACGGCACTTCTAAGATAGTGGGCCTGGCAGGTGTATTACGATTTTCAATTTTGTACAACTATACAACTATGTACAACTATGCTCTAAATCAATGACATCCGACCAATCCAATATAGTGGATATCTGTAAACACCAAACACCACATGTATTTACAGCTTATAATTTACAGATTTTTAAAAATGCTTTATTCAATCCCAATGTTATTTTAATGGAAAATTTTGAGATTTCAATGGTGGATAGGCCTAGCATCTTTATTTTCAGCCTGATTCTCATCAGTTTTTGGCGAAAACAACTAACTTACACCAAGCCCTATCCAACGACACCAGAAACTTGAAAATCTGTAGAAAATTGTAGGAGGAGTTCTCTACACAGAAAACCCCTTAGCGTATTAAATAAGTAAAACTTATAGATATCCAGAACGATTAACCCCTCCAACCTCCAATGGAGATTTATTATTATTATTATTATTATTAAAAAACCTTTGAGACTATAACTGTCGTTCTTGTTTACGGCGGGGAATAGGAATATTGAGTACACTGAATTTTGTATGATTTGAGCTCTGATCGGATACTGCCACTGATCACATGAAACGACGAAACAGCAAGATAGGTACAGGAAAAACATAGCTACTTTACTAGGTCTGATGTAAAACCTTTTTTGTGTTTCGGATATGAAGCGTTATAAAACTAAAACAGTTGTCGGCGAAACTTCGTTATCCGTCTCCACCGTTATTATCGATGTGGAAATTTCGATATTGAGATTTAAATTGCTATTATATCGATGATACAATTACACGATATGCTTACGATTTTATCACCTGATTTAGTTTCGTTCTAATATAATTAAACAGACCTTTTGACCATAAAACAAATATATTCAAACAAGTAACTGAAAATAACAACAACAAAAAAGTAAAAATTGTAACTAATGTAACCTGTAACCAAAGAACAACACAAAATAAACTAACCAAGTCTATTTTGTTGCTGCATCTAAAGTGTAAGAAGAAGCAGACTTCGTAATAGATCTAAAATGAAAATGGCGTCATACCATACAACACACAAATGCTGCCAAATACAAATCAGAAAGGTTTTTTTTTTTTTGTTTTTTTTTTGCTATTGTATATAGGGAATATGCGTTTTAAATGTTTCCAAACACCATTGATTTTGTTGTTATAAACATCGCTGTCAATAAAAGTGACGGAGGTTTACAGTTACACTGTTAGGTTAGATTATTATTTTGATACATTTCTTATCTCAGTATCGTTGTTGATTCGCAATATCGAAATTTCCACATCGATAATAACGGTGGAGACGGATAACGAAGTTTCGCCCAGTTGTCTAGTCTAGATGAGTGTTTTATGGCTTGACTTTAATTATGAAGATAGATCGACTAATTGTACAAAAAGAAAACTAATAAAGCAATCTGATTTGAGACGAGCCCTTTTACACCATGTAGAATATTAGGCCTAATTTAGAACTAGATTGTAACCTGAATCTTTTTTTTTAAGTTAAATATTGAATTACAAGTCTACTGAATCCCTGCCATAGATGTGTTTTCTTAATAATTGTTATATAACAATTCTTTAATATCAGTGGGAATTTGAAAACTGTCGATTAATAATTTTCCGAAGAAGAGAAGTTTTATTATTTATTAAATCTAGTGCACTCAATGAAAATGTGTTCCATAGTTTTTGCAAATTCCCCATTGCAAAATCTACACATATGGAGAATCAATTTTATGAATTTGGAACAATATTTTCGCCTTTGTTAGCATGTCCAAACCGTAGGCGACAATTTAGAAGTTTTCTTCTTTTCATAAAAATTGTCTCAAACCACGACAAGATGGGAGGGCTTTGGTTGGATTAATTGAACTAAGTTATCGAAATTCCTTTTCAGTGAAGTGGCAAAAAGATTTGGGACCTTTGTGTACGTTTAAATTCCTTAATTAGGCCTACTATTAAAGGTTCAAGAAAATAATCTCCAACGCAAACAATTAATATTTTCTGCAACTTTGGTAACACTTACTAACTGGTAACAAAGAGTAAAATATTCATTTTTTAACACTTTTTAACAGTTATTTACTCGGATGAAAAATACCCGGTTTCGAGGGTTAATCCCCGCAACTCGGACTCAAAATCCTCGGTTTTACCCGGTTTTGTGTTAATCCCCGAAAATTACCCGCACAGCCACCAAAATACCCGAAAACCGGGTAATTACCCGGGTGCAGATGTATCCGATCTGCACATATGACAATGTCAAGATAATCCGACTGTTTCTCCTCAAGCGTTTGAGAAGGAACACATAAGTTATTGTGCATTAGCGTGTAGGCTAGGTATGATTATTGAGCTTTTAGGTTACTTGTGATTAGTATATACTCTACACTTTTTTAATTTCGTGCTATCGTTGGAGGAATGTAAATATAGTTCAGCGTGGGGGTTGAGTTTTGACATTTAATATACCGCAGCGAACGTTTTAAAACACTGCATTGTGAGGCAGCCTGGCCTGTAACTAAAAAACTAGAAATAGGCCTGTAGAGAAATATGCCTTCATGTAACACTGCAGCAACTCATGTCCTAAATTGGGGCTAGAGATTAGAATGATGAACTGATATAGCCTATCCTAAGGACTAACTTATATAGGCCTAGGCTTAGGCTTATATGAAAAACTCTAGAACTTAGGCCTACATGTCACTTTAACCTAATTATAAGTGTTAAGTCTCTACGTTAATCACCATAGTAATGTTATGTATTAGTCTAGCTTACTTGTGGTAAGCGACCAACTAAACATTTAAAAGAAAGATAAATTAATTTCATCCATGGCAAACCTACCATAGTAATAGGTACGGACAAACTAAATGACAAAGCCTAAGTTACAGCAGGTAAATATAGAAGACAAAGGAAAAGAGAACTTAAATAAGAGAGGACACAACACGACACGAAGGCAAGGAGCTAGATGGTCACGACACGATGAGCCGATTGATGACAGAGAGAGGAATGCCAGCCTATGCCTAATGAGGTCATTGGTAGTGTTCCGGGCGCCTCACCGGTAACACCAAAACGGTAACTTCGTCTGCTATGTCGTCTGCTAACAAGGCATTTGCATTGTTTAGCAGACGACAAATTAGTCACCGGTAAACCCGGTGAGGCGCCCGGAATACTACCATTGAGGTCGGTGACCGGTGAGGTGGAGGTGAGACCAGGTGAGACAAGTAGAAGGAAGCCAAAGAAGAAGCCAACGCCACGTCAGCATCAGCAAAGGTGACTGTAGGCCAGGGCCAGGTGAGCTACATCCCGTAAGAGCAATGGTGTCACTTTCTGCGACATCCGTGGATGTCGCCACAGAGGTTTTGTTGGTCAAAAAACAATTGTTAAATACCCCCGTCACAGCTGAATTGCGTACTCAGCGAATTTCTAAATTATTAGTAGTATAACTTATGACCAGATAAACCTGTAAACCAAATATCATCACAAGCTCATAAATAGGGAAATAAATGTCTATTCCCCTTATGATAAATGTAGGAAAAGAGTATGCAGGTATGCTGCCATGGGTAACACTAAAAGTAGTTTTTTAGCATAAAATAAATAATTTCGACTATACGATATGAAGCCATATACTAAGTTTCATCAATATCTGTCCATTGTTAAAGGAGTTTGCCTATTCTCCTTATGATTAACATGGGAAATGAGTATGCAGGTTTGCTGCCATGATAAGCACAAAAACCAAGATTTTTTTACAAAAAATGGATGAAGCTCAACCAAATGAAGCTGAATACCAAGTTTCATCCAAAAACATTGGTTAATAAGTGAAATATTAACACATCCTTATTCTCCATAAGATTAACATTGGAGCCTCAAAATACAACGTACTGTCCAGTGTTTCCATTCGCGGGATTTTTATCCCGTTAACGGGATTTTTAGACCCTGAACGGGATGAAAACGGGATTTTTATGAAGAGGAAAACGGGATTTAGCGGGATATTTCAAATTTACAGACAACTTTTATTTTACGTAATACAACTGCAGCACAAAAAAAATACAGCTGATGATTCATTGATTTTTTTCTTACACCATTTCCTGCAAAAATGTGCAAACAAACTAAATGAAAACAAAATTACATATAAAAAATGCAAAATCCCATTTTTTGGGTACAAAACCCCCCAAAACTACCCCTTCCGGTAGGTCGATATGTCTGGTTTACTAACTCATCCGAATAAACGTAGGATTACACATCTCTACCAAATTTGGTGTTGATCGGACCGTTTATACGAGATTTATCGTGTCTAGGGACACACACACACACACACACACACACACACACACACACACACACACACACACACACACACACACACACACACACACACACACACACACACACAAATATATATATATATATATATATATATATATATATATATATATATATATATATTAATGACTATTATTTTTGGTCTCTGGACACCTAAAAACGAAAAAGTAACATGGTCACTGACTTAGGTCTTACCATGAGACGTAATAAAATCAAGGAATGAAGAGTCGTTCATTATTGGCGCATGCGCAATTGCCTAATCTTTATTTCTGCGATGAAACGGTCGCTACGGATCACTGAACGACTTGCTGGCTTGCAGTGAAGTTCCGTATTAGTTCTTGTTAGTTCCGTTCGAAATTTCGTTAGTTCTAAAGAAATAATGACGTCAGTTGGTAAAACCAATGGGAAAACTTCACACTTAGCCTACCCATTTCGTGAAATGAAAAATAAAATGTATCAAATGTTAGTTCCGTGTTAGTTCTTGATAGTTCCGTCAAAAACCCTACCCCCAAACTCGAGCACCAAATGCCATTTGGTCTTATCGCCTGTTTTGTTTTTGTTTACTCGCGGAGCCAAAATTGACTAAATCAATCGTTTTTATTTAGGTTGTTCTGTTCAAATTATTGTTGTGATTAGGTTGAGGGATCCAGACATGAGAGGAGACCATAGATATATACTAAACACCTGGATTGGTAACTCCGTGTTGCGAAAACGAGCCGTTACCCCCACCACTAGCCAGTATTCATGGTCAGTGTTGCCAACCCTGTGCGAATAATTATGTAATTTAATTTAAATAAATAAATAAAATAAACTACAGTAATACGGTATTTTTAGTCTTTCTTACCTATGAAATTCCAGCCTTTGGAATGTGCACAAGTACATTCTTAAAAGCTAAGGAGTACCATACCATCTTTCATCATCATAATTATAATTGAACATTTAAAAGAATGTAAACAAACAATAATGCACATGACGCACCGACAACAATCATGTCAGCTGATATTCAGCGCGGCGCGGCGGCGGCGCAGTGGCTAGTGGTGGGGGAAGCCGGCTCGTTTTTAGCGCTATTCCACCATTTCAGCTATCGAGCCAGGTGTTTATTATATATCTATGGAGGAGACCTATTAGTAGAAATGTCTGAGCAGACGGAACAGAACTGTGACATTATAGACGACATTAAAATTGTTTGAGAAAAGGCGGAATTAATTTATTGAAAAATATTGAATAAAAATGTGAAAATTATGAAAAGTCAATATTATGAAATTTACTGGTTTGGTTAAAAATTGAAATGCTCGAAGGACCAGGTACTATGTACCAAAGAATAATAAATGCCTACAACATTGGTTATGAATACAATCAAGAGAAAAGGTGTAAACTCACTGAAGAAAATCCTTGTGGCGGAACTGGAAGGACGCCAAGATGGCCGGATGGACGCCGCCACACCAGACCACGGGAACTGCTGGGCCAGGAAAGTCTCTCCGAGGTCCAGGGAATCTTCTTGCTTGCTGCGGATTCGCACGTACGCACAATTGAGTAATGATTTGAGCTCTCGTACAGTCCAGTGTTCATATACGCGGGAGACCGAGAGTTGCCCGACACGCACTGACACACACAAGATTCACTGCAATTTATATTAGTGAACAGGGAATAGTTACTGAACAAAATAATACCACTTTATAAAATGTTTAAATAAATTAAAAGGGGAAGCCACAAAAAGGCGAGACTAAGGTCACGTTTAAAAAGATTAACGTGCCCGAAGAAAAGAAAAGCCGAAAGGCAATTGAGACTAGTTTGTAGAAAGACAAACAGAACTAGAATGGCGAGCCTCATAGGAGGTGAAGGGAACTGCTGACCCGCAAGAAACGGAACAGAAGTGGTTTATGAGTCATCGGCCAATCAGCGGCCTGCGAGATTCAGAGCGACAGGCGGGCAAGGGTCATCGGCCAATCAGGGGCCAAGGATCGGTAAATTTCCGTTTTGAACATGTTCACCAGTTCTCTCGGCTATCTCTCTCTCTCTCGCTCTGCCTACCGCCAATATTTGAAAATGACAATTCTGCTTGTCTGTTATAACTTAAAATCAGTACTTAACAAAAATATTTGCTCCTGTATCCAGCGAAGAGGATTCTGCCCGTCTACAATTGTATCTTGATGCTGTCTTGAATTGGTGTGAAGTCAATAACATGTCTCTCAATCTATCCAAATGTTCAATAATGACATTTACTCGAAGGGAAAATCCCATTGTATTTCAATACAGTATGAAAGATGAGTCTCTTCGGAGAGTGAACGCAACTAAAGACCTCGGTGTCACTTTCTCATCGGATCTATCCTTCGATAGACATATCGAGGACCTGTGTAAGAGATCGAACCGGCTTCTAGAGTTTCTCTCCAGATCAACTCGTGGACTGAACAGTAGTGCTGCACTGAGAACACTATATTGCTCATTCATTCGCCAGCTCTTGGAGTACGCTAGCCCGGTTTGGTCTCCATATCAATTGGGTTCCTCAAATGACCTTGAAGCTATCCAAAGAAAGTTCCTGAGACTTGTTGGAGTGCGGCAGGAGTTCAGGTACAGAGAAGTTCCAGTCACAGGAATGCAGGCTGAGTTGTTCCTTCCCGATCTTCAGGCTAGACGCTGTGCCAACGATGTCATGTTTTTGTACAAACTTGTAAATGGCTTGATCGACTGCCCTGAACTGTTATCACAAGTGGATTTCCGCACAATTACTAGAACTCGGTCAAGAGAACTATTCCTTAGAAGACAGTACTCAAGAAACTACGATTTCAACAACCCCCTGGCCAGGATGATGAGGTTGAGCAACACCTTGGGCGATGTCTTCAATGTCTTCCACGATAGTGCCAAAACTGTGCGGCATCGTATCATCTCATCTATGCAACCAAGTATTATTGATAATTTTCTTTTGTAAATTTAAATCTTGTAATGGCAGTTTTTCCTTGTCTTGTTGTCATGTATATTAGTAATTATTGTCAACTATTTTATGTCTCTCTATTTTTCTACCATTTATACATAAGCATAGTATTGAGCATAACTTATTATTGCATGTTTATTTATTTATATTTGCTGTATTAAAGAAGTAGATGTGTATATGTAATATAGTGTTGTTATAATATACTTTCTAAGTGTTTATAATCTGTAACTATTGCTAAGGCACTGTTATGCTTTTAACAGGTGATAAGGTTGATAAATTATTATTAATGGTTTCTAATAAAATACTCTTGTTAACACTGCGTTTTTAACTTAATTTATTCTAATAAAACGACAGGTTATGGGCCCAGAGGGTCGGAAAAATCAGGATTAGAAACCAAGGAATCTTATCTTTTGAATAATAGCATTTTGTTCAGCTATAAACATGACTGAAGATAAGGGAGGTATGGGATCATTACCAAGCATTGAAAAACTTAATGGAATGGCAAACTATTCAAGCTGGAAGTTTTCAATGGAAATGTATCTTATGCATGAAGATTTATGGGACTGTATAGAACGTGCTGATGATGACGAACTTTCAGATAAAGATAAGCGGAAGGATATAAAGGCAAGAACCAAAATTTGTCTAATGGTTAAGCCGACAGCATTTGCACATGTTCGTAATGCTAAAACTGCAAAAGAAGCATGGTACAACCTTCAACGGGCATATCAAGATCGAGGTTTAAATTCAAGGATTGATCTTCTTCAAGTTCTTATGAATACCAAGTTAGAAAACTGTAAGAATATGGAAGCCTACATTATGAAGATCATGGACGTAGCTCAGGGACTGGCGGAGTGCAACTCACCTCTAGACGATGACTTCATGGCTGCATTTATGCTAGCAGGACTTCCAGATGAGTACAAACCAATGAGGATGGCTATGGAGAATTCAGGTATCAAACTTACAACTGAATATGTAAAATCTAGACTTCTTCAAGAGGACGTGAAACGAGACAAGTCAGTAAGTAAGTCTACAGCTTTATTATCCAAGAATAAAAGGTTAAGTAAAGCTCCAGGTATAAAATGTTTCAAATGTAACAAATTGGGACATATTGCCAAACATTGTAATGTGAAAGTAGGTTTTTCAGAAAACTGGGGAACTGATAAACGTTTACTTAATGAAAATAGTCACAGATTGCATGATAAAAGTGTCATGACTAGTAAATCTAAGGGGAATGGCAATAATGGCTACACTTTATTAACAGCTTTAGCAGTAAATGTATCGTCAACTGATTGGTACATAGATTCGGGAGCAAGTACTCATATGACTAATTGTAAAGATTGGTTAGTAGATTTCAATCCTAATGTGAGAAAGGAAGTCACAGTTGCAAATAATCAAAAGATTTTAAGAGAAGGTATTGGTAATGTAGTAGTAATGCTTTCCAATAACGAGGAGAAAGTAATTTCTAATGCATTGTATGTACCAAACCTTAACACAAGTTGGCTTTCTGTTCATAGAATGGTACAGAATGGGTTAGCTGTAGTATTCACTTCTACAGGTTGTAGCATTTATTTAGAAGACAACTGCCATATTAATGGCAAGGTGCTAGCTTCAGCATCTGATGTAGGAGGTCTTTTCAAACTGGACTGTGTTCATCAAGGAGAGACAAGCACCCAGATTGAACAGGTAAACACTGCGAAAGCCAGAACAGACGCTGAACTTTGGCATGAGCGTCTAGGTCACCTCAACTGGCTGAGCATGAATGTATTGCGTAAACACTTGGCCATAGGATTAAATTTTTCAGGCAGCGAGAAATTGGATCCTTGTGTGGCGTGTATTGAAGGTAAGCTTAGTAGATTACCATTTCCAGAAAAGGCATCGCACAGAGCATCTCACAAGCTTGAACTCGTGCATTCTGATTTGTGTGGACCAATCAATGAAATGTCCATAAGTGGATGCAGGTATATTTTAACGTTTATTGATGATTTTACTAGAATGACGTTTGGATTCTTCTTAAAATCAAAGGACCAAGTATTTGAAACTTTTAAAGTTTTTAAAGCTATGGTTGAGAATGAAACGGACTTGCGGATTAAATGTCTAAGGAGTGATAACGGAACGGAATATGTTAATCACAATTTTGATCATTATCTTTCTGAAAATGGAATCAGGCATCAGAAAACTGTAAAGTACACTCCGGAACAGAATGGTGTTGCTGAAAGAGCAAATAGGACTATCATTGAAAAGGTACGCTGTATGCTTCAGAGCAGTGGATTAAGTAGCTGCTACTGGGCAGAAGCAGCAAATACCGCAATATACCTAAAGAATCGATGTCCATCCAGAGCAGTTAAAGGATTTACACCACAAGAATTATGAACTGGTGAGAAAGTTAATCTTTCACATTTAAAGGTATTTGGTTGCGTCGCTTACGCACACGTACCTAAACAATGTAGAAAGAAACTTGATCCGAAAGCAAAGAAATATGTATTTGTTGGATACTGTGAAGATACTAAGGGATATCGACTAATAGATCCTGATAATCCTACAAGACTTGAAATCGCCAGAGATGTTGTTTTTATAGAGAATATGTTTTTGAAACACACTGATGAGAATAAGAACACTGAAACTGAAAATGTTCCACTCATTGAGATCCTGTCTAACTCAATGAAAGCAAGAGTGAGGAGTTGGAAACGTCAGCTGATCTGGACGAATCATTAGATTCAACTGAAAGTCAAAACAGTGGTATGTGTGAGCAGTTGTCAGATTCTGTTGACACAAGTGATTTGTCAAATGGTTCAGATACGACAATTGTAGATCAACATGAACATCAAGAATCAAACAGGTATCCAGTTAGAAATAGGAAACCTAAAGAATTCCCTGAATTTGTAATGTTCCAAAGTGTTTCTCCTGACGAACCTACATCTGTGAAAGATGCGCTTCAGGGGAAGGATAAAGGTAAATGGCAGGAAGCTATGAAATGTGAGTATGATTCTCTAATGCAAAACAAATCGTGGGAACTAGTAAATTTACCTAAAGGTAAGAAAGCTATTAATAGTAAATGGATTTTAAAAATTAAAACCGATGCAGAAGGTAACATTGAGCGATACAAAGCTCGACTCGTAGCCAAAGGTTGTAGTCAACAAGCAGGAATTGACTACGATGAGACATTTTCTCCTGTTGTGAGACACTCTAGTATGAGGGTTTTATTTGCATTAGCGGCTGAATTGAATTTATCAATTGATCATTTAGACGTGACTACCGCTTTTCTAAATGGAGACTTGGATGAAGAGGTTTATATGAATCAACCTGAGGGATTTATTCAAAGAGGCAATGAAGATAAAGTTTGTTTGTTGAAGAAAGCTGTGTATGGCTTAAAACAATCTTCCCGGGCATGGTATATGAAAATTGACAAAGTTTTAACCTCTTTAAGTTTTAAAAGATGTGACTCTGAACCTTGTATATATTTGAGGAAAACCAGTATTTCGATTGTAATCATTGCATTACATGTTGATGATTTTCTTGTATTTTCCAATAATTTTACAGAAAAGGAAGACTTAAAGAAGAAACTTATGAGTATTTTTCAGATGAAGGATCTTGGAGAAGCAAAATATGTAATTGGTTACAAAATCACTAGGAGTGATAATGCTGTACTTATCAACCAGAAGAAATACATTGAAACTCTACTGGATAACTTTCGCATGAGTGACTGTCATCCTATTGCTACTCCACTTGAACCAGGGCAAAAGTTTACTAAAGTCAAAGACAATCACATTCCTGATCCTCGCATTCCTTATCAGAGATTGATAGGTTCTCTAATGTATCTGTCTGTTAGTTCCAGGCCTGATATTAGTCATGCTGTAAGTGTTCTCAGTCAATTCAACACGTGTTACACAAAGGAACACTGGGAAGCAGCCAAGCGAATTTTGCGATATCTTAAGGGTACTATGGACTATTGTATACAGTACAAGAAAACTGGTGTGCCTGTATATGGTTTAGTTGATGCAGATTGGGCAGGCGATACTGGGGATCGGGTCATACTCAGGTCTTGCATTTATTATAGCAGGAGGAGTTGTTTCTTGGGAAAGTAAGAAACAGCCAACAGTGGCTTTATCCAGCACCGAGGCAGAGTATATGGCACTTACTCAAGGAGCTAAAGAAGCGATGTAGGGCCTATTTGAGAAATCTCTTACAAGAACTTTTTGGAAATTATCAAGAAATCAAGATTTTCAATGATAACCAGTCAGCACAGAAGCTATGTGTGAATCAAGTTTTCCACAACCGAACTAAACATATTGATGTCAGACATCACTTTATTCGAGAGGCAATTAACTCAAAGAAGATTTTGGTACACTACTCACCAACTAAAGATATGTGGGCGGACGTGCTAACAAAAGGTCTCAATAAACAAAAACATAATGCTTGCTTGGAAGGACTTGGACTAATTAAACTCAAGCAATAGTGTACAGATTAAGGGGAAGTGTTGTTATAATATACTTTCTAAGTGTTTATAATCTGTAACTATTGCTAAGGCACTGTTATGCTTTTAACAGGTGATAAGGTTGATAAATTATTATTAATGGTTTCTAATAAAATACTCTTGTTAACACTGCGTTTATAACTTAATTTATTCTAATAAAACGACATATAGTATGGAGAAATCACTGTAGTATGCACTATTATTTTTTACTTTGTTGCTTGTCATAACCCTTGCAGTTTTGACCATGCCTATCTTTAACTCTCTTTGTATTGCATGTATTTATCTTGGACATTGTTCATATTAGCTTTAGTATCAAATTGGTAATAAAAGCCGTGGATCTTGGGTGGGACATTCATTAGTAATTATAAATATAATCAGGATACAATAATGAAATAAACTAAATTTATTAAAGGAAAAGATTAGGTTTTAAACATAATACACAAACTGAAAAACTAGAGCAGGAACAACAATAACAAAAAACATATGATTGAAAAATACAGGTGAAGTGTAAATAATATTTCATGGTAAAGTTGTATATTATTTAACACTCCGCCTCAACTTGAACATGAAATAGTTCTGTTAAACTTGCAAATCAACTGTAACCACTCTCAAACATTTCTTCAACTTCTCAAAACATACAGATGGAAGACTCTTTGTGAATATATCAGCTCTTTGATTTTGTGTTGGAATGTACTTTACTTCTATCACACGCTTGCTATGTAGATCTTGAACGAACTTGTACTTTACATCGACCTGATTCAATTTTCTGTGGTCCCATTTGTCAAGAAACTGTATGCAGGGTTGATTGTCTTCAAAGATTACCGTAGGATTGTTTATTATCAAATTCATGTCCTTCAACAAGTTCCTCAGCCAACTTCCTCCAGGTGTTAATTGTGTTAGCGTCCAAGTACAATTTTCATCCAAAGCATTTATTTCTTCTTTTGCTGCTTCATACCAATATTCTTTGTCTTCTCTCTCTGCTATCTCATTGAATGTTACTGGTACATCATCAACATACGTTTCAGCATTAAATACCATACTGACATAATCTTCCAAATATTTCGGTTTTGTGTGATTCCGAGTACTCCGCCTTAATTCTACAACATTCTCATCATCCAAAGCTCCATTCTCATTTTCATTAAGAGAAACTTCCTGCTCAACATCACTGACAGATTCCTCTTCCTCTTCTGAATTCCGGTCGTACTTTGCGTAGATTGGCTCCTTCTTGATCTCGAACGACGATTCATCAAATATTATATCACGTCCTGTAATAACCTTTCTTTCTTGTGGACACCAAAGTTTGTATCCATTCGTGCAGTACCCGATAAATATACAATGCATTGATCTCTTCTCAAATTTACCTTTAATAAGTTGATTTGGAACGTGAAGATAAGCAACACAACCAAAAACTTTCAGTTTCTTTAAATTTGGCTTTTCCCCAAACCACAGTTCTGCTGGAACAGCATTTACCAGAGCAGCTGTTGGGCTTCTGTTTATAAGATAAACTGCAGTTTTTACTGCTTCCACCCAAAAAGTTTTGTCCAAAGAAGTACTAAAAATCATACTACGAGCTTTGTCTAAAATCGTTCGGTTCATCCGCTCGGCTACCCCATTCTGTTGTGGAGTGTACCGAATGGTAAATTCAAACTGAATACCTCTCATTTCAAAATATTCTTTCATTTCATTAGACACAAATTCACCCCCATTATCACATCGAAAACGGCTAACTTTCAAATTAAAGTGTGCTGTTGCCATTGCCTCATATACCTTAAAATAGTGAAAGACTTCAGATTTAGCCGTGAGACAATAAACAGCTGTGAAATGAGTGTAGTCATCGATAAATGTAAGCATGTATTTCTTACCATCATAAGATTTAGGATTTATTGGTCCACAAAGATCACTATGAATAAGTTCTAAAGGTCTCTTGGCTCGACTCCTTGGTTGATTGTGAGGTTGTCGTGTTTGTTTCCCCTCAACACAACCTTTACAAATTTATTGGTCCACAAAGATCACTATGAATAAGTTCTAAAGGTCTCTTGGCTCGACTCCTTGGTTGATTGTGAGGTTGTCGTGTTTGTTTCCCCTCAACACAACCTTTACAAATATCAGGCAGAGACACTTTATCGGGCAAGTCTATACCATCAACCATACATTTAAGACTTTTTAGACTGTTGTTCCCTATGTGACCCAAACGCTTGTGCCAAAGTTCCCCAATACTATCCTGTAAATTACAGATTACATTGCATTTTTCATAGCTATTCAGTTCTAACTTATAAAGTTTGTTTACCCTGTAAGCTACAGCAACTTCCTTACCATCATTTGATATAATTGCTTTTCCATTTACAAATGTGACTGTAAGTCCATTGGCATCAAGTTTAGAAACTGATAAAAGATTCATAGATAAACCAGGAACATAAAGCACGTGACTAATAGAAATTTTATTTTCTTTATCCCCAATAAAACTCGTGCAATGAATTTCCCCATACTGTAGTGATTTTAGAGTTTCTCCATTTTTTGCAACTTGAATAGTGATTGGATTCTCTAACATCTTTATATTAGTTAACATACTAGAATCACTTACCATGTGCTCAGTTGCTCCCGAATCTAAACACCATACAATAGATTTCACCGACCTTTCCGGTTTGACTGCAGTTCCGACAAAAACAGTTTCCTCTTCTTTGCTTTCTGGTTGTTGAACTGCAGTGTTTCCCTTAAAAGACTTGGACTTACCATTATACTTTTGCTGCGGAATATTACAAGTACACTCAGAACGCTTGTGACCAACTAGTCCACAATTATAGCATTTAAATTTAAAAGTACTTTGGTTTTTAGCGCTCGCTAAACCTTTATGTCGGACAGATAATTCTGTTGACTTATTTTTAACAGCAAATGCTTCAGATAAGTTTGAATCCTTAGTTATACTTTGAACATTGTTTTGTCTTTTAACTTCTTCGTCCAACAGACGATTTTTTACAAAAGCTACGGTCAACTTTTCACATGACAAAGTTTCAAGAGCTGTTACCACTACGTTATACTCACTTGGCATTGTCAGTAACAAATGGCATACCACATCCATTTCCTCCAGAGATCCTCCTGTCGACCTTAGTTCCCTGATGATCTTGTCAAACTTCAGAAAATGTGCTTCCAAATTTTCAGTTGATGGGTTGAACTTCATGGTGAGTAGAGCCTTCCTTAGTAACAACTGGTTTGCTATTCCCTTCCTTTCAAAAGTGCTACTGAGCGATTTCCAAACATCAAACGAGGTTTCTGCATCCTTGACGTATTCCAGATGAGAATCTGCTATCCTCTGTATAATCATGCTCTTGCATTTTTTGTCTTTCTTCTTTAGAATTGCAATTTCCTTTTCCTTTGCCTGTTCATCCTTCTTGGTATCCTCTTTCAGCAAGATTACTTTTTCTTTAAATGATTCTTCTATAAAAGATTCCAAATCATGTTCCCCAAGTAAAACTTGCATTCGAAACTTCCAATTACTAAAGTTTGTCCCGTCAAACAGGGGTACTTTGTATCTATCTTCATCCTGCATTGTTCCAGGTTTAATTCCAATAAATACTTCCCTCAATTTTCCTAACGTGAACTGGGACCCTATAACCTAATAAAAGCCGTGGATCTTGGGTGGGACATTCATTAGTAATTATAAATATAATCAGGATACAATAATGAAATAAACTAAATTTATTAAAGAAAAAGATTAGGTTTTAAACATAATACACAAACTGAAAAACTAGAGCAGGAACAACAATAACAAAAAACATATGATTGAAAAATACAGTTGAAGTGTAAATAATATTTCATGGTAAAGTTGTATATTATTTCACAATTGGTAATCTGCATTTGTACATTTGTTCATTGTTGTAGTGTTGGAGTGTAGATTTTTAATAATACCTTTAATTCCTTTAATACCTTTATTGAAATGGCGACCTAACTCAATAGGTAGTTTAAAGCCAAGTATGAATGAGGGATGAGTGTAGGATGATTGTGGCGCGATCTTGTAGTCTTGTTACTGACTAAGGCCGACATTCTCCTTAGACAGGACTGTTAATTCATAGCCCAACAGCCAATAGTAACTAGGGACCTACAGTTTAACGTGGGATCCGAACCACAATTTTGACCTCCTATATACAAATTGGTCTAATTATGAGGATGGTCTTTATGGATGAGCTAGTATTCACTAGTGCGGACGTTAATCCACACCAGGGAATATCACATCCACAAGCCATCGCTTATAACTATCCACAATTCGTGACCTCCAAGTAGCTGGATTACAGGACGTCGCCATCGTCCCAGTCATCCACCTGTAACATATTGTATGATTTTGAAATGGTTTTGCCGTTAAAATGTAAAATTATATATATATATAAGGGCTCGTGCGGGGAAAATCATTAGCGATAGAAGTTGTTGGCCATACTGGTTTAGGTAACAGACATCAAAAACTTAACTTCACCCTCCTTCAAACAAAACACAGTCTCCAATAATTAGATCCTTCAAATAATTCCATCAAAGTCTCTAGTCAAAGTGGTAAGTTTACATTATAAGTCTTGATTTAAGTTCAACAATATCTCAATACAATATTATTATTGTTATCAAAGATTTGACCAGACCAACTTTTAATGACTAGGGAAGGAAGTAAGCAATGTGCTAGGCCTATATTATTGATTGTGAATGATCCAAACTGTTACATTATTTACCCAGCGAAAAGTTTTAACTCAGAGTAGCCTATTACAATTGACTACGAATAAAGGTTAGGCCCTTGACTTAGGGGGCCCTGGTATTTCCCGGGGATATTTTCCCTGAATCGGGTAATACTAACCCTAATTAAAAAAAAATTACCCCCCATCATTTTCCTACAAAATTCCCCATGGGGGTGGGACGGGGTTGAAAAAAGGGAAAAATCCCATATTTTTATATTGAGTGATAAAAAAAAATCCAAGATAGCCAAAAAATTTCTAAAATACACCCCCGTCGCAGCAGACCTGCGTACTCAGCGAACTTCCAAACGATCTTGAGATATTGTATTTTCCCCATTAACACCATAGGAATGGGTATGTAGGCCTTGGGATGTTGTTACAAAATGTTAGTTTTTTTAGGAAATGTAATAGTTATATTAGGTAAAAATAAACTGTATCAAATTTCGGCACTTTTTAATTTTCCCCATAAACCCCATGGGGGTGAGTACGTAGGTTTGCCACAATGTGGGTGTTGTAAGCAAATATCAGATGAACCCTACCAAGTGAATGTACATACCAAATTTTATCAAGTTATTCCAATAAATAAGCGAGATACAGGGTTTTGTTGAATTCCCATATGATTAACATGCAAAACCTATTTTTGGCTTTTCTCCGTAACCTGTTAAGACAAGTTAAAAATTCAAAATATTAAATTGTTTGTTTTTTTAAGCTCTTTTAAATGGTTTCAGTTAAAATTGTTGAGTTTTGAAAACTATGTTCCAAAAATGCAAAAAACCCATTTTTGACCCCTTTGAAACCCCATAAAACCCCGTTCCCATAACCCGATCATGCTGGTTCGCGAACTCATGAAAATAGTCCTAGCCTTACACCTTCATACCAAATTTCATCAAAATTGGAGGTCCCCTTCAAAACTTATCAGTACCACGGACACATAGATAGATAGATATATATATAGCCTATATATATATATATATATATATATATATATATATATACACACATATGAAAATGAACAAACGGTGTTTTTGGCTTCTGGGGACCTCAAAATGAAAAAGTAACATGGTCCTGGGCTTAGGTCTTACCATGGCTACTACCGTAATAGCGTATTCCCTATAGGGAAATTTGCTAATATAGTGATCACATTAACATAAACCATTCAACCCCCACTCACCCTCCCAAGGGGTAGGAGGGGGGCAAAATTGGAATAAAATACGAATTTTGCAAACACCTGCATAATGGAAGATGAAAAACCTGTAATTAGCCTTAAATATCAATATTAATGACTATTTAATATCTTAACTACGTATCACACTCTTAGCCACCCCTATATTTAGGGGTGGGGGTAAAACTAGGGGTAAAAATGATGTTTTTTAGCGAATTTCCCTATAGAGAATACGCTATTACGGGAGTAGTCATGGTAAGACCTAAGCCCGGGACCATGATACTTTTTCGTTTTAAGGTCCCTAGAACCCAAAAACACCGTTCGTTCAAATTGATATAATGTATATGTATATATATATATACAGGGTGTTTCAGAACTCCGTACCAATATTTTAGGGCATTGTTCCTGGGTTAAAAACATATCTAAATATCATATTTAAACTGTCCGGAAGTCTTAAGTTACTCACCCAGCCGCCATTTTGTTTTTTACACATAATAATTTTTATTTCCGTAACGGATGGTTGTATTCAGATCATATTTGGTATAAATCTTTATCATACCAATGAACATTTCCAAGAAAAAAATTAATTTTTTCCATTGTGTATTTTCAAAATGGCGGCCATTTTAAATTTTCAAACTCAAATATCTCAAAATCGGTAAATTTTATAAAAATTTTACAAGATACAAATACACCCCGTCGCAGCAAACCTGCGTACTCAGCGAATTTCCAAATTAATAATATTAATTTGACCAGATAAATCTGTAAACAAAATTTAATCACATGCTCATAAATAGGGAAATAAATGTCTATTCTCCTGATAAATATAGGGAAAGAGTATGCAGGTATGCTGCCATGGGGAACACTAAAAGTACGTTTTTAGCATAAAAAAAAACTATCTCGAACATATGAAGCCATAAACTTAGTTTCATCTATATCTGTCCATAAATAAACAAGTTCGCTTATTTTCCATATGATTAATATGGGAAAAGAGTATGCAGGTTTGCTGCCATGATAAGCACAAAAACCAAGATTTTTTACCATAAATAAATTAAGTTCAACCAAATGAAGCTAAATACCAAGTTACACCCAAAAATGTTGGAAATCCTTATCCTCCATAAGATTAACATTGGAGCCTCAAAATACAACGTACTGTCTTTAGACTTTTTAATATCTCGGTAACCAATGGAGATAGAGCAAAGCTTCAAAATACTAAATTGTGTGTTTTTTTGAGCTAAATCCAATGGTGAAAATAAAAATTAAATATTTTTAAAAATTATATGTAAAAAATGCAAAAAACCCATTTTTGGGGTACAAGACCCCCCAAAACTACCCCTTCCGATAGGTCAATATGTCTGGTTTACGAACTCATCCGAATAAACGTAGGATTACACATCTCTACCAAATTTGGTGTCAATCGGACCGTTTTTACGAGAGTTATCGTGTCTAGGGACACATACATACATACATACATACATACATATATATATATATATATATATATATATATAAAAATTTTAATGACTATTATTTTTGGTCTCTGGGCACCTCAAAACGAAAAAGCAACATGGTCCCGGACTTAGGTCTTACCATGAGACCTACGGTAATAGCTTATTCCCTATGGGAAATTCGCTAAAAAGTTGCCAAATTAAATTACCTAACCAATGGTGCCAAGTTTGTAAGGATCGGACAACAAATAACGGAGTTATTGCGATTTTTCTTCATAAAAACATGGATTTTGCATTGAATTTAATGCAAATAAGGCGATTTTAACAGCAAAATCCATGTTTTTATGAAGAAAAATCGCAATAACTCTGTTATTTGTTGTTCGATCCTTACAAACTTGGCACCATTGGTTAGGTAATTTAATTTGGCAACTTTTTTGTGTCTTGTAAAATTTTTATAAAATTTACCAAATTTGAGATATTTGAGTTTTAAAATTTAAAATGGCCGCCATTTTGAAAATATACAATGGAAAAAATTAATTTTTTTCTTGGAAATGTTCATTGGTATGATAAAGATTTATACCAAATATGATCTGAATATAACCATCCGTTACGGAAATAAAAATTATTATGTGTAAAAAACAAAAAGGCGGCTGGGTGAGTAACTTAAGACTTCCGGACAGTTTAAATATGATATTTAGATATGTTTTTAACCCAGGAACAATGCCCTAAAATATTGGTAGGGAGTTCTGAAACACCCTGTATATATATATATATATATATATATATATATATATATATATATATATATACAGGGTGTCTCACGTAAGGTGTCTCAAATCGATTACAGATCAACAGTTTGTCCTACAATCTTGAAATAAAATCATTTCCCACTAAATTGACCCCAAGGAACAATTTAAAAATATTTTTAACGTTGTATAAATACAGGGTGTCCCAAAAACTGGAGGTCACAGGTTCGAATCTCGGAAATTTCAAATACAAACATATGTCATATTATACATCATTAGAAAGGTCTATTTAATACAAACATTTTGGTGGAAACACAATTTTGTTATCTTTATTTGTTTCAAAATGGCGTCCATTTTTGTATCCAAAATCAAAATTTACGGAATGCCCTGTAATTCTTTTATTATTTGTCATAAATGACTTCTGATTCAAAATACTTATTCAAAATAAGCTAAGCTTTACAATGATATGTCACAAGACAAAATTTATAAAAAAACTAAAATTTCAAAAATCTATAATTTTTGAAAATTTTTACATAAACAAAACTCAAAAATTTTAAATACAAACACATGTTTTTTTGTACATCATATTAAAGCTCTCGTTAAACTGAACAACTTTGTAATTTACACTAATGCCGTATCTCTTTTGGTTTTGTAGTAATAACGTAAAAATGTCATTTTCCCATTTAACCTGCATGTTAATTTAATGGTATGGCAACAATGGAAGAAAGACTGCCATACTATCATGTCCTGATTAATTAACATGCAAGTTAAATGGGAAAATGACATTTTTACGTTATTACTACAAAACCAAAAGAGATACGGCATTAGTGTAAATTACAAAGTTGTTCAGTTTAACGAGAGCTTTAATATGATGTACAAAAAGACATGTGTTTGTATTTAAAATTTTTAAGTTTTGTTTATGTAAAAATTTAAAAAAATATTAAATTTTTTTAATTTTATTTTTTTATAAATTTTGTCTTGTGACATATCATTGTAAAGCTTAGCTTATTTTGAATAAGTATTTTGAATCAGAAGTCATTTATGACAAATAATAAAAGAATTACAGGGTATTCCGTAAATTTTGATTTGGCTACAAAAATGGACGCCATTTTGAAACGAATAAAGATAACAGAATTGTGTTTCCACCAAAATGTTTGTATTAAATAGACCTTTCTAATGATGTATAATATGACATATGTTTGTATTTGAAATTTCCGAGATTCGAACCTGTGACCCCCAGTTTTTGGGACACCCTGTATTTATACAACGTTAAAAATATTTTTAAATTGTTCCTTGGGGTCAATTTAGTGGGAAATGATTTTATTTCAAGATTGTAGGACAAACTGTTGATCTGTAATCGATTTGAGACACCTTACGTGAGACACCCTGTATATATCTATGTGTCCGTGAACACGTTAACTTTTGAACGGAACCTCCAATTTTGATGAAATTTGGTACAGGGGTGTAAGCCAGCGTCTGCTAGGTTGAGTTCGCGAACCAGAATGATCGGACCATGGGAACGGGGTTTTATGGGGTTTCAAAAGGGTAAAAAATGGGTTTTTGGCTTTTTTTACTTTTATTTATAAAATTCAACAATTTTAACTTAAACCATTTAAAAGAGCTTAAAAAAACAAACAATCTAGTATTTTGAATTTTTTACCTAGCTTAAATGGTTATCGAGAAAATCCAAAAACTGTGTTTTCCATGTTATTCTTATGGGAAATTAACAAAACCTTCTATCTTGCTTATTTATTGACATATCTTGATAAAATTTGGTAAGTACATTCATTCAGAAGCGTTTAACTTATATTTGCTTAGAAAACCCATATGGCGGCAAACCTACGTACTTACCCCTATGGGGTTTATGGGGAAAATAAAAAGAACACCATAACCGGATAAAATTTGGTATTTACATTCCATAGGTAGGGTTTAACTTATATTTACCAACAAAACCCATATGGCGGCAAACCTACATACTCTCATCCCCATGGATTTTATGGGGAAATAGAAACTATACCAAGATTCCATTGGAAATTCGCTGAGTACGCAGGTCTGCTGCGACGGGGGTATTTACGAATTAAGGGGAACTAAGAAGGGGATTTTTATAAAGAGCCGTAGGCGAATTTAAAAGTTCGCCTAAAATTTAAAATTCGGAAGCGTTTAACTTATATTTGCTTAGATAACCCATATGGCGGCAAACCTAAGTACTCACCCCTTTGGGGTTTATGGGGAAAATAAAAAGAACACCATAACTTGATAAAATTTGGTATGTACATCCACTAGGTAGGGTTTAACTTATATTTACTAACAAAACCCATTTGCGACGGGGGTATTTTGTTTCTAAAGTTTGAAAACATTACATAAATAGCCTGAAATATGTGTAAATTATGTATTTAATATTATTCCTTATGTATTCAACCCTTCCCCCTCCTTGCCTATAGGGGCGGTAGGGGGTGAAAATACGGAAATGTTCCCAAATTTTTAGACTGAGTGATAAAAAAATTCTAAGATTGCCTAACAATTTCTAAAAATACCATAGATTGCAATAACCCCCATTCACCCCCCCCCCCCCCCTAAGGGGTGGGAAGGGGGCAAAGTTTGGGCAAATTGTGAAAAATGCCAACATCTGCATCCCTTGACTTAGGGGGCCTGGGTACTTCCGGTGATAATTTTGCAGATTTTCTCCCTGAATCGGGTAATACTAACCAAATATAAACCCCCAACATTTCCCTGCAAAATTCCTTATGGGGGTGAGAGGGGGTTGAAAAAATTGAAAAAAATCTAAAATTTTTATCTTTATACAAACAAATTTGCAACGGGCGACATTTTTGGCTTTATCAAATCTATAAGGTAAATGAGTAATGTATAGTAAAACAAGCTACTCACCACATACAATTGCAAAAATGTCCTGTCACACAAAGAGAGTTCTTATAGAATGAGGCATTAATACATATTAAAACTACAAAAAAACAATTTTCAACATCTATATACAGTTTGAAGCAATTTTTCCTCTGACCCATCACGAAACTGTCTAAAGATACAGGGAATAAAAGGAATTCCCTTCTGTCAACAGTGGGTTGTGGCAATTTTCTTTTTATATCACACCTAAGAGCAATATCTTACCTTAGTGGCCATGAAAATTTACTTCCTTCTTCTCTTTTAAGAAATTTGACTACGTATTCACCAGAAGATTCAATGTATTCCATCACTTGTCCTACAAAATGTTTAGACTTTGTAAAGGTTTTGTGTTTACCTTTTTATTCATTTTTAATTGCAAGCAGTACAAATTCTGATACTATGATATTGTCACTATCCAAATCAACATCTTCAATCAAAGGAGTTTCTTTTACATTTCTGATAAATTCTTCGTCGTCATTTGAGTCAATACAGAGATCTTCAGGTTCGTCAGTATCATCAGCGTCATCAAAGTCACTTGGTTCTTCTTTAATGCGACGAGTTTTCAACTTTTTTCACTTTTAGCACTAGACATTTGTTCTTTTTGTTTGCTTTTGACCTTTTCCGCTTTTAATTGTGTTTTATTTTTGCACACATCCACACCACTGCATGCAATACCTACTGTTGTTAACTTTGCTGTCACTAGCACCACGCTGTGGAGTTATATTTGAACACTTACGAACAGTCAGCTTACAGTATTTTTGTGCCTTTTGAAGAAGGAAATCTATACCGTCTTCAGGAAGATTGTCCTTGAACTTAATAACATTTTTTCCAGTTCTTGATAAATAATCCTATTTTAGATTATAATTTGAGTACCAGGTTAACCGAGCTTTGCTCTTTGGTTTTAATTCAGTTTTGATATAGTGTCATAGTAATAAAGCTATTAAATTTCCACCAACAACCAACTATAGCTTAAGTCAAAGTTTTTTATTTGCCATAAAATTTACACAATCATGGGCAAGAGTCATATACACAAAGTTAACTAAAACTAAAAAAATACCTCTTCAATATTTCTTTTGTCTCACCAGTTAAAACTCCAGTGTTACTATGATTGTTTGCTATAAACAGCCCCACTAATCAATGTTTTGACACATTGTTTGAAATTATAATATTACTTCAGCTTAGAAAAAACCTCTAATAGATAAATGTATATATATATATATATATATATATATATATATATATATATATATATATATATATACATTCATTATCTGAGTAAAATTTATTGCAAACCTTGATAAAATCATTGTAGCAACTATATTTAATATTATTAGTAATTTACAATATTTTTTGTAATCTATGAAAATCTCATTTAAAGATACCTAATTTAGATTAAAAGTTTGGCCCTTTACATACTTTCTCTGCTGTACCTAATCTCTTTGAAGTTCCAGACCAAGTGTGGGGGCGGAAGCATAGAGGAGGCTTGGGTAACTGTGTTTCAAACTGCCCGGTGTGTATTTTTAATAAGGATTTGTAAACATGTACATATACAGGGTTCTTGCGTTTCCCGGCCTCCCCGTGGAAGAACTGGATATGCCAGATTGCAACTCTTAAGAGCAGGCTAACTAACAGAGAAACCTTTGTTTCTTTAACTACTACTCATAACTATAACAATAACTATAATTATAACTCTTTTAATTGAAACTTCTTTTCATCCAACACTACCGTACAGCTTAAATACAATTATCTTCAACGTAAAGTATATATTTTTTAAACTACAAATATCATTCTTTTGCCTTCCTGTTTTGTGGTACAACCTACTTTAATAGCAACTGGTATTTTTTACACTTCCATTTTTCTGGAATACACCAATTTCTTCAATCATAAGTTATCATAATCATATCTCCAAAATTTTAACACAACTAGTATTGAGCGTAATACCTAGAATAATACATAGTTAAGGATTATTTCACGACTAACAATTTTAATTTTTTTTTAGCGAATTTCCCTGTAGGGAATACGCTATTACGGTAGTAGTCACGGTAAGACCTAAGCCCGGGACCATGATACTTTTTCGTTTTGAGGTCCCTAGAAGCCAAAAACACCGTTCGTTCAAATTGATATATATGTATATATATATATATATATATATATATATATATATATTAATAAAATAAACATTTCAAACAAGTACCCTTTTTTAAGATATTTTTTTAAGATATAAAAAAGGGTACTTGTTTGAAATGTTTATTTTATTAATATTAATAGTAGCCCTGACATACAAAGAAACTAATATATATATATATATACAGGGTGAATCTCATAAGGTGTCCTAAATGGATTACGGACAAACGCTTTGTCCTACAACTAAAATTTTTGAGTTTTGTTTATGTAAACATTTTCAAAAATATTAAATTTTGTAAATTTTAGTTTTTAAATAAATGTGATGTTGTGGCATATCATTGTAAAGCTTGACTTATTTCAAATAAGTATTTTAAATCAGAAGTCGTTTATGATTAATAATAAAAGAATTACAGGGTATTCCGTAAATTTTGATTTTGGCTACAAAAATTGACGCCATTTTGAAACGAATAAAGATAACTAAATTCTCTTTTCACCAAAATGTTTCTATTAAATAGACCTTTCTAATGATGTATAATATGACATATGTTTGTATTTAAAATTTCCAAGATTCGAACCTGTGACCTCCAGTTTTTGGTACACCCTGTATTTATACAACGTTAAAAATATTTTAAAATTATTCCTTGGGGTCAATTTAGTGGGAAATAATTTTGTTTGAAGGATGTAGGGCAAAGCGTTTGTCTGTAATCCATTTAGGACACCTTACGAGATTCACCCTGTATATAGATATGTATGTGTCCGTGAACACGATAACTTTTGAACGGAACCTCCGATTTTGATGAAATTTGGTGCAGGGGTGTAAGCCAGCGTCTGCTAGGTTGAGTTCGCGAACCAGAATGATCGGACCATGGGAACGGGGTTTTATGGGGTTTCAAAAGGGTAAAAAATGGGTTTTTGGCTTTTTTTACTTTTATTTATAAAATTCAACAATTTTAACTTAAACCATTTAAAAGAGCTTAAAAAAACAAACAATCTAGTATTTTGAATTTTTTACCTAGCTTAAATGGTTATCGAGAAAATCCAAAAACTGTGTTTTCCATGTTATTCTTATGGGAAATTAACAAAACCTTCTATCTTGCTTATTTATTGACATATCTTGATAAAATTTGGTAAGTACATTCATTCAGAAGCGTTTAACTTATATTTGCTTAGAAAACCCATATGGCGGCAAACCTACGTACTTACCCCTATGGGGTTTATGGGGAAAATAAAAAGAACACCATAACCGGATAAAATTTGGTATTTACATTCCATAGGTAGGGTTTAACTTATATTTACCAACAAAACCCATATGGCGGCAAACCTACATACTCTCATCCCCATGGATTTTATGGGGAAATAGAAACTATACCAAGATTCCATTGGAAATTCGCTGAGTACGCAGGTCTGCTGCGACGGGGGTATTTACGAATTAAGGGGAACTAAGAAGGGGATTTTTATAAAGAGCCGTAGGCGAATTTAAAAGTTTTCCATTATTAATGATTGTGAGTAGTGTGTATCAGCCGGTTTTGTTATTATCTTGGTATCATGTCCTTGTTAATTAATTGTTAATTGATATTAATAAAACATAACTATTTTTGAGTAATTATTTAATTGAACATTAGAATAATAATAATATTTGTTTACAGAACAATGTCAACATACAATTATCATATGCTACAATTTGCACATGTTTTATGAGACAGTACAGTTCTCCCACGTTATTTTGAACTGGGATCCAATCCTACAACATAATCCGTCAAGTAGCTTGGTTTTTTAATTGTACATGAAGACCTGCATGGTCGTGGTTCCATTCTCTCTGGTTTGTCAGTTGATATTATCTCTGGCTGATCAATTTCACGATTGACCGTTGGTACCTCATTCCCATCATCAGTTGGTGGTATAACAGGTGTAACCCTATCTCCGACGCTGAAATGTCTAGTTCGCATTTTCTGTGATTGAAATAGGCCTCAATGCGTACAGCTCAATACGTATTTGTCGATTTAGAAAAAGTTCACTTGGTGTTCGTCCGCATTGGAGGGGAGTTGCTCGGTACCTAAAAAGAATCTGCTGTATTTTTTGCCGCATTGATAGAGGTTCATTTGTCATTGCTGTCAATCGATGCTTGAGTGTTTGTACATTTCGCTCTGCCAGGCCGTTTGTGGCAGGATGTCCCGGCGCAATAAATTTTTGAAAGATACCAGCAGTTTTACAAAAAGTTTGGAACTCTTCACTTGTGAATATACTTGAGTTGTCTGAAACCATGAGGTCTGGAAATCCATAACGGTAAAACACTTCTTCTAAGAAGTTGATCGTTGATGTAGAGTTAGGGAGGTAGGATTTGTAGGAGAAAATTTCGGACCACTTTGATTTAGCAGTCACAATAACAAGGAAGAAGTGTCCCTGAAGTGGTCCTGCATAATCAATGTGAATACGCTGCCAATTGTGTTCTGGTTCCATCCATGGATGTAGTGGCGCCTTTGGTGGATTTCCTCTTATAGCAGCACATTCCTGACATTCACAAACTAATTTTTCAATATCTCTATCGATCACCTTCCAATATACATATCGGCGGGCCAATTGTTTCATTTTCGTTATACCAATGTGTGTTTTATGTAATTCTTGAAGTACTTTTGTTTGCATTGCTGTGGGTATTACTACCCTTTGACCCCGAAAGAGAACAACTTTTATCAATCGTGAACTCGGTACCTGTGACAGAGTTTTCCTGTAGTTTTGACATGATTTCGACTAGATCTTTGTCTTTTTTAGTTTCTTCTTTAATAGTATGGTAAGTTAGATTAACAGTGCTAATTTGCAAAATCGAGTTTTTACACAAGTGTTTCACTTCGTCATTCATAGATGATTCAGGTATTTGGTTAGTTGGGATTGGTAGTCTTGATAAACAATTTTGCAACTTAGCAACTTACAAATTAGCACTGTTAATCTAACTTACCGTACTATTAAAGAAGAAACTAAAAAAGACAAAGATCTAGTCGAAATCACGTCAAAACTACAGGAAAACTCTGTCACAGGTACCGAGTTTACGATTGATAAAAGTTGTTCTCTTTCGGGGTCAAAGGGTAGTAATACCCACAGCAATGCAATAAACAATGGTAGTGTGAAGGAGAGATGTATTTAGGGATTTTTTATTAGATAAAAGACTATGAACATTGTGTACTTTAGTAGGAGGCCGCAACGGTCATGACTAGAGTCAAGGTCCCGCTGGATGGCAAGGCGCTTTGGAGGTAAAACACTGGGTTCATCGAACTGAAGGTTCAGAGGCGAGGTGCGATCTAATATATAGGTCAACTTCCTTGTAGTTCGGGGAGAGCGGTGCCTGGACCCGGGGTGGTCAGGTGAGTACCGTATTGGTTGATTTGGGAAAATAGGCCCTGGTAGTAGTTCTTGGGGTTTTCAAGTTAAAGAGTTAGTTAAAGTTGTTTTGGGGTTGAGTCATTGAGTTTTATTGTAGTTGAGATTTTAAGAAAAGAGGGTTTAATTTCTGTAGCGTATTTAAGAAGGAATAGGTTTGCTTGAGTTTAAATTAAAGTCTCAGTTGACCAGATTGCAATACCTCCAGAGCGAGTTTGCCGTCCAGGGTAAATGTTTTAAGAGAGAGTTATTATTGTTTTGATTTTCTTTTGAGAAGATATTTTGTATAACATTATTAGAGTCCAGTTTATGTTTTGTATTTTGTATAAATAGGGTTTTGTTTCCATTAAAAGAAAGGTCCGCTCAAACACGTGTATCTGTTATTAAGTAGTAACCCACTTTATCCCTGACTACTATTAGAATTAATTAGCTACGCTCCCAAAAGTGGTAGACGGACCAGTTTGGGGTTCGCTACAGTTTCTCCCAAATTTCTAAATTCTCCCAAAACTTACCTTTTGATGTGCCAGGGGCCTTTGAAATTACTGTAACATGCGACTGTGTTTTGACAGATGGGGATGTAGAGTTAATTTCCAGGCAGTATCCTTGTTTCGCGGTGACCGGTAGCCCCTCAATTATTCATATACTGCCTGCGGCGTGGACCTCTTTGTCAAATTTAACTTTTGATCCTTTGCTGTCCGATTCTAAGTATATTTATCAAAATTTTTCGCGTATTTTAAATTCAAATTGGATAGTATCTTCGCCGTCGTTCATGGTCCACCAGGACATTCCGCCATCTCTGTTCGATCCTGTGGTTTTACCAGAATCATGGTGGGATGTCCAAGATTTAACTTCATTAAAGTATATTGCGATTTTTGCATGGTTAGGAGTATTATCGGCCCTTTTGGGGTATATTGGGTTTAAAATGTATGTTGTGAATATCAAAATTGACATGATAAGGGGAGACTAGTTTTGTTTTTTTTCTTTTACTTTTTTATGATAGGAGACGCTGAGGACATCGTCTTGCGGGATAAGGGGGATGTGAAGGAGAGATGTATTTAGGGATTTTTATTAGATAAAAGACTATGAACATTGTGTACTTTAGTAGGAGGCCGCAACGGTCATGACTAGAGTCAAGGTCCCGCTGGATGGCAAGGCGCTTTGGAGGTAAAACACTGGGTTCATCGAACTGAAGGTCAGAGGCGAGGTGCGATCTAATATATAGGTCAACTTCCTTGTAGTTCGGGGAGAGCGGTGCCTGGACCCGGGGTGGTCAGGTGAGTACCGTATTGGTTGATTTGGGAAAATAGGCCCTGGTAGTAGTTCTTGGGGTTTTCAAGTTAAAGAGTTAGTTAAAGTTGTTTTGGGGTTGAGTCATTGAGTTTTATTGTAGTTGAGATTTTAAGAAAAGAGGGTTTAATTTCTGTAGCGTATTTAAGAAGGAATAGGTTTGCTTGAGTTTAAATTAAAGTCTCAATTGACCAGATTGCAATACCTCCAGAGCGAGTTTGCCGTCCAGGGTAAATGTTTTAAGAGAGAGTTATTATTGTTTTGATTTTCGTTTGAGAAGATATTTTGTATAACATTATTAGAGTCCAGTTTATGTTTTGTATTTTGTATAAATAGGGTTTTGTTTCCATTAAAAGAAAGGTCCGCTCAAACACGTGTATCTGTTATTAAGTAGTAACCCACTTTATCCCTGACTACTATTAGAATTAATTAGCTACGCTCCCAAAAGTGGTAGACGGACCAGTTTGGGGTTCGCTACAGTTTCTCCCAAATTTCTAAATTCTCCCAAAACTTACCTTTTGATGTGCCAGGGGCCTTTGAAATTACTGTAACATGCGACTGTGTTTTGACAGATGGGGATGTAGAGTTAATTTCCAGGCAGTATCCTTGTTTCGCGGTGACCGGTAGCCCCTCAATTATTCATATACGTCCTGCGGCGTGGACCTCTTTGTCAAATTTAACTTTTGATCCTTTGCTGTCCGATTCTAAGTATATTTATCAAAATTTTTCGCGTATTTTAAATTCAAATTGGATAGTATCTTCGCCGTCGTTCATGGTCCACCAGGACATTCCGCCATCTCTGTTCGATCCTGTGGTTTTACCAGAATCATGGTGGGATGTCCAAGATTTAACTTCATTAAAGTATATTGCGATTTTTGCATGGTTAGGAGTATTATCGGCCCTTTTGGGGTATATTGGGTTTAAAATGTATTTTGTGAATATCAAAATTGACATGATAAGGGGAGACTAGTTTTGTTTTTTTTCTTTTACTTTTTTATGATAGGAGACGCTGAGGACATCGTCTTGCGGGATAAGGGGGATGTGAAGGAGAGATGTATTTAGGGATTTTTTATTAGATAAAAGACTATGAACATTGTGTACTTTAGTAGGAGGCCGCAACGGTCATGATTAGAGTCAAGGTCCCGCTGGATGGCAAGGCGCTTTGGTGGTAAAACACTGGGTTCATCGAACTGAAGGTCAGAGGCGAGGTGCGATCTAATATATAGGTCAACTTCCTTGTAGTTCGGGGAGAGCGGTGCCTGGACCCGGGGTGGTCAGGTGAGTACCGTATTGGTTGATTTGGGAAAATAGGCCCTGGTAGTAGTTCTTGGGGTTTTCGAGCTAAAGAGTTAGTTAAAGTTGTTTTGGGGTTGAGTCATTGAGTTTTATTGTAGTTGAGATTTTAAGAAAAGAGGGTTTAATTTCTGTAGCGTATTTAAGAAGGAATAGGTTTGCTTGAGTTTAAATTAAAGTCTCAGTTGACCAGATTGTAATACCTCCAGAGCGAGTTTGCCGTCCAGGGTAAATGTTTTAAGAGAGAGTTATTATTGTTTTGATTTTTGTTTGAGAAGATATTTTGTATAACATTATTAGAGTCCAGTTTATGTTTTGTATTTTGTATAAATAGGGTTTTGTTTCCATTAAAAGAAAGGTCCGCTCAAACACGTGTATCTGTTATTAAGTAGTAACCCACTTTATCCCTGACTACTATTAGAATTAATTAGCTACGCTCCCAAAAGTGGTAGACGGACCAGTTTGGGGTTCGCTACAGTAGTCTTGATAAAGGAGCGGCAGCTCAGTGTTAGAGCTCTGCCCTCACAAGCTAGCCGTCCCCGTTTCGATCCCGGGCGACGACATTACACGCACAAACATGAGCGGTCACCTCTAGCTAGCCTATGTGACTTAATGCCAGAACCGTACCTTGCTGTCTTAAGATCAACGCACAGGCTTATTGGCCCATGGTGACGGGCAGTGGAGGTTAAAAAAAAAAATTAACGTTGGTATTATTTATCCCTTTCTTGAAGATAACTGAATAGTTAAATCCAGATAGAAACGCTGCATACCGCTGAAGTCGGGCAGATGTCATTTTTGAAATCTTTGAGTTTTGATGAAATATTCGGACTAATCGTTGGTTGTCAGTGACTAAGGTGATGTGATGCACAAAAAAGATATTGATTAAATACTGATGGGTTTAAATTTGGCATGGACGTTCCTCTTTGCTCATAGGTATTCACTAAGAAACGGCTTTGCAAATATAGTTTTTGAAGTCCTTTAGGGTCCCAAGGACTGCAAAATTAATCTAGAGCATACGTAATTGAAATTTGACGTGGCCATCCTTTTTTACTCATATGTACTCACTAAGAAACTGTTTTTCAAAATGTAGATTTTTAAGTCCTTTAAGGGCTCCGCCCCGCAGGACTTCGAAATTAATCTAGAGCATACGGGATTGAAATATGATGTGGACATCCTTCTTTATTCATATGTACTCACTATGAAACGGTTTTACAAAATGTAGATTTTGAAGTCCTTTAGGGCTCTGCCCCACTGGACTTTAAAATTACTCAAGGGCATACGAGGTTGAAATTTGACGTGGACGTTCCTCTTTACTCATTTGTACTCACTAAGAAATGGTTTGCAAATATTGTTTTTGAAGTCCTTTTGGGCTCTGCCCCTCAGGACTTCAAAATTACTCTAGAGCATACGGGATTGAAATTTGATGTGGACGTTCTTCTTTAATCATACGTCCTCACTAAGAAACTTTTGTAGTAGGCTCCACCCTACTTTACTTCAAAACTACTCTAGAGCACACGGGGTTGAAATTTGACGTGGGATGTTCATCTTTACTCATAACGGAAACAGTTTTACAAATTATAGGTTTTAAAGCCCTTTAGGGCTCCGCCCCACTGGACTTCAAAAGTACTATAGAGCCTATGGGGTGAAGATTTGACATTACTGCTCCTCTTTGCTCATTGGTGCTTACTAAGAAAAGGTTTTCAAAAATGCAATGATCAGCTTACCCTTTTTCTTTGTTGAAATATAATTCTCAAAAAAGAAGATTTATTTGCTCTTTAAAGAGGTTTTATTACACGTAAAATAAATTCAATCACGGGTGAAGCCGTGACAGGCAACAGCTAGTGATAAATATAGGGAAAGAGTATGCTGCCACAAGGAACACTAAAAGTTTTTTTTTTACTAAAGGTTTTAGCATAAAAAAATTTATTTTGATCACATGAAGCCATGTACTAAGTTTCATCAATATCTGTCCATTGCTAAAGGGGTTTGCCTATTCTCCATATGATTAACATGGGAAAAGAGTATACTGGTTTTTTTGCCATGATAAGCACAAAAACTAAGATTTTTTACCATAAATGGATGAATCTGAACCAAATGAAGCTGAATACCAAGTTTCGTCCAAAAATATTGGTTAATGAGTGAAATATTAACACATCCTTATAAGATTAACATTGGAGCCCCAAAATACAGGGTGCGGCAAAAAAACCGACCCATTTTCTTTCGCGCACCGCTGAGCAACAGAACATCTGAGAGAGGTGGGGGTAGGATTGTTGGAACGCAAATTTTATGCCATTTTAGTTGTTATGGAGTATCGGTCGCTTGAAAAAGCTAGTTTTTTATCAAGACGTATTTCAATTTTGGTGGTTCAATCATTGCTACTCAGCGGCAGTTTCGTGCATTCTTTCAATCAGGTCAACATTTAGAATTCCGAATCCTAGCACAATTATGTGCAGTGGGTTACCAACTTAAGATCATCTTGTTTTGAGTTGAAAACGAAGCCAATAGGCCGTCCAAGGTGAGCGCGGACGCCAGAGAATATGGATGTAGTCCTCTCTGCTGTGTGGAAAACAGTCCTCGCCGGTCCGTTAGAACACAAGCTAGTGATTTCCTTGTGTCTACGCCAGAAGAATTTTGTTAAGATAATTGAACTATGTACACTAAATGCTATTTTAGGGATAGTATTCCAAACCCATCACATTGTTGTGGACACCCCGGGAATCGAACCGGTGACATCTTGAACCAGAGTCCAAGACGCCAACCGGTAGGCTAGCGAAATGCCTTGAACAAGGCTGACCATTCAAAAATTTTTGGTTCGATCTTCATCCCCATCCATACCAATTAATTGGCTATTGTTTAGTAATTAAAGCCCACTGACTATGCAAAGCAAAAAATTTTTGACAAACAAATGACTGATTTAAATGCTGATAAGAAATGTTAATGTGGACTGACGAGAAGCACAAAATACGCCCCGATAATGAAAACGTGTTATTTGACATGCTTAATGTAAACATGTAGGTTAGGCGACCACTACTCAATGACTACTGAAATGGCATAAAATTTGCTTTAAAATAAGCCCACCCCCACCACCCTCAGACGTCCTGTCGCTGAATGGTTCATAAAAGAAAATAGGTCGGGTTTTTTGCCGCACCCTGTGCAATTAACTGTCTTTAGACTTTTTAATATCTCGGTAACCAATGGAGATAGAGCAAAGCTTCAAAATACTAAATTGTGTGTTTTTTGAGCTAAATCCAATGGTCAACATAAAATTTTTAAATTAAAAAAATTACATATGAAAAATTAAAAAACCATTTTTGGGCTACGAAACCCCACAAAACTACCCCTTCCTGTAGGTCGATATGTCTGGTTTACAAACTCATCCGAATAAACATAGGATTACACATCTCTACCAAATTTTGTGATCGGACCGTTTTTACGAGAGTTATCGTGTCTAGGGACAGATACATATATAAATGTATACTAGTGGCTTGTAGGGGCAAAGCCCCTTGAACCGTTACCTCGCCTCCGCACCCAGCCTCACTACAACCAGGACCTGGAAGCGTGTCCCATGAGGAGGGGGGCAAGGAGGGGCTCACAACCTACAAGAGAAAACAAACAAACAATAGCGTGGATGGGGTCACTCCAATGAGACTAGTCTTTCCAGGCCAAGAAACCGAAAATTTATTTATTTTTTCTGCAACAATAACAGTCTATTGAATTGACATTTGAGAAAATTCCTCCTTAACCACAATGTTGAGAAGCTACATTTTTATTATTATTATTCAAGAAACCTTGACCTCTTTGTTAAGTCAGTGCAAGGGGGCCCCATGCTCAAAATTATTTTCCAAGATTGCAAAACATTTTCTTAAAACTAAATAACAACCATAGAATTACAAAACACAACAGGGAAAACAAATAAATTAATTAAATAAATAAACAAAAATATCATAGCCGGGTTTCCAATTAGTCCGTGGTGGGAGAGTCAGGTGCACCGTGCCGGAGTCCAGAGGGGCGGGGCGTGCCCTATGGAGGAACCTGAGCCGTCCCAGGCTCAGGTTCCTCCATGTGATGGTGTAGGTCGTCCTCAGGGACCTTGTGAAACAGGTGCACTCAACCGGAGTCCAGAATATATCAGCACAGTTTTAATTTATTATTAATTTATTATTATTATTTTTGTTCTTTTTAAAGAAGTACAGGCAGTGATAAAAGTAAACAAATCTAAATCAACTAAGTTTTTAACTATTTCTCCCATAAGTGCACTTCTTTTTGAAAATGACAATTTTTGCAAGTGTTGATTACATGTCCCTTTTGACTTTCTATACTTAGTTGAAACATCTGATTTAACAACCAGCAGTGATTAATGTAACAAGAAAAACAAGATGTAATCCGGCATAAAAAAATTACCGGTAGCCTACAAATAAATTTTCCAAGTTTGGACAGTATAAAAATATTTGGTCTTTTTAATAGGCCTAACCTAGTTTTACTTCAATAACTAGGTACTAGTGACTTAATGTATCAATTTGGTAACATTCTAAAGCATATAACAGTTAGTTGTCATAACAGAAAACAGGCCTACTTGAAAAATTTCGGCTTGACGGTACATTGCAGTCTTAAAATGCTAACAGTTTCTATAAATATTGATAGAATTTGATGGAAATTCTTTTAAAAGTTGTGGCAGAGGTTGAGGTTGTTCATAAAAGTCATTTGAATGCTTAAAAAGTATTTAGAGACTTTGTGGGTTCAAAGTTACCCGTCACTCAACTGGTGAACCAAAATTTTTACATATTTAAGGAGGACTATTTTCACTTTGGGGCAACATAAAAACCCCAAGTTATAGCCTAGTTGGGGACAAGAAATTTACTGCAGCAACCCAGCAAAACAAAAACATAGGACTCAGACGCCACAAACAAGAGCTGTGAGAGAATTAGGCTACCACCTGCGGTGTGGCCTATTTGACGCTGAACCGGGAACTGTTTTTCACAATTAAACTACAAATTACTGGGGACAGAACTTTTGCATGACACAGAAAACTACACTTACTACATTATTGACAACAATAAAAACACTCTTTTGGTTCAGCCAAAGGCCTTAGGCCTAAAGTGAAAAGTTTCAGAACAGGCCAAATGGCCCATTAGACTTCGTCTCACCGGGGGCCTATCCGAGCAGGGAAAAGTCTCATGGTCACAGACTTCTCTGAACTTGGAAAAATCATGAGAAAATCAAAAAGGGTGGTGCAAAGCTACTGGCCCTCAAAAATGAAACACGAGGTCGGAGCCTCATTGACACACCAAAGTTACTTGGAAACAATTACTGCTAACAGAAGAAAATGACACATACTCATTCGTCGAGTGGCACGAAGATTACGAAGACATACTTGAATTGTTAAATGAAAGAAGATAATAATACCCCCGTCGCAGCAGACCTGTGTACTCAGCGAATTTCCAATGGAATTTTGGTATATTTTCTATTTCCCCATAAAATCCATGGGGATGAGAGTATGTAGGTTTGCCGCCATATGGGTTTTGTTGGTAAATATAAGTTAAACCCTACCTAGTGATTGTACATACCAAATTTTATGAGGCTATGGTGTTCTTTTTATTTTCCCCATAAACCCCATAGGGGTGAGTACGTAGGTTTGCCGCCATATGGGTTTTCTAAGCAAACATAAGTTAAACGCTTCCTAATGAATGTACATACCAAATTTTATCAAGATATGTCAGTAAATAAGCAAGATAGAAGGTTTTGTTGATTTCCCATAAGAATAACATGGAAAACATACTTTTTGGATTTTCTCCATAACCATTTAAGCTAAGTAAAAAATTCAAAATACTAGATTGTTTGTTTTTTTTAAGCTCTTAAATGGTTTAAGTTAAAATTGTTGAATTTTCTAAATAAAAGTAAAAAAAGCCAAAAACCCATTTTTAACCCTTTTGAAACCCCATAAAACCCCGTTCCCATGGTCCGATCATTCTGGTTCGCGAACTCAACCTAGTAGACGCTGGCTTACACCCCTGTACCAAATTTCATCAAAATTGGAGGTTCCGTTCAAAAGTTATCGTGTTCACGGACACACATATATATATATACAGGGTGTCCAAAAAAAACCTTTACAAACTTTTCCAGGTTATTGCGCACGTCAAAATAAGCAATAAAGTTCCTATAAACATATGTCCTAAAATTCTTCGTTAACCCGCTAGCCGCCATTTTGTTTTTACACTAAATAATTTTTATTTCCGTAACGGATCATTGTATTAAGTTAATATTTGGCATGAACCTTCATTATAACAATACCCATTTTCAGTAAAAAAATTATTTTTTTCCAATGTGTATTTTCAAAATGGCGGCCATTTTAAAATTTTAAACTCAAATATCTCAAAAACGGTCAGTTTTATAAAAATGTTTCAAGAGACAAAAAAGTTGACGAATTAAATTATCTAAATATTGATACCAAGTTTGTAAGGATCCGACAACAAATAACGGAGTAATTGAGATTTTTCTCTTAAAGTAACCTAAATTCGCATTAATCATAGAGCAAAATCAGTGTTTTTCTGCAGGAAAACCACAATAACTCCGTTATTTGTTGTTGGATCCTTACAAACTTGGTATCAATATTTAGATAATTTAATTCGTCAACCTTTTTGTCTCTTGTAACATTTTTATAAAATTTACCGTTTTTGAGATATTTGAGTTAAAAATTTTAAAATGGCCGCCATTTTGAAAATACACATTGGAAAAAAATAATTTTTTTACTGAAAATGGGTATTGTTATAGTGAAGGTTCATGCCAAATATTAACTTAATACAATGATCCGTTACGGAAATAAAAATTATTTAGTGTAAAAAACAAAAGGCGGCTAGCGGGTTAACGAAGCATTTTAGGACATATGTTTACAGGAACTTTTTTGCTTATTTTGACGTGCGCAATAACCTGGAAAAGTTTGTAAAGGTTTTTTCTGGACACCCTGTATATGTTAATACTAACAATATGAACTCTAGTGACCCAAAATTCATAACCCAGTATTACCCGGGCCTTCACAAATTAAATAGAATTTTAAAATTATCCTTCCCCATTCTCCAGAACTCCCCAGATACTCAAAATTTATTTTCAAAAATCCCTAAAGTAATTTTCAAAAAACCCCCCAATCTCGAAGATATCTTGTCTAAACCCAAATTTAATGAATGTAATGAGGAAAAAAGAGAAGATGGTTCCGACAGAACAAAAATGAATACATGTCAACCTTGCCAAAAACCTAGATGCGGTACATGCAAAATGATGCTTGACTCTGATTCATTCATAAGTAGTACAACTGGAAAGACATATCCCATCAAGGGCAATATAGACTGTAATACAAGTAATGTTGTTTACCAGCTAACATGCAAGCACTGCACTAAAGAATATATCGGGCAAACCATCACGCCACTCAGAGTCCGCATGACAAACCATAGGTTTGATGTTGCTCATGGAAATAAAAACCGACCAATCTCAGCACATGCTGTAGAGCACAAAAAAGTAAACTTTGATGAATGTTATACTCTAAAAGGCATATACCACGCCAAGCCTGATCCTGACAAGAACACCAACATTCATCACTTAAGAAATGTGGAGATAGCACATCAACTAATTTTAAAATCTAGGCAACCGGACGGCTTGAACATTCGGTGATTTCTTTTAATAATTTGTTCTCTTTACCTTCATTTATATATTAATTTCAAAATCATCTGTTTTCTTACGTTTACCAACATTAGTTTGTTTTGTTTGTCTTAACCATTACCAGCTTAAGTTTTGAAAACGATGTATTTATTCGAAATATAAACTTTTATAGCTGGTAAATGTTTTCTCTTGTTTGATTATATTGAATATAATATATATATATATATATATATACATATATATCAATTTGAACTAACGGTGTTTTTGGCTTCTAGGGACCTCAAAACGAAAAAGTATCATGGTCCCGGGCTTAGGTCTTACCGTGACTACTACCGTAATAGCGTATTCCCTATAGGGAAATTCGCTAAAACATATTCATTGGATTCACTAGGATACGAAAACTATCTTCTAAGCAAGATCTGGTCTTCCTCGTGGCGACTAACTTATGAAAGGAAATCTTTTGACAGTTGTAAAATGCCACAGCAGATGAGCACATTCGGCAGGTGTGCCACCTGCATGAAACGAAATAAAAATAAAGTACTATAACAACAAACTATTTTATCTTTCTCACAGAAATGCGATGCTCGCATGGTGGACAGCGTCACGGCTCACCCTAAAAATCATAATGGTGATGTTGTCTCCAGGCCCGGATTAACACTTTTTGACGCCCTAGGCCAAAGGTCACAATTACGCCCCCTCCCCCCCGAAAACAACAAACAAAAAACAATCCGATACAAGTTGACTTATTTTAATTCTAATTACTTAGGCTATAGTATAAAATCACAGAACTATTAAAGGACAATGATGATTGGTATTTTCGTCACTTTACTCCGAGGACGTATTGGAAACAAATAACGGAGTTATTGTGATTTTTCTGCTGAAAAAGAATGATTTTGCATTAAAATTAATGCAAATTTATGTTATTTTAAGAGAAAAATCGCAATAACTCCGTTATTTGTTGTCATATCCTTACAAACTTGGTATCCTTAGTTACGTAATTTCATTAGTCAATTTTTTAGTTTATAGTAAAAATTTTTAAAAACTTACCGTTTTTTAAGATATTTGACCTTACAAATTTAAAATGGCCGCCATTTTAAAAATACACATCGGAAAATAATAAATATTTTCTCTGGAAATAGACATTGGTGTGATAAAGATCCATGCCAAAACTGAACTCAATACAACCATCCGTTGTGGAAATAAAAAATTAGGCCTAATATGTGTAAAAAACAAAATTTTGGCTGTGAGGGTAACTGGCGGCATTTGGACTTTATTACTATGATTTTCATATTTGTTTATGGTCCAGGAACAATGGCCTAAAATGTTGGCAGGGAATTCTGAACCACACAGTATAATTGTAATACAGAAATAAATTTAAATCCAGGGCAAATGAACAATGTCAAGGCAAACCTTACAAGGCCACAGTCAAGGCAAAGGGGCGCTATTTACCGTGATTGAGGGGAATTGAGCGCTTGTCGGTGGCGCTCTTTACCGCTGACCACAGGCGCTATTTATGCGTATTGGGGGCGCTCTTTACAGTCGATCAGGGGCGCTCTTTACCGGCGGTCGGAGGCTTGATTTAACTCTGATCAAGAGAGATATTTACCGTCGATTACAGGGCGATGTTTACCGCCAGTCGGGAGTGATGTTCTTGACCGCTAATCAGGGAGACTTTACGGCACATTAGTGGCGCTCGTTCCCACCGCGAAGGAGCCCCTTAGGTCCAGAGGGTCCTCTAGTCGCTTGAATAATTCTTTCTTCTTTCTATTTAGCCGAATATTCTATTTACTCTTGTTATTAAAGAATTCAATGTGAAAACCCCAAAATTAAATTATATTTACAGTTAAATAGTTTTTTGACTGAAACATAGTATTAAAAAGGCTGTTTGACCCCCCCCTCTCGGCTGATGCCCTAGGCCATGGCCTAGGTTGGCCTAGTGGATAATCCGGGCCTGGTTGTCTCCACAAATAAGTTTCAATTTATCACCTCATTGCAGTATTACTGTATTTTTCTCAAGCTGCAGTGAGAATTTACACGTTTGGATTTTCTAATAAAATATTTCCTAATCTTGACAAAACTTTGTGGCGGATTCAAATCAGTAATTTAACAATAATTTCCCCTGTATTAAAATACAGTAGTCTATTTTGAGGAATAAAGAAAAATTGTTGCACTATTAAACTACCGTACTCAGTAAAAATAGTTTTGACCTTAACTGTCATGATGAGTTTGTAACCCAAGTAAATAAAATAGTTTACTGTAATACAACATAAGCCCATCAATACTATAAACTCCTTCACTCTGGACCCCTGTACCCCCCATTCCCCCCACACTCGCCGTGTTCCCATGCCTTCCCATGCCACCATTCACCTCTCCTTACTCGTGTTTCCTGTACCCCCTGTGCCCCCGGGGCCCGAGTACCCCCCTGCTCCCTTACCCCCCCCCCTCCATGCCCCTGTGACCCCCATTCTCGTGTGCCCACATGCACGCAGTTCTTCCCCGTGGGCCTTGTGCCCTCTATGTTCCACATTCCTCCCCCGTGCTCCTCCCATGCCCAACCACCTTCCGTTCCACCGACACCTCTAGTACCCCTAGTACCCCCATTCCCATGCCTCTATACCCCTGTGCCCCTGACAACCCTCGTGTCTATGCTCCCACACCCACGGTACTCCCATGCCCACATGCCCACCGTTCTTCAGCGTGGTCCCCATACCCTCTATGTCCCCCAAGGCTCTCCCGTGACCCCATGCCCATGCCCCCTGTCCCCCGTGCCAATGACGCCCCTAGTGCCCACTGTGCCTTCCCACCCCCGCGCCACCATGTGCCCCCGTGTCCCCCATGCTTCCGTGCCCCATGCCCAACGTTCCTCCCCTTACCCTCCGTGCCACCTACGTCCCTCGTGCTTTGATAGTTGTCAATTTTGTCTGTTCGTCAAAGAAGTGGAACATTGATTGATGTGTTGTTAGTTTTCGCTTATCTTGCTTATTTACATGAAAAGCTCCCATCCTTTATGGATTAACGGGCGTTTATTGTTTCCCTACGACATACGTAAAGGGAGAAGCCAAATGGATGAAACCAAAACAAAATATTCCTCATACGGAGGTTATCCAATATTAGTAGTTTACACACAATGATTCAGTTGAAAATAAACAAACACTCAACCAAACAATTTAACTCTAACTACTAAATAGCCAATATAAAAGCAGTAACGTAATAACTAAACGACATTCACTGAGTAAAGACACTTAACCATTACATCAACCATGCCACATATAAGCCAATTTTAATTTTGGCATATTCAGCATAAAAAATCATTTTACTCCTGTTTCCTTAATGAGTTTTCCTCAAAGATGATAAAGCACTGCTCTCAAGAACTCATCCCACCTCCAGTTAGCCTTATAAATAAATCATTTAGAGAAGGCAAATTCCCGTCTGCCATAAAAGTCAGTAAGGTATACCCCAAACACAATAAAGGACCAACTAAATATGCTCAAAACTACAGGCCTATCCCTCTCATCTCCACCTTCTCCAAAATCCTAGAAAAGATTGTTCTGGCTAGATTAATGGCCCATCTCACTCATTACAATCTCTTAACCGCCCACCAGCATGGCTTTCGAAAAAATAAGTCCACATCCACAGCTATAATAGCACTAACTGAGCATGTCTTTGACCAAATAGAAAACAAACAATACACTTCTGCCATCTTCTTAGACTACAGCAAGGCTTTTGACTGCCTGGGTCACGACCTGATATGCAGGAAACTTGAAAGACTAGGAATAAACAACTCAGCCCTAAAATGGTTTAAAAGCTACCTAACAGGGCGCTTCCAAATTGTGTAACTACAAGACTTATCAAACGAAGTTACAATAAACTGCAGATCTACAAAAAGTGAGCTGACAAGAGGAGTCCCGCAAGGCTCTGTATTAGGCCCAGTTCTGTTCATCATACTCACCAGCGACTTCCCTAAGCAAATTGCGAGCGAAAATGCCATTGCAATCATGTACGCAGACGACACAACAATTCTACTCAACGACAACACACCACAGGACCTCTACCTTAACTCAAAATCAGTCTTAAACAAAGCAATTGTTTATTCAAAGAACAATGACCTAGCAATCAACCCCTCCAAAACCACATCTCTAAATTTCAGTAAGAAAAAAGAAATAGTCCCTCAAATAAAGGATGTAACAATAGAAACCAATACAAAATTCCTGGGTGTTATACTTGACAATAAATTATCATAGACAGAGCACATAGAACCATCTGTGCAAAAAAATCAGTACTGGAATCTATGTTGTCCGAAGAATAAACTACATAGGTGGACTCTCTTCGGGTAAGACAGCTTACTTCGCCCTGGTAGAATCACATCTTAGATATGGCCTGACAGTGTGGGGAGGAACCTCAGCACACAACATGAACCGAATCCTTGTTCTTCGGAAGAAAGCCATAAGAACTCTAGCTAACCTTGACCCTCTACAGACTTGCAGACCAGCTTTCATCAACCTGGGAATACTCACAGTGGTGGCTCTCTACATACTTCAAACCGTAATGTATGTAGATGAAATAAACCCTCCAAGAAACCACAATCTACACCATTACAAAACTCGTCATGGCTCCAAGCTCGTCCTCCCGGTACACCGTACTACTCTGTGGGAGAAAAAACCTTCCTATGCCAACTGTAAACTGAAGAACCACCTTCCGGACCGCCTGAGAAACCTGACTGGCAATAAGCTGCACGAGGAACTAAAGAAGTGGCTAGTTGAAAGACCCTACTATTAACTAAAGGAATTTTTTAAAGACACTGAAAAATAACTTGTATTTTATGTATTTTTGACACTATTGTAATTCTTAATGAATGCACAATAAAGAAATTTGTATTGAATTGTATGACATGGGGTCACAAAGATGAAATCTTCTGTGATTCCGTAATCTATTCATGACTATATTAGTGTTCTCATTTTTTATAGTGCATTGCCAATTTAAAAAAAAGTTATAATATGGTTATCTTAACTCAAAACATCTGCTCAGTAACCAGCTAAGTTTATGATTAAAAAAATACACTGGAACCACACTGTTTAATCACACGTGTAGATCTAAAAATCTTCTTCCCATTAGATTAACATTGGAACTTCAAGGTCCAATGGGGCGAAGCCCGTGTAACTTTGATAATTCTGGTACTTTTCCTTGCATCCTTGGCCCTCAAGCTTTAAAATGAGCCAGCATATGTTATCCTATATTTCTTCTAACTCTAGATATTTCGTGGGGACCGATTCACTTACAAAATTATATATATAGAATTTAAATTAAATATTTAAATTTAATTTAAAATATTTTTTAAATTTTTTTTATATATAAAAATATTATATATAAAAATTTTATGACTAATATTTTTGGTCTCTGGGCACATAAAAACAAAAAAGTAACATGGTCCCCTGCTTACGTCTTACCATGAGTAGAAATCCCTATGGAAAATTCTCTAAACGATACTGATTGCGTAATAATTTACTCAAACCTGACACAGGACAAAATAATGCATAAAACGTAATCAGTATTGATAAAAATGCACCAATACGGTTTTTTTATTACCCCACCCCCCGTTCAAATGGAGGGCATTCCATACACCTGCCCCCTATACAACCCCGGTGTTCCATAGCTCCGGTAGTTTTTATTTTAGAATTTAAGCCCTGCAACCAAGAAATCCTGGAAAACCAGGAATTGTACTTAAATTTATTTTTGCCATGAAATGTTCAGGAAATATAGTTAATTTTTTGGAATTTGGCTTGTGTCCTTAAATTTTAGTCGGTATTTTAAGCATGTTGCAAGTTGCATTCAATTGCACTGTAACATGAATATTGACTAAACAAATTTCCTTTATATTTTTCTTTTCTTACTGATTATTTTACAATTTTTTCATCACACCCTTGCGATAAACGTTTTCAGAACAGTCAGCTGTGACCGTCTTGTTTATAATTAAGTTGAAAGAATAATTTTGCTACTGTAAAATTTTCGACTTTTAGAGTCATCAAATTGTAACACAGCACCTCAAAGTAGACCGTCTTCACTCACTGTCAATATTTGGCTCTCCTAATCAAAATATGTGTTTTCGTCAAACAAATCAGATATTTTGTAATCACCGTGACATTTTAGAGAGAATGTTTCACTTTTTTTCTCATTTAGTTGTAATGTTTTGAACATGCCGCTATAGTCTCCATTCTGCGAGACGAAGGTCTTCAATTTGAACTCCCTCATATCACTCTGCAACCTGTGAAATGCCCATTTTTTCCAGGAAAATACCATTTACAGAATACCAACACTTTGTAGACTGCCACACATTAAATTTTAATCAATATGTCATCTGCAAAATTATAAATTAACATGGTCGCGGGTTTAGGTCTTATTGTGACTAGTACCGCAATAGCGTATTATCTGTAGGGAAATTAGCTAATACCTCTGTTTCTTGAACTATGTTAAACTCTAAGAAACATTGTAGTCCTGTGAATTTCAAGTATGTGAGAGCAGAACCGGCCTTAGCCTGTGCAGGGCCCAGTGCAAACCTCCAGTGCGGGGCTCACCAAACTACCCCCTCCCCTCCTACGCAACATTTATTCTACCTTTTCAAAGCCCTTTAAAAAATGGAATTTTCTTTTCCAAATTCTAAAAAAAACCTCGATAAAATATTGTGTGTGAGTGAATATAAAATCAAATAAGAAATTTATTACTAAACATTGTAGACAATTTGATTCATTAATCAAAAGCATATAATAAATGGGAATACATTTTTTAGTTATCATGTACAAGTATATTGAAAATTGAAAAATTTGTAAAAGGCAACATATAAGATTATTTTGGAAACTGGCAATAAAAATAAAGTGTATAATCGCAATGAATTTGTATATTATTATCCTTATAAGTTAAAACTAAATAAATAAAAAAATTGATTATAAAAAATTTGCGATCGTTATAAACTGTATACAAATTTTTGAAATTTGCAATGCTGTCAACACGAATTTGTACCGGAAATGCAAGGAGTGTGAAGTAAGTTAGACAGAATCAACGAGGTTAACTATAGAGTGCTCTACAGAAAGGGAAAAGTGTCCGGTTGAATGACGCCATTTTACCCACGATTCCCGCCGTTTCCTTGGTAACCAGTCCTTTGTTTACACTTTCCCATTTGTTATTTGCCATATTACCCACACCTATCCGATGTTTCTATGGTAACCAAACTCAATAGCCTGTTCATAGACCATCAAATGAAAGTGGTGTAAAAAAAAAAAAAAAAAAAAAAAAAAAAAACAACAAATAATCAGATGTTTTAAAAGTATAAACTGTGATTTTTGAATCTGGTTGCGACCAATCAGAATAGCTAAAACTGGTAACCCAGGAAACTCATGTAAAGTGTGGGATGGTTGCTAAGGAAACGGCGGAAATTATGGGTAAAAGGGCGCAAGTCAACAGGTGACAAAAATTAACATGTGTTGAGCACTATCTATTTAATCTCGTTGGACAGAATGTAAACAACATGTGGCGTACACCATGTCATGTAATCATTAGTACAGATATCGCAGAATATCTTGGCCTCTGACATACTCCACTTCTGGATTTAAATTGTTAAACGTATGGTACTAAAATCAGTCTGCGACAATCTTCAGTTTCTTCGCTCTACTCCAATTATTTGAACTGTAAACGGTCGTCACAGGCCAAGATATTCCGTGTTATCTGTACTACTAACCTGTATGTATTTCTTCCTCTTCAAAATGACATTTCTTTCGACTAGTAATGATGATTTGATTTGTTGTAAAATAATTAATTCTATTTATATTACAAACAAATTGCTTTATTCAAACTACAAAGTAACTATAATACATTCTAGTTGTTAAATTCCAAAACATAAACAATAACAGTAAACATTAACCATGTGATTAATATATAACATGTGATTATTATCTAGACCACAGGACATCTCCCCCTTTAAATTTCTTCTATCAATCTTCTAGGAGGTCTTGAGCCTCTAACTGGGCTTGGGTTGGGAATTTCTTGTGGCCTCGGATCAGAAACATTATGTTGACTATTGTTGTTATCTATGTTTGAACCATTATTGTTGGTTGCTGGTGAAAACATAGGAAACATGAATCTTGAGTTTCTTATATATTTCCCTCTATTTGTCTCCACTTCATATTTACGGTTGTCCATCTTTTTATTAGCGAATTTCCCTATAGGGAATACGCTATTACGGTAGTAGTCATGGTAAGACCTAAGCCCGGGACCATGATACTTTTTCGTTTTGAGGTCCCTAGAAGCCAAAAACACCGTTCGTTCAAATTGATATATATTTATATTTATCTATATATATATCTATGTGTCCGTGAACACGATAACTTTTAAACGGAACCTCCGATTTTGATGAAATTTGGTACAGGGGTGTAAGCCAGCATCTACTAGGTTGAGTTCACGAACCAGAATGATCGGACCATTGGAACGAAGTTTTATGGGGTTTCAAAAGGGTTAAAAATGGGTTTTTGGCATTTTTTGACCTTAATTTTTAAAATTCTACAATTTTATCTGAAACCATTTAAAAGAGCTTAAAAAAAAACAATTTGGTATTTTGAATTTTTATCTTAGCATAACTGGTTACGGGGAAAATCAAAAAATGTGTTTTCCATGTTATTCTTATGGGAAATCAAGAAAAGCCTATATCTTGCTTATTTATTGACATAACTTAATCAAATTTGGTATGTACATTATCTAGATAAGGTTTAACTTATACTTGCCTACAAAACCCATATGGCGGCAAACCTACATACTCACCCCCATGGGGTTTATGGGGAAAATGAACAGAACACCATAACCTTATAAAATTTGGTATGTACAATCACTAGGTAGGATTTAACTTATATTTACCAACTAAACCCATAATATGGCGGCAAACCTACATACTCTTATCCCCATGTATTTTATGGGGAAATAGAAAATTACCGAAATTCCATTGGAAATTCGCTGAGTACGCAGGTCTGCTGCGACGGGGGTATTTATGATTCCCTCTTCTTTTCTATCTGACACCCATACCTTAGTATTAGGACATAAATCTTTCTCTTGTGTGACTCTATGTCTTCTGTTGTATTGGAGTTCTTGTCTTCTCTTTTCTTTCTTTTGACTGAATCTGTATTGGTTATGATTTGGGAGTGCTGGTTTTCACAGAGACTTGTTCATCGGTAAAGTTGATCGCAAATTCCTTCCCATCAAAAGCTGGGAAGGGCTATAACCACCTTCTTTAGGTGTTGTGTTGTAAGCTAACAACCCTAAATGTCTGTCTTGACATTTTTTTAGGATGTTTTTAAATATTTTCACTCCACTTTCAGCTTGTCCATTACTTTGGTGATGATATGGCGAGCTATTTTCAACTGAAAAATCATATGATGTTTTAAATTTTTTCCATTCTTCGGAAAGGAATTGAACACCTGAATCCGCTCTAATCGACTCTGGAATACCATGATTTTCAAATGATGTCTTTAGAGCTTTGATCGTCTGATTAGTAGAAATATTGGTTAGCTGAGTTACATCAATAAATTGTGAATAATAGTCCATAAGCACGATATATTTCTCATTGTTCCATTCACAAAAATCAACACCAATTTTCTGCCATGGTCGGTCTGGAACATCTGTTGGAATCATCGGATGATGTGGTAATTTCCGTTCGGAAATGCACTGTGGGCAATATGTAACTTTTTGTTCAATATGATGATTTATTTTTGGCCACCACACTGACATTTTTGCCCTCTCTCTGCACCTACTGATACCTTGATGACCTTGGTGAATTAAGTCTAGTATTTCCTTTCTCATAGTAGGCGGTATCACTATTCAATTGGCTCTCATTATCATATCTCCATTAATTGATAATTCAGATTGATAATCCCAGTATTCTCTTAAGTTGTCACAAATTAATTTTTTAAATTTCGGCCATCCTGATTGTATTACTCGTAATAACTCACTCATTTCCTCCTTTTGACATCTGATAATTTCCTTAATTTTATTGTTTGATGCAGGAATTACATCCACCAACGATCTCACGTAAGCTTCTGCTTCTTCTGAGAGTTTATCCAAGTCTTCATCCTGAATCTCTCTAGTCGGAGCTCTTGATAGGGTGTCTGCTGTCATTATTTGTTTCCCAGGAACCCAAATTGTGTTATACGAAAATCTCATAAGCCTCATCTTAAATCGCCGAACTCTTAATGGAAGTTCGTCTAAGCCCTTGTTACTTAAGAGAGGAATTAGAGGTTTGTGATCAGTTTGTATTTCAAATTTCATCCCTGTTATGAAGTTCCTGAACCGTTCACATGCCCAAACAATTGCATATGCTTCCTTTGCTATTTGAGCATACTTTTTCTGTGTTTCTGACAGACTCTTGGATGCAAAAGCAACTGGTTTTAAATGTCCTTCATGTTCTTGAAGAAGTACGGCTCCTAACCCATAAGCAGATGAGTCCGCTGATATTACTGTTCGTCTCTTCAAGTGGAATGGCTTTAAAGTTGGCGTGTTTTGTAGCATTCGTATTGCTGTTCTAAATGAGTCTTCCTGACTTTGACCCCACACAAAAGCTTTGTCCTTTTTGAGTAGTTCTCTTAGCAGTTGCACTATATCAGCTAGATTTTGAATAAATTTACCCACATGATTCAGCATTCCCAAAAATCTTCTAACACTAGCTACATCATTAGGTGTTGGGAAATTAATTATGGCCTCTATGTGTTTCGGATCCGCTTGAATTACACCTGATGATATAATGTGACCTAAAAAGGAAATTCTTGTTTTCCCTATTTCACACTTGTCATTCAAAGTTACTCCTTCTTCTTGTAAAACTTTTAAAACTTTATGAAGTCTGATATCATGTTCAGTTTTGCTGTCACCTGTTATTAGAATATCATCCATGTAACATAAAACTCCCGGTATGTCTCCTAGGATCTTTTTCATGCGGTTGCAAAACATCTCAGGGGCAGTAGAAATCCCAAAAGGTAGTCTTTTGAAGCAATATCTACCAAAAGGAGTTATAAATGTTGTAAGTTTTGCAGAACTATTGTCTAATGGTATCTGCCAAAAACCTGAGTTTGCATCTAGTTTGGAATAAAAATTAGAATTTCCTAAAACTTCCTAATAGATCTTCTACAGTATTAAAAATCATGGGTTCTCTTTGTAAGAAAATGTTTAAAGCTGAGGGGTCAATGCATATTCTTACACTACCATTAGGTTTAGGACGTACCACCATTGGATGACACCATTCAGTGGGTCCATGGACTTCTTCGATGATATTTGCTTCCACCATTCGTTGAAGTTCTTTTTTCACCTTTTCTTGGAGGGGTATGGGAACATTTCTCGGTGTTTTCAAAGCCATTGGAATCGCGTTTGGTTTAAGTTTCAATTGAGCATAACTTTTCATTTTTCCAATACCATCAAACAATCTTGGATATTTTACCTTGATTTCTTGAAGACCTTTATTGTCAGTTTTACCCCTCTTAGTACTCTCTTTATTTTTACCTTCATTTTCTATTCCCCTGATTACCCTTAGAAATCCTAATGCTGCAATAGCTGGTTTTCCTAACAGCGCTTCTTCTTGCTTGTCTATCACATATATAGTTTGAACTGTCACTTTGTTCTTGTATTTAATCGACCCTTCGAACTTCCCTAAAATTGTTAAGAACTTCCCACCAGGGGTTTTTAAAGCCACGTTAGATTTAGTTAAAAGTTTGTCTTTTGCCGTTTTGGGGGGTACTATCGTTACGTCTGCCCCACTGTCAATCTTAAAATGTTCCAGTTTTCCATCGAGCTTCAAATCAATTTCAAAGTCGTTAGCACAGTGTCTCCTTGTAGCTTCTTTTATTTTTTTAACGTCTGTTCTATTAATGTAATACTCTTCACTTTAATCTGTCACTTCTATTTGGTTAAGTTTCCGGTTTCTATTTTGATTCTTGGCTAACCTTTTTCTGCACATGCGACTAAAATGACCCCTAAAACCACAGTAGTGAAACTCTTCATTGGTCGCTGGACACTCATCTTTGGGGTGTTTTGTTCTCCCACAATAAGAACAGTTTGTCGAGATATTAATATTTTCCTTGTCTCTTATTCTGACGTCTTCTGATTTGCTGTTTCTGTTCAAATAAGAGTTATTTGTGGCCCTAGCCTTACCTTGTTGTGTATTACCTTTTATATTATTAACATCTTCTGAACATAGCTCTTTCTCAGGTAGCTTATTAGCCATGCTGGTTTGTTGTCTCTTTATCATTTCACTTTGTTTCAATCTATTTATTGTTTCTTGTAGCTTTAGGTGTGGCAACATTTGCAATTGTTCTGATAGCACTTTATCTTTTATAACAACAATGAGTTTATCCCTAATAAGACTTTCTCTTAGATCTTTAAAATCACATGTCGAAGCAAGTGTATGCACGTCTGTTATGAAGCTAGACACAGTTTCATTGTCTCTTTGAACTCTCATATTGAATTTTGCTCTTTCATAAATGATATTTACTTTTGGACTGAAGTAACTAGTAAGTTTCTTTACTGTCTTATCATAGTCTTTTTCGTCTTCATCAGTTATATCTGCAGCTAATAATACATTTTCACTATCTTTGCCCATCGATATGATAAGAAAGTTTACTTGTTTTTTTCCTTCTACTTGATCTAAATAGAAAGTTTACTTGTTTTTTTCCTTCTACTTGATCTAAATTTGTCGCGATTCTGTATCTATCAAACCTTTTAATCCAGTGGGACCATTCTTCTGGTTTGAATGAGAATGGTTCTATGAATCCCAATCTTGCTGAATGTTGTGCCGGTTTCCCTTTTTTGTCTGGGTCTGTTTCTTCTGAATCTGACATTGATACAGTATGAATTATCTAACAAATATAAATATCTAATAGTTCTTGACCGCCGCCACCATGTTGTAAAATAATTAATTCTATTTATATGACAAACAAATTGCTTTATTCAAACTACAAAGTAACTAAAATACATTCTAGTTGTTAAATTCCAAAACATAAACAATAACAGTAAACATTAACCATGTGATTAATATCTAGACCACAGGTCTAGTGATTGATATGCTAAAAATACCCCCGTCGCAGCAGACCTGCGTACCCAGCGAATTTCCAAAGGAATTTCTTATTTTGTATTTTATCCATAAACACCATAGAAATGAGTATGTAGGTTTGCTGCCAAGTGATTTTGTTAAAAAAATGTTAGTTGTTAGGAGATGTAATGATAAGGTAAGGTAAATTATCAATATTCGGCACTTTTTAATTTTTCCCATAAACCCTATGGGGGTGAGTATGCAGGTTTGCTGCCACATGGGTGTTGTATGCAAATATCAGTTAAAACCTACCTAATGAATGAACATACCAAATTTTTCCAAGTTATGTGAATAAATATGTGAGATAGAGGGTTTTGTTAATTCCCAATAAAAATAACATGGAAAACCTATTTTTGGATTTTCTCAGTAATCTGTTAAGCCAAATTCAAAATTCAAAATACTAAATTGTTTGTTTTTTAAGCTCTTTTAAATGGTCTTAGTTAAAGGTGTTGAATTCTGAAAATTGAGGTCCAAAAATGCCAAAAACCCATTTTTTATCCCTTTTAAACCCCATAAAACCCCGTTCCTGTAACCCTCGCGAACTCATGAAACTAGACCTGGTCTTACACCTTTGTACCAAATTTCATAATACCCCCGTCGCAGCAGACCTACGTACTCTGCGAATTTTCACAGAATTATTGTTTAACATCAAAGAACTCTGTGGCTATATATATCTTATATAATTGATAATCTTTACAAGGAAATATAATTTAGTGGCGTTATATTTCGCCCTGAGTAAATTATTTTTATTTAATAATTTATATATTAATATTTATATTGCAATAAATGACTTTTTTAACCATAATAGAAATGCATATCCATGCAAAAGGAATCATATATACAAAATATTTCCAGGTTGTTCGGAAACACCCTGTATATTTTAAACGGCGAATGTCAATTTTTTGCAACTTATTAGTACCTTTTGTTAACATATGTTTTCAGTAAAAAATTTCAAGTATAGCCTAACATATCTAAAACAGTTCTGTGAGATAAATACTTAGGCCTACTTATAAAAAAATTATGTCAACGAATTTCAAAAATTTAAACCAACAATCTAATTTTATGGACATCTGCAAAATACATACTTGTTTAAAATTATTTTCAAGCACATAAAATGTGATTTTAAATCATTAATCATAATTTTATTAGTTGTGCAGGTCTGTCAGATGAACAATCTATCTTCTTATTTCTATAAGGGTTTCGTCTGTTACGGGTGCGCTCTACCTCGGCGTCAAAATCGTTGAGCGAGACTGTTAACTGCCGCTATACACGGAAACTCACATTTTAGAAAATATATGACGGGTGATTTTAAATTTTGTTACTTTAATGCTTTTTTTGGTTTCAGTGCGAAATCGATCGGTGGTCTAATAACGATGTTTTTGAAATTGCAGACCTTTTGCATCTCCCTTCTTGCATCGTTATCTATAAACTTTTTACCAATCTTATTGCAGATTCTTGTTCTTAAGATTATATTGTACTCGTGTATCGTCTTATTTTTTCTAAAAAAATTGTTTTTAATACATTAAAACTTGATACAAAAACGCTTATTTCAACATTATTAGCAAGCACCCTGCTTAGTAATTTAAATTAATATCGAAATTTTAAGACGATAGCGGAGTACAAAATTATATTACGAAAAGAATGACACCAAAATATTTTTAATCGGTTTACAACTGGGGCGACAAACACGGAGATTCTAAACCCTTGCATCCGCGCGCGGCAGATGGGTAGAGCGCACCCTTAAGTCCCTTTTTCTCTCGACCTACTGAAACGATTTTCAAGATTGAGTTGTCATTTTAAATCTTAGGATATAGAGATTAGGATTTTAATTCTATATATGTAATATTATTTATAATAACCTACAGTGCTTGACCATGACTCGCTACTATTTTTGTTAGACGGATTGGCTGTATTAAACGGAATATAGGTCATTAGATGTGATTTGATCTCTACTAATAAATGGATAAGTTATTTTAAATTAATAATAAAAAAAATAATTTAAAATTAAATATTTTGAAATAAGTTTTCTAAAATTAATTGAGTACCGTATGTTAAATGTTAACGATTTCAAATTCATTTAAACTTATTTTAAATGATTTCAATAATTTTTATAATAACAATTTTATGATAAGCAAATGATTGAAAAGTCATTTGAAACAAGTGTTAAATCAGTTTAAAGATGTTGCACTGTTTACGAGTAAATTATATCATTTAAAGTTATTTTTAAAGTACTTGGCAATGATGTAAAATCATTTTCTATTTTATAGATTTTCAATGAATTTTATTTATTTTAAACTATTAAAAATTGTCCCAAGAGATCATTTAAGTTATTAATTGTTCATTTCACAGAACTGTACAATCACTTTCAACTTATTTGAAATAAATACTGTAGGCCTTTTCATGATAATTAATACCTTTATTTAACACACTAAAACAAGAAAAAACGGGGATTACTTCTTTTTATTAATATCTAATGGAGCAGAAAATTCATATTTAACTCTGTCTCCAGCACAGATGATATTAGGTGTCTCTAATATTTCAATTACATCAGATAAGCTGATCGTGCTGATGTCCCCTTCATCAGCTTTAAAAAGTCTTTTGGAATTATCAACTGACTTCAGACACATAATTGTAATTTCGTTGTCCATGTAGATTTCTTGAACTACTGCTACATATCTGTAATCAGTAGTACTCTTCTTGCTGTAGTTCCGGAACTTCACCAATATATAATCACTTGGTTTTACCAATAGAGGTACAGGCTCCATCGGTGAATCTGTAGAGGCCAATGCAGGAGTTACTAGTGGTGTAATGCCCTCGAAGTCACAAATTTCTTCAGAAGATGAACTAAAATTTAAATTGTCACTACTTCCACTGCTTTCCCAATCTTAACTCTCTTCACTGTCTGATGATTCTATGAAGCTTTTCTTTTGTCTTTTTACTTGAGGTTTTGACTCTTTAGCAGGTTTCTTTTGTTTTACTTTCTTTGGGACTTTGGACACATTCTTCTTTGCGTTTTCTTTCGGTTCCTTTTTAATCTTTATTACAGGCTTCTTCCCTTCTTTGGACTTCTTTATTTCTTCTAAGAAACATTCTGTAGTTATAACTTGAGCTTTAGGGGTTACTTGTTTCCTTGGTTTCGTTACATTGCTAGATTTTCCAACTTTCTTCAACAATAGTTCTTCAAAACTACGGTTTGGGGTCAACTGCCCTGACGATAAAACGGTACATGATGCTGTGTCCTGATTAGAAATAGGAGATTGTGTATGTGGCATATTAGATATAGATGCTTCAGATTGCTTGTTTTTGGAAGTCGATGGTTGAATAAGCAAGTCATCGGAAGTTAGTGTGCTTGGTTGGCTTAGGCTGGATTGCTGATTGTCGTCACTGGTGTTGGTGTTGGTTTTCTTTGATTGGCTCTTATACCTTTCCAACTTCAACGGATCCAACCTTTCCTCAGGATATTTATTTCTGTTAGTAGGATGGATACCTGTGCTTTCAAAGCCTTTCTTGATATTTTCTTCTGATAAGGCACCATTCCATATCTCACAAAGTGTGTCCACAAATTCGGGTTTAGTCATTTCTCTTTGGTTAAGTCTTTGCCATTGTATTAGTTTCTGATTCCAGGCACTTTTTAGAGGACGGAATGCACATTTGTCGAGGGGTTGAAGATGAAGAAGATCTGTAGTGTGGGATGGCAACTTAATTATTGTAATCTTCTCTGTTATGGCTTTCTCGATGGTTCCGGGCTCCAAATGACTGGTATGGCCAGTATCTTCAAAAAATAAGTAATTGAATTCAATTACTATTCAGTATCGAAAATAAGTAATAGAGGTCTCTCTTTAACTACTGTGCAAAAATGTTCAAAATAAGCATTAAAAATGTCTGCATTAATATATCCTCTTTTAGATACGGCATATAGAGTCCCAGGAAGATCGTGTTCACCTCTCCACGTAGTCCACAGCTTTTCCCCTTTGTATATTATCATTGGAGGCAAAACAGCCCCAGCTGCTAAGCAACAAGCCATTACACTAATATTTTCTTTCCCGGAACCCATTATTGTCCGGTGCACTTTTTGTTTTGTTGGTACAACACCTTTTACTCCTTTCGGATCTAACGAAACCCCAGTCTCATCCAAATTCCCAATGTGATTAGGCTTTTCTTTTATCTTCAAGTCATTTACGGTGAATTCAATTAAATCATCAAATCCATAAATTAAAAATGGATCTGATGTGTTTTTTCTTCTAGCTTGTTCGAGGGCTTCTAAATTTTTTAGCTTCAGACGATGTCTTCCGCAAAAGTCTCTGAACCAGTCACTACGCGGTCGACTATTTTTGAATGGCATTCTGATTTCATTGACTTCAACATATTCTCTCACAACTTCAATCACATCTTTTCTTGACAAAGCGAATCCCCACTTTGACATAATAGATATATATTTAACTAGTTCCTCTTCTTGTTTATGGGTAAGTGCAGTCTTTCGACCTCTAATTTTGTTATGACCTTTCAGCACTAGTCGGCCTAGAGTACTCTTGCATATTTTATATTTCTCGGCAACAGTTCTTATACTTTTTTTTCTAATTTAACCTCGTTAACAGCTTTTTCAAGCACCTCCTTGGAATACTTAGGTTATTTTTTTTATAGTGTCGCACCATTTTAAGTTTCTAGTTCTATAAATTATCATTTATCAACATAAAAGCCTGAAAAAAATAATAGCCATTAAAATAATGTAAAAAATAATTAAAATTTAGTAAAAGAATATGTCCCATAATTACCCCTCTAGAATTTTATTAAATATTACATACCCTATTAATGGTAGGACTCAAGTTTAAGCACCATTTTGTTGCCAAAGAAATTGTCTATCTAATTATATAAAAATTATATGAGTTCAAAAATTATACAACTGTGGACAGAGAAATTTTTAACAACAAAAACGAAAGTTTTCGGCAGCAAAAATGTAGAGTTTTACGAAACAATTTTTTTTCACTGATACTGATACAATATAGTCCGGGTCATTTAGCGAATGACCTAGACAAAATTGGCCGGGTAACGAGACCTAGTGGAATGAGTTTGGTATGTGTCCCTGATCATTTGGTAAAAATTCCCAACTTTTCCCACGACAGGAACATCCGCCATTTTGGAAAATGGCGGAAAATGTTTATTACAGTGTAAGTGTTTACTAAAATGGGATTTTCATAAAGACCACACAACTTAGATTCACCCAAAAACGTTTATATTGTTCACAATTAAATACCGTACAAGAAAATACCATCTTTATTGGTATAAATCATGTTTTAAGGTTTAATATGTGCACTGAAATTTAATAAGTTATTTCGTCAAAATTTTTGGACGTCATTTTGGATTTTCGTAATTTACGGCGTTAATATCACAGATACGATAATTTTAGCCCTTATAAGAATTGTAGCCCTTAAAATTCTGCATCGATTGCATATATAATATTCTTTGTTAGAATAATAATAACGCTGATACGGTGCCTTAAAGTCTAAAATATTCACGGCTTTCAAAGGGGTAAAAATGGGTTTTTTGAATTTATGGACCTCCATTTTCAAAATTCAACATTTTTAACTGAAACCATTTGAAAGAGCTTAAAAAAACAAACAATTTGGTATTTTGAAATTTGAACTTGACTTGAACGGGTTACGAAGAAAAGCCAAAAATAGGTTTCCCATGTTAATCTTATGGGAAATCAACTAAACCCTGTATCTCGCTTATTTATTGGCATAAATTGATAAAATTTGTTATGTACATTCACTAGGTAGGGTTTAACTGATATTTGCTTACAACACTCATATGGTGGCAAACCTACATACTCACCCCCATGGGATTTATGGGGAAAATTAAAAGTGCCGAATATTGATACAATTTGATATTTACCTCAACTAACCATTATACTTCCTAACAACTAACATTTGATAACAACATCCCATTGGAACAAACCTACATACGCATTTCTATGGTGTTTATGGGGAAAATAAAAAATCTCAAATTCCTTAGGAAATTCGCTAAGTACGCAGGTTTGCTGAAACGGGGGTATTTGATAATATGACGAGAAAACTATAAAAAAAATTAATTTAATCAAATCAACCAATTTAATCTTGATATTTAAACCAAGATATAAACAACGCAAAATTTGATATGCCATTTATTCCGCTTGTATAGTCCACAATAGATGGATATATAAATTTCAAATTAATACACAGGTACCAATATTTTTTAAATTTAGATTCGTGAGGCCGTTTGCTAGCAAGGACATCATCTCTGTAGGCCCTAAAATTATCAGACGACTCACAAAAAAAGATGGGTAGTTTTATAATAGATACAATACATATAGTGTGCTTAACTTTTAATAATCATTTGGTAGTTTCCTAATTTTGGTGTGGTCCGCCATCTTAGAAAATGGCGGAAAATTAATTACCTATAGTGTGTTTACTAAAATGATATTTTCGTAAAGCTCATACCACTTAAAGCTTAAAACCATTGGTCGATTTCATTAAACTACCTGTAACGATTTCTTTTAATTTTAACTACCTGTAATTTCCAACTATTATTATGTTATAATTTCATTAGGCCCCATTACTTACCGTATATGATATTATATACACCTGCATCTAATGACTCAATGATCAAAATATCAAATACTCTTTCAACTGAATAGTATGCAATCTGTAAAAAACGCTATTTAATTTTGTTAAACTAATTTTACTAAGTTTTATTCAACATTTTTTTTAAATAATGGCTTATTTTTTAAGAATAACCATGTCTTTGTTTCCCTTTTAAGCTTAGTTGTTCCATTTTTACTGGATGGTTCAGGTGATCTATTAAGATATAAAATATATTGATCTATATTTAAAAAAAACTTACATAAATATTAGTTTTATAATCTGAAATGTCTGACTATCTGAATGTACTATTTTGAAGAGAGAGGACCAACATATATGTACAGAACACGACATGCTCAAGATCTCGACCTGCCTCATTGCCGATTGAGCTGTACTCAAAAAGGGTATCCTTACTTTACGATCAAGATCTTCAATGGACTGCCAGAGAGAGTACGCGGGCTAGACCCCAAGAATTTTAAGTCTGTGATGAGGGACTGTTTAATAAGTAGGCCACTTTACTCGCTTGATGAGTTGAATAATGAGCCACTTTTCACCAGCTAAGCCCTCCGCCATCTTGTAAATATTAGTTTTATCGAATGTAAATATTAGTTTTAAACGGTCAACGGATTAGACCACAAGTATCAAGTATCAAGTATCTATTTATAATTCGATTGGTACTTAATTTTCTTTATTTAAACTTTTTTGTAATGAGTTCTTCATACACAATACACAAAGTATTAATTAATTAAATTACATATTTACATCAAAATATTCTTTTCGCTGAATATCATGCAATCTGCAATATCAATGCAATATCATGCAATGGTTTATATTTACGCATGTACGTTAGCATCTTCAGTTAATTCTAATTCTTATTGTTCAAAACTGTAAAAATGGAGATGTCCGTTGAAATGTAAAATAAATAAAAAAAATAAATAAAAATCTGTAGAAATAATATTTATTTTGATTAAATTAATTGTATATAGTTGTCTTGTCTTATTGTCAAATGCCCCTGTATCAGCAAACCTGTGTAGGCTACTCAGCGAATTTCCAAAGGAATTTGAGATTTTTTATTTTCCCCATAAACACTATGAATGAGTATGTAGATTTGCTGCCATGGAATGTTGTTATAAAATGTTAGTTGTTAGGAAGTGTAATGGTTACTTAAGGTAAATATCAAATTGTATCAATATTCGGCACTTTTTAATTTTCCCCATAAACCCCATGGGGGTGAGTATGTAGGTTTACCGCCATATGAGTGTTGTAAGCAAATATCAGTTAAACCCTACCTAGTGAATGTACATAACAAATTTTATCAATTTATGCCAATAAATAAGCGAGATACAGGGTTTAGTTGATTTCCCATAAGATTAACATGGGAAACCTATTTTTGGCTTTTCTTCGTAACCCGTTCAAGTCAAGTTCAAATTTTTTTGTGAGTCTTCTGATAATTTTAGGGCCTACAGAGATGATGTCCTTGCTAGCAAACGGCCTCACGAATCTAAATTTAAAAAATATTGGTACCTGTGTATTAATTTGAAATTTATGTATATCCATCTATTGTGGACTATACAAGCGGAATAAATGGCATATCGAATTTTGCGTTGTTTATATCTTGGTTTAAATATCAAGATTAAATTGGTTGATTTGATTAAATTAATTTTTTTTATAGTTTTCTCGTCATATTATCAAATACCCCCGTTTCAGCAAACCTGCGTACTTAGCGAATTTCCTAAGGAATTTGAGATTTTTTATTTTCCCCATAAACACCATAGAAATGCGTATGTAGGTTTGTTCCAATGGGATGTTGTTATCAAATGTTAGTTGTTAGGAAGTATAATGGTTAGTTGAGGTAAATATCAAATTGTATCAATATTCGGCACTTTTAATTTTCCCCATAAATCCCATGGGGGTGAGTATGTAGGTTTGCCGCCATATGAGTGTTGTAAGCAAATATCAGTTAAACCCTACCTAGTGAATGTACATAACAAATTTTATCAATTTATGCCAATAAATAAGCGAGATACAGGGTTTAGTTGATTTCCCATAAGATTAACATGGGAAACCTATTTTTGGCTTTTCTTCGTAACCCGTTCAAGTCAAGTTCAAATTTCAAAATACCAAATTGTTTGTTTTTTTAAGCTCTTTCAAATGGTTTCAGTTAAAAATGTTGAATTTTGAAAATGGAGGTCCATAAATGCAAAAAACCCATTTTTACCCCTTTGAAAGCCGTATATATTTTAGACTTTAAGGCACCGTATCAGCGTTATTATTATTCCAAAAAAGAATATTATATATGCAATCGATGCAGAATTTTAAAGGCTACAATTCTTATAAGGACTAAAATTATCGTATCTGTGATATTAACGCCGTAAATTACAAAAATCCAAAATAACGTCCAAAAATTTTGACGAAATATTAAATTTTAGTGCACATATTGAACCTTAAAACATGATTTATACCAATAAATATGGTATTTTCTTGTACGGTATTTAATTGTGAACAATATAAACGTTTTTGGGTGAATCTAAGTGGTGTGGTCTTTATGAAAATCCCATTTTAGTAAACACTTACACTGCAATAAACTTTTTCCGCCATTTTCCAAAATGGCGGATGTTCCTGTCGTGGGAAAAGTTGGGAATTTTTACCAAATGATCAGGGACACATACCAAACTCATTCCACTAGGTCTCGTTACCCGGCCAATTTTGTCTAGGTCAAGGTCATATTTTGGCTAAATGCCCCGGACTAATATTGTTCTAATCATTATGGTATCTAACTTATCAATTGATAAGCTACATTTTAGTGATAAGATATGTTAAAATAAATAGCAAGATATGATAAAAAAATAACTGTCCCTCTTTTGCCCCACTTTTTTGCTGTCCCAGAATTACCCCACCTCACCTATATACAGTATATACAGGGTGTCCCGGAACTCTCTGGAACCCTTTTGTATATTTGTTCCTTGCATCGAGACAAGAAAAAAACATCATACAAATAGGGGTCTAAAATCCATCGTTTAGCCGCTAACCGCCATTTTGTTTTTTTCACGTAATAATTTTTATTTCCTTAACAAATGGCTGTATTCAGTTCATATTTGGTATGAATCTTTATCATACTAATGCACATTTTCAGGAAAAAATTTAATTTTTTCCACTGGGTATTTTCAAAATGGCGGCCATTTTTAATTTTCAAACTAAAATATCTCAAATTCGGTAAATTTCAAAAAATTTTACTATGTACAAAAAAGTTGCTACATTAAATTATCTAACCAACGGTACCAAGTTTGTAAGGATCTGATAACAAATAACGGAGTTATTGCGATTTTTCTGTGAAAATGGCCATAATTTGCATTAGTTATAATGGAAAATCTGTGTTTTTTTTGGAGAAAAATCGCAATAACTCCGTTATTTGTTATCAGATCCTTACAAACTTGGTACCGTTGGTTAGATAATTAAATTTGGCAACTTTTTTGTACATAGTAAATTTTTTTGAAATTTACCAAATTTGAGATATTTCAGTTTTAAAATTTAAAATGGCCGCCATTTTGAAAATACACAATGGAAAAAATTCATTTTTTCCTGGAAATGTAAATTAGTATGATAAAGATTCATACCAAATATGATTTGAATAGAACCATCTGTTACGGAAATAAAAATTATTACGTGAAAAAAACAAAATGGCGGCTAGCGGCTAAACGATGGATTTTAGACCCCTATTTGTATGATGTTTTTTTCTTGTCTCGATGCAAGGAACAAATATACAAAAGGGTTCCAGAGAGTTCCGGGACACCCTGTATATATACAGGGTGTCCAAAAAAAACCTTTACAAACTTTTCCAGGTTATTGCGCACGTCAAAATAAGCAAAAAAGTTCCTGTAAACATATGTCCTAAAATTCTTCGTTAACCCGCTAGCCGCCATTTTGTTTTTTACACTAAATAATTTTTATTTCCGTAACGGATCATTGTATTAAGTTAATATTTGGCATGAACCTTCATAATAACAATACCCATTTTCAGTAAAAAAATTATTTTTTTCCAATGTGTATTTTCAAAATGGCGGCCATTTTAAAATTTTTAACTCAAATATCTCAAAAACGGTAAATTTTATAAAAATGTTACAAGAGACAAAAAAGTTGACGAATTAAATTATCTAAATATTGATACCAAGTTTGTAAGGATCCGACAACAAATAACGGAGTAATTGAGATTTTTCTCTTAAAGTAACCTAAATTCGCATTACTCATAGAGCAAAATCAGTATTTTTCTGCAGGAAAACCACAATAACTCCGTTATTTGTTGTTGGATCCTTACAAACTTGGTATCAATATTTAGATAATTTAATTCGTCAACTTTTTTGTCTCTTGTAACATTTTTATAAAATTTACCGTTTTTGAGATATTTGAGTTAAAAATTTTAAAATGGCCGCCATTTTGAAAATACACATTGGAAAAAAATAATTTTTTTACTGAAAATGGGTATTGTTATAGTGAAGGTTCATGCCAAATATTAACTTAATACAATGATCCGTTACGGAAATAAAAATTATTTAGTGTAAAAAACAAAATGGCGGCTAGCGGGTTATCGAAGCATTTTAGGACATATGTTTACAGGAACTTTTTTGCTTATTTTGACGTGCGCAATAACCTGGAAAAGTTTGTAAAGGTTATTCTGGACACCCTGTATATATATATATATATATATATATATATATATATATATATATATATATATATATATATATATAAAAATGAACGAACGGTGTTTTTGGCATCTGGGTACCTCAAAACAAAAAAAAGTATCATGTTCCCGGGCTTAGGTCTTACCATGGCTACTACCGTAATAGCGTATTCCCTATAGGGAAATTCGCTAAAAATCGGAGGTCCCCTTCAAAAGTTATCAGTACCACGGACACACGTAGATAGATATAGATAGATAGGTAGATAGATAGATAGGTAGATAGATAGATAGGTAGATAGATAGATAGTATGTAGGTTTGTTGCCACGGGATGATGTTAAAAAATGTTAGTTGTTAGAAAATATACTGGTTAGGTAACGTAAATGTCAAATTGTATCAATATTTGGCACTTTTTTATTTTCCCCATAATCCCTATTTGGGTGAGTATGTAGGTTTGACGCCATATGGGTGTTTTATTACAATATCAGTTAAACCCTACCTAGTGAATGTACATAACAAATTTTTCCAAGTTATGTAAATAAATATGTGAGATAGAGGGTTTTGTTAATTCCCTATAAGAACTCCCTCTTAACCGGCCATCTCGGGACCAGGCCTCGGCCGGTTAAACCGATGTACATTTAAAAATTCCAACCTACAATTCCATATGGCCTAAATGCAATTATGGCTTGAAAAAACCAACTATAAATATAATACTCTATATAACCCAAGTTAAAAATCCAAAATACTAAATTGTTTGTTTTTTAAGCTCTTTTAAATGGTTTTAGTTAAAATTGTTGAATTTTGAAAATTGAGATCCAAAAATGCCAAAAACCCATTTTTGACCCCTTAGAAACTTCATAAAACCCCATTCCCATAACCCGATCATGCTGTTTCGCGAACTCATGAAAATAGATTTGGTCTTATACCTTCATACCAAATTTGATCAAAATCAGAGGTTCCCTTTAAAAGTTATCGGTACCACGTAAGCATATATATTTATATATATTATATATTATTATATTATTATATTATATATATATCTATATCTATAAAAGGCAAAGCCCTCACTCACTCACTGACTCACTCATCACTAATTCTCCAACTTCCCGACTAGCTAGAGTGCTGAAATTTTGTATACTCATTCTTTATGCTCAAAATAGGAAAGTCTGATTATTTTCGTATTAATATTCACAAAGGGCTACGCCCTAGACGTCCTCAAAGTTACCATGTTATTCTTATGGAAGCAACATTTTTGTATTCTGACATATGATTATGCAAATTGAATTAGGTTTGTTTACATCTGCCACGTGATGATTCATTCAAGAAAATGCTCATAAGCATAGAAGTAGCCAGGTGTGAGATATAATGTTTATTTATGTTTGACATTGTCAAGATTTTAGTGATGTACTATTACTTTTTGTCTGGTATACTTTGGTTGTATTAAGTGCAGTCTACTTTATTTCGTATTTTATTACTAAATACTTTTTTACTGTTCATAGGTACTGACAAGCGGTTTTGCAAATATAGTTTTTTAAGCACTTAAGGGCTCCGCCACACTGGATTTCAAAATTACTTTAGGGCATTTGCGGTGTTGAAATTTTTGACATGGACGTTCCTCTTTGCTCATGGGTGCTCACTAAGAAGCTATTTTACCATTATAGTTTTCGAAATTGTCTAGGGCTCTACCTCAAAGAAGCTGACAATTACTGTAGAGCCTACATGTTGAAATTTGACAAGGACGATTCTCTTAGCTCATAGTTACTATCTATCTAATCTAAGAAACGTTTTGCAATTATAGTTTTTAAGCCCTTTAGGTCTGCACCCCACTGGACTTTCAAATTACTCTATGGCCAACGGGGTTGAAATATGATTAAGGATTCCCTTTGCTCATGGGTACTCACTAAGAAAAGGGTTTGCAAATATAGTTTTTAAAGCACTCTTTAGGGCTCTACCCCACTGGATTTCAGAATTACATTAGGGCCTTCACGGGGTTGAAATTTGACATGGACATTCCTCTTTGCTCATGGGTGCTTACTAAGAAACGGTTTTGCAAATATAGTTTTCGAAGTTCTTTAGGGCTCTGCCCAACAGGACTTCAAAAACATTTTAGGGCCTCCGGGGATGACATTTGACATGGACGTTCCCCTTACCTCATAGCCAGATTACTCACAAAGAATATTTTTTTTTTCAAATACATATTTTGAAATTCTTTAGGGCTCCACCCCACAGAACAGCAAAATTACCATATATTTATACTAAGGTATTAAAATCTAACGTGGATGTTCCGTTTTGCAAATAGGTGCTCACTTAGAAACGGGTTTGCAAAAATAGTTTTCGAAGTTCTTTAGGGCTCCGCCCCCTAGGACTTCAATATTATTACCAGGAGCTTCCCCCCATAAATCCTCAAAATTACAATAAATCCTAAGGTGTTGAAATTTAACGTTTATGTTCCGTTTTGCTAATATGTGTTTACTAAGAAACAGTTTTAGAAACATAGTTTTGTATGCTCTTTAGGGCTCCGCCCTACATGATTTTAAAATGACTGTAGGGCCTACGGGGTTGAAATTTGACATGGTTGTTTTTTTTTTGCTCAATGGTTCTCATTAAGAAAATGTTTTGAAAAACTCCTTCAGAGCTTCGAATACTCAGTACTTTTTTTGTTTCAATGCTATTCTTAATGAAGAAGATTTTGTTGCTCTTTTAAAGATTTTATTACCTAAAACATAAATTCAATCACGGGCGAAGCCGTGACGGGAAACAGCTAGTATATATATATTATTATTATTATTATTACAATAAACATATTTTGAACAAAACACCCTTTTTTCAGTAAGCGTGGGGCCTGGTGCGGTTGCACTGCTCGCACCGCCCTAAGGCCGGCTCTGTGTGAGAGTCAACTATATATTTTGACTGTTAAAATTTAGCCCAACATCATTATTGCCAGATGAACGCAGAAAAACTCAGGAGTAGTTACACCGTTCAACTTTTACTTTTATCTCGTTGTTTTTAATAGATGAGTAAATATATTCATTGTTCAGGTTAAAGAGCACAGAATGTGGTGGCTTTTAGTTTCTACTATGTTTAAGCTGGTGAAGCTCATTAAAAAGTTTAGAAATCTCAAGAATGTAGTATTTGGCAAGTGTTTGTTAATGGGTAGGTTTACCTGAGGTGTCGTCAAGAAAATTTGATAAAAATGTTTAAAATATATTTATTTATTTCTTTTTAGCTCTTATAAATCTTGAACATTTTGAAGTCCAAGCATTTGGAGAGATGAAGAGAACTATAGAAACTTCAAAAAAGAAAACTTCAAGTATTCAAACTTCTCGACCCCATAGACTACCCACAGAGAAACCTAAGACTCCAGTGCTGAAGAGAAATCTAAATATAACTTCTTCTGGTGCCGAAAAAACTCAGGTGTAAGTGGTATGAATTTTCATTTTTTTAATCAGCCAACTAAAACTTACACAGTAAAAATTAGGCATCTATAAGATGTATGCCTAGGAATACCTTTCTTTTTAAAAAGACAGTGAAAATGGTCGTATTTTAATTTAGATTAAAGCCTGTGAAATCTTATTTAATTTCTATAAGAAATAGGCCTACAATTAGTTATTCTTTGGTTCTTGTTTGCAGTCCGAACAATTCTCAAAGGAAAGCTTCTACACCAACACATGACAAAACCACCCGGGCTGACTCTCCAGATGTATCTCGCATTCTGCCGACAGAAACATCCTGTTCAGATTCAAGTATGGTAAAATGGCTTTATATGCATATTTCTTTACAAATTTAATTATAATTAGCAGCCTATTACGGCATTTTAAATTTGATTATTATTCTTTTTTACATATTCCTTGCCAAAGATAGGCTATCAAATTTAGGTTTAAGAGTTTAACTAGCAAAAATATTTCATAGAAGAGGATTTTGAAAAGTAATAGATATCTTTGTAATGTAAATCAAGATGGGAGTTTTGAAGTTTTTTTAGCGAATTTCCCAATAGGGAATCAGGGGCGGCTCCAGTACCTATTCTCAGAGGGGGCACATGCTGGGAGGGTTATGGTACTCCACCCTCCTTACCATTTTAGTATTGTCTCCTAATAAATACCCCTGTCGCAGCAGACCTGCGTACTCAGCGAATTTCCAAATAATCTTGAGATATCGTATTTTTCCCATAAACACCATAGGAATGGGTATGTAGGTTTGCTGCCTTGGGATGTTGTTAGAAAATGTTAGTTTTGTTAGGAAATGTAATATTTACATTAGGTAAACGTCAAACTGTATCAATATTCGGCACTTTTTAATTTTCCCCATAAACCCCATGGGGGTGAGTATGTAGGTTTGCCGCTATATGGGTGTTGTAAGCAAATATCAGTTAAATCCTACCTAGTGAATGTACATACCAAATGTTGTCGTTATGGTGTTGTTTTCATTTTCCCCATAAACCCCATAGGGGTGAGTATGTAGGTTTGCCGCCATGTGGGTGTTGTAAGCAAATATCAGTTGATACCTACCAAGTGAATGTACATACCAAATTTGATTAAGTTATATCAATAAATAAGCAAGATATAGGGTTTTCTTGATTTCCCATAAGAATAACGTGGAAAACACATTTTTGGATTCTCCCCGTAACCAGTAATGCTAAGGTAAAAATTCAAAATACCAAATTGTTTGTTTTTTTAAGCTCTTTTAAATGATTTCAGTTAAAATTGATGAATTTTGAAAATTGAAGTCAAAAAATGCCAAAAACCCATTTTTGACCCCTTTGAAACCCCATAAAACCCCGTTCCCATAACCCGACAATGCTGGTTCGCGAACTCATGAAAATAGACCTGGTCTTACACCTTCATACCAAATTTCATCAAAATCGGAGGTTCCCTACAAAAGTTATCGGTACCACGGACACATATATATATATATATATATATATATATATATATACATATATATATATATACATATATATGAAAATGATTGGATGGTGTTTTTGGCTTCTGGGGACCTCAAAACAAAAAAGTAACATGGTCCCGGGCTTTAGGTCTACTACCGTAAAAGCGTATTCCCTATAGGGAAATTCGCTAATATTCCCTATAGGGAAATTTGCTAAAAGTATTTACATGTATAGTTTTAAAATTTTTAGCTTTAATCAATGCATTATTTTAAAGACATTGAAGCTATTCAAATTCAAATCATTTTATTCGTTTTGTATTACATACATGAATAGAGTCTACAAGTAGCCTAACAAGCAGTGATATCTTACTAGCTACTTCTAATACACAATTAACAGAGATACCAAGCAATGAGATTTGATAAATAGGCCTACTGTAAAATACCCCCCGTCGCAGCAGACCTGCGTACTCAGCGAATTTCCAAATTAGTAATATTAATTTTGACCACATAAAACTGTAAACCAAATAAAATCACATGCTCAGAAATAGGGAAATAAATGTCTATTCTCCTTATGTTAAATATAGGGAGAGTATGCAGGTATGCTGCCATGGGGAACACTAAAAGTAGGTTTTTATCATAAAAAAAATTATTTCGACGATATGAAGCCATTTACTAAGTTTCATCAATATCTGTCCATTGCTAAAGAAGTTTCCCTATTCTCCATATGATTAACATGGGAAAAGAGTATGCAGGTTTGCTGCCATGATAAGCACAAAAACCAAGATTTTTACCATAAATGGATGAATCTCAACCTAATGAAGCTGAATTCCAAGTTTCATCAAAAAATATTGGTTAATAAATTAAATATAAACACATCCCAATTCTCCATAAGATTAACATTGGAGAACCAAAATACAATGTACTGTCTTTAGACTTTTTAATATCTCGGGAACCAATTGAGATAGAGCAAAGCTTCAAAATACTAAATTGTGTGTTTTTTTTAGCTAAATCCAATGGTCAAAATAAAAATTTAAAATTTTTTAAATTTACATACGAAAAATGCAAAAAAACCCATTTTTGGGGTACAAAACCCCCCAAAACTACCCCTTCCGGTAGGTCGATATGTCTGGTTTACGAACTCATCCGATTAAACGTAGGATTACACATCTCTACCAAATTTGGTCTCGATCGGACCATTTTTACGAGAGTTATCGTGTCTAGGGACACATACATACATATATATATATATATATATATATATATATATATACATACATATATATATAAAATTTTGAATGACTATTATTTTTGGTCTCTGGGCACCTAAAAACGAAAAAGTAACATGGTCCCGGGCTTAGGTCTTACCATAAGACCTACGGTAATAGCTTATTCCCTATGGGAAATTCGCTAAAAATAAATAAATAAATAAATAAAAGAAAAAAGAAACATTGTCCTAGAGTAAAAAATTATATTAAGACAGATTGTTTTACACAAATGAAATATATAACATGGCACCTACAATAAAATTCATCCTTACGTCTAGTTACAAAAAATCTTCTATGGAATAGTAACTTTTTTGCAAAAGATATTTTTAGCGAATTTCCCTATAGGGAATACGCTATTACGGTAGTAGCCATGGTAAGACCAAAGCCCGGGACCATGTTACTTTTTCATTTTGAGGTCCCCAGAAGCCAAACACACCGTTCGTTCATTTTATATATATATATATATTGTTCGTTCATATATATATATATATATATATATATATATATATATATATATATATATATATATATGTCCGTGGTACTGATAACTTTTGAAGGGGACCTCCAATTTTGATGAAATTTGGTATGAAGGTGTAAGGCTAGGTCTATTTTCATGAGTTCGCGAACCAGCATGATCGGGTTATGGGAACGGGGTTTTATGGGGTTTCAAAGGGGTCAAAAATGGATTTTTTGCATTTTTGGAGCATAATTTTCAAAATTCAACAATTTTAACTAAAACCATTTAAAAGAGCTTAAAAAAACAAACAATTTAATATTTTGAATTTTTATCTTGGCTTAACAGGTTACGGAGAAAAGCCAAAAATAGGTTTTCCATGTTAATCTTATGGGAAATCAACAAAACCCTGTATCTCGCTTATTTATTGGAATAACTTTATAAAATTTGGTATGTAAATTCACTTGGTAGGGTTCAACTGATATTCGCTTACAACACCCACATGGCGACAAACCTACGTTCTCACCCCTATGTTGTTTATGTGGAAAATGAAAAGAACACCATAACTTGATAATATTTGGTATGTTCATTCACTAGGTAGGATTTAACTGATATTTGCTTACAACACCCATATGGCGGCAAACCTACTTACTCACCCCCATGGGGTTTATGGGAAAAATTAAAAAGTGCTGAAAAATGATATAGTTTGACATTTACCTAATGTAACTTTTACATTTCCTAACAAAACTAACATTTTCTAACAACATCCCAAGGTAGCCAACCTACATACCCTTTCCCATGGTGTTAATGGGGAAAATACAATATCTCAAGATCGTTTGGAAATTCGCTGAGTACGCAGGTCTGCTGCGACGGGGGTATTTTAACTTGATTTTGAAAGAGCTTTTTTCTACATCAGTTATAAGATTTAATGGTGATTGGTTAAAAGATTTCAGTCCCATATAGGTTGATTTTTTCTAAATTCTAATCTATGAAATAAATATTTCATAGATTAGATTTCATAAATAAATATAAATATAATATTTCTCATGATCTTCTCGAGTCAAAATGTGTAACAGATGATACTGTCCAGCTTGTATTTGACATCTTAAACAACAACATCGCTCATAAAGATATACACTTTATTAGCCCTGCCATTGCGCTGGCCATCAAAACCTTAATAAACTTTGGAGAAATTCTTTTGCCTCAAAACTTAGAAAACAAAAAATATATTTTTATTCCTGTCAATGACTCTTCAAATATTCAAAACATTGGTGGATCTGGTACACACTGGAGCCTCTTACTATGGGATAAGAGTCAAGATAAGTTTTATCATTTTGACTCGTTGGGTGACCTCAACTTGCAACATGCTAAGTGCATTTTTGAAAGACTAGCAACATTTTATGATGTAACTGCCAAGCCTTCTTTTGTTAATGTCAAAACTCACCGTCAAACTAATGGAGTTGATTGTGCATCGTGATGCTCCTGGCTGCGGACTACATTGCTTCTAGAATTTCCTCAGACCTGCCGTACAATCTTGATCAATGTAATTTACCCGAATTTTCCAAATCAGATATCCTCACCAAAAGAGCTCAACTGGGATTAATCACTTACAATAACCAATATGCTAAATTCAACAAAACAACATTGAAACAGCTTTTACTAAATAATATGAAGCCTGAAAATAAGGAAAAACTTTCAAACCATAGGCCTACCAACCATGCTAAGAAGACATACATGGATACATCTGATCAAAACAAAACAGTATCGGAAAGAATCTTAATACTTGCTGATAGTCAAGGAAGAAATATTTCTTTAAACCTCACAGAAATCTGGCCATCAAGAACAGCTGAAATAAGTCGCATATTTAAACTGAATGCTACCTTCAATGAGGTGACGAGCAATATTGAATCTTTAACAAAAACATTGACTGAAAAAGACACTTTAATCATTTTAGCAGGATCTAACCATAACATACTTCAAAAAGAGAACAAACTTATGGATTCCATGAAAAAAGTGATTGATCAAACCACTCACACCAGGCTTCTTATAGCTGGTCTGCCATACAAACATCACAACCCTGTACTGAATAACAAAGTCTGCTTCATTAATATGGAGTTAGAACAACACGTCAACCTTAAACATCATGCCTCTTTCCTACCAATTAATGACCTTTCTCGACGACTTTACACTAAACATGGCCTCTACTTTAACAGGCAAGGGAAAAAGAAGATAGCCCAGATGATCCGAGATCATGTCTATCCGTAACATCAGTCTACTAATGGAAAATTAACTAAGAAAGGTGATATTGAAGTAGTTGATGGAAACATGAGCATAATAATGGAAGATCACAAACAAGATAAAACTCTAGCCTTGGCTCATACCATATATAGTGACCTTGGTCAAAACAGAAACATGAGCGCAGGTGTTACTGTGCTCTTCAGAACTAAATTTGGTAGACCCTAACAAGCTGACTTTGTGAATAGCAAGTTGACCTTTCAGACACTGAAGGAGGGAGCGAAGGTCCACCGTCTGTTGACTAAACCTCAATACTTTGGAAAGCCTACTGTAAAAGATTATAACGATGCTTTTAACCAGTTGACAGAACACTTTAAATCCAATAACTTAGACATTGATCTGCTCGCCCATGGGTTGTGTGCGAGACACAATCGACTTACACCACCTTCTCGCAAATCTCGTCATATTTCAAGACTGTACAGGAGCTACAGTAAAAATGCCCCTGTCGCAGCAGACCTGCGTACTCAGCGAATTTCCATAGGAATTGGAAATTTTGTATTTTCCCCATAAACACCATAGGAATGAGTATGTATTTTTGCTGCCATGGGATATTGTTAGAAAATGTTAGTTGTTAGGAAATATAATGATTAGGTAAATGTCAAACTGTATCAATATTCAGCATTTTTTAATTTTCCCCATAAACCCCATGGGGGTGAGTATGTAGGTTTGCCGCCATATGGGTGTTGTAAGCAAATATCAGTTAAATCCTACCTAGTGAAGGTACATACCAAACTATACAAAATTTTGTCAATAAATAAGCGAAATACAAGGTTCTATTGATTACCCATAAGATTAACATGATAAACCTGTTTTGAACTTTTCTCCGTAATCCGTTAAGCTAAGTTAAAAATTCAAAATACTAAATTGTTTGTTTTTTAAGCTCTTTTAAATTGTTTTAGTTTAAATTGTTGAATTTTGAAATTGAAGTCCAAAAAATGACAAAAACCCATTTTTAACCCTTTTTAAACCCCATAAAACCCCGTTGCCATAACCCAATCATGCTGGTTCGCGAACTCATGAAAATAGACCTGGTCTTACACCTTCATACTAAATTTCATCAAAATCGGAGGTCCCCTTCAAAAGTTATCGGTACCACGGACACGTATATAACCAGCGTCAACGATATATAGATCTATAGATATATATTTTTTTTTTTTTTTTTTTTTTTTTTTTTTTTTTTTTTTTTTTTTTTTTTTTTTTTTTTTTTTGAGGGAGAGGCGGAAAAATGCATTACGCACACAGGTGGCTAGCCTGTAGTGTGGGGCTCCCCAAAAAACGGGTTTACCCACTAAAAAACCTCCTCTACTCTTTAGGAATCTAACCTGGAATTGTTTGTCACATTACGTCAGGCTAGGCCTAAATTTGGCTTACGCCCGTGGGGCTCGCTCCTTATCCAGCCGCTCGATCAAGGGATCTGGGCCACTTCGCGGTCCAGATCGGTTTTCTTTTCCAGGAGGATGCCCCGGACGAACTGTGACAAACAATCCCAGTTGCCCTCATCCTCCAAAATCTTTTGGCAGACCGAGTCCACCGAAAATACACCAAAGATTTGTGTGGCCTCCAGGCGGGGCCCTTCCCAACGGGGACAGCGGAAGAATGTGTGTTCCGCATCGTCGGGAACACCCGGGCAATAAATGCAGTCCGGTGAACCGGTCTTTCCCATCCGGTTCAGGTACGACCGAAAATAGCCGTGACCTGTGAAAAATTGGGTCAGGTAGTAGTCCACCTCCCCATGCCGCCGTTCCACCCATGGTTGGACCTGCTTGATAAGTCGCGCAGTCCATCGTCCTCGGGTGTCGTGCTCCCAGCTGTGTTGCCACTGCTGGAAGGTTCGGGAGCGCTCTTCTGTTCTTGCCGTGTCCTTGCCGATCTCGCCTTGTCTCTGATAAATCGCTTTCCTCTCCCCTGCCAAGAGCTTGACAGGGATGACTCCGGCGACCACCAGGACGGCAGGCTCGGACACTGTCCGGTAGGCGGAACACACTCGGAGCGCAGCTTGACGCTGAACCCGGGCGAGTCGCAACCTGTAGCACTCCTTATCTAGAGCGCCTGCCCACACCTCTGCCCCGTAAAGAAGCACGGACTGGACCGCGGACATCAACAGACGTCTTCTGCTGGATCGGGGACCCCCGACATTGGCCATCAGCCTACTAAGGTAAGTCACTACCTTAGCGGCCTTATCCGCCGTACGGAAGATCTGATCCCTCCAGCTTAACTTGGTGTCCACCATAACCCCGAGGTATTTGGCGGCACGAGTTGATGTGACCACCTCCCTTCCCACTCGAAACGGGACGACGGTGTCGATCCTCTTCTTCGTGAGAATCACGATCTCCGTCTTACTGAGAGCAAGTGAGAGACCGTGATCGGACATCCAGTTGTTGACCACCCGCATAACTCGGTTCAACTTCAGTTGGGCCAGCTCAACGTTGCGTGCAGCAATGAGAGCTGCGACGTCATCGGCGTACCCAACCAAAGTGGTTTCCTCAGGCATCTCGGACCTCAGGAGGCTGTCATAGGCAACGTTCCAGAGATCCGGGCCGAGTATTGAACCTTGTGCGGCACCAGAAGTGACTTCCATCGTCCGCGTTCCGTCCCTCGTGTCATAAATCAGGCTTCGAGAGCGTAGATAATCCTCGATGAGCCGCAACAGATATGCAGGAATACGAAAGGTGTTGCGAAGCGCATCCAGCATATCGACCCACCTCGCAGAGTTGAAGGCATTCTTGACATCAAGCGTAACAAGAAGCACTACTCGGCGGGAGAAATGGTTGTGGCTCTCGGCTCTCTCCACAGCTCTCTGAACTTCGGTGACAGCGTCGATCGTTGACCGTCCCTTTCTGAAGCCGTACTGACGGGGGCATAAGTCCCCGGCAGCTTCCACGGCAGAAGTCAGGCGGGAACGGATCAGCTTCTCGAACAGCTTTCCAGCCGTGTCCAACATGCAGAGAGGCCTGTGGGACGACGGCAGCTCGGGATCACCTTTGCCCTTGCTGATCAGTACAAGCCTGGCTGTTTTCCAGGGAGCCGGAAACACCCCTTCTACCAAACAGGCATTGTACATTCTCATCAACAAGTCAGCGTTGATTAAAAATGCTTTCTTTAAAGCCTCACTGGGAATCCCGTCCGGGCCAGGAGCCTTGTTGCTCTTCAGGGAGAGAACGGAGGTTTCTAGCTCCTCGAAAGTGAAGAGTGGAACGTCCTCTACCCGTCCGAAGTCAACCGGCGGTCGCTGTGGATGTTCAGGAAACAACGCAGCGACGATCCTCCCCATGGTGGCGCCCTCCATGATGGAAGGTGGAGAGCGGGCGCCGAGTTTCTGTGTTACAAGTTTGTAACCCAGGCCCCAGGGGTCGGAATCAACGTCGTCACGAAGTCTCCTCCAGCTATTCGCCTTGCTCCTGTTGATCGCCTGGCGGAGAGATTTTCTCGCAGCTTTATAGGCCTCCGACTTACGAACTCTGTCTGCGGGGATTCTCGCTCTTGTGGCGGCTCGTCTAGTTCTTAAACATGTTCTTCTGAGTTCCGCAATCTCTTCAGTCCACCAGTAAACGGGTTGTTTGTCGCGTCGGGGTTTCCTTCGCGGCATAGACTGGTCGCAGGCCGAGACGATCAGTTCCATCGTGGATGTTACTAGTGCCTCGGCCCCAGCCTCACCAGGATTCCCCTGCGCTCCCCGAGAGATGACTTCGGTGAACTTGACCACGTCCAGTTTGTTGGTGTTCCACCGGCGTGGCCCTTCCCGAGATGCGGAAACTCGACGATTTGCCTGATCATGCAGGTCAAACACGACGTATTGGTGGTCGCTACCCGTGTAGTCCTCCACAACCCTCCAGCCAGAGATCCTCGGAAGGAGCGACTCAGACGCAAAGGTGACATCGGGGATCGTGCCTCTCTGCCCGGGGCGCCGAAAAGTAGGTGTGTCGCCCTGGTTGAGGACGACAAGACCGGCCCTGGCGATGAAATCCAGGATGTATTTCCCCCGGGAGTTGGTAGAGGGCATTCCCCAATCGACGGCCCTGGCATTGAAATCGCCACCAACGACGACATGCCCGGTGGTGCCGAGAACGCACTCCTCTAGGTTATCTATCTTGTCGCGGAAGTCCTGGACGGCCTCGTTGGGTGTGAGGTAGCAACTGAAGATAGTCACGTCCCCACACCGAACCCAGACGAATCCTCGGCCGCGCCCGTGACTCCGCACCAAGACATCTCGTGTATTACGTGCCCAAAATGCAGCAGTACCGAGGCTGTCCGAGATCCAAATGTTTGGGTCTCTGTCCCGATACTGTTCGCTGATAAGGAGCGCGTCAGCACCAAGTTCTAGGGCGAGCTGATCTAGAAGGTTATCAGCTCCCCAGGATCTATGAAGGTTGGCCTGGAGGATGCGAATTACCGGCCGCTGCCTTTTGCCTGTTCAAGTGCGGCTCTGAAGGCACCGCACTGACCAGACCCGGGTAAGTGACCGAGGGCACTGGAGCCTGAATCCTTGCAGAGGAAGCAGGAGGGGCTCGAGGAACATTCCTTGCGTTTGTGGCCCTGGCTTCCACACTGGAAGCAGTTGGCACTCCTGTCGGGCCCTTTACAGTTTCGGGAGGAGTGGCCGAAACCGAGACAGCGAAAGCATCTCGAAACTACCACCCTCCGTTTGAGCCTGCAACTGACCCAACCGACTCTGAGGTGCTGAAGGCTAAGCAGCTTATTGGCGTGCTTTTCGCCCATTTCAGCAACAGCCATCCGGAGTTGACTTCGGTTGGGCTTTGTTAGCCATACCCTCACTCCATCAGCTGGTATCTCCGGGAGTGCCACCTGGATCGCACGGGTCACCTCCTCTTCGGTGGAGAGGGCATCAAGGTCCCGAATCTCGACCGAACACTTCGGTTCTAGGGCCTTGATTGAGCCTTTGTCCCCAAGTGCAGTCTTGAGGGAAGCGGCAAAACCGATCTTGTCACTCGACTTCCCCAGTTCGAGGAGGACATCCCCGTTCTGGGTTCGCCGAATAGACTTGATAACGGTGTCGGTCTCCTCCGGTTTGGCCTGCGATCTAATCTGACCCAGAACATCGGCAAAAGATCGCCCCCCTAAAGGCTTGATCAAGATTGCCTCTGTCCTGGGCTTCTTAGGCCTGGGTTGTTTAGGCTTTCTGACAGACTTGCCAGAGGCCTCCCCAACCGGTTTCGAGACTTGCGTCCGCTCCACCCTCGACGCACTTTTCGAAGCCGCCTCCGCTTGCTTCTGCCTCCTCCTTTCTTTCTTAGACAGGCGCGTCTTCCAGCCCCCCAAAGGTGTTGAGGCAGAGTTTGCTGCCAAGGCAGGATTAGCCGCCGGAGCAGGAAACTCTGCAGGAGTAGCCGCTGGAATCACGGCAGCGCCCGGGGCGGATTCAGTAGCCTGGACAGGAGATGTCTGCGATGCCGCAGTGACAAAAACCGGTCTCGGCACCGAGTCCACCTCGACAAGCTCAGGGCTTCCAGGCGAAGAACCGCTCTGCCTCTTCTTTCGCTTTCTGGCTTGAGTCTGGGACTCAGCCAGGTGAGCTTGAGGCGAAGCAGAGATGACTCGGTTCGTGACATCGCGCTCCTGCTTCACTGCCTTTAGCCTGATTTTCCGGCATTCCTCGATTTCTTCTAGAGCATCTTCGAGTTTCGGGATCCCCTCTTTTATCGCCTTGTTCACGTTCTTTTGAATTAAGAGGGCCTTGGCCATCTCCTTCAAAAGAGCTTTCATCTTCTTCAGAAGTGAGTCTTCCTCCTCGTGGGCGTCGTCCTGCTGCTGACGAAGCATTTGCAGCTCGAATGCCGCACGAAGAGGGCTCTTCCTGGGAGGAATCCCTTGGATATTGGCTAATGGTGTTGCCGGCTCGGCCACCTCCATCGCCATACCGATCTCCTCCTTCTTCTGTCCGGTTTTGGACGACGATCCGACACCACCAAGAGCCTTGAATGGCATCGGCGGGGGGGTGGTTTTAATACCCTTCGTCGGCGTTCCAGTGTTCAAGGTCGGAGACCTCTGCAGTCTTGAGCTGCGCTTAAAGGCGGCCTGCTCTATCTCATCATCGTTCGTGTTTTGCATTTTAAAATCCATACTTTTGTTTCACCAGCGCATCGTGCGGCAAGAGGCGGCCCTTCATCGGTCGAGAGCGGGTACACCCTCGGAGGTCTACCCCCCGTAGGAGATAAGACACCCCTACCCCGGGACTCCGGGGCCCGAACCTCCGTTTGCCCAGCACCGATACACAAAATGTGCCGGACGTGCTGGGGGTCGCACCGTGGCAATGCAGAGTCCGATCCCTGCATCCATGCCGCACTCCCTGACTAAGGTCCGAAGCGGCTGGCTTCTGACGACACACTGGAGGAGACCATCGGCAGTGCGAGGCACACATCAGTCCCTGCAACACAACAGGGACACTCCCAGGACCCCCCAGCATGCGCCGGTCGAAAGAAGGTGGAAAGACACCCTTGATTCGGGGTCGAAAACAAGAAGGTGAGCAAGGTTAGCTCAGGAAAGAATAAAGACGGTGAGCTAAGACCTGAAAGATGAGAAGAAAGGCCCTAGCTCGGGAAGAACTGTGAGGAGGGTCTCACAGCTTGGCTCAGGTACCCCGGGGTTGCCAAGAAACACCCGTACAGTGGAAAGCCCACTGCCCCTGAGGGAGATCTATAGATATATACAGGGTGTCCAGTTTCAACCTTTACAAACTTTTCCAGGTTATTGCCCACGTCAAAATAAGCAAAAAAAGTTCCTGTAAACATATGTCCTAAAATGCTTCGTTAACCCTATAGCCGCCATTTTGTTTTTTACACTAAATAATTTATATTTCCGAAATGGATCATTTTATTAAGTTTATATTTGGCATGAACCTTCACTATAACAATATCCATTTCCAGAAAAAAATTATTTTTTTCAAATGGGTATTTTCAAAATTGCGGCCATTTTAAAATTTTAAACTCAAATATCTTAAAAACGGTAAATTTTATAAAAATATTACAAGAAACAAAAAAGTTGACAAATGAAATTGTCTAAACACGGATACCAAGTTTGTAAGGATCCGACAACAAATAACGGAGTTATTGAGATTTTTCTCTGAAAATAACCTAAATTAGCATTAATCTTAGTGCAAAATCAGTGTTTTTTTGCAGGAAAACCACAATAACTCCGTTATTTGTTGTTGGATCCTTACAAACTTGGGGTCACTGTTTAGATAATTTAATTTGTCAACTTTTTTGTCTCTTGTAACATTTTTATAAAATTTACCGTTTTTGAGATATTTGAGTTGAAAACTTTTAAATGGCCGCCATTTTGAAAATACCCATTGGAAAAAAACAATTTTTTTACAGAAAATGGGTATTGTTATAGTGAAGGTTCATGCCAAATATTAACTCAATACAATGATCCGTTACGGAAATAAAAATTATTTAGTGTAAAAAACAAAATGGCGGCTAGTGGGTTAGCGAAGCATTTTAGGACATATGTTTACAGGAACTTTTTTGCTTATTTTGACGTGGGCAATAACCTGGAAAAGTTTGTAAAAGTGGAAGCTGGACACCCTGTATATACATTATGAATACGAACGAACGGTGTTTTTTGCTTCTGGGGACCTCAAAATGAAAAAGTAACATGGTCCCGTGCTTAGGTCTTAAAATGGCTACTACCGTAATAGCGTATTCCCCATAGGGAAATTCGCTAATAGTCTCTTATAATCAAAACTCTACTAGACTGCCGAGAAATGGGCTTTCCTACCCAGCCTTTATACACAGGTTGAGGATGATAATTAAGAGCTATGAAGAGGATTGTCTGGGGAGTACAGACTCAGTCTCTACATCAATCCAACACCCGTCAGGAGGTTGCACAACACCAACATCTCCAACACTTCAGACTCTGGCTTCCCAGCCTGCAGCAACAGTAGACTTGGCATACTTCCGACCTCTGCCCTCACCAGCACACGACCAACATCACCCTTCCATTGAAAGTGCAGTGAGTGATATAAGTGCAAAACAGAGTACCACACGACTGACTGACAGCCTAACACACCCTCAAAGTGATACTTTTTTGAATCGATTTCGGCGGACTGTGTCGCCATCTTCAGGCCACTAATGTCTGGATCGTAACGATCTAGACTCCAGTGTAAGTTTTTAGTGTTGTTGACTTTGTAGTAGTGAAATTTTGTAAAATTACAACACGTGAAAAATGCTAATTAAAAAGTTATTTTTTGGGAGGTATGGAGAAGGACACGCCAATGACTTAATTATTATTAGTTCTGGGTCAAGATATAAACCATCCAATAGCATTGAATCCACACAAGAATGTCAAGCAGCAAGCCAATTATCTATCAATAAAAATGTTTTATTCTTAAACATACAAGGTCTATCAAATAAAATTTCAGTCTTAGAGTCCTATTTGATAAACTAAAATATTTTTGCCGTATGTTTGGTAGGACATTGGCTCTCGCAAGAGGAGGTCAAGGTATCTTTTCCTAACAACTTTTATTGTTTAAGTTTCTTTTGTAGAAACAATAATATCAGAGGAGGTTCTTATTGATACATATTGATACATAACAATATTGATACATAACAACAAAAATTCTAGAAATATTGATGTTAGTAAATATTCTGAAGAACTGAATTTTGAGATTTCAGCTGTTGTTTTGGATGAATCAAAAACTATTTTAGTGACTTTGTATCACTCACTTAACGGTGATCCTTACGTATTTTAGTTAAAACTTGGAACTATTTCTAAATTTTATTACTAAATGGTCAAATTATTGTATTTTAATTGGGGGAGACTTTAATTATAATTTTGACATAACAAAGAATCTCAAAACAGTAAGAGACCTCTTAAATTTGTTTACACAATACAATTTTTATCATTTGAATAGTCAACCAACAAGAGGCCAAAACTGTTTAGATAACATTTATGTAAATAGAACAAAAGAACAGGTCTCATTCAAAAACATTTTTTATTTTCCGTTTTCTGATCATGATGGTATTATAATAAACATTAATCCAATAGTAGACGTCGATCGTACAAAAATGGCTCTAACTCAAAAAACTCAAAAATTAAAAACGTCAAAAACCAATTTTATTTTCTCAAAAAAAAAAGTGTTTCAAAAACTGACTGTAAATTTGGCTTCTTATGATTGGCTAAACATCATGTCTAGTTTAGAAGGGAAATCCTCTGAGGAAATATTTCAATCAATTTTTAGAATCTATACTTATTTAACACACTAAGGGTTTTTTTTTGTCTTGAGAACTCCTCCTACAATTCTCAACCGATTTTCAAGTTTTTGGTGTCGTTGGATAGGCCTTGGTCTGTAGTTGTTTCTGCCAAAAATTGATGAGAATCGGGCTTAAAATAAGGGTGCTATCCACAAATTAAATTAGAAATTTCCCCATTAGAATAAAATTGAGATTGGTTTGATCATTTTAAACATCTGTTAACGTGCAGCTGTAGTTTTTGGTGATCACTGATATTCACATTATTGGACTGGTTGGATTTCATTGATTTAGAACTGAACGTAACTTTTGTACTGTATCAAAATAAATTGCTCGATGTCGAGCAACACGTGCACTAGTTATTATTAATAATATAACATATTTAAGAAACTACTGAGTCCTAATGCTAAAACAATTAAGCCAGAGTCTAAACATAGGAACAAACAAAATTGGTACACCAATGACTAGCAAAGATGAAAGACAAGTTATTATTTTTGCATACATTAAGTAAATGTCCTCGGATTTCTAACTCTGATAGCATTAAACAAAAGTATGTAGAATTAAAATCTCAGTACAAGAAATTAATCAATGAGGCTAAAATGCTAAACAATGTTAAATATATTGAAATAATACTAATAAATGTAAGGCTGCATGGAATGTAATTAAAGACAATACTATACCTAAAAGAAATGTTACCTTAAACATTGAACCTGTGGAATGAACAAAAACTTTGTAGATTCAGTTAAAGAATTTAAAAAATCTATTATTCTATCTGGGTCAAATTGTACCGGTTGCAAAGTTATTGAGAATAACATAAATTCTGAAAGGAAACAATTTCCTGGAAAGTAGTAAAACCACAGGATATATTAAATGCAGTTAAACGTATGTCTACCTCTAATAGTTGTGATGTCTACAGTATATCTAATAATTTGATGAAGAGTATAATTGAAAGCATTGCAGAACCTCTTGCAGTTTGCATTAACAATCTGTCAACGCGGGGAATATTTCCAGAGCAGTTGAAATTATCACGTGTTTGTCCAATTTATAAAAAGGGCCCCAGGGAGCTCCCTCAGAGTTATCGGCCAATTTCAATTATTCCAGTAGTAGGAAAATTAATTGAGATTGTAGTGCATGAGCAAGTGAGTCACTTTTTCGAGATAAATAACTTCTTTACCAACTCTCAATTTGGATTTAGAAAGGGACTCTCAACACTAAATGCTTTAGACAACTTAATAAGGTGTATCCACCAGGCTTTTGATGACAAAGATCTTGTTAAGGCCACTCTCTGTGACCTGAGTAAGGCTTTTGATTGTGTAGATTTTTCTCTCCTTACACATAAATTGTCTTTATATCGTTTTGACGGCTTACCCTTGAAATTTTTTGAATCCTACTTAAAAGGACGTAGGCAAATAGTCTGTATCAATAAATAAATCCTCCAGTGACATCTTAGTCAAATGGGGAGTTCCACAGGGGTCCGTCCTGGGTCCTCTGTTATTTTTAATCTACTCGTATATTAATGATCTACCTGAAGCAATAAAATCTAAAACAATCCTTTATGCAGATGATACTACCTTTTTAAATTTTAGTAATAATGTTCTGGAGTTGGAAAATCTCACCAGTGACACACTAGTGCATGCAACTGATTGGTTTATTAATAATGGACTAGTTCTGAATGAAGAAAAAACTCAAAACATAACATTGAATCTAAAACATTGTCCACAATTTGATAGTACCATTAGTAACTGCAGTAAATATGTCAAATTTTTGGGTGTAAATATCGATAGTAAATTGACTTGGGGCAATCATGTGGATTATACCGGGTGTCCAGCCTAAAGTGTTACAATAGCTAACTTTTTTATTTTATGTCTGACAGTGTACTTCTTATGGAGGATTCCCTTTACTTTTTTATTTTGCTTTTTGATATGTATTTCACTTCTCAAAAATTCCCGCCATTTTTCCAATATGGCGGCCAACTTTAAAATTTCTTATGGAACACCCTACATGTTATGGTGTTTTTGAAATTTGCATATAATTTTAGAACTTTTTTACTCTTTGCCATTTTCTTCTAAACCTCACGGTTAGGGAGCTAGAGGCAATTAAAGTTCATTTTTAGTTCCATAAGAACTACATGGGGCAAACTTTATCTGCCCTTATCTCCGAAACCATTGATTCAATTAAAAAATACTCAAGAATAAAAATGTCTTAAATTGATGTTTTAAAAACATTTTTTTTGTAATAACCAAAAAAATTTTTTGAAAATTTTATTTTTTCTCCGCCATATTGGAAAGAGGATAATTTATGATTGAATGATAATTTTTATGAGTGAAATGTTCTTAAAACATCAATTTAAGACATTTTTATTCTTGAGTATTTTTTATTTTAATCAATGGTTTCGGAGATATGGGCACATAAAATTTGCCCAATGTTATTCTTATGGAAATAAAAATGAACTTTAATTGCTGCTAGCTCCCTAACCGTGAGGTTTTGAAAAAAATGGCAAAGAATAAAAAAGTCTTAAAATTATATGCAAATTTCAAAAACACCATAACATGTAGGGTGTTCCATAAGAAATTTAGAAGTTGGCCGCCATATTGGAAAAATGGCGGGAAATTACGAAAATTGAAATACACCCTTGTAAGTAACATAAAAAAGTAACGGGGGTCCCCCATAAGAATTTTACTGTCAGACATAAAATAAAAAAGTTAGCTATTGTAACACTTTAGGCTGGACACCCGGTATAAATAAAAAACTATCTAGAGTAATCTATCTTTTAAGCCGTTTACACAGTGTTGTTCCAAAAGATTACCTAAAAACAGCATTTTTGCGCATTTGTATTTAAGGCATTTTCGCCCGTCCAAAAAATCTAACGATTTAAATTCCAAGAATATTAATGAATATATTATCTGTTCGTTAGCTAGAATCTAACTGAGTAGAAGTTATTTCCAGTACTTTTTAGCGAATTTCCCTATAGGGAATACGCTATTACGGTAGTAGCCATGGTAAGACCTAAGCCCGGGACCACTTTATTTTTTCATTTTGAGGTCCCCAGAAGCCAAAAACACCATTCGTTCGTTTTCATATATACATATATGTGTCCGTGGTACCGATAACTTTTGAAGGGGACTTCCGATTTTGATGAAATTTGGTATGAAGGTGTAAGACCAGGTCTATTTTCACGAGTTCGCGAAAAAGCATTGTCGGGTTATGGGAACAGGGTTTTATGGGGTTTCAAAGGGGTCAAAAATGGGTTTTTGGCATTTTTTAACCTAAATTTTTAAAATTCATCAATTTTAACAGAAACCATTTAAAAGAGCTTAAAAACAAACAATTTAGTATTTTGAATCTTTAAAATAGCTTAACTGGTTATAGAGAAAATTCAAATCAAGTTTCCCATTTTATTCTTATGGGTAAATCTTTAAAAAGTTATATATCGCTTATTTATCAACATATCTTAGTAAATTTTTTTTAACCTTCACTAGGTGGTGAGTAATTAAGATTTGATCAAAAACCCACATGGCAGCAAACCTACATGCTAAATCCCATGGTATTCTCATGGAAAATAAATGTATAATGGGGAGCAAGAGAGATGGAGATATAGTAAGATGCACAAAAATAGTCCGATGGAAATTTTAACAGCTTTGTCCCCCCTCACCCCTCTCACCCTGCAATGTTGTCATTTGTGTTTATGTTTAACCATGTGTAACACAGTATAAAAATGTGTTTTAGAATAAATCTGGCAACAATGCATCGACTCTCATCGCACTATTTTCGTGAATCCTACTATAGTAAGGTATCTGTTCCTAATCAGCTGATTAGCTGTCTTCTGCATATTTGTTAAATTTGAAATGTTTATGTTTTGTTATTTGTAAACAAATCATTTCTATTGCATGGAAGCTTTGGATATGCACTTTTATTACTGTTAAGAAAGTCATTTATTGCAATATAAATATTAAAAATAATTTACCCAGAAATATAATTCCATTAAATATATTATATTTCCTTGTAAAGATTATTAATTATATAAGATAGCCACCAAGTTCTTTGATGTTGAAACAATATTTTTATTTTAATTCGCTGAGTACGTAGGTCTGCTGCGACGGGGGTATTACAAACTAACGAATATAATAGAAGTTAGCCGAAAAAACTAACAAATATCGCTAATCGTTAGAATTTCTATTCGTTATTCCCAAGTATGGTGGTATATGTAGGTGACTTAAACAGTCATCATACCCAATGGCGGTACTCATCTGATGATGACAACGGCACTCAAGCTGGGCTGAAAATAACAACCTTTGGTTATTTAATGCCAAGGAACCACACACTTTCCATTCAGCCCCATAGCGTCGTGGGTACTCTCGAGACTTGTGCTTTTGTTCTTGTGACCGATCAACAACACCCACACCAACTTTCAGGAAGGTCCTAGGTGCCTTTCCTCATTCTCAGCATAGGCCTGTACTACGTACTAATATCAGTGGGAATCCAAATTCCTCTCGTAAGATCTTTTTCTCGGCCTAGGTGGAACTTTAACAAAGCTGAGTGGGAGGCCTTCTCTACCAGGCTTGGCAAAGGTTAGGAAAGAGTATATACCAGGATGGAGTCAAGAGTGCGAAGACCTTTACAGTGAGTTCACTGATACTGCTGACAGAGATGTAGCGGACCAACTGCTTTACTCTCTTGACAACACCAGGAGAGAGAAATGGGTGAAAACTATTGAGACCATGAACTTCATCCAGAGTAGTCGCAAAGCCTGGTCTCTGCTCAGAAAGCTCTCCACTGGTAATACAAATGATAAACATGCTGTCTTGCAACCTCGCCCTTGTGAAATTGCAAAACGCCTCTCCTGTTTGTCTAAACCCATGCGTACGTCTGCGGACAGGAAGGTGAACTTTAAACTTAATGAAATGAAGCAAAGCCGGCAAGCACCATTGGAAGTCACATTATTAATTCATCCATAATTTCAGGAATTTTTCCAGACTGATTGAAAATAGCCAAAATTAAACCTCTTTTTAAGTCAAACAGCATCCATGATGTAACTAACTACCGACCTCTTTCGCTGTTACCTATCTTTTCAAAAATCTTTGAACGTGTTATGGCTAACCAATTAACAACTTATTTAGAAAATAATAGTTTACTTGATATAGAACACCATGGTTTCAGAACAGGAAAATCAGTCATTAGTGCCAGTACTGAATTTATTGAATCCATCATAAATTCTATTGATGAAGGTGAAAAGTCAGTTGGCATTTTTATGGACTTAAGCAAGGCGTTTGACAGTGTTTCACATTCTAGACTTACTTATGTTACAGAAATTAGGTATAAAAAAATAGAGCCCTTTCATGGTTTAAATCTTATTTGGAAAATAGAAAACAGTTTGTGGAAATTACATATCTCAATAAATTTAATCAGTTAATCAATTATAATTCCAAGTTGAGGGATATTAAATATGGTGTACCTCAAGAATCTGTTCTTGGACCATTGTTATTTTTGTGCTACCTAAAAGGTTTACCTCAATGTACCAAATTTAATAATATAACGTTATATGCCGATGACATAAATATAAAAATATCTGGTAAAACAAATGGTGATATAGAAACTCTGGCATTTGAACAACTTTCAATATTGTATGAATTCCTAAACGACAAATGCTTACTTTTAAATCCCTCCAAAACTAAATATATAACCTTTTCTACCGCACAGGGTAGAGCTTCTGTTCCCTTAAATATTTTCTTAAATGAACTTTTATTGGAGGATGTCGATGAATCCAAATTTTTAGGTTTAACTATTGATAAATATTTAAATTGGAATTCACATGTTTTAAATGTAACTAAAAAAAGTATCTTCAGGTCTCTTTATTCTTAAAAAAATGACAAATTTCAGTAATTTACAAACTTAAAAAAATATTTACTATGCTTTTATACAATCACATATAATTTATAAAAATGGTGTATATGGTAGTACTACTAATGAAAATCTAAATAAAATTCTTATTTTGCAAAAAAAAAGCAATAAGGATTATTTTGGGGCTAAAATGGAAAGATTCTGTAAAGCAGAAATTTGTTGAACTGGGTTTTATGACAGTATTATTTAGTTTATATATCTTTGAAATAATTTTGTTTATAAAAAAGAATGCTTTCCAAATTGAAACTTTAGGACAAAATCATACTTACAATACTAGACATAAATCTAATTTTGCACTGAAACATCACCAGTACATCACCAGTACAAACAGTACATAAAAAAGGAGATCGTACTGACCCTTTAAACTACAGGCCATTGGCAATCCAACCCTCCTTTTCAAAAATTTTAGAAAAATGTATGCTTACCCAACTGATTACTTATTTTGAGCACAATAATTTACTGGATGTAGAGCAACATGGTTATATACAAAATAGACCAACACTGACTGCTTTAGTTTATTATGTTGAGAATATTCTAGAAAACTTAGATAAAGGAAATTGTACTTAAGGAGTTTTCCTCAATATGACTAAAGCATTTTATAGTGTTAATCATACATTACTATTGAATAAATTAAAAACTTATGGAATAATTGGTAAAGAACTAAATTGGATAAAGTCATATCTTGAGGGTCGACATCAATACGTTAGTATTAAAAATCTGGAAAATAATTACAGTACACTCTCGTTCATCGGAACTAATGTGGCGGACGGCCGGTTCGGATGTCAAAAAATTCCGATGAAGCGGAGTCCGTCGTGAGTCATCATTTCCGCCCGTACGGTGACCTATCGTGATTGTATTCACTCTTGTTTTTAAGATAACACAAGAGATTTTATGAAAATAAGGCACTCAAACTTTGAACATGGTAACAATGAACCTATAGGAATAAAAACAACGCAGGAAATCAAGATCCAAAATCTTTATTCTCATATTCCATATTCATATTCCAGCAGTCAACTGACTTCCACGTAACACAGGTGCAGTCGCGACGCGAGACAGACTGAATGACAGTTTGGGAAGCGTTCGAAGCAGATGTATTGTTCACTTCCGGCCCCCTTCCTCTTTGTTATTTTTGTGCGAATACTCCACGGCCACGTAAATCACATCGATGGGTACAGATTATGGAAAACGCCTGATGACTTTTGATGCAAAATGTGATACCTCAATGTTGTGCGGATAGAACGAATGAAAAATGAAGGCGCTAAAACGGAAAAATTATTTATTTCGTAAGAGAAAAAAACTATTACGGTCCAGATTTTCAGTTCCGATGAAGCGGAGTTCCGATGTCGCCGAGTCCGATGAACGAGAGTGTACTGTATCTTTACGGTGCTAAATCCAAAACTAAAAACATCAATTACTCAGTACCACAGGGTTCAGTTTTGGGTCCGTTTTTGTTTTTATGCTACTTGGGAGGTATGCCAAAGTACATTTACAGCCAAATAAAAAATAGCAAAATTTGTTTATATGCTGACGATATTAGTATGAGTGTATTTGGCAAAAATTTAACCGTTGCAAAAAGTGATTGTGAAGACTCAATTAAAATACTAAAAAATTACTTAAATGATAGACAACTAACTCCTCCTGAATGAAGATAAGACTAAATTGCTACACTTTGCTTGCAGATTAACAGATCAAATCCAAAATAACTTCAATAGTCATAGTAATTTTGTAGAAGAAACAAAATTCCTTGGCCTTGTATTGGACAGCACATTGAGCTGGACTATACATGTCAATCATATTTGTAAAAAACTAACATCCGGCATATTTGCTATTAAAAGATTGGCTCCAACATGTAGCTTAGAAGCATTAAAATCAGTATATTTTGCAACTTTACACTCCCATATTTCATATGGAATTGAGATATATACGGAGGAGCTAGTAATATTAATTTAAATAAAATATCGGTTTTACAAAAAAAGAGCAGTACGGTCTATGTTAAATTGAAAAGAAACTGAATCGTGTAAAGAACACTTCATAGAATTAAAATTCATGACAGTTTATAGCCTTTACATTTATAGAACAATAATTTTAGTACAAATCAATCAAAACAAATTATTACGAAAATGTAATGTACATTATTATAACACAAGAAATAAGGGTGATTTTGCAATCAAAATACATAACAAAGAAAAGTTTAAACAATGTCCAACATATAGTGGGGTGAAATTCACAAACTTCCTCCCAAGTGGCATAAAAGAAGAAGTGGATTTTTCAAGATTTAAGAACAAACTCAGAGATTTTCTAATTAATTTGCCATGTTACAATCTAGAAGATTTTTATAAGAATAATACTCCTTAAGTTGTATAATGTTTGATTTGACTGGAAAGTAAAGGTGGATTGAGAGCAGGCTAAGAACTATTTGTAAATACTTGACGCATTCTTGTACATTTTTATGTATGCTTGAATAAAGATATTTGTCTATTGTCTATTGTCTACCGTCTTAAATATTTTGAAAAAAAAACTTCCTATGCCGGTATCAAGTATTATAATTTCCTTTCTACTGATTTAAAATCAATCACCAATTTCACTTTGTTTAAAAAAGGCTGAAAGAATTCTTAATTGGCAAACCATTATACTCCCTTGATGAATTTTTCGAATAATATTGTTTTCTATCGGTATTTTCTTTTTTGCATTGTGGGTAGCCCTGATGTACACTCCAGAGCCACATTCAAGCATGTTACTTGTATATGTCTGTGTAAAGTAGAATAACTATTGTATATATATGAATAAAGAAATTTTGAATCTTGAATCTTGAAGTCTCTAGACCTGTCACTACGGATGAGCTGGATGCGGCGATTGATGCAATGCTAATTGGCAAAGTAGCAGGCTTGGATAAAATATTCCCGGTGTTGACAAGCACTCGGATAAAAAGGCTAGACAGTGGCGTCTTGCAGTTTTTAACACCATAATGGAAACTGGCGACTTGCCCAGTATATTTAGAAAATCCATAATAATAGCAGTCTTGAAGCCCGGTAAAGATCCAAAACTGCCCGAAAATTACCGACCCATAGCCCTTCTTAGTGTCTGTTATAAGCTGCTCGAGAGGTTGATATACAATGGATTCCTCCCTGTTCTCGATTCCACCATCCCCGTCGAACAAGCTGGGTTTAGACCTGGCCGCAACTGCTGTGGCCAGGTTCTAGCTCTTACTTCTTTCATCTAGGATGGGTTTGAGCGAAGACTGAAAAACTCCGTTGCTTTCTTAGATCTTACTGCAGCTTATTACACTGCCTGGAGAAAAGGCCTTCTTATTAAATTTTACAACCTGATTCCTTGCCCTTTCCTGTTGCGCCTCCTCAACTCAATGCTCTCCAACAGGATGATTAAAGTATAATTGGGACGCAAGGAAAGTACTTTTAGGCAACTAAAGGATGGCCTGCCACAGGGGTCAGTGCTCGCCCCATTGCTGTTTAATGTGTATATATTTTTTTTTTATATATATAGATAATTTATTTAAAAATTAACATCTTTTTACACATTGTAAATTGCTGTAAAACAAAGAATACTGTTTACAAAATTTTCTTAACTTATAGTATAAAGGTGGTTTTTTAAAATCTTCACTGAGAATTTGACTGCGGTTAATGAAATTATGTTTAAAATTTTTCTTTCCAGATTAAATTCTTTCCAAAAATGTTGTAAAAAGGCAGGTATGGTTCCTCTTGCTCCTACCATGAGCCCGTAAACTTTAAATTCTTTTATTTGATATTTTTCCTTATAATACGGGATGGTATTAATATAAATCGTTTCCTTTTCTACATGGACTTCGTGAGGTTGAGAAGCATGTGTCTCATACCTTATTGTCGGATCGATTATAAATCCTTGGCTCTTTTTTCTATCTAAAATAATAATATCGCTCCTTCTTATCGAGCCGTTTGTCTCTGTTGCTGTAACCTCTTCATATACTTCGTAGACACCTTTACTTCGAAATTGATCTGCAATTAGTTTTCTTATGGAGTGGTGTCGTGTGTTTTGAAGTAAGTTACTAAATGGGCATTGTCCAAGGACATGGGGGAGTGTTTCAACTATATGAGTCTCAGTGTCGGAGCAACGCCGACACTGGTTCCCGTCCTTGGACCGTCCATGTAAACTTCTGACCGGGGCGACTTCATTTATCATTTTTATGTAAAATTTAAATTCTGACTCGGTCAAACCATAGCCTTTAGTTAAACTTATGTTTATCTTTGGACACTCTTGAAATAAAATGACTCCTTTCCCTTTGTACTGAAGATGACACCATTTTGCATATTCAATTTCTTTCAATTTTTTTCTTAAAACTTTTGTTGAGATTTTAGGCTGCCCATCTTCATAAAGGCCGAGTGTTTTGAGGCAAATGGTTTCTTCAGTGTCATAATTTTTTAATTTGTCAAGGTATGGATTTTTGATGTCTTTTAAAACTCGACAAATATTAATGTGTTGTATTACCGCCTCCCATCTTGATTTTGATAATCCCATTCCTTTGAATTTGGAACAACTATAAAAAATGAATTGGGCGTATCAATAATAATAAGAATAAGAATTTTTATTTCTCCATAACAATACAAAATAGTACATAGAGAACCGTCACAAAAAATGTTGAAATAACCTAGATTACATCAAAGGAAAAGATTAAGAGAACAACATATGGCTTATTGTCTACTTAAAATTTAATTTAATTTAATTTCTGTTCCAAAAAGTTTGTTGACTCTGTAAAAAGCGTTTATAATGACATATTCCTTTACATTTTTAAGAAACGCTTATTAAACACTATATTTTTGTTTGATACTAGAAGTTTATTGATAACCCTACACGCCATATAGTTTGAGGACTTTTCAAATTTAGCAGTTGAATGCAAGGGGTATTCAATAAAGTTATGTCTGGTGTTGTACATATTTCTGGTATTGCAAAAGAGGTCTTGGTATTTTATGAAATACTTACAGAGCTCATAAATGTAAAGGCAAGGCAAGGTCATTATTTGAAATCTTTAAATATTTGTTGGCAGGGTTCATCAGTAGCAGCATTACAGATTGTTCTGACAGCTCTTTTTTGGGTGCGAAATATTCTGTTAAAATTTTCTAATGTATTGCCTCCCCATATTGTGATACCATAAGTTAAACGGCATTCGATGGTTGCACAATAAACCAGTCTTAAAAATGTTACTGTTGACGCTGTTCGATAAAACTTTTAAAGCAAAACAAGATGAATTTAATTTTTTACTTAATTCATCAATGTGTGTAGAAAAATTTAATTTGTGGTCTATAGTGATTCCTAAAAAATTTGCAAAATGTTATTTCCTTTGAATCTGAATTTAGGTTAGAATCTTTTTTTTTTCAAATTTGATGATTTGTGTTTTTTATCACTAAGTAAGAGACCATTTTTTTTTTTCCAAACCAATCTTTTAAGTTTTGAATGCACTCATTATTCATATAAAATATTCTAAGGCTTCCCTCTCTTACAATCAAGGAAGTGACATCGGCATACTGGATGGTATTAGAAAATTTAGAATTTATATTATTTGGTAAGTCTGCTACATACATTAAGAAAAGAAATATCTAATTCTTCCAATTTATTTGGAGACCCTTGAATATTATAACGAAAAATCAACAGATTCAGATTCCTAAAAAAACTGGATCATTTACAATATTTTTCTCTATAATATTAATACTTTTATCTTTTATCTTAATACTTAAATCTTGACCACTATTTACACCTTTTGAAGCTAAATTTGCACAAGATTGATTTTCAACACTGCACATGACACTTTAAGGCTGGGTAGTCAGCTGTGATGGTGAGCTGGGGGGCTGGTTGGAAGGTCGGTCATTTCCAAAAGGAGTTCCAGGGTTGGATGTGTGGGTGTTTGTAGATGCTGGCTTCAACAGAGGTGGATACTCCTCCACGGACCTCAGATTCATTGTTATGGTGCCGCAATGTTAGTCTTGAGATGTAGATTGTCTTACAGGTGGGGAGTTGTTTTTTTTTGGGTTATAATCTCGTCGCAATTAACCAAATTTGTATGAGTTCTTTCATTTTTATTTTAAAAACGTGCTACGGCAGTCCATTTCTGAGCACTCTTGAAGCATGCTCCTCATGCACCATAACCAAAACTTCAGCCGCTATAGTTTTCTGGAATTCCACCAAGTTGGCAGTGAATTGCGAGAGATGAATTTTGTCTCTGACGCATCCCATAGGTGAACAGATAAGCCATGTAAAACCCCTTTTCTTAAAATCTTCTGTTAGATGACTTACTTCATGACTTATCTTCTGTTATAACTGTCTTTTGAAGGTTTTCCGTTAAACTTTTCCTTTGTAATCAAGCTGTAGACAGATGCTTCATGTGTATATTTTTGATGAGCTAGATGTTTGTTGATGCAGTCTGACTGTGAGGGTTTGCCAAATTCTTTTTTAAACACACAGCTACTTCAGCGTTCATATGTCGGTTGCTGTTAAAGTCTGCAGAAATGCAGTGTGCAAACGCAGTGTTTTTATCATAACGATACTGTTGGATTGCCGTTTTCATGTTTCCGCCCAAGACCGAAATAGCACAAATTTTAATCTTGTTTTAATAACACGTAATCACATAGTTTAGGATAAAAGTGATAATCATAAGTTATTCTTTCAACTGTCCTCGTTCAATTAGGTTATGTTTGTTATTTTGGGATCACCAGAATGTCAAGTTTGCCCTTTGCTTTACCCAGAGCTAAAGCCAATATAATAGGCCTTGACTTACGCCGCGTTTTTTATAATATAGGATCTCAATTCAATGATTCTTTGATATCAGAAAACCCATTGCTAGCGATGGAAGCCGCGATATCCAATGGCCGAAAATACCGTTCGAACGATAGTATATTGGCTGTAAACCACGGTTTTACAGAAGAAAAACTGCCGCAATTGCGAGTGCAATTTCATCTAATAACCTATATTCTGTATTCAATAATCTGTGTGTATATCTATGTTCTGTACCAAATTAAATTTTTGAACTATTTGAATTGTCGAGTTTTTTTTTTTTTACCGTGGTGTGAACTACACCAGAACGAATGCTCCTCAACTTCGTGGGAAGGAGGGGGGGAAGGGGGGGCTAACCGGCGCTGAATGGTTAGCTCAGGGGCGGCAAATGTTCAAATCCGCCTCTGGGCGGGAGCCCTAAAGGAAATTTACAAAATCGTTTATTAGTGAATCCCCATGACCAAAGAGGAACGTCAATGTCAAATTTAACCCAGTAGGCCATATAATAATTTTTAATCCAGTGGGACGGAGCCCTAAAGGATTTCAAAACCTATATTTCCAAAACCATATCTGTTCAATTTATAGTACCAGAGGGACCAAGATTATGCTCGGTAAAATTATTACTTTTGTCTTTCATACAAAGCTCGTTCACTCCGCTCGTTCGCTTCGCTCACTCGCTAGACCGAAGGGTGCTGCATTTTTTTGTAATATTTATAAATCACAGGTTAAAGATGTAACAATTGGTTTATTTTATCTACAATTATCAGCTGATTTTTGTTCAATATAAAAATCTGAATAAGGATAACATGGAAACTTTGAAGGGCTCTAGGACGAAAACCGGATTTTTCCCAGACACGGGACCAGCTCCAATCGATTCTTGGTGGCCAAAACCCCCTTATTCAACAACAAAATAAAAAATCCTTGGAGGGAAAAAAATTTTTGCCCATGCAAACATTGTTTTAGAGTATAAGATATACAGTATACATGAAGTAAACCACATCATAATAGTTAAGAATTGACTTTCATTATCGTATGTTTTCAATATTTGTATTTTAACTACTCACATGTCATTGTTTTTAACATTCTTTACTCTTGTTTTGAATATACCTCCATCTCATCCTTCTTTTCAAGGTCTTGGTTTCTTTTTAGCGAATTTCCCTATAGGGAATACGCTATTACAGTAGTAGCCATGGTAAGACCTAAGCCTGGGACCATGTTACTTTTTCATTTTGAGGTCCCCAGAAGCCAAAAACACCGTTCGTTCATTTTCATATATATATATGTGTGTGTGTGTGTGTGTGTGTGTGTGTGTGTGTGTGTGTGTGTGTGTTAACCTTAATTTTTAAAATTCTTCAATTTTAACTGAAACCATTTGAAAGAGCTTGAAAAGACAAACAATTTAGTATTTCGATTTTTTAACCTAGTGTAACTGGTTACGGAGAAAACCCAAAAATGTGTTCCCCATGTTTTCTTATAGGAAATCAACAAAACCCTGTATCTTGCTTATTTATCGATATAACTTGATCAAATTTCATGTTTACATTACCTAGATAGGGTTCAACTTATACTAGCTTGCAAAACCCTTATGGTGGCAAACCTACATACTCACCCCATGGGATTTATGGGGAAAATAAAAAAGTACCAGATCTTGGTACAATTTTGTGTTAACCTTCACCAATTATTAATTAACTTCGATTTTGTAACAACGCCCCATGGCAGCAAACCTACATACTTAATTCTATGGTGTTTTTATGGGGAAAGTAAATAATATGAAATTCTATTGGAAATTCGCTGAGTACGCAGGTCTGCTGCGGTGGGGGTATTTTTTCTTATCATAGTAGCAAACCTGCGCATAGGCGTCATTTCAGCATCCTGATTGGGGGGGCAAGATTTTCATAATGTCATACCTCCTCCCCCCTTCCCACAAATACGCCAAACATCTTAAATTTCTCTAAAAACTGTCAATAAAAGCTAATTAAGTTTACATTGTGACACTAAGCTGTCCATAAACTGTGAACCTATAATATAATCTCACAAACCCATGAAAACAATACCCTAATGCATGTAAAGTTTGATTATAATAACACGTTTCTATATATGTAGAACGTCATTATTCTTCGGGAACTGCCAGTGGTTACTGTATGTAAAACACCTTAAGAAATTTAATGGATTTAATTGGTTAATTGATGCTAAATCGTTGAAATTAAAAAACAAAAACCATCATTTTATAACTAGTTATTTATTTTTATTGTATATTATTGACAACTATAAAATTTTACAGTCGGATACATAGACTAAAACTCCATAGGCCTACATATGGTAAAACACCTTGTTTTATCTTTATCAAAAAATAGTTTTTGACAAAGCACCTTTGCAGTCTGCCGTATAAGGGACAAAAATATCATTTAACTATTGTTGGTTAGGATCTGTATAGCTACGGTATACATTGCCCATTACATTACCGAAATTGCTATTGAGGACAAGAAGGGTAAAAATTACTAAATCAAAAAAAGATAAGTAATGATTTACAAAAACATCTATACATATTTAATATGTGATACGGGTTTTTGTACAAGAAACTCCTCCCACAATTTTCAATAGATTTTAATGATTTTAGAGCCATTGGATAGAGCTCGGCGTGAAGTTGTTTCTAAAGTATATTGGTAAATTATCCATTAAAAAGAGGGGACCTACAAGTCCTTAAAGTTTTGTAATTTTCACATTTGATTACCATCATTAAGGAAATTGATTGATTTTGAAGTAAACAGTGATGTAAAGTGTAAACATCGGACATCAGCGAAAGTACTATATCTACCTTTTCACTCGAAAGAGATTATGTTTAACCAAGGCAAGGCTCCGGTCTACCGGAGCACGAACGACGTTACCGAATGCCGCCTCGCGGCCGTAGCGCTAGGCAAGTTTGATGGCTGCAGAGGTTTACGGGAATCGTGTTTTAAAACTAACCAATTAAGATAGAGATTGGATCTTAACTCTTATAAAATCAAAGAGACGGGTCTCTTCGGCTTTCTTTTTAGAATTTTTAAATAAAATTTCTAATTTCAGCTATATAACTGTCTAAAATCATCTGTTTTCTCAATGCAAATTCAAGGGTTTTTAGAACCCTGTTATCTTTTGCTAAATGCAGCCTAGAGCTACAACTAATGTCTCATATTAAAGAAGAATAACGGTGCTAAATTTACTTTCTTACACTTTGGTAATATCACTTTGGTAGTGTTATCAAAATTAATGGAAAAAATAAGTTAAAAATCAAGACAACAAATAATTTTAGACAGTTATAGCTAAAATTAGAAATTTTATTTAAAAATTCTAATAACAGAGCCGACAAGATCCGTCTTTTTACTTTTAGAAAAAGTTAAGAGCCAATCTCTATCTTAATTTGTTAGTTTTAAAACACGATCCCCGTTAACCTCTGCAGCTATCAAACTCGCCTAGCGCTACGGCCGCGAGGCGGCATTCGGTAACGTCGTTCGTGCTCTGGTAGACCTGGGACTTCCTGATAAAGATGACGATTGCAGAATGAGTCAATTTAAGAGTTTTGTGTAAATAATTCAAAGTAGACATTTTGTTAAAGTCTGATTCAGAAGTTTACAAATTGTTATGTACAAATATTTCACCATATTACATAACCTAACATTTTAATTTCCAATTTTTAAAAAATCACCAAAATTATTGGGGGGGCAACTGCCCCCCCTTGCCCCCCCCAAATGACGCCTATGAACCTGCGTATTCTTTTCCCATGTTAATCGTGTGGAAAATAGGCAAACTTGTTTAATTATGGACAGATATAGATGAAACTAAGTGTATGGCTTCATATGGCTTAGCCATAAAAATAAATTTTTTTATGCTAAAAACGTACTTTTAATGTTCCCCATGGCAGCAGACCTGCATACTCTTTCCCTATATTTATTATAAGGAGAATAGACATTTATTCCCTTATTTAGGATCTTTTGATGACATTTGGTTTACAGGTTAGGGAAAGACCTTCACTGTTCTACCCAGTTAATGTGTCATTTAATGCACAGAAACAACTGTGCTATTGGCTGACTGATAACAGCCTTCACTGGGCTACACTTCTGACACCCAGTTAATGTGTCATTTAATGCACTGTGCTATTGGCTGACTGATAACAGCCTTCACTGGGCTACACTTCTGACACCCAGTTAATGTGTCATTTAATGCACTGTGCTATTGGCTGACTGATAACAGCCTTCACTGGGCTACACTTCTGACATCCAGTTAATGTGTCATTTAATGCACTGTGCTATTGGCTGACTGATAACAGCCTTCACTGGGCTACACTTCTGACACCCAGTTAATGTGTCATTTAATGCACTGTGCTATTGGCTGACTGATAACAGCCTTCACTGGGCTACACTTCTGACATCCAGTTAATGTGTCATTTAATGCACTGTGCTATTGGCTGACTGATAACAGCCTTCACTGGGCTACACTTCTGACAACCAGTTAATGTGTCATTTAATGCACTGTGCTATTGGCTGACTGATAACAGCCTTCACTGGGCTACACTTCTGACACCCAGTTAATGTGTCATTTAATGCACTGTGCTATTGGCTGACTGTTAACAGCCTTCACTGGGCTACACTTCTGACATCCAGTTAATGTGTCATTTAATGCACTGTGCTATTGGCTGACTGATAACAGAATTCACTGGGCTACACTTCTGACACCCAGTTAATGTGTCATTTAATGCACTGTGCTATTGGCTGACTGATAACAGCCTTCACTGGGCTACACTTCTGACATCCAGTTAATGTGTCATTTAATGCACTGTGCTATTGGCTGACTGATAACAGCCTTCACTGGGCTACACTTCTGACATCCAGTTAATGTGTCATTTAATTCACTGTGCTATTGGCTGACTGATAACAGCCTTCACTGGGCTACACTTCTGACATCCAGTTAATGTGTCATTTAATGCACTGTGCTTTTGGCTGACGGATAACAGCCTTCACTGGGCTACACTTCTGACACCCAGTTAATGTGTCATTTAATGCACTGTGCTATTGGCTGACTGATAACAGCCTTCACTGGGCTACACTTCTGACATCCAGTTAATGTGTCATTTAATGCACTGTGCTATTGGCTGACTGATAACAGCCTTCACTGGGCTACACTTCTGACATCCAGTTAATGTGTCATTTAATGCACTGTGCTATTGGCTGACTGTTAACAGCCTTCACTGGGCTACACTTCTGACACCCAGTTAATGTGTCATTTAATGCACTGTGCTATTGGCTGACTGTTAACAGCCTTCACTGGGCTACACTTCTGACATCCAGTTAATGTGTCATTTAATGCACTGTGCTATTGGCTGACTGATAACAGAATTCACTGGGCTACACTTCTGACACCCAGTTAATGTGTCATTTAATGCACTGTGCTATTGGCTGACTGATAACAGCCTTCACTGGGCTACACTTCTGACACCCAGTTAATGTGTCATTTAATGCACTGTGCTATTGGCTGACTGATAACAGCCTTCACTGGGCTACACTTCTGACACCCAGTTAATGTGTCATTTAATGCACTGTGCAATTGGCTGACTGATAACAGCCTTCACTGGGCTACACTTCTGACACCCAGTTAATGTGTCATTTAATGCACTGTGCTATTGGCTGACTGATAACAGCCTTCACTGGGCTACACTTCTGACATCCAGTTAATGTGTCATTTAATGCACTGTGCTATTGGCTGACTGATAACAGCCTTCACTGGGCTACACTTCTGACACCCAGTTAATGTGTCATTTAATGCACTGTGCTATTGGCTGACTGATAACAGCCTTCACTGGGCTACACTTCTGACACCCAGTTAATGTGTCATTTAATGCACTGTGCTATTGGCTGACTGATAACAGCCTTCACTGGGCTACACTTCTGACACCCAGTTAATGTGTCATTTAATGCACTGTGCTATTGGCTGACTGATAACAGCCTTCACTGGGCTACACTTCTGACACCCAGTTAATGTGTCATTTAATGCACTGTGCTATTGGCTGACTGATAACAGCCTTCACTGGGCTACACTTCTGACACCCAGTTAATGTGTCATTTAATGCACTGTGCTATTGGCTGACTGATAACAGCCTTCACTGGGCTACACTTCTGACACCCAGTTAATGTGTCATTTAATGCACTGTGCTATTGGCTGACTGTTAACAGCCTTCACTGGGCTACACTTCTGACACCCAGTTAATGTGTCATTTAATGCACTGTGCTATTGGCTGACTGATAACAGCCTTCACTGGGCTACACTTCTGACACCCAGTTAATGTGTCATTTAATGCACTGTGCTATTGGCTGACTGATAACAGCCTTCACTGGGCTACACTTCTGACACCCAGTTAATGTGTCATTTAATGCACTGTGCTATTGGCTGACTGATAACAGCCTTCACTGGGCTACACTTCTGACATCCAGTTAATGTGTCATTTAATGCACTGTGCTATTGGCTGACTGATAACAGCCTTCACTGGGCTACACTTCTGACACCCAGTTAATGTGTCATTTAATGCACTGTGCTATTGGCTGACTGTTAACAGCCTTCACTGGGCTACACTTCTGACACCCAGTTAATGTGTCATTTAATGCACTGTGCTATTGGCTGACTGATAACAGCCTTCACTGGGCTACACTTCTGACATCCAGTTAATGTGTCATTTAATGCACTGTGCTATTGGCTGACTGATAACAGCCTTCACTGGGCTACACTTCTGACACCCAGTTAATGTGTCATTTAATGCACTGTGCTATTGGCTGACTGATAACAGCCTTCACTGGGCTACACTTCTGACACCCAGTTAATGTGTCATTTAATGCACTGTGCTATTGGCTGACTGTTAACAGCCTTCACTGGGCTACACTTCTGACATCCAGTTAATGTGTCATTTAATGCACTGTGCTATTGGCTGACTGATAACAGCCTTCACTGGGCTACACTTCTGACACCCAGTTAATGTGTCATTTAATGCACTGTGCTATTGGCTGACTGATAACAGATGTGATTGTGAAGCAGCCAATAAAAACATTCTGCTCCTAATAGAAACCTATCGTTTTAGAAGTTATGCGAGGTGAACTTGTCAATAGTCAATAGTTGTTTATTTACATATAAGATTTGTTTACATAATCAATGAAACAAATATAATGTATCGTCATACTAAATACTAAATAAGAACAAAATGAATATATAAAATTAATGAATGGTTCAAACTAAATACTAATTTGAAAAGAAAAACTAAATCAATACTTTGGACAATAAAAACAAGGCACTATCTTTGTACTGTTTGAAGTCTCGAAACAAGTCTTACGGGAGGAATTCTGAAACAGTATAAAAAGCTTTAGATAAGAGATAACTTTTTAAATGCTTTTTAAATGACAAAAAAAAGCAATTTTATGGAAAATTGCTCTGGGACCTCAAGTGAGCTGGTAAATTATTGAAAAATTGGATTCCCTTATAGAATGGACTTCTTTCGAACGCAGTGGTCCTATGAAGAGGGAAGGATAGAAGATCTCCGTTCCTGGTTTCATGGTTGTGAAAGTGCCCTAGTTTTGTATACTGGTGTTTGTTCTTAAAAGTTATAAGAAGAACTTCCTGAATATAAATGCAATGTACTGTCATTAAGTCGTTGCACTTGAAAATTTCTTGTGTGTCGCGGGAAAGAGCCCTCTTGTGGGCCCTATGTAAGTACTCCATAAGCGACGTTAGGTCCCTTTTCCTTGTCTTCACGAATTATTCTAAGCACTTCATAGGAATTAAGCTGTTTCACAATCAATCGGGTCTTGAAGAAGAAATAATAAAGTATCTAAATATACAAACAATCGAAAATTTATATTTTTTACCTTGGTTTAAAGACTTAAATTGGTTGTGCTGAAAAATTCATTTTACCGACATGAGGTTTCTTCGTGCCCACAATTACTAGAGGAAATGTGACCTGCCACATATGTAATGAGTTTCAGTCTAAAGATAATTTTGACTTGAACGCAAGTAGACCTGATATGATGTTTACTAACCTTGTAACTGTAAATCTTTCAAAATAATTCAAATCCTCAAAATAAGCTCATTAATACAAACCCACAAACTTTGCCAAAATTAACTTTTATTCTAGTGGGGTAAATCCGGGAGAGATGGCGCACATTTTCAATATCGCCCATAAAAAAATCCCATGATGCACTTAGGAAAACATATTTATTTTACGTCATAACAAACAACTTTTCTAAGACATATATTTTTTGGAGATTTTTAAATGCAACCTTTAGTCATAATAATTGACCTCGAAAAAAATCTTACATCGCGGCGTCTATCCCTTATACTCAGGGTGACATGCCGCGCCCTTATGGGTGATATGCCGCACTCTAATTAAAATAAAAACTAGTATTTTTAAGAGCAAAAATCATCAAATTTATTGTTAAAATATATATTCATAGTAAATAAAAAGGTCTAGGACTAAGAAATCACACTGAAACTCTTCCAGCTGTACGTTTTATTGTTTTCTTATGAGTACATATCAAAGCTAAGTTATATTTAATTAAGAATAAATAATAGACTTTTAAAACAAGTAATTAAAATATAAAACATTAGGACAAAATTAATTAGTCAATTTTTATGAGGATTTTTTCCTGTCCTTTCGCCCACAATCTACACAAAATGTTTCGAAAATTGTACAATCTTCATGCACCCAAGCCTTGCATGTTAGGCAGCACAACCAGTCACATTTTAGCGAATTTCCCTATAGGGAATACGCTATTACGGTAGTAGCCATGGTAAGACCTAAGCCCGGGACCACTTTACTTTTTCATTTTGAGGTCCCCAGAAGCTAAAAACACCATTCGTTCATTTTCATATATATGTATATATATATATATCTATATATCTATCTATCTATCTATCTATGTGTCCGTGGTACTGATAACTTTTGAAGGTGACCTCCGATTTTGATGAAATTTGGTATGGAGGTGTAAGACCAGATCTATTTTCATGAGTTCGCGAACCAGCATTCTCGGGTTATGGGAACGGGGGTTTATGGGGTTTCAAAGGGGTCAAAAATGGGTTTTTGGCATTTTTGGACCTTAATTTTTAAAATTCATTAATTTTAACTGAAACCATTTAAAAGAGCTTAAAAAAACAAACAATTTGGTATTTTGAATTTTTATCATAGCATAACTGGTTACGGGGCAAATCAAAAAATGTGTTTTCCATGTTATTCTTATGGGAAATCAAGAAAACCCTATATCTTGCTTATTTATTAACATAACCTAATCAAATTTGGTATGTACATTATCTATATAAGGTTTAACTTATACTTGCTTACAAAACCCATATGGCGGCAAACCTACATACTCACCCCCATGGGGTTTATGGGGAAAATAAAAAACTGCCAGAGTTTGATACAATTTTGTGTTTACATTCACCAATTATTGATTACCTTAGATTTTCTAACAACACCCAATGGCAGCAAACCTACATACTCGATCCTATGGTGTTTTTATGGGGAAAGTAAATAATCTTAAATTCCATTGGAAATTCGCTGAGTACGCAGGTCTGCTGCGACGGGGGTATTTTTTAGTTTCCTCGTATATTTCCTCACATTCCTTACACGTGACAAGGGATATTTTCTTTGATTGATCATTACTATAATTTGGGTCGTCGGGGTCTGAATCGCTGTTTTCAAATTTCTGCCTCCCGGAAATATATCCCCAGCTTGTATCCTTGCAATTGCCACCTTCAGTCTTTCTGGATCCCAAAGACCACCAGGCTTAGCCCCTGGTTTCCACTTATATAATGTAGGCATTCACACCTAAAAAAAAAAAAACATACTAGCTACAATATTATATTTATGTAATGCATAATAGGCCTATGAAAAAAAACTATAAACCTGGGTAATATGTAATTAAACGGGAAATTTGTTGAGTTAACACATTTTTATGTAGGCCTAAAGAAACACAATATATTCATCTCTAATATAATATTACAGTAAAGAAATATCGTGTATTGTTAGGCCTCTAATTTCATAAACAATATTTTAGTAACGTGAATCATATTATACTACGCAAAGGAGTGTAAATTTAAAATAATAGCTTAAAGCAGAAAGCATAAGCTATGTGTTGGAAAGAATGTGAAACTTGGTTCCTTAGGCATTTTGAACTTTCAAAATATGCATTATAAGACGCTTGAACAATACACCAAATAAAAGAGAAACGTTTTTATTTATTTAAACCAATTATTTTATTAGTGCGGCAAGTCTCCCAGTCAAAACTACCCGCGGCATGTATCCCGATCTGTAGGGGAGAGACGCCGCACTCTGTAATTCCATGACCTTGGCAGCCATGTTGGCCGAACTAGAATCAAAAGGCTCCCAATAGAACTCACTGTTTATACATCTACCCAAATGTTGTAATGTATTCCTCTGTTTAGCTTAAATTATGAACTAACCATAACACTAAGAAAGATTTCAATGAAACATCCAGTGACTTACCTCGTTTATTAACGATGGGTTACGTATATCTTCCACGACCGGAATAAAAACACCTGCTACGCGGCCTGACATCCACTGCGCATCAGTAACGCGCTTTCGCGCACACTCTGTCGGCATTTGCCGAAACTAGGGGGGGTGCGCAGTCTATACCGCATGCGGCAACTCTCCCGGACTTACCCTGTATTATTATTTTAAGTTACAACCAGGACCGCATAGTAAAACACGACACTTGGCGGCTCTGAATAGAAAAAACTTGGAAGTTAAAATGGTTGATTTTAATTTATCTTCTTTTTTAGATAACCATCCAAGTTCTGCAAAACAAGTTGCAGTGGTTAGTTCAAAATCAGCAAAAGTGAGTAAATGCATGCTTATATTTTTCTCCTTTCTCTCAAAATAAAATTACAGTAGATTCCCTCTTAACCGGCCACCTTTTAACCGGTCTCCTTTTTAACCGGCCTACCTTAACACAAAAAGAACATCTTTTTAACTGGCCATTTTTTATCTCAACATCGCTTTAACCGGCCGTGTTTCTCCGGAAATGTAGTTTTCTTATCTACTGCACCATTCACTTTAACGTTATTTCATATTGACGTTCTCAAACCAATTAAAATGTAACGTCCTGGACGGAAGTGAATGCCACCGGAAGTCAATGCGTTTGGGCCACTATCCGGTAGACCACAATAAAGAAACGAATTAGACCTATTATTAGTTTATATTTTTTGTGGATTTCATGGGTATCGGGTGATAGCAATAAATCATAATGTATTCAAAGTTGTTTTTCAAGTGATAATTATATTTAGACTATATAAAATTGTAGGTTGGCGTTCTTAAATGAACATCGGTTTAACCGGCCAATGCATTATCCGGCCGCATCCTGGTCCCGAGGTGGCCGGTTAAGAGGGAGTCTACTGTAGTTGAATGCAAATAAGAATCTCTTCATTGCCTTTATACAGTTACAGAAATTGTAGTTAGCGTTGTCAAAATCAGGCTTGATTCATAAATATCACAGCAGACCTGCGTACTTAGCGAATTTCCTATGAAATTTTGATGTTACTTTATCATAAACACCATCAAGGTGAGAATGCAGGTTTGCCGCCCCATGAAATTTGTAAGCAAACCCTACTTAGTGAAATTTTACATTGAAAATTACATATCAAATTTTATCAAGCTATGCCAATAAATAAGCATGTTGGAGGGTTTTATTGATTTCCCATAAGAATAACATGGCAAACACATTGTTTTATTTTATCCTTAGCTATTTAAACTATTTTAATAACTCAAAATACTAAATTGTTTATTTTTTTAGCTCTTTTAAATGGTTTATGTTCAGATTGTTGGATTTCAAAAATAAAGCTAAAAAAATGCCAAAAACCCATTTTTTTATCATTTGAAGCCCCAAAAAGCTCCGTTCAAAAGGTCCTTTCGACCTTTGGTGCTTTCCTTTGTAAGTGGCTTTTGAATGTGAGAGACCGATCTCAAGTGAAAGTGACTTCCAGATACCATGTGTGGTCATTGTGATTTAGCTCATTATCGCGATTATGATTGTAAGCTTTTTATTGACCAGTCTATTGTTCAAGAGAATGTGTCTATTGTTCCACTTGAAAGTCAAATCCAAGTGGAACTAGGGGCTGTATGATAACAATTGTTGATAGTTCAAGGTCAGGTGCATATGTTCAGTCTCTGTATTACTACTGAATAGATGCATGTATGGTGTGCACAATTGATTAGTTTACGCTTGTCTGTTAGTCCCATATGAGAAACAGTCACTCTTAGTTAAAGTATTACTACTACAAAATATGACAGACTATTTAACCTCATACACACCATCATCGTGTAACCTCATACATCACCATGTGCATGTAATCATGCACACCATACAGTAATGCAAGCAAGCAAGACTGAGAATGAGTGTCCATCCTTAACAACCTTTGTACCCGCCAGGGACATTGCCAGGTTCATTGTTATCAAACAAATGGTAATGTGATAATGGAGGTAACCTGGAACAAAATTTTATGTAACTATGCTAACCTAACCCAACCATACCACCTTTAGGGTTAAGTCTAGAACCGAATAGTACCTAATTAGGTTTTTAAGGTCTATTTTGGCTTTTTAACGGTCTCACCCCAGTTTTAAAGTAACAAAATCTCTTATTTTAGGTACCCAAAGAAAACCTTGCAGATCAACTTGATTTTGAGTATACACGATATCTACAGACGGTGTTTAGACGAAAACTTGCAGAAGCAGAGGCATCTGAAATGGATGTAAGTAGATTTTTACTCTTTTGTTACAACCATCAAATAATGCAGAGTATGTGGCAAAAAGATCTGACGGTTTTAAAATGAAAATAACTCAAACTTTTAAAGTAATAAAAAGTGTTTTAATGCACATCACAAATTGTTGTTTATGTAAATTAATAGAAATTACTCAATTAGAGCTGATTTATTCAGTTTAAGGTTTAAAGAATTGATTTCTTTCAAATGATGTCTGTCTTGCGCCATTAATTCTTTCAATCTTGCTCTGAAGTTGTCAAACACTCTTCCTAATATTGCAGGAGACAGGTTGGCAATTTTGCAGTACCTATGCGAACTTCGCAGGTATGGCTTAAATCACAGCAAAATTTGGCTCAAGCTAGAAGAGGCAAGTGCCCATACAGCCGATAAGGTAATGGATATTCTTAAGAAGCAAGCTTCGTGGCCGAGTCAACTCGCGTTTCGGGGACATTGCAAGGGCATGGCCACTGGCCAGCTTGTTCCCAAGATCCCAGCATTTGCAATTTTTTTGCATAAACTGTAAAAATCAAGAGTTTACATGAACAAACCACTCATTGGATGACCTAAAGGAAGCCAAAAACCAAGAAATTGCCAACCTGCCTCCTGTAATGTTAGGTAATGGGTCTGACGACTTCAGTGCAAGATTTAAAGAATTACAGTAATGGCACAAGACAGACATCATTTGAAAGAAGTTCTCTTTAAATCTTAAACTGAATAAATCAGCTCTTATTGAGTAATTTTTATTAATTTACATAAATAACAATCTCCAATATGCAATAAAACATGTTTCATCATTTTAAAAGTTTGAGTTATTTTCATTTTAAAACTGTCAAATCTTACATTGCAACGCCATATATAGTGACATTGCAATGTAATATGTTGTGACGTTGCAACTTTGCCACACCCTGTATAAATACAGTACAATGTCAATAATCCGGATTAATTGGGACTGGTCGCCATCCGATATATCAAATTATCCGGGATATTGAAATTACCTTAAAAATGGCCAGTACGCACTATTGAAGTAAAAAACTTGTTAATATTCTATACTTTATCTTTTATATTGAAGGTTTTTGAATTGAACTTATATGTACATTGTAAGATTGAAAGAGGTTGGCTATCTATTCAATCGGAGCGAGATAGAAGATAACTAGATGGTGTGGTTGAAACAAAATGCCGGGCACATGGTCAATACTGCCACCTTTGATTGAGAGATGTATGTTAATAAAATTCAGTACTATAGAATTTATATGTTTTTATTATTATTTCCTTTATAAAAATATATGTACACTTAATTAATACGCTAAGGGTTTTTTTGTGTTGAGAGCTCCTCCTACAATTTTCAACCAATAGTCAAGTTTTTGGTGTCATAGGATAGGGCTTGGTCTGTAGTTGTTTCCGCCAAAAGTTGATGAAAATTGGACATAAAATAAGGTCGCTATACTCAATTTAAAATTGAAATTTGCCCATTAGATTAACATGGGTTAGGGTTAAACATTTTAAACATCTGTTACCATACAGCTGTAAATACGTATAGTTATTCTTTTTTGTTTTTTTTTGTTTTTTTGTTTGATCACTGATATTCACAAAATTGGATTGGTCGGATGTTGTTGATTAACTAAATGTTAGTTTTGTATTGTATCGAAATAAATTGCTTGATTTCAAGCAACAATAAGTAAACTAGTTAATAATTATAATCGTGATAAGTTTTTAGCGAATTTCCCTGTAGGGAATATGCTATTACGGTAGTAGCCATGGTAATACCTAAGCCCGGGACTACTTTACATTTTCATTTTGAGGTCCCCAGAAGCAAAAAACACCATTTGTTCATTTTCATATATATGTATATATATAAATATATATATATAGGGTGATTCAGACCACCCGTGCACTATTTATAGCAGGAGAACGGTTTGAGTTAAAATCATAAAGTTTTTCACCCCTAAATTCCATACGGGCTTTCCAATAAAAATATTTTCATCAATGCCAGTATACAGGGTGTTCCAAAACTGTAGGTCACGGGTTAAAATCTCAAAATTTTCTTAAGTAATCATGCAGATTTTTACATAACTTAAAACGTATTAGTAAAAGGAGCATTTTATTGAAAACAGAATAAATTTATCTTTTCCCGTTTCAAAATGGCGGCCATCTCCGTATGAAAAATCAACACTTACGGAATACCCTGTAATTCTTGTATTATTTGTCATAAATGACTCCTGATTCAATATACTTATTTGAAATTAGCTAAGCTTTGCAATGATATGTCACAAGACCACATTTATAAAAAAAATTTCCGAAATTACTAATTTTGAAAATTTTAACTTAAACAAAACTCAAAAATTCTAAACGTAAACATATGTCGTGTTGTATATCATCTTAAAGCTCTTGTTGAACTTAGCAATTTCTTAATTTACACTATTACCGTATCTCTTATCGTTTAGAAGTAATAACGTAAATTGTGATTATTCCATATAATTTGCATGTAAATTGTTCAGGGCTTTATAGTATGGAAGACCTTCTTTGATTTTTGCCATAACATTAATATATCATGCAATTTATATGGAAAAAATTCATTTTCACGTTATTACTACAAAACCACAAGAGATACGGTAATAGTGTAAATTACAAAGTTGCTCAGTTCAACGAGAGCTTTAAGATAATATACAACATGACATATGTTTACATTTAGAATTTTTGAGTTTTGTTTAAGTTAAAATTTTCAAAATTAGTAAATTTTGGAAATTTTATTTTTTTTAATATATGTGGTATTGTGACATATCATTGCAAAGCTTAGCTAATTTCAAATAAGTATATTGAATCAGGAGTCATTTATGACAAATAATACAAGAATTACAGGGTATTCCGTAAATGTTGATTTTTCATACGGAGATGGAAGCCATTTTGAAACGGGAAAAGATAAATTCATTCTGTTTTCAATAAAATGGTCCTTTTACTAATACGTTTAAAGTTATGTAAAAAAATCTTCATGATTACTCAAGAAAATTTTGAGATTCGAACCCGTGACCTCCAGTTTTGCAACACTCTGTATACTGGCATTGATGAAAATATTTTTATTGGAAAGGCCATATGCGATTTAGGGGTGAAAAACTTTATTTCATGATTTTAACTCAAACCGTTCTCCTGCTATAAATAGTGCACGGGTGGTCTGAATCACCCTGTATGTCTATGTGTCCGTGGTACTGATAACTTTTGAAAGAGGACCTCCGATTTTGATGAAATTTGGTATGAAGATGTAAGACCAGGTCTATTTTCATGAGTTCATGAACCAACATGATCGAGTTATGGGAACGGGGTTTTAGCGAATTTTCCCCATAGGGAATACTCTATTACGGTAGTAGCCATGGTAAGACCTAAGCCCGGGACCATGTTACTTTTTCATTTTGAGGTCCCCAGAAGCCAAAAACACACATATATATATATATATATATATATATATATATGTGTGTGTCCGTGGTACTGATAACTTTTGAAGTGAACCTCAGATTTTTATGAAATTTGGTATGAAGGTGTAAGACCAGGACTATTTCCATGAGTTCGCGAACCAGAATTGTCGGGTTATGGGAACGGGATTTTATGGGGTTTCATAGGGGTCAAATACGGGGTTTTGGAATTTTTGGACCTTAATTTTAAAAATTTATCAATTTTAACTGAAACCATTTAAAAAAGCGTAAAACAACAAACAATTGGGTATTTTGAATTTTGATCTTAGCGTAACTGGTTATGGGAAAAATCCAAAAATGTGTTTTCCATGTTATTCTTATGGGAAATCAAGAAAATCCTATATCTTGCTTATTTATTGACACAACTTAATCAAATTTGATATGTACATTATCTAGATAAGGTTTAACTTATACTTGCTTCCAAAACAATTATGGCGGCAAACCTACATACCCACCGTGGGGTTTATGGGAAAAATAAAAATTGCCAGAGCTGAATACAATTTTGTGTTTACATTTACCAATTATTGATTAACTAAAACTAACAACACCCAATCTCAGCAAACCTACATACTCGATCTTATGGTTTTTGTTTGGGGAAAGTAAATAATCTGAAATTCCATTGGAAATTCGCTGAGTACGCAGGTCTGCTGCGACGGGGGTATTATGGGGTTTCAAAGAGGTTAAAAATGGGTTTTTGGCATTTTTGGACCCTAATTTTTGAAATTCATCAATTTTAACTAAAATCATTTAAAAGAGCTGAAATACCCCCCGTCGAAGCAGACCTGCGTACTCGGCGAATTTCCAAAGGATCTTGAGATTTTGTATTTTCCCCATAAACACCATAGGAATGAGTATGTAGGTTTGCTGTCATTAGATGTTGTTAGAAAATGTTTGTTTTGTTAGAAAATGTAATAGTGAGGTAAGGTAAATAACAAATTGTATCAATATTCGACACTTAAATTTTCACCATAAGCCCCATGGGGGTTAGTATATTGGTTTGCCACCATATGGGTGTTGTAAGCAAATATCAGTTAAAACCTACCTAGTGAATGTACATACCAAATTTTGTCAAGTTATTCCAATAAATAAGCGAGATACAGGGTTTTGTTGATTTCCCATAAGATTAACATTGGAAACCTAATACATATTTTTAATATCCCGATAAAAAAACGGTTTTTGGAATTTTTAGTGACATTTTGGGCTTATTCAAGGTTATTTTTTGTTATTTTTAAAATTTTTACTAAACTCAAAAACCGTTAAAAGCCCTGATATCCTTAAAAATCTATTATTTGTTTATATGATTCTAAAATCTTTTTTGGATGGACATTAAAGCTCAAGAAAAGTGTGTTTTTTTATTTTTTTATTAAAGAAATAGGAAGACGTTTCATTTGAAGAAAACTAAAGGATTTGTAAAACAAATATTGATACAAGACTACTGGGTTATTAGTATTTTAATCTTAAAAAACATTTCCTACACATTAATTATAAGCGCCATGAAATATTTTTTAAATTCTTTTAGAACTTTGATTTTCCAATGTAAAACTTTGTTTGACTAGAGGAATATTAAAACCCAACTCAGGGTCTCTGCATTAATTTAATCTAATGAGGAATAGTAATGTAAGTCTAACCAATATTACTTGTTTTGTAAAAATATATTTTTGTAATCAGTGTAAGAAATAATAAATTAAATACAGTAATGTCAATGTGTTCCATTTTTTTATGCTCTTGGTTATTTTTTGTTATTTTTTAAAATTTGGTTATTTTTCTTATTTTTTAGCGAATTTCCTATAAGGAATAAGCTATTAGCGTAGGTCTCATGGTAAGACCTAAGCCCGGGACCACGTTACTTTTTCGTTTTGAGGTGCCCAGAGACAAAAAATAATGGTCATTAAAATTTATATATATATAACTATATATATAACTCTCGTAAAAACGGTCTGATCAACACCAAATTTGGTAGAGATGTGTAATCCTACGTTTATTCGGATGAGTTCGTAAATAAATTGAGTATTAAGAATACAGTAAATACTAACCTATACTAGCTACCTTGCCCCTTCGACATGACAACCCAAAGTTGGATGGTAAACTTACCTACATAAACTCGACGCTTGTGAACTTGGTCAAAACTTATGATCATGTGCACTTACTACCCCTTCACCTCCTGCCTAGACATCTTTATACTACGTATGGCTTGCACTTCAACAAAAGAGGGAAACAAGAGATTTGTAAGATGATCACTGATCTACTCAGTAGCATTCATGCGAGTGAGCCAGAAGTCCCTGTGCAAGCTGCCAAACTTCATCCTCGCATAGTAGCAAGCTCTCCAAAGAATGAATCAACCATCTTAATACCTTCATCACCTAAAGTCACTGTAGTTGAGGCTGATATGAGAAACTTAATCAAGCAGTATAGAAAAAACCCTTCAGTGGCTTTCTCACACACCATATCTGGGGATTTACATGACAGTAGAAATATGTCTGCTGGTGTGGCAGTGAGCTTCCGGAGAGCATTCGGAAGACCTAAAAGTAAAGAGTATGTTAACTCACATTTAATGCTTCAAAGAGAACAAAATGCCACCTCAGTGTACAGCCTTGTCACAAAAGCTGAATATTATGGAAAACCCACAAAAGAAGACTATGACTTGGCTTTTTCACAGTTTACGCAAGATTTCCAGTCCAAGGGATTCAAGTCATTAATATGCTCAGCTATGGGATGTGTGAGGGATCACATGCAACATTTTGTTGCATTTTGTCAAGAACATCATGCATTTTCAGCGTATTACAGGTGCAAGCGTTACCATAGTCGCATACAACCAAGAATCGTACAGATCACTGTGGAATGGTCTTACCCACCAACAATTCCTAGAGAAGCTCAAGACACTCATAGCCAATCATGAAAAAACATCCAATGATCATCCTTTGGAACCAACTTCTCATGATCATCCCCTAGAACAAGTAGAGCCAGTATCACAAGATAATCCTCTGGATCCTCTGAAATCAACATCGCAAGATCAACCATCTCAAGCTCAAACATCCCAAGATCAAACATCACAAGATCAAACACCTTCAGATAATACGTCTCGAGAACCAAAGGACTCTCAAACTAGTGTAGGGTACTTTTTTTAGCTCCTTAGGTAATAATGTAAATAAATCTCTAAGAATTCTTCAGGTTAACATACAAAGTATTAGAAACAAATGGCTAGAGTTAGAACAATTTTGTAATTCTGAAAATATTGATTTTGTATGCGTATCTGAGCATTGGTTGCTGGATGAAGAGGTAGACTTATATGCCCCTAAGGGGTACATGCCCGGAAGTTTTCTCTGTAGGAGTACTATGCAACATGGTGGTGCAGGGATTTTTATCAAACAAGGCATTAAATTTAAGGAAATTAATCTTGAGAGATTTAGCAAAGAATTAGATTTAGAGTTAAGTTGCATCAAGTTAATTGAGGAAAATATTGACATTATTAGCTTATATAGATCTCCAAATGGTAATATAGAGTTTTTCCTTCAGAACTTTGAATTAGCTATCAAAAAAATAATGAAAAATGGTACAACAGTTGCCATTTGTGGAGACTATAATATTGAGATGCTTAATATTAAAAATAAAAAATCAATAGATTTCCTAAACTTGCGTAGGTCCCTTAACTTAACTTGTTCAATCAAAGCTCCCACCCGTGGGAAGTCTTGTATAGACAATATATTAATAAATTTTGATGACAGTTTGTATAGGATTACTACTCTTGAGGGTCATTTTGCTGATCATAATGCCCATATAATGGATTATATAAATAGAAAAAATTGCAAATCGAGCAATAAAAGTAACAGTAAGAATAACATCAAAACCTAACATTAGAAAACAAAATGATTATGAAATAAACTTATTTATTTTTCTATTGAATGATTCAAACTGGAATATGATAGATGAGTGCAAACATAGGCGTCATTTCAGCATTCTGATTGGGGGGGCAAGATTTTCATAAGGTCATACCCCCTCCCCCCTTCCCACAAATACCCCAAACATCTTAAATTTCGCTAAAAACGGTCAATAAAAGCTAATTAAGTTTACATTGTGACACTAAGCTGTCCATAAAATTTGAACTTATAATATAATCTCACAAACCCATAAAAACAATACCCTAGTGCATGTAAAATTTGGTTATATAACATGTTTCTATTTGTAGAAAGTCATTATTCTTCTGGAACTGCCAGTGGTTAATGTGATGTAAAACACCTTAAGAAATTTAATGGATTTAAGTGGTTAATTCGTTAAATCTAAATCGTTAAAATAAAAAACATCATTTTACAACTATTTAGTTATTTTTATTGTCTATTATTTACAACTCTGAAGTGTTACAGTCGGATACATAGACACAACTCCATAGGTGTGTATGGTAAAACACATTGTTTTATCTTTATCAAAAATTAGTTTTTGACAAAGCACCTTTGCAGTCTGCCGTATAAGGGACAAAAAAATCATTTAACATTTAACTACTGTTGGTTAGGATCAGTACAGCTACGGTATATTGCCCATTACATTACCTTAAAAAATTAAATTGTTATTGAGGACAAAAGAGGTAAAAAATTAGGTAAGTGAAAAAAACTATAAATAATGATTTACAAAATCATCTATACATATTAAATACTTTTGTACAAGAAACTCCTCCCACAATTTGCAATATATTTTAATGATTTTAGTGCCATTGGATAGAGCTCGGCGTGAAGTTGTTTCTAAAGTGAATTGGTAAATTGTCCATTAAAAAGAGGAGACCTACAAGTCCTTAAAGTTTGTAATTTTCCCATTTGATTACCCATCAGTAAGCAAATTGATTGATTTTCAAGTAAACAACAGTGTAAACATCGGACATCAGCGAAGGTACTATTATTATCTACCTTTTCACACGAAAGAGGTTATGTTTAACCAAGGCAAGGCTCCGGTCTACCTGAGCCCGAACGACGTTACCGAATGCCGCCTCGCGGCCGTAGCGCTAGGCGAATTTGATGGCTGCAGACGGTGCAGAGGTTTACGGGAATCGTGTTTTAAAGTTAACTAATTAAGATAGAGATTGACTCTTAACTTTTTCTAAAAGTAGAGAGAGACAGATCTCGTCTTCTCTGGTTTTAGAATTTTTAAATACAATTTCTAGTTTCAGTTATAATTGTCTAAAATCATCTGTTTTTAGTGGCAAAAAGTTTTATAGATGCAGAGGTTTACGGGGATCGTGTTTAAAACAAACCTATTAAGATATAGATTGGATCTTAACTTTTCTAAAATTAAAGAGACAGGTCTCTTCGGCTCTATTTTTAGAATTTTTAAATAAAATTTTTAATTTCATTTCAGCTATAGGCCTAACTGTCTAAAATCATCTGTTATTCTCTATGCAAATGCAAGGGTTTTTAGAACCCTGTTATCTTTTGCTAAATGCAGCCTAGAGCTACAACTAATGTGTCATATTAAAGAAAAAATAACGGTGCTAAATTTCCTTTCTTACACATTGGTAATGTTATCAAAACTAATGGAAAACTTAAGTTAAAAAACGAGAAAAACAGATAATTTTAGACAGTTATGGCTAAAATTAGAAATTGTATTTAAAAATTCTAAAAACAGAGCCGACGAGATCAGTCTTTTTACTTGTAGAAAAAGTTAAGAGCCAATCTCTATCTTAATTGGTTAGTTTTAAAACACGATCCCCGTTAACCTCTGCATCTTTAAAACTTGCCCCTAGAAAAAACAGACAATTTTAGACATTTATAACTGAAATTATAAATTTTATAAAAAAATTGTAAAAACAGAGCCGACGAGATCCGTCTTTCTACTTTTACAAAAAGTTAAGAGTCAATCTCTATCATAATTTGTTAATTTTAAAACACGATTCCCGTAAAACTCTGCAGCCATCGAACTCGCGGAACTCGCCTAGCGCTACGGCCGAGAGTCGGCATTCGGTAACGTCGTTCGTGCAGGTAGACCGGAGCCTTAACAACTCAACAGACGTGAGATGGGACTTCCTGCTACAGATGAGGATTGCAGAATGAGTCAATTTAAGAATTTTGTGTAAATAATACAAAGTACACATTTTGTTAAAGTCTGATTCAGAAGTTTATAATTGTTATATACAAATATTTCACCATATTACATAACCTAACATTTTAATTTCCAATTTAAAAAAATCACCGAAATTATTGGGGGGACAACTGCCCCCCCTTGCCCCCCCCCCAAATGACGCCTATGAGTGCAAATCTGGTTTAATAAATGTTGAGGAATTATTTAATAGATTTTTTAAACAATATGTAGATCTTTGGCACTATTGTTTACCTTTAGTTAGCAAATCAAATAAATTTAAGGGGAAATGTAAAAAAGTTGAATGGTACACTGAAGACCTTGCTAGGGAAAGAAATGGCATGTTAAATTTATTTAATATTTATAAAAGCCTTAGAGATAATGGTTCTGGGCACACTCAACAGGCATATGATGACTATATAAGCAGTAAACATAATTATAGATATCACCTTAACGAAGCAAAAAAACAGGCCTGTGAGAATTTCATTGAGTCAGCTCCAAACAGATGCAAAGCTGCTTGGGACGTCATTAAACAGGAAAATTCTCCAGTTGTCCCACAAGAAATAATGCTTGACCCAGAGCAACTTAATAGATTTTTTCTAAATTCAGTTATGGAACTCTCAAATAACATACCTCAAACTAATACACCGTTTTATGACCTTTTGGGAGAGAGACCTGTTCCTCCTGATACATTTAATTGGCAAGAAATTGGATCGGAAGAAGTAGTTCAAATTGTCTCTAAATTGTCCAACTCTAAGAGTTTGGATGTCTATTTTTTATCAAATTACATAGTTAAAAAGACTGTCAATGCCATTAAGGAGCCACTCTCATTCATTCTCAGTAAATGCCTGGAAGTAGGACTTTTTCCTGACATGCTTAAACTCTCAAAGGTTATTCCCATTTATAAAAAAGGAGACAAGCAGCTTCCTCAAAATTACAGACCAATATCTATAGTACCGATCTTTTCTAAAATTTTTGAATCCCTAATGCACAAACAACTCTCCTTTCATTTTGGGAATTATAATCTTTTATCTGAATCACAGTTTGGCTTTCGCGAAGGGCGATCAACAACAAATGCTGTTATGGAAATTGTTAACCACTCCCTGAATGCCCTTGATAACAAAGAATCTGTTGCTCTATCCCTGTTAGATTTAAGCAAAGCTTTTGATTGCGTACCTTTTAATATAATTCTAGATAAATTAAAATTTTATGGGATATCAGATAATTCATTTAAAGTCATAAACTCTTATTTAAGCAATAGGCAGCAATTTGTTTCAATTAAAGGTGTAAACTCAACTGTATCAAACATTAAAATGGGAGTACAACAAGGCTCTGTTCTTGGCCCTTTCTTTTTTACAATAATTATTAATGACTTGCCTAAAAATATACCTGTAGGCACTGTAATCTATGCAGATGACACTTCCCTTTTTACTAGTAATCAAAATTTAGTGTATCTTGATCAGTCCATAAAAAATGCAGAAGCTAATGCTTTAAATTGGTTTTCTTCGAACAAACTATTATGTAATCAAGAAAAGACCCAAAATATGATAATCAGTCTATCCACACAGTTTCTAGATGTACAATCAGTCAAGCTTCTTGGCATAAATTTAGATTCCAAGTTAAATTGGTCATCCCATATAAATATCCTTAGTAAAAAGATTTCTCGTGTAAGCTACCTTTTTTGGAAATTAAGAGACATCATTTCAACAGAATTTTTTAAAATAGCATACTTTGGTCTTTTTCAATCACATATCTCCTATGGCTTAATTCTTTGGGGTCATTCACACTTAGTCAAAGATATTTTATTAATCCAAAAGAAAGTAATTCGCACTCTTTGCAGGGCAGGTTACTTGGACCACTGTCGACCCTTATTTATAGAAACTAAAATTTTAACAGTCATAAATCTATATATATTTCAAGTACTGGTTTACACAAAAACTAATTTAAATTTATTTACTACTAGAAAAGACATCCATAATCACAATACAAGAAATAACAGTAAATTAAATATTCCCCAACACCGACTAACTAAAATTGGATCTTCTTATAAACTTAACTGTGTACATTTTTTTAATAAGCTGGATGAGTCTGCCCAAACTGCTCCAATTGGTAGTTTTAAGAATAAATTATTTCAGTGGCTTTTGGTCAACCCATTCTATTCAATTGATGAATTCCTAAATTGTGAGATAAATTTGGGTTTTTAAAGGAGTTGTATAATTTCTCTATTATTTTCTAATGATCTCCATCTCTTTTAACTGATTTGTTTAATTAATTATTTAAGACACTTAGCTGTAGATTTTTAACAAACATGTATCCTACAATTTACTGTGTGAACTGCTGTAATCAACCATGTAAAATGCAGACAGAGTTCGTAAGTCGGAGGCCTATAAAGCTGCGAGAAAATCTCTCCGCCAGGCGATAAACAGGAGCAAGGCGAATAGCTGGAGGAGACTTCGTGACGACGTTGACTCTGACCCGTGGGGCCTGGGTTACAAACTTGTAACACAGAAACTCGGCGCCCGCTCTCCACCTTCCATCATGGAGGGCGCCACCATGGGAAGGATTGTCGCTGCGTTGTTTCCTGAACATCCACAGCGACCGCCGGTTGACTTCGGACGGGTAGAGGACGTTCCACTCTTCACTTTCGAGGAGCTGGAAACCTCCGTTCTCTCCCTGAAGAGCAACAAGGCTCCTGGCCCGGACGGGATTCCCAGTGAGGCTTTAAAGAAAGTATTTTCAATCAACGCTGACTTGTTGTTGAGAATGTACAATGCCTGTTTGGTAGAAGGGGTGTTTCCGGCTCCCTGGAAAACAGCCAGGCTTGTACTGATCAGCAAGGGCAAAGGTGATCCCGAACTGCCGTCGTCCCACAGGCCTCTCTGCATGTTGGACACAGCTGGGAAGCTGTTCGAGAAGCTGATCCGTTCCCGCCTGACTTCTGCCGTAGAAGCTGCCGGGGACTTATGCCCCCGTCAGTACGGCTTCAGAAAGGGACGGTCAACGATCGACGCTGTCACCGAAGTTCAGAGAGCTGTGGAGAGAGCCGAGAGCCACAACCATTTCTCCCGCCGAGTAGTGCTTCTTGTTACGCTTGATGTCAAGAATGCCTTCAACTCGGCGAGGTGGGTCGATATGTTGGATGCGCTTCGCAACACCTTTCGTATTCCTGCATATCTGTTGCGGCTCATCGAGGATTATCTACGCTCTCGAAGCCTGATCTATGACACGAGGGACGGAACGCGGACGATGGAAGTCACTTCTGGTGCCGCACAAGGTTCAATACTCGGCCCGGATCTCTGGAACGTTGCCTATGACAGCCTCCTGAGGTCCGAGATGCCTGAGGAAACCACTTTGGTTGGGTACGCCGATGACGTCGCAGCTCTCATTGCTGCACGCAACGTTGAGCTGGCCCAACTAAAGTTGAACCGAGTTATGCGGGTTGTCAACAACTGGATGTCCGATCACGGTCTCTCGCTTGCTCTTAGTAAGACGGAGATCGTGATTCTCACGAAGAAGAGGATCGACACCGTCGTCCCGTTTCGAGTGGGAAGGGAGGTGGTCACATCAACTCGTGCCGCCAAATACCTTGGGGTTATGGTGGACACCAAGTTAAGCTGGAGGGATCAAATCTTCCTTACGGCGGACAAGGCCGCTAAGGTAGTTACTCACCTTAGTAGGCTGATGGCCAATGTCGGGGGTCCCCGATCCAGCAGAAGACGTCTGTTGATGTCCGCGGTCCAGTCCGTGCTCCTTTACGGGGCAGAGGTGTGGGCAGGCGCTCTAGATAAGGAGTGCTACAGGTTACGACTCGCCCGGGTTCAGCGTCAAGCTGCGCTCCGGGTGTGTTCCCCCTACCGGACAGTGTCCGAGCCTGCCGTCCTGGTGGTTGCCGGAGTCACCCCTGTCAAGCTCTTGGCAGGGGAGAGGAAAGCGATTTATCAGAGACGTGGCGAGATCGGCAAGGACACGGCAAGAACAGAAGAGCGCTCCCGAACCTTCCAGCAGTGGCAACACAGCTGGGAGCACGACACCCGAGGACGATGGACTGCGCGACTTATCAAGCAGGTCCAACCATGGGTGGAACGGCGGCATGGGGAGGTGGACTACTACCTGACCCAATTTTTGACAGGTCACGGCTATTTTCGGTCGTACCTGAACCGGATGGGAAAGACCGGTTCACCGGACTGCATTTATTGCCCGGGTGTTCCCGACGATGCGGAACACACATTCTTCCACTGTCCCCGTTGGGAAGGGCCCCGCCTGGAGGCCACACAAATATTTGGTGCATTTTCGGTGGACTCGGTCTGCCAAAAGATTTTGGAGGATGAGGGCAACTGGGATTGTTTGTCACAGTTCGTCCGGGGCATCCTCCTGGAAAAGAAAACCGATCTGGACCGCGAAGTGGCCCAGATCCCTTGATAGAGCGGCTGGATAAGGAGCGAGCCCGACGGGCGTAAGCCAAATTTAGGCCTAGCCTGACGTAATGTGATACAGTACACTCTCGTTCATCGGAACTAATGTGGCGGACGGCCGGTTCGGATGTCAAAAAATTCCGATGAAGCGGAGTCCGTCGTGAGTCATCATTTCCGCCCGTGCGTTGACCTGTTGTGATTGTATTCACTCTTGTTTTTAAGATAACAAGAGATTTTATGAAAATAAGGCACTCTAACTTTGGACATGGTAACAAAGAAACCATAGTAATAAAAACAACGCAGGAAATCTTCATTCTATTATTCTATATTCCAGCAGACAACTGACTTCCACTTAACACAGGTGCAGTCGCGACGCGAGACAGACTGAATGACAGTTTGGGAAGCGGTCGACGTGGATGTTCACTTCCTGCCCCCTTCCTCTTTCTATTTTTGTGCGAATACTGCACGGCCTCGTAAATCACATCGATGGGTACAGATTATGGAAAACGCCTGATGACTTTTGATGCAAAATGTGATACTTCACTGTTGTGCGGACAGAACGAATGGAAATTGAAGGCGCTAAAACGGAAAATTATTTATTTCATAAGAAAAAAAAATTAATAATATCCAGATTTTCAGTTCCGATGAAACGGAGTTCCGATGTCGCCGAGTCCGATGAACGAGAGTGTACTGTAAACAATTCCAGGTTAGATTCCTAAAGAGTAGAGGAGGTTTTTTAGTGGGTAAACCCGTTTTTTAGGGGAGCCCCACACTACAGGCTGGCCACCTGTGTGCGTAATGCATTTTTCCGCCTCTCCCTCAAAAAAAAAAAAAAAAAAAAAAAAAAAAAAAAAAAAAAAAAAAAAACAACCATGTAAAATAATTGACAATGCCTATTTCATGTATACTGTGATCAATGGCAATAAAGATTTGATTGATTGATTGATTGATTAAACCAGACATATCGACCTACCGGAAGGGGTAGTTTTGGGGGGTTTTGTACCCCAAAATGGGTTTTTTGCATTTTTCATATATAATTTTTAAAAATATTTAATTTTTATTTTCACCGTTGGATTTAGCTAAAAAAAAACACACAATTTAGTATTTTGAAGCTTTGCCTTATCTCCATTGGTTACCGAGATATTAAAATGTCTAAAGACAGTTACTCAAGATAATTAAGCATTAACTAAATCAATTGTATAGTATGTTGTTTGTGGAAAAATAAATGAATTTGAATTTGAACAGTACATTGTATTTTGGAGCTCCAATGTTAATCTTATGGAGGATAAGGATTTGATAATATTTCACTTATTAACCAATATTTTTGGGTGAAACTTGGTATTTAGCTTCATTTGGTTGAGCTTGATTTATTTATGGTAAAAAAATCTTGGTTTTTGTGCTTATAATGGCAGCAAACCTGCATACTCTTTTCCCATGTTGATCATATAGAAAATAGGCAAACTTGTTTATTTATGGACAGATATAGATGAAACTAAGTTTATGGCTTCATATGGTCGAGATACATTAGTTTTATGCTAAAAACGTTTTTTATGGGAACACTTTTAGTGTTCCCCATCATGGCAGCATACCTACGTACTCTTTCCCTATATTACCAGGAGAATAGACATTTATTCCCCTAATTATGAGCACGTGATTAAATTTTGTTTACAGATTTATCTGGTCAAAATTAATATTACTAATTTGGAAATTCGCTGAGTACGCAGGTCTGCTGCGACGGGGTGTATTTTTAGATTTTGATTATTTTTTAAATTATTTAGGCAATTACTGTAGGTTTTTGTTAATCGATTTGGATGAAGCTCGTAAAAACTAAATAAATGTTTAAAGAAGAAAAATATTAAAAAGTGAGAGATGGATCAGGGAGGATTTTTGCTACTTTTAAAAGGTTTACTATTATTATTTCTTTAGTAGATGATCACTTACCTAGTTAAAAATAATCCTACATCCTTTTATTGCCTACATATTTTCAATGCCCCAATAAAACGCCAGTTTTTGAAATTTTTAGCGTCATTTTGGGTATATTTAATATTATTTTTTGGTTATTTTTATCATTTTGGCTATTTTTTATATCTTTACTAACCTCAAGAACTGTTACAAGCCATGAAATTATCAACTATTATTTAAAAAAATTAGATTTTTATGTTGTAAAGAAAAAAGCTTTATCATTATATATGTCTTACTTCATGAATAGAAGGGCAAAGGAATAAACACCCAAAATTTCTTTGACATTCAAAGTACTGTAATATTAAAAATGGAGTTCATCAAGGCTCAATTTAAATATCCCCAGTAGACTCTCACTAAATTGTCATATATCAGATCAGGATATCAGGATAATTAGGTAAATTTCCAGAATAGTGAAAGCAGTCAATAAAACACACTGGAGCCTGTTTCAACTGTTATCACATGCTCTTTCATAGCATGTGATACCTGCCCTATATACTGATCGGACTGCAGAAAAGCAGCCGCTTGTGATGAAATGAAGTTAAACGGCCTCAAAAACTTATCAAACATGGTAATAAAAGTAATTGATAACCATGCTTTGAAAAAAAAACTTTAGGAAAAGTGATTAGCGTTGTTTTCAAATCGCTGGACCGGTGCTGGACTAGTGTGGGCTGGATTTACAATTTGCTAGGTTACAAATTTTCTACTTATAAATGTTCAAGTCCTCCCAAAATTTATATTTAATTATTGTTTTCAGGATAAGTTAACAGCGTTACAAAAGAGAATTGCTGAAAATCAAAACATTTTGGAGAAAACTACAATGAGACTTAAAAACATAAGTTTCAACAAAGAAGTGGAAACGCTTTACAATCTACAAAACCGTAACTATGGGCAGATTTTAGGTATAATTTTTTTTAGTGCTATAACTTTATCATCACTTGTTTGAAAAGGTCTTAAATTTGTTAATTATATATTCTAGGAAGAATAACTTGTAACTTAAATAAATTATATATGTTGTACTATAGAGTAGAACTTGAACGTTTGCTCTGTATGTTTTAATTCTTTTTTTTTATAGTGATTGATGGACAGTGTTCAATTGGCACAATATGCATATAACGTTTTGTAGGACGCGTGATTCACTCAGTCAGGAAAAATTTGGTAGAGTGAAAGGATTAAAAAAGGGCTGATATGATGGATTGTATAGACCTGTAAAACCATGCTAAGTCAAGCACCATTGTTCCTAGAGTCCCAGACCACCCATAATTTTTAAAACCCCACAGCTTAAATTAATTAATTAATTTAATTAAATAATTAATTTTCCACAAAAACTAATTGTGCCGTTATAAGTAAATTAGTTACGCTCTATCGATTGATCCTAATTTCAATGTGTGGTGTACCAGAAGTAACTATCCAGAACATAAGTTGCTAATTTTAAATATAAACCCCAACTTTGTGTGATTTTTTTTTTTATTCTACACTTAATTTTAAGCCAACTCTACAATTTAATTTTCACCCCTAATCCTAATGTTTTAGGAGAAAGTGGAGGTTGAAATTTAGTTTTTCCCAATAGAATAACATGGGGAAAATTTCACATCCATTTTCTCTAAATGTTTTACATCAAACAGAACTCTCCAAGCATGAAAATGTTTTAGAACATCATTTTAACAATTTGGGTGCGGCTCGGTCACCGGTGACCGGTAGCGAAACGCGCGCGCCGGCCTGCCCGGTCACGTGTCGCCGGCCGTGACTCGGCGAAATGAATCAGTCAGTGTGGCCCTGGGTTGCGGTGTAGTTCGGAGTTGTTTATACGTGCGTTACTAGGGCAACCTGCCTTCTTTCGGTTGTGCGTCGCCCGCCTTTCCCGTGGGCCGGCTCCAATCCACTGTGACTTGAACTTTTTTTAATTACTTTTAACTCTTTTTGAAGTGTTTCTTCCGAGTTTTGGTGTGTTTTGTGACACGATATTATGTTAAATATTTTATTATTTTAGTTTTATCGTTTTTTATTTAAAATGGACTCCCCAATACCAGAAATGCTTTGACCAGTACCTTGACGAAGTTTGAGTAAAAAAACAATGGTTGGGAGGGTGGAAAAGGCTGTAAATAGTTGTAAATATTAGTTATAATACTATTGAACATTATTATAATTATATTAAACATTTTTTATGTAAAAATTCGATATTGTGTTACGAAAAACTATGGATTGTCCCGTGGGCCGGCTCCAATCCACTGTGACTTGAACTTTTTTTAATTACTTTTAACTCTTTTTGAAGTGTTTCTTCCGAGTTTTGGTGTGTTTTGTGACACGATATTATGTTAAATATTTTATTATTTTAGTTTTATCGTTTTTTATTTAAAATGGACTCCCCAATACCAGAAATGCTTTGACCAGTACCTTGACGAAGTTTGAGTAAAAAAACAATGGTTGGGAGGGTGGAAAAGGCTGTAAATAGTTGTAAATATTAGTTATAATACTATTGAACATTATTATAATTATATTAAACATTTTTTATGTAAAAATTCGATATTGTGTTACGAAAAACTATGGATTGTCGTTGCGCGGGCCGGCTCGGTCACCGGAGACCTGCACTTTTGGACGCCATTTTTTATGAAATAATGCAAGAACGCCAGTTTGCCGCCTCAATCTCGACTTCTGGAGACAAAAATTAAGATTTTATGAAATAAAAATTTTCAGGCCCGCGGGAAAGATTTCCGATATTCTTTGCCGCACTCAACGTGTTAAATAATATTCCATCATAAAATATTGATTATTACGTAATTAGTTTTACTTTTTCATGCATTTTCAATAATTCAAATCAAATCAAGTTTATTTAAAAAAATAGCATGGTACAAAAATACATGAAATAAATAAAACCCTGCATAGGACAAAGTCCTGTGTGCAGAGCTAAAGTAAAAATTAAATTAAATTAAAGTAAAAATTGCATCCTAATGAACAAAAAATCTATTACAGTATATCGAAAACAATCTGAATAAAAAGCTAAACACATTTTTTTATAACTACTAATAGAACAAAAAGGAATATCCTTTGATTTTTAGATCTGATAGCCTAAATAACTGCACAGACAGCAAATGATAAGAATTGACTAATTAATGTTAACTGTGTAATTAATTAATAAAATGAATAATAACTTTAAAAATTATAATTAGTAGATTTTTAACACTTTTACAAGTTTCAGCAGTTTAGCATAGAGAAAGACTTGCATAGTCGGGACAATTGTGAGTTGTGCGTCAGTGTTAGGGTACGAACAGAATGAGTGGGTCGAGGTGGAGGTGTAGGTCGTGGTCGCGGTCGACATCCATGTAAATCAAACACATTGTAGTTAACTAGGCCTTACATAACAGTAAAGTCGTGGTGGAGGTGCATGGCGATGCCATCCAGGAGGTCTACAGCGATGCTTTTAAAAACAAACTCATTTGATTTACGTGGATGCTTACCGCGCGGTTTAGCTGGATGCTTCGTTATGATTGGTTCGTTCAAAGTCTAGCGTCCCCCGTCGCGTACACCTGAACCTTTCCCACCCCACAAGGTAACCACAAACCAGTTATTACTTTGTGATTCTCTGTAATTTTATTGTTATACTTAATTTAATTTTCAATTCTCCATCCTGTTATAGTAATAGCAACCCAAAATACATGTAAATACGAGGTATGACATAAGTGTAACTCTTTGATTTAAGGTTAAAATATTTTGATTGACATCAAAATTAAATTAATTTTAATTTCAATAATTAATTTATTACCTCTATGGGGGCTTGTGCAGATTGTAAATTTTCAAGAGTATTTATTCTTCAAAGGAAGAATCTTAGCAAAGAATGGCAGAAGAGAACCGTGCCAATCAGCTATTCGTAGTTTAGAAATTTTAACACTAGCTAGTCTACATATTTATTAAACAATTAATTCTTTTCTAACAAAATGTGACTCAAAATGTGGCAAAATTTTCATAACTATGATACACGAAATAAAAATTTATTTAGATCTGATTTTCACAGACTTGAAACTTACCATAAATTACCATGTTATGCGGGAGCTAATCCTTTTAATAATCTCCCTAATGAAATTAGAACTATCAATGATAAGAAACTATTTAGGAAAGATCTTCGAGAATATTTGATAGCTATTGCCTTTTATTATAGTGTGCAGTAGAGTTTATAAACAATACCCAAGCAAATACTTAGAGTTAAATTAATAGTCTTTTAATAAATAAATCTATTTTGCCACAATGTATTATTTTTGTTTATAATAAACTGGTGGCTCTTTCTTTTAATTATTGTACTGGTAGTCAACATGTAATTATTGTACATGACTAAATAAATCAATCAGTATATAGCCTATTTTGTACATAGTGAACATTTACGGTAGTTAACAAAGTTGTAAGATATTACCAAAATGTGTAACATCCACGCATAACAACGTAAATATATATTATCCCCATTCTTGTAGTGGTAATCGCAAGTTATGACGCTCTAAGGTACTTATAAAGTCTACTTTTTCAAAAGGTTTGCATCAACAAGGTAAAAGTAATCAACAAACTTTCTCCCAACTATATTAGCTCTTTTTGATGTAGAATTTCGTGATCTACCAACAGAATTTACAGCATTGCACCAAATATAGGATTATTTATTTTATTTAATAAGCGCACTACACACATCACTCTCCAATAGTCTGAGCTGCATGACAGCGCGGGTGACCTTCTCGCTATGTGCAGTCGACATCGACCACGACTTAACTTATGGCATCCACAGCGACCTACACCTCCACCGCGACCCTTTCGTTCTGTTCGTACCCTTAGTCTGTAGTATTAGTTATAGATGGAGGTGAGAAGTTTCCTAGACACTTCCGTACTGAACTCCAAAAGCCAGGTGGTGAGGCGCCCTTTGTACACATTCACTGACACCTGTGCGAAGACAGGACATTCCTGAACAGGACGTTGGCTAAAAAGAAAGAATTTGTTTTGTTGACGAATTTTACAATCTTAGGAATCTGTATTCCAATGTTTTGCGTGTTTATAGTTCTATACCTATGAAATACTGGAGTTATTATTAAGTGTGGATTTCTTTTCATGTATAAGAGAAGAGATATGATAAATAGTGACTGTGTTTAATAGTCAGCAAACCCGTTTCCTGAAAAAGCAGTTTTGAAGAGTATTGTTAGGGTTTCTTTAGACCAGCTTTATTTATACATTTTTTCAACAATTGGCAGTGGCTCTATAATTGAACTAAACGATCCCCCATGCAATTAAACCGTTGAACATGTACATAATTATATAGATTTAAGTTCCTTTTGATTTAAGATGTTACTGAGTTCCTGAAAAACATAAATCATTTTTCTAAGTTTAGATTTGAGAAGTTCTATATGATTTCCCCATTTGAGCTGTTTGTCCATAACAACCACAAGATACTTATAATGGTCAACGCGATCGATGGTTTGTCAGGCACAGGTTATGTGCCCGCAGATGCTCACTCTGACGACCAGATCGGCGGGCTCAGCACCTTGACGCAGAGAAATGGGTAGTGACTTGGTCTTGCTGATGTTCATAGTTAATATATTTTGGTCAAACAATTTTTTGGGAGAAAAATTTCGCTGTATCAAAAATGGCTGACCAATAATCATGTATTCCAGTGTCGTCAGCGAATAAATAGATTTTACTTTGCATGTTAATTTTATCTTTGTTATTTACATATACTAAAAACAGTAAAGGTGCTTAAGTGCTTATTTGGACTAAACCATAGCTATAATAATTTACATCACTCTGTTTGTGTAATATATTTACTGTTTGACAACGCCCACTCAAATAGCTTTTGAACCATTCAAGGGCATTGCCACGATCTCCAGTTGTGTCTAATTTTAATAGAAGAAGTTCTCTGTCAATAGAGTCAAATGTCTTTGCTAAATCTATGAAGACAAGTGATTTTGTGTTATTTCTATTGATATTTTCTATGATATCTTTATTTAGAAAATGCATCACTGGAATTTCTGTTTTTTCTAGACCCAAATTGGTGACTAGAAAAAATAAAATTGTTCTCTAAATATGCCTGAAATCGTTTCTTAACACAATTCTCAATTATTTTGGAAATAATGCTTGTAACGATATCAGTCTGTAGTTATTGAAATCTTATTTTCATCCTGACATGAATAAAGGAGGAACCCTTGCAACTTTAAATTTCTCTGGAAAAGTGTTGGAAACAATAGATTGAACATGTGTGCAAGAAACCAAACCAACCAGAAAGTTTTTTTTTTAATTTTTTGCAGAAATTTTATTTGGCCCCAGTGCCGAGTTTCCACGTATTTCCCGGACGCACTGCTCCACCATACTCTCAGAGACCAGCAACAGCCGGAACACATGCCCCACCCTTTATTTGTTGTCGTCCACCACTGGTGGTAGGCGACAAAGTATTTGCCAAATTTTGGCCATTTGTAAAAAATATCTTGGACATTTTTGGTGGGGTATTTAATATTTAATCTCAATTGGGCACTACTCACCTCCAGGTTTATGGCAACCGTCAGAAGAATGAAAATATATCCAGATATCCTCTTGTCAGAAAATAAAATTTTTTTTAATTTTTCACAAGACACAAAACAAAAACGCATGAACATTGTTAAAAATTGTAAAAAAAATTGTTAAAACCATTTTGTAACCCACTCCACTGACCGATCAGAAATATCACCTTGCAAAAAATGCTTTATGGGAAAGCTGGATTTGAATTTTGCTGTTCCGCTGAATTCATTTACTATATTCCAGAATAGCTTTTCATTTATAGATGCTTTAGATATTTTACCTCTGTAGTGATTATTTTTTGTTCTATAATTTCAAAATTTAATTGATTTGGAAAATTAATGAAATAGTATTTAAAATTATTGTCATATGGACTTTTTTTAGCAATTATTCAATTTGTCGTGTTAATCTCCACCAACATTAATCTCCATTGTCAATAATCTCCACAATATTATAAACTTTATGGAAGCATAAAATAATTTTGACAAAACTCATAGTTTATGATGAAAAATTATTTAAAAGGAGAGCAAAACATTTTGTGCTGAGACATGTTTGTTTAAACTAAAACGTTCAAAGATAATTTATTTGAGAATTTTTTAATGTTATTCTTATGGGAAAAATCTAAATTTCAACCGCCATTATCTCCTAACCCGCTAGGATTGTGGATATTGGTAAAGTTATTTAAATTAAATTAGTTAAGTTAAAATTAAATAGTAAAGTTGTATTAAAATTACGTGCAGAATCCAAAAATGTCATAAAAAGTGGGAGTTTGTTTTCAAAATTAGTGAATTTTGGTCTGGAAAGGTGAGTTCTGGTATGCCCTGTACATTGAATAACTGTCAATCAATAGAGCGTAACCGGTTTACCTATAATGGCAGGATTAATTTTTGTTAAAAATTAATTCTGTAAATTTTAAAAGGGGTGTATGGGTGGTCTTGGAAACAATGTATATTTTTCAAATTAACATTGTGGAGCAGTAAAACAAAGTTAATTTATTTACACATTCTTTTATTTACTTCACTTTATAGGCCTACATATTTTTGCAAAATTGTTGGTTTATGTTAGTACTTGCATTGTTTTGTCTCAAAAAAATTTTCAATAAATTAAGGACAGTTTGAATTTGCATCCTGTACAGTATTTATATTATATTCATTTGTATATACAAATTTTCCATTAGTGCCTCCAGATATATACAATGCAGTGTGAAGTATTCAAAACAAAATGTATAGTTTTTGCTGGAGATACAGTTATCAGGATTCTAATGTGTACCACCGTTTATTGCTTTTTCTTCCAATGTTCTATATACAGAGAAAGTATTACTTTGTAAATCTTTTCACATTCAAGTAAAAACGTTTTCCTTCATTATAAAGTAAAATTTTCATTAGCAACAAAGTCATTACACAAAAATGTTGTATTTTTGCTGAAAATGATTTTAAATTATAACTATTTGTAATAAATAGGCAAAGATGAATAAAATATTATATAAATCACCATTGTTATGGTGTCATAAATACCGGGTGTCCCAGACCACCCGTACACCCCTTTTAAGATCTACACAATTAGTTTTTCACAAAAGCAAATTGTTCCATTATAGGCAAAACGGTTGCGCTCTATCCATTGATGACAATTTCAATGTACAGGGTGTTCTAGAAGTAACCTATCCAGACCGTAAGTCATTAATTTTAAATACGAACCCCCACTTTTTATAGAGTTTTTGGATTCTAGACATTATTTTAAGACTACATTACGATTTAATGTACACGTAATCCTAACTAACGGTTTGGGAGATAATGGCGGTAGAAGTTTGGTTTTTTCCCATAAGAATAAAATGGAGTAAATTTTAATATTCATTAATACTGAAACTTTTACCTTTACCATAACTGTCCAAGCATAAAGCATAAAACTATCTTAGAACCTTTTTTTAAGTAATATTTCATCATAAAATACCAATTATCATGTAATTAATTTTTGTTTTCCACAAATTTTAAATAATCTCTGCTATATTGTCAAATTTGTGAAAAAAATAATTAACTTATGACAAAACTAATAATTAATGATGCTAAAGTGTTTAAAAAAAGCAGATAAGGCATTTTCATGCTAGGCCTTTTTAGTTTAATGAGAAATTTACAGAGATAATGGATGTGAAATTTTGCTCTATTAGGGAAAAATCAAACTTCCACCCCCATTATCTCCTAAACCATTAGGATTAGAGGTGCAAATTAAAATTAAAAAGTAGTCTTAAAAATTTGTTTTTGTGAAAAATTAATTGTGTAGATTTTAAAAGGGGTGTACGCAGGGCCGGATTTAGGCATGGGCCACAATGGGCCCGGGCCCAGGGCGGCAAATTTTAAGGGGCGGCAGATTTTGTTTTTGGGATTAGATCAAATTAGTCTAAAATATCAAGAGTGGTCCATGCAGATTAATTGGTTTCACTAAGGTTTACACTGAGTAAAACTTGAAAAAGTTCAATGAGCTTTTTAAACAATAGATAATTTATCAGATTCGTGTTAGCGTCACTAAATTTACAGGCAACTGCGAGGGCGCGAGCCCCGACTCCATAGCTAATTATTTGACATTATTAGGCTGATCGTCTTGCCCCTTCAGCGTATCTACTCTGGCAAAAATCAAAATCCCGGTGGTCCCAGGCTGCGGGCTGAATTGCCCATTTCATTCCATTTATTGTATAGATATCATGCACTCTGGGATTCTATGGTTTTTTTTTCTTTGTAGCTGACTTTGGTGATTTCATTTTACCATCTGCTTATGAACCAATTTACTGGGTTGTGAAGATTAGCTGTTATTGTTTAGCCGCAATATAAATTAAACTAATTTCTTATTTAATTTTATTATTTATACAGAAATACTATTTTCTGTTTTGGTAAAAGACAAATGTACGACCGAGAGAAATTTTAACATGGAGGGGGTTTTTAACTTTCGTTAGCAATCAAGTCACAAAAATTTAACTTTGAATAATCGTTTATTTTTCTTCTCTTCCATTATACTACTTTATTAAGATTTACCTGGACCATTAAACAGATAAATAATGAAAACGATACCCTGAAAAGGTATCAAAAGATATTATAAATTCTCTGTTCATCCCAAATAACATGCAGTCTTAATTAACATTCGACCTAGACCCAGAAAGTGAAGTTAGGGCCTATAGCTTATGGAAAAATGATGTTATTATGTGAGGATATGGTTCTACAGTAGCCTATGCACCAAAATAAACAGTACCATCTTGAAATTGTAAGATTTGATATATACTTAGTTTCACCAACATATAAAAGTAGGTTTAAACTCAATTAATAACATGTTCAATATGACCTCAGTCCACTTGAGGCAACACTCTTATTACCGTTCTTGAAAGTTTTGTATAATTTTGGTGAAGATGGCTGATTCAGTTTCAGTGCTGTTTATTTTGGCGCATATTGTACAACAAATATTGTTTTGGATTTAACATATTGTTTCGTGGATGTGGAATAGGGGGGGGGGGGGGGGCGTTGGAAATGTTTTGGGCCCATAGGCGGAAAATTCGTAAATCCGGCCCTGGGTGTACGGGTGGTCTAGGACACCCGGTATAACAAAGGTACAGTAAACTTCCTCTAATCCGGCATGTCTGGGACTTGACACACCGGATTACAAAATATTCCAGATTACAGAATGAATGTCAGGAAAATGTGAATTTAAGAAAAAATATATTAATTTTTACTTTCTCCCCCTATACCATAGTATATGGAGAAAGTATTGTATTCGTAAAAATTTTCCAATTCCTTTGATGATGTATATATTTGATGATGTGTGATTGAAAACATTAAAATCAACAAATTTATCTCTATATTTAAAATTATTTTTAAATATTGTAAGTACTTTAATTTAAATCAAATTTTATGATATTTTTCAAGACTAACATTTCAAAATTGCATATCAATATGAATTAACAGTAATTTCAACATAGTTATAGCATTGACTTTGTACACTACGTGAGTAGACTTCTCATAGCATAGGCGTGTGTGAAGCATATTGACGGTGGTGCGATCTCGTGCGGCGTCCATCGAAGTACACGTAACATATGATAGATAAATCAGTATGACCACTCTTCTAAACCAAGGATGAAACATTTTATAACTGAAAGTTATGTTTATGTTTTGGTAAAATGTTTTGGCAGCACTGTAAATTCAGCTGAATAATAACAACATCGATGGCAGCGACTCTGGTGCGGCGTCCACCGAACTTCCAAATTTTTGCCTCAAACTAAATGCATTGGATGAGAGGTCTATTCACGTTAGTGTACATAGTCAATGGTTATAGTGAAAGATTATTATAATATTTTACTAACCTCAAAGTAATAACCTCTTCAATTCTTCAAGTATAATAATTTATTTAATATGATTGAATCCATCATTCAAACTAGAAGCCAGAAAGCTAATTCTATCTTAGTAAATAATGTTTCCAACTCAATCCAAGACTCAGATCCATCAGAAAAAGTGGAAAGAAGTTTAACTTCAAAAATTTCCAAATTAAAGAAAGAAATTCAAGAATTAGAAAAGCAAAAGCACACTTTACGTAAAACTGTACTTGCTTTAAAAAGCAAACAAAACTATTCCGGGAAGTATCTAAACTATGTGGAAACTAAAGGTCCTTCCTCAGTGAATCAAACAGACAACTACTTAAGTGACTCTCACCTACAGTCATATTTTGATTGTCTTTCTGAGGAGTTCTCTAGTACAAGGAAGGATGTATTACTTATAGGTCCAACTGTAACCCTATTACTGAAATGTGGTGGATTCTATGAAAATATAGTAACATTAACATCAATTAATTTTGATAAAGCACAATTCGCATTATTCTGTGTTAATGATTGCTCAAAAGCTCAAGAAATATATCAAAATAATGGCTCCCATTGGAGTCTGCTAGTTTATGACAAGAATTTGAATAAATTTTATCACTTTGACAGTGTATCAGGTTCAAATCACAAACATGCCAGTAAACTAGCAGGAAATATAAATGATGAAGCCTTATTTTTTGAAGTTTCAACGATTCAACAAAAGTCTAGTTTTGAATGTGGGCTACATGTTTTAGTGAACGCAAAAACCATTTTAAATAACATTCTAGATGGTAAAGATTTGGCCTATAATTACCACGTTAAAGGATATAATGGTCTTAATGTTAACATGACTTCTAAAATAGATTCAAATAATGACCAAAGCAGTAAATTCCCTGATGAAGACAATTCTAAGAAAAATGAAAGGGTAACTAATGAAGACCAATGGAAAATACAAACTTACAAAAAACCTCAAACTGTGACAAAGTTTAACAATGTAATATCAACAAGGAACAAGTATTCCATCCTTGAAAGAAAAGAAGGTGACAAAACAACTAAAGAATCAGTATAAGCATCGATATGTAAAAGCAAACAAGTTAGAAATGTTGATACAGACAAAGTGGATCTCATAAGAAAATCAAAAAATAAATCACAACATTCGAAACTAACTAAAGTTTTACCAGAGATAATAGGAATTGAACCACAGGTAACAAATGAATCAACACATTCTTCTTCGACTCTCTCTAGTGAAAATGTTACCAATACTAAAATTAAGATAATATCAGATAGCCATGGGCGAGGTTTAGCTGAAATACTATCAGGTATTCTTCCTACTGAGTACAAAGTCACTGGAGATGTAATGCCTGGTGGAGTTATAAGACATATAATAAAATATTCAACAGATCAATTTACCAAAGAGAATGATTGTTTAATTTTAATAGGTGGTACAAATGACATTGAAGAAAATCTCTCTTCTGAGAACATTACTTTTGAAATGGAACAGTTTCTTAAAATATCCTGTTCAACTAAAGTTATTATAGTTGGCATTCCACATAGATATGATAAACCTCATGTAAATTCATTGAAAAATTACATAAATGATAAACTTCAATTCATGACATCAAAATATGACCATGCAAAATTTTGCTCTGTAAGTGATATTACAAATGGAATTTACAAACAAGATGGCATTCACTTTTCTAACGTAGGAAAAAATGAACTCGCTTACTTATTGAAGAGACAATTGACATTCTTTATAAACAACTCAAAGCAATATTGTAGGTCATCATTAATTGAAGATCATAACAACTCAAACTGGCTTCATTTATCACAAGGTAATCCTTATTGGGTTTCATTAGTAACAGGAAGTAAAATATTCTACAATTCTGTTTTTTTAGGAACAGGAAAAATAAAATATTCCAAAACATGACAAATTATTATGAGAGAAATAATACCAATGAGAATAAATGGTATAAAGGTAATAAGAAGCACAATAATTTCAATACAGTAAAAGGAAAAGTTAGTGGAAATATTAAACAAACTATAAAACTATTCCATCAAAATATTCGAGGGGTAAAATCTAAATTTGATCCTTTCAAAGTAGTAGTCGATTTGGAAGATCCAGATATTATTTGTTTATCAGAACACAACCTTAAACACAATGAATTCTGCAATTTTGGGTTGAAAGGTTATATTAATGCAAGCTCCTTCTGTATGAAATATATATCTTGTGGAGGAGTGTGTTTATTAATTAAACAAACAATCAAATTTGAGCTAATCGATGTTTCAGAGTTTTGTGTTGAGGGAATATGTGAGTTTGCAGCAATCTATGTATTTTTATCATCTCGCCCCATCTTGATCCTAGGTGTCTATAGACCTCCAAATAAACATCATGAAATATTCTTTAAAAAAATTACAGAATGTCTTGAAAAATCGAAGAAAAATAATCAAAATACAATTGTTTTAGGAGACTTTAACATTGATCTGTCTATAGATAGATCAACTACAATTGCTTACAAAAGTATAATGTCTTCTTTTGGTTTGAGGGATACAATTTTTGAGTATACTAGAGAATTCAAAGGATCTAAATCTAGAATAGACAATATATTTACAGATATAGCAAAGGATAAATTTAGCAGTAAAGTTTTAGTTACTGCTCTATCGGATCATCCTGCCCAAACTGCTCTAGTGAACTTTAAAATTGATAAAACAGACTTAACATATACAGCCCGAATGGGCAGATTATTCTCTGAAAAAAACATTAACCAATTTAAGAAATTACTTTCTAAAGAAAACTGGGAATTTATAGAAGAAGATTTACCATTTGAAGAAAAATTTAATACCTTCTATGAGAAAGTAAACATATACTTTGAACAGGCTTTCCCTGTTATAAAATTTAAAATACGTAAAAAAATAAATACAAGTTTAGTAAAAAAATAATGGAACTTAGAGAATTTGTAAAAATAATGTATGTAAGAACAAAAGACTTAAACTCCTGACATTATCTAAGACAATATTACATCCGACTTAAGAAAAGTTACAGGGCTGAAATATCAAAATTTAAATCAAACACTCTCAACAGTAAGTTAAAAAATTCAGATAATATTTCAAGGACTTTATGGCAAATCGTCAATGACAACAGAAATAAATCTGGAGTAATTTATAATTAGTTTCTGATAAATTCAGAAAACAATAAAACTGTTGAAGATCCCCTTGAGGTAGCGAATATATTTAACAAATTTTTTATAGATGTTGGGAAGAAGGCATGTTACTCAATTAATTCAAATAAATGCAATACATCACCACCTAAATGTATACCAAATTCCTTATTTTTAAATCCTACAACGGAGATTGAAATATCTGAAATAATACAATCGATGAAACCCAAGCATTCCGCAGGAAGTGATCACATTTCACCTTTCATTATGAGAAAAGTAGGTGATCAGCTACTAAAACCATTATGTGAATTAATGAATATGTCTTTACAGACTGGATTATTTCCAAACATATTAAAATTGTCCATTGTAAAACCAATTCATAAAAAAGGAAGTCCACATGATTGTAACAACTACCGACCTATTTCATTAACTCCAACATTTTCAAAAATAATGGAAAAAGTTATTTTAATTCGATTAATGTCATATCTCAAAAATAATAGTGTAATTATAAATAACCAATATGGATTTGTTAAAGGGAAAACCACATTGAATGCAATGTACAGTGTAATTAACAACATAGTAAATGAAATGGATAAATGTAACTATGTCAATGGATTATTCTTTGATTTGAGCAAAGCCTTTGACATAGTGGATCATCAACTACTACTAAAGAAAATGGAAAATTATGGAATAAGGGGCGTCTCGAATTCATGGTTTAAAAATTATTTGATTAACAGGAAACAAGTTGTAGAAATACCATATGTCGACCAAAAATTCCTTAAATCCTGCATTTCGCATGAAAAAATTTTAAAGAGAGGTGTTCCTCAAGGTTCAGTACTGGGACCACTTTTATATCTCTTATACATAAATGATGTACAATATTTCTCCGAAAAAGGCCACTTAACCTTATTTGCAGATGACATTTGCACTACTTTTTCAAATAATTGTATAACTAAATTACTTACAAAGTATCAACTAAAGTATAAGTTGATACTTTTGTTCAATGCAACACTTTACTACAAACTATTCAAGAAAATAAATTAATTATGAATATTGAAAAAACAAAGTTAATGACATTTGGTATAAGTAACAAGAAACTTTTAATTCATTCCATGGATGTTCTAATGGATGAATCTATAATAACAGAATGTACAGAAGTTGAATTTTTAGGCTTAACCTTGGATCAAAATTTGAAATATAATATACATATAAAAAAAGTTGCTTCAAGAATATCATCTTCAATTTTTATGATTAGAAAGTTATCGTCATATTCAAATATTAAATTATCTCTTACAGCATATTATGGGACTATATTTCCACATCTTTGTTATGCTGTACCAATTTGGGGAAATGAAAACCAGAGGACAAAAATTATATTCAAGCTACAAAAAAGAGCATTGAGAATAATATTTAATTTAAAATCAAAAGAATCATGTAAACATTATTTTCAAAAGTATAGAATTCTAACTTTTCCCTCCATCTATATACTTGAAACAATAGTTTTTTTTTTAAAAATTTTTATCTTTTTGAAAATCAAGATATAAACAAAAAATATGTATTAAGAAATTCAACTAACATTGGCACTCATCAACATTCAACGAAATTTTATAAAAATCAAATTTTTAACTCAACAATTAATATATACAATAAATTACCAAATATGTTCAAAACAACCATGGATGTGAACAAGTTCAAGAAAAAATTAAAAAGCTGGCTTCTAGATAAATGTTTTTATAGTGTGCAGGAATATATAAATGAGGGAAAATATGAAGATTAAGAAAAATTTAAGACATTTAGGGAAAGTTAAGACATAAGAAGACAGTAAAAGAAGATTGAAACCTAAAAATATGGCATTTTTTAATAGTTAGTTAAGATTGTATAAAAATTGTATTAGTATAATGTAAATTAAGCCTATGCAATTTTATTGTCACGGCTAAATAAATTAATAAATAAATAAATGTATATATTCATTTTGGAGCCCCCTTTCCCCCTATAAATGTGTATATGGAGAAAGTATTAGTTTCGCCATAATTTTAGAATTTGAATTGTTCGTAAGTTTATCCATTTTTGTCCCCCCTGGGTCGAAAAAAGTGGTTTTCAGAGTGATGTGTGTGTGTGTGTGTGTGTGTGTGAACAGTGTCCCCTATATTTGTGGGGCCAAGTGTGTGAATTTCACGTGAGTGTGGGGCCTTCTGAAATTGCGGGGCCATACACACGGCCCCATAATTTATTTTGAGCTAAAATTCTACTTTTTACTGTTGGAAAAGTCAATAATGGTTAGGTTAGTAGGTTACGTTAAGTTAGGTTAGGTTAGGTTAGTTTAGGTTAGGTTAGGATAGGTTTTTTGTAAGGCCCCACAGTTCCAAATGGCCCCACAGTACCAATCAAATTCACACACACGGGCCCCCAAATAGGTGTGCAATCCCAAGGCCCCACAAATATAGGTGAACAAGACTGTGTGTGTGTGTGTGTGTGTGTGTGTGTGTGTGTGTGTGTGTGTGTGTGTGTGTGTGTGTTCATTTTTTTGAATTTTTAATTTTTAAGGGTAGTTTACCCCCAAAACCCCCAAAAAACGTGAAAAATCCAAATTTCTCAAAAACGGCTCTAACGATTTTGATTAAAATTTTGTGGTTTTTTAAGATTAAAATGCTGAATAAAATGACACCACCCGCATATCCGGGAAAATGCGCGTTCAAAAGTTATAGAGCAAAATGTGTTTAAAAAACTCAATTTTTGGATGCAAAATCTGGTGCTGCCAATGAATACAGAGTCTTATAAGAAGAACAGACCCCATGTTAAATTTTCTGCCGTTTTTTTTTAATTGGGCAACTCAACACCTGGCTGCGCTGAGCGTTGGCTGTTCCGACTGCTCTACACGCCCCCACGCCTCTCATTGTTGTAATTAATTGGGCATCTCACCACCAGGTTGCGTCGAGAGTTGGCTGTTCCAACGTACGGACTACACACAGCTGGCTGTTCCAGTTACACTACATCCCCCCTCCAGCCACCGCCGCTAAAGTACCAATTATTCTAAATTACAGCGTTTCGTTGCAAAAAAATAACCGTTCACATTGAAAATTGTAATCTTTCATAGTAAAAATTGGGCTACCACTAGGCCTAAATAAAAATAACTACGGTGTTAATTTAATTTTAGCTCTATGATCGTTATGAAAAATATGTTAAAACATTGCGAACCAATTTCTTTCAAATTAATCACATGAAAAGGTTGGTCTGCGAGAAAGTTTTTTTTTTTTTTATTATTGGTTTGGTAAATTTTGTCTTTGAGAAAGTAGTTGAGAAATACTTGCATTTGCACAGTTAATTTAAAGTTAGCCTAATTTTTAAAACCCATAGGACTCTTTCTATGCTTATTCAAAGGTAAAAGTTTAATTGTTGATTGGCAGGTAGCCGTGGGCCATTCCGACGGGCCGTGATTAATTAGCTTGTAGTTTTGTAATTACAGTATATTAAGTTTACTTAAATATCAATTTTCCTCATTAATGTTTCCAAAAAAAGTATTTAAATGTTTATTGGAATGTAATGACTCATTCTATAAGTTGTTTGGATTTTAAATTACTTAAATGTATTGAACGAACATGGTCAAAATATTTAATAAGGCCTATTAAATCATTCATAAAAAAAGGTATTTTGGCTGTGGACGAAAGCTCGTTCTCATTAAAAATTTTGTTTTAATAAAAGGTAGATATTCTTTCCAGGTCGGTCAATAATCCATAAACATTAAACTCTCGTATCTTACATATAAGAAAGTTTTGTCTTGTCTAGGAGCTACTACCGATTAATTTATTTAACTAATATTTCAATGAGCGTTACATAGTTGTAAAATTTTATACATTAAACGATGTGCAAAATCAATTTTTTACCATCATACAATTCTGCCAATTCTGCCTTTCCAAGAAACATTATTTAATTTTTCCCTACAGAAAAGGCTGATAACATGGGTAGGATAGCGAAAAATCTGACTAAAATTACATTTTAAACCATTAAAAATTATTGTTGCATGACCTTTTGATTCAAATTCTAGAGTACATTCTGGTTCTAACGTTCACGTTGGCCACACTTTAACGACATTGTATAATGTTTACGGCGAAAACTTAGAGGGTTACTTTTAATTAATTATATAATTTACATTTACCTTTATAAATTCATTCTTAATTTATTTTTATTATAAATCAACTTTTTTATTTTTTGAAATAGCAATTCCATAGCACTGTTACAAATGAATGTACAGGATAACAAATGTTTTCATAATTTTTATTCAATTTGATTTAATATTTATGCGGCCATGAAATTTATTGAAGAGAAAGTAAACTACAAACTGGATTATACTAATAATATAATAATAAAACAACTATATATTAATTTTTGTTAATGACCCCAAAGAAGTCTGGGGCTCAAAATAAGTAGACTCCTCGCTCTGCGATCTAGCGCCTTTAATATAGTTTAGAATCGAAAGTTTCGCAAGATGTTGTGTTTATTACTGTTGAACAGCCTACATATTTTATGAGTACAGTATAGGTTAAAAAAGTAATTTTCAATTTTAAAATATTTAGCATTACATTAGTTATTTAATCGTGATTTAAAATAATATATCTTGTTTCGAAAAACAAGCATCATATAGAATCCTTCAGCATTGCTGGACGAAATAATGGTTATGTTTAATTCTATAGAGTGTAAAAAATTATAAGATTTCACAACTATGTGCTTAACAAATATTAAGTAAAAAATAGATAGTCAATACACCTTGTCATTCTTATGAAATCATAGACCGAACGATGAATTAAGAGAACGCGAGACTCAAAGTGAATTTCTTCAAGGCACTATTAATTCAATTGCCAACGATCAAAACATTTAATCGTAAATTACTCAATTACATGATGAAATTCATCTAAATGTCAACAACTTTCCCGCTGAAAGTTTGTTTCTGACCCAAAAATAAAAAAATTCCTCGCTTAGTAACTTTTTAATGTCAGACTAAATAAAAAATTAAAAGTTTCCAACTTGTAAATTACATATATTTCACAAATTAAAAAATATTCATATTGTTAGATTCTGCATTTCATACAGAAGCCGAATATATACGTTTTATAGCATATCAACCAGTTTGGTTAGGTCCAGGGGCGTGTAAACGGCGGCGCGCTATCATTAAATTAACGCTGATTTCGCCGTAGATGCTAGGTTGAAGGGGGGGATTTCACGTAAAGGAACGGCACAGGAGTACAGCGCGCGCAGCCTGGTGTTGAGTTGCCCAATTAAAAAAACCGGCAGAATTAAAGCCATAAGGTCTGTTCTTCTTATAAGACTCTGTATTCATTGGTGCTGCTCACCTGGTGGCTATCCGACTGAGCCATCAAGACATTAATGTTTTTAGGCTTTTAACACCTTTTCATATTCTTGGGAGAAAGTACATGTCAGTTATCTGATACCGTTTATTTCATTACATAAAGACAGCGATTAAAAATATGTTTTACCTACATTATAAAAACAATGCATAACATACTGTGATGAAAGTTTTTGGATAGGGCTAAATGCCTAATAAGGATTATTGTGAGGGACAGGATTAGCAGGCTTACCTTAGAAAGTGAAAGCATCCTTTTATAGCACACATAATAGACACACAACTAAACAAAAACTTGAATATTTCAAGGCCACTGGCCTCTTTGTCAACATGAAGATGAATGGCCCCCATCATCATAATTACGATCAGGGGCCATTCATCTTCATGTTGACAAAGAGGCCAGTGGCCTTAAAATATTCAAGTTTTTGTTTAGTTGTGTGTCTATTATGTGTGCTATAAAAGGATGCTTTCACTTTCTAAGGTAAGCCTGCTAATCCTGTCCCTCACAATAATCCATACTGTAATAAAAAATACCTTACAAGATTATAAAATTATATGATGTCATATCACCCGATATTGGATGAATACGACTTGTATCCCCTCCATGCATTTAAAATAGCCTTGTATGGCACAGTATTGTTCCCCCACAACTTCCGATCCCAAACAAACTTGAACACTCATTATTATTTTTATATCCATCAGTAAAAAATTTTCCGATAGTCGTGGTGGATTATCAAGCCTGTCGGATCGTAGGATGCCGGATTAGAGGAAGTTTACTGTATCTCCATTATATTTTAGGGAAATTTTACTCTACATTTAACATTTTTCTACACTTTTTAGAGACTCTCGATAATGCAAATTGTAAAGAATACCTGGAAGCGTTTAACCAAAAATTGAAACAGAGTCAGAATCAGTTAAGAATGAGAAATGTTGAGCTCACAGGAGGTGGTGGTAAGTAATTGTCTTCTCATTTTGTTCGATAAATTTTATTTTTAAGTGTTATAATAGACTTAATATTTCTTTATATTCTGATTGTGATTTTGTTATGATTAATTTTTCATCAGGTGGGATTCCTGTGGATTAGGTAAACCACAATGACCTCAATGATTTGGAAATGCAATCACCCCCTTACACCCGGATGCAGGGGGAGCGGTGGGTGGACGCTCCCACAAACAAAGCATCATGGATGCTCGCCTGACCTCGGCTGATTGTAGCCCAGCACTGACCGCCATGCTTGTTAGGATTTGGATAGGTTTTAGCCTACACTTGCAAGCACAAGTACTTGAGTATGGTTATAACGTTTTGTCATCTTTGTCTATTGATGTATCACATTTCAAGTCAAGTACCCAATGAACCGGTCTTGATTACAAACCAACACCACTGGGAGAACGGGAGATTGTGCCAGGCCATATTAAGGTTATGCATCCGCCTGCTTATCCTAGCGACAAAGCAGTAGGCTGGAACGTGCTGCCAGCGGCGCCTTACACATATACTTTTTGTTAGGTGAAGCGTAGATAGTCTGCTCATGTAGCCCTGGTGTTAATTTGTTAATGTTCCAACATGGTGTCCACATTACAGAAATTCCAGGAAAAGCGGGGATTATATGACAATTATTATAGGCATGAAAAAATTAGAATTATACAGGAATTATTGAGAAAATGCATGATTTTGCTTAATAATCGTAATTAATATACAGTCAACTCCCTCTCGTTAAGACTCTGATGGTTCGCACACCAGATAGTCCGGACAACTGCTTGGAAATGATTCATTAGCGGGCCACCAGGTTCCTCACGGCTAAAATTGACAGGATTTTTTTACGGCTAAAATTGTGGTGTCTGTTTTATTTCTGGCCTAAATGTAAACAAAGAACCTCAGTTTGGCTTAAGATTGCGTTGGTTGTGAATCGTCATATCAGCTAAAGAAGTGTACCTGACTTTACTGGTTACTAAAACTGAATGTAATTGTGTTTTAGTAATTTTGAATGTGAGTTATGTTATTACAAGTTTATTTGTTAAGCGGAATTGTAATTACAGTAACTGCATAGTAATTTTATATTTCTAAAATTTTTGCCCATTTCTTAAAAAAAATTAATTTTAAAAGTTTTTCTATGTGGTCCGTTATAATTTCCTGTTATCTTCTATTGTCTGGTGTCTAGTTTGTTTTTACCAATGTCACGAAAATGAGGTTCCAATGAGTGAGTAGCAAAACCCTTAATATTTAGGTTATAAAGTTGTCTTTAAAGTTGTAATTTATAGTTATACGCACACTATTAAATGTTGTAATTTGCATAAGTGAAATCTGTTGGATGGTCCTGAATATTTTAACCCGGACAATGATCTGGTCCCGAAGTGTCTGGATTAGAGGGAGTCAACTGTAGTGGAGGTGCGCTGTATGTGTGCGCTGATCAGAGACTTTTACACCCACTGAACGGTGGTAACCATGTTAAACGAATGGTGATGCCTGAGTCAACCGAACAGAAAAGCTCAAGCCCACCTAACGGAGACACCCGAGTGTGCCGAACGGAGACACTCAAATCCACCTTAAAGAGACTCACATGTCCACTGAATAGAGATGCCCGTGTCCACCGAATAGAGACAGGTGTGCCCGCCGAATGAAGACGCTCGTGTCAGTCTAACAGAGATACTCGAGTTCACCACTTGTACCCACTGATTGGAGACGTCCGAGTCCGCCGAACGTAAATGCTCGAATCTGCCTAATAAAGACGCTCATGCCCTATGAACACAGATGGCCTTGTCCGCTGTATGTCCAATCATGTCCGCAATTGGGACAGTCGTGTCTGCTGGTCTTAGGCGATCATGTCTGCCAATCGGAAACATTCGGTTACCGCACCAACAACGCTTAAAAGTTTAAGTTTTGTAACTTAGTGCACTGTCTCAAACAGGATTTTATAAGTTTTCTTGGGGAGGTAGTATTTTTACAATAAATTTATTATTGAGGTTTCATGTTTCAGAAGAACTTCTTCAGATTATGAGAGAAACGCTTTCAGCTTGCGAAAAATTAAAGGCCAACAATAATTTAGAAGTGCCAAAGGTTCTAGCGGAACTCAAAGCAAGCAATGATGCCACCAGTGAAACACTTTCAAGGTAATTTATTGTTAGCGAATTTGTATTAAACTCGCCCTTTTCAGTGTCAGTGGTTTACAGAAATATTTAAAACGAAAACTAAAGTAGGCCTAAAATTAATACTGTACTACTTTTTAACCATCCTATTTAAATCAAGTTTTCTATGTTACAAAATGAGTCATGTCAGGCAATTAATTATCTCAAAGACTTGTTTATTTAATATTTAGGTATTAAATCTATTTGTAGTTTAATATTGTGGGCAAACAAATTTGTCATTTTAGGTTACATAGTTTTTATACTATTATTACTTAATAAACCAACACTAGTGATTGTGAGCTTCTGTTACACTATCTATGGGAGAAAATAAATATTTAAAAAAATATTCTCAGCAGAGTATCTGCACTTCTGTCCCTTTTGTTTCCTATAACAGATCATCTTTCATATTTTGCATTCTACCCAGGGATCAAACTATTTCAGTAAAAGTTAATCATGTTTCCAGCATTCACAGCAATGCTTATCCTGTTTTGACAGTTTTTTACCACACAGTTTACTTCATTGAGGCTTCTGCGGCACATGAAATCACTAACAATTTGCCTTTGTGAGATATGCATTTTTGTACTCACAAATCCCTTGACTATGAGACGAGTTAAGGAGGTCAGTCAAGGCCACATCCCCGTCACCTCACTTTGTGAATGTGTGCGTCAAGCACGTCGCGTAGGCATATGATTTCCTGGGGATGCCAATCACAACAAGGACAAACATTGAATGATTTGTGTGCACAAGGAGCATGCCTCACACACGAGACTATACTTCAAGAGTCAAGACATTTATATCGTAGTTTATTTGGTATTGTTACTATGGTAATAACTAAATAACTCAAGACTAAAATAAAATCATCAAAATTGGTGCCAACCACTAGAAAAATGTGTACCGGAAGTATAGAGTGTTGTTGTTGTTATTGGTGGATAAGGAGACCCCGGCCGAACCATTGAGCATGTCTGCCTCAAAATGGGCATTTTGCGCAGGCCCCCGGAAGGATGGGATATTGAAGGAAGAGAAAGGGTGAGGCACGGGACAGACTGTCCACTCATGTTCGAGCTAGGGGTTTCTATGCCCGTCGAACTCCTCTCCCCCTGCTGTCTTGAACATATGTTTCAGCTAGGGGTTTCCATGCCCATAGCATTTCTACTCACCCCCTGCCGTCTACATACATTCCAGCTAGGGATTAACCATGCAGTTCGCATTAACCCCCCGCTGTCTTGAACATAAATGGGGTTTGAAGGAAGGGAAATTGTTATAGTGGACAGCCAAAAGACTTACCACAGTGTTATGACAACTTCGTTTGCTGTACCCAATGTAAACTTCGCAACTAGTATAAACCAGTTTTAAAGTTGTCCTGGAATAACTATAGAGTGATGAGAAAATATTCTTAGCAAAAGAAATAGTTCAGGTACAGATGCTAATGCGGCGAATGCAAACAATATCAAACTTTTGGAATAAATTGGAATGTTGGGTTAGCAATTATTTTCAAGTTTGGTCGGAGTTACGCATCAAAAAACTTTAAAAAAAAACATCAAAAAACAATAAAAATTATTATTTTTGCTTATCTTGCTAATCCCGGGATTGAAGGTAGCAAATCCTGGGATTCTCTGGTACCCAAAATTGCTCGGGATCCCGGGATTGATACCTCTATTTGTGAGAGATATTTCCGATGACAAGTATAGGTTTTAATAAAATGGAAAGAACAAATTAAACTTCTTACTACTTTTTTAAGGTTATTCAGAGGCTTTTGAAAAATCCTTACAAATAATTAATCTTGTCAGAGGAACGGTAAATTCAATTGGGATTCAAATAAATACAATTTATTGTGAACCAATCAGGCTAAAAATAAAGAAATTAAATGACATAGGGCAAGGACAAATTTAACGTTGCTCCTGAGGAAATAAATCACTTCAATTCATGTAAATGATTGCTGATAAATGTTCAAATGTGTTTAGTTGCAAAAGTGTTTTTAATGCTCTATAATCACATGCATAGATCCACTACCCGCTGTATCTTTTCTTTTCTAATAACTACTATTGTTTTAGTTTTTTTGTATATTTCAGGTGTTTGGAAATGGTGCCTGAAGTTGAAAATCTCATTTTAGATAGAATGACATTTGAAATCTATGCAAAAAATAGCGAAGAATGCAATAACCAAAGATAAAATGTTGAAGTATTAAATTGCTAACGTGTTATTAAGGTTTTCCAATTTGATCGAATGTAATAAATCTTTTTATATTTTCTTTAATGTTTTTTTTCAACAACCTATGACAAACCTACTTTTGTTTTCTCCCTATATTTTTTATTTATACCAAAGTGTCCCCGAACCCTCTACCGACCTTTTCAGGTATTATTTCTGGCCTGCCAAATTAAATTTATATTATAAAGACGAGCCAAAATATTATATTCAAATTTTCTAAAACTTCATAGTTAACCAAAAGCTGCCATTTTGTACTTTTTATCAAATAATTTTTAATTTGAGATTGGCTTCTTGCAATTAGTTGAGACTTGTACTACAGCTTTTTGGGGTAATGGCCTAATTGAATAAAAGTAATAAATTTTACTATTTACATTTTATGTAATGGTGGCTTTTTAAATCTTTAACATTGTTGGAGTTAATCCAAATGCCGCCTTTCCCCCATAAGAGCTATGTTAAACGGGATGTCAAATAACTCTTTTATTTATAATCAGAGAATAATGGTTTATAGCTCTAAATAAAGGGTTCATCAAGGCAGATTTGGTTTGCGAGAGGAATTTTTTATAAAAATTAGTGTTTTTTACTAAGTTGAAATAACAAAGCAAGTTTTTTACTACTTTTAAAACATTTTGTACAAAATTTTATAAATTATTTACAAAGAATCGATCTCGTAAAAGGAACAGAGAATTTAATTGTGATTCAAACGCTTTTTATTCTGAACCAATCGGACAAATAATAAAGAAATTATATGACAAATGCCGGGGACAAGTTTAGCATTGCTCTTATGGGAAATAAATCCAACATGGCGGCACTCCAACACCCTCTTAAATTTCATAAAAACTTCAAAAGTTACCAAAATTTATGTTGTTATCAATCTTTTAGAAAATTTAATTGCAAATTATATGAACGTCATGAATAAAATAAGTGGGATAGAGCGATGTAACTGAAGCTAGTGACCATCACATTGCCCCTCCAGGTGCGGTTTGGGTTTGTAGCCCATTGTTGAGCTGACCACGCTCTTTGCGAGACAACTTGCTCTGATGCCGGACAATTTTTAGTTAAATCATAGTAGTATCTCGCTTGCTTATTTACCGATTTCCTTTATCCCTTCAGTGGTGGCACACGATCTCTGGGACCAACCCAAAAATTTCTGTAGTAGTTCACCAGTTAACCAATAGTTTGTGTTCGCTATCGCTCGAGTTATAAAACAAACTCCATCCATGTGAATTCAGCTACTGAGGGGTAATTTCAGGTTAGTTGATGCACAGAAAAAGGAAACGATACAGAACGCTCACCTGCGTGCGCTTGTCACTGTTTCGCGTCGACAACGTTGGGAGCGCTCTTGTCGCGCTGTCCGGAATCGTTCGAAGTTGCCAATTCGAACGCTACGGGCGCAGCGCGCCACAGTACACGACGAGACGTCGAGTGCGTATGATCATCTCTCTCTCTCTAACTTCCCCCCTTCCCCCTCGCGGCTAGTGGGACCTTCCGCAGCGAGCACTGAGCCCGCTGCCTCTGCCACCATGGTCGTGTACATCTGTCTCGCTTGCTTAGCAGGTCACCATGTCGTGTACGATTAGCCCGAGCCTAATCATGGTACACTGAAGTACATTTTGGTGTGAGATAAGACGTCGGAAAAGGAAATTCGCTACAGTTATAATATTTTACAGTTATAACTACAGTTATAATACAACATAAATGAAATGCTCTGATTTACTGTACACAGTTTAATTTTAAATAGCATATAATAAAGTCATAATTACGTGATCTAATTACATAATTAATGTGTCTGAGAAAGGAAAATAACGCTTGGTACAAACAATAAAATATTCAATCTACACAATATTATATAATAGTCTAGTAAAATTACCGGTAGCTCAAAAAATAGCTCAACCCGGAAGTAATTGCAAACTAATATATTTTGACCGATCCCTATGTAAAATAACCTGAGAAAAACGATGATGAAAAGTCTAACACTCTCCGACGCTGCCCTCACCTGCTATAGAAAATTTTTCAAAATGGCAGCTATAGTTTTATTAGGTTTTGCTGACTAGCTTTTGAACCATTAAAGACAGCTAAATTTTGAGTTAGTAAACTTTAATAAATAAAATTTTGTATATTTTGACATGCAATATGTATTGGTTGTTATATTAAAAAAGGGTGATATTGCTCTTCAAAGCTACTTTCAATTGTGGGGTTTTTATTGAATTTCTTTTGTTGGGAAAACCATATTACCGTGGTGTCAAAGGTTTAACTACCGTAAATGTATACAGAACCGAAGGAGCAAGGGCATCCTTATGGGGAAGTAAGAACGCCACCCTTAAAACAAAGATAGCACCAAGACGTAATTTTTATTAACAAATTATGCTGTAATTTTTATTAACAAATTATGCTGATTGGGTGAATGAAAACGGATGCCCTAAATAATTTTTCAGAAGTTGTATTGATTTTTGGGAAACAAATATGCTCATTTTTACATTTAAGAGGGTAAAAGGGAATAGGCCTAAGCGCTTTCTTGACAATAAGAAGAAGTAATGTTATAGGCCTATAGTATCGTAGCTTTATTTTCCTCTGGTTTTCGAGGGCCAAACTATTTTATTCAATGGGCTGTCCCAACGAGGTTGAAATAGATATAGAGTGATAAAAACATGTTAATTTGTTGTCCTCTGATCATTCGCGCCATTTCACCAATGGTTTCCGCCGTTTTCTTGGTTACCACCCACACTTTACCCTAGTTTCCTCGCTTACCGATTTTAGGTATTCTGATTGGTATTCTGACAATATTATATTCGATTTCAATGTTAAACACAAGTGTTTTAAAAATGTTTATATTAGGCAGAAAAAACATTATAATTAATTATTGCTTGTTTAACAGATGAAGAAAGTTATAAGAACCATTTTATAAAATTTTAAATATTAACTTTACGTCTACTTTATGCTATAACTTTAAGATCTTAGTGACGCACTAGACAAAAATAGTAATAAGTCATTGCTACATACCAACAAATAAACATATTGAACAAACTTCCTCAAATTATCAGACTACTCTTCCACAGCAAAATGTAAAACTAGACTAGGCCTTTAAAACGGTTAAATATTAAAGATTTTTTCTTTACTGAATTTTTGTAGGTGTAGTAATACTGTATGTGTGACCTACAAAACTGTTAAATTCTATTTATTTATTTGTTGTATGTTGTTAAGGTCGTATGATTGTTTAATGAAGCTAGAGTATGTTACCTCTCTGAAAATAATAAACATATTAATTTAAATGTTTTATCATGAATTTGATATCTGGCCTTTTGCCTATTGAGTGTCGTCATTAACTTCAATAAAAACAATATTTTACTGTCTGGTTCATTAGCATAGTATATGTACAATAATTATTGCTCACCTAACCGAATAAGAAAAACTATTGCTCTGGATAATTTATGTACTGAAAATAAATTGTTGTAAAACCTAAATGAAATGCTCTGATATACATAGTTTAATTTTAAATACGGTAGCATAATAAAGTCATAATTACCTGATCTTTGGACCAAACATCACTGTGTCCTGGAGGAAATCTAAAGATCCGCAATCCTTTAACTTTGTATTTACTGTCCGTGCAGTTTCTGTAGCTGCACCTTATACCTGACATAATTTTATACTAACACACTAAAAGTTAAAAAAAAAAAAACATAACTTATAAATGTTTTTGGCGTCTACCTTACAACAAATCTAAATCTAAACTAGAATTGGAAATATGTACACTGCAAAAAAACTAAATATACTGTCTGCCTCATAAAAATTTTACCTATATAGATAAAAAATTGAGACAACTATTATCAACCATCACTGTGCAAACGCGGGAGACAAATCACACAACTTTGCTCTTCGCTCTTCCAGTCACAGGTGCAATCCAACCAGAGTTTCAAAAGCTGACTAAAGACATCCAACTAGCCCCTCTATGGCGGTTTGTTTTCGAAGCGTTGAGTCCGGAGCTTTCAAAATTTACAACCCTCTGCCATAAACCACCCACTGCAACCCTGGATACGCAGGTCACTGCTCCCAGGGTGGCGGAATACAGCAAGGCAAAGAGAACATTTCCTCAAACCTATGCGAGAATTCACCATCGACATCAAAGTTGTCTTTAGTTGAAATATTGTTGATGCAAAGGAAAAGCCCCCTCCCCTCAAGGTAAAGCGATGTAGTATTAACGTAAACCTTAATTTTGATTGACATGTTATAATCATGGAGACGTGATTTTATCAAGAGTAAAGTGTTTGAATTAAAATTAGTAATTTTGACGTAGGCTATAATAATACTGTAGCAAAAAATATATTGTAAACATTTAAGTTAAAATAAACTTATTATTTAGTTATCTTTCATTTAACAGGCCTGAATTCTAAAAAAAATACGCATGAAGTAAAGTTGTAAAAAACACACTGAACATCGTGGAACAACGACACTGTCGCCACGATTAAGCGCTTCTAAAATTTTCAATACGGTACAGATAACTTTGTCTACATCATAGCTAAAATTGATATTTTGCATTCCTAATTATCGTACATTCTGGCTGTGTCGAATAATCTACAGTCTGCAGTATCTGGGCGATTATGACATTAATATACTAAATATGAAAAATAGGAAAGCGAAGTGGCGATGAAATATTTTATCGTTCATCCAATATAATATTTCGCAAGGATCTCTGATGACAATGTAAAAATCAAAGAGTTTTTAGCAGTAGGCCTAATAATCATATTTTTAATGGAATTGGTGAAAATAAATTCACAGAGTCATACAAGTCGAGATCACCACGGGAATAGATATTATGCCTTCTATTCTGATGGAGCAAAGCGGAGTGTTGCTACAGATACAGAGCAATAATCCGCGCGATCGCGTCGGCCCCGGCCGTCGCGTCGGGCCGTGTAGCGTACGTTGGTCGGAGTGGAGGGGGCTTCCGGTACAACTTGGCAACACAGCTGATCGCAGACGGTTTGAATTCTAGTGGCGGGAGCGAAAATATGCGATTCTAGCCATGAGCGCGACGGTGCTGCTTGCTGCGGCGTCGTCTTGAACTATCGGTGAGCGTTCTGTATCGTTTGGTTTTTCTGTGGTTGATGGTGCATTCCGTCTTTGAGCAGTCCCTTACACTGAAGTCAATAAAGGTGTGAGCGGTCTGTTGGACCGCTGTCACATAAGATTGAAATAACACGTAGTAAGTTCAGAACCTTGGGAGACATTACAACTAATTACTTAGATTTATATTAGAATAATTTTAAGAAAACCTTTTCTATTGTTTTGAAATCTTATTTTGCTATTTTTACATATATTTTATGATCGCTGTCATACATATAATTAAGATCACAGACCGCTGTCACCAAAATAGGGACTTCACATAATCACTAAAATGACATTTTTTGTTGTTGTAATTTTCAAAACCAGTTTCTTGAAAAACTATTGAATATATATTGTATTTTAACAATTTAATTTCAAGTTTGAACCTTTGCAATTATAATATTTGCACATAACCGGTTTAAATTAAGTTACAAAATGCTAAATTTTTTCAAATGTTAAGTTTTGAAAAATTTGTCTTCTACTCAAAATATTTTTATAATCCAAATACACTTTATTTATCTTCATAGTAATCTATCATTGTTACCCAAATTTTCTTCAAGAAAAAGATTCAATATTTAGTATACATAAAAAATATTTGTGAAAGTTGGTCTCCCAGACTGACGTCACCAGTTGAGGCCACATACTCTCGCCACCACTACAGCCAAAATGCAGTGTTTATATTATTGGATTTGAAATTAAATTTTCTAAAACATTAATATCAATCAATCAAATCAAATCATTTATTATCACAAAACGTTACAAATATTGTAGCTCTGCTACGGTAACAGGTGATAAATGTCATTAAAATAAATTTAACTAACTTAAATAATTAATAGTAACAGTAAAACAAAAACAAAGATAAATTAAAATGAAAAAATACAAAACAGCAGTCTATCCTATGTCTCATTTCGTTTGGGAGGGTATAGGAATTCATTTACGCTATAAAATGAGTGATGTAGAAGATATTCTATAGCCAATTGTTTCGATTTACAGTATTCGCATTAGGTTCATCTTTGATCTTATTAGGGAATTTATTAAATATTCTTGAGCAAATATATGAGGGAGAAGTTTAAAAAAAAGTGGTTCTATGAATTGGATACTGTATTAATGAAGTGTTTCTGGTGAAATGATTGTGATTGTGATTTTTCGAAAATAGTCTGTCTGGATTTGATCTAACAAACCAAAAACACTGGAAAATAAACAGAGAGGGGAGTGGCAATATTCTTAAATTTTGGAAATGTTGCTTGCAGTGTTCTCTGGGACGTATACCTGATAGCAATCTAATAGCCCTTTTCTGTGCAAGGAAAACGCTTGACGCCTCACTTGAGTTACCCCAAAAAATCAGACCGTAAGAAATCAATGAATGGAAATATGCAAAGTAAACTTGCCTTAAGATTTTAAAATTGACTGCCTTTGATATAATTAATAAAGCATAAAAGGCTTTACTTAGTTTTGGTAAAAGATTGTTGATGTGTTGCTGCCATGTTAATAAAGAATCAATCTGTAGGCCAAGAAATTTTGTTACGTTTGCAGTATTTAGTTCCTCTGGTAGATAGGAGGAATCAGCTTGAGGGTTTTTAATATGGTTTAGATGAAAGTTTATAAACTGGGTCTTATCAGAATTAAGACATAAACCATTTACAACAAACCATTTATGCAATTCATTAAAATTTTCTTTAAGGGTTTCAGAGAGGTTTCCTTTGTTAGTGTCAGAGGCAAATATGGAGGTATTGTCTGCGAACATTAGTGTTCTGCCACTTAATGACATCTGAGGAAGGTCATTACAATAAATTAAAAACAATAACGGACCTAATATGGATCCCTGATGAACGCCTGAAATTACCTTTTCAAAACTACTGCCGGCAAAGTTTCCATCCAAAATTACTTTTTGTTGACGATCTTTCAAAACGGATTGGAGCAAATCCAATGCATGCCCATCAATCCCATAAAACTTTAATTTTTCTGCTAGAAGGTCAAAATTCACGCAGTCGAATGCCTTGGACAAGTCACAGAAGGTGCCAACAGCAAATTGCGACCTATCCAAGGCCTCCGACACCCTATCAACCAGCTCAAAAATTACATCAACAGTATTCTTGCCCTGTCGATATCCAAACTGAAAAGGGGATAGTAAATTGTTATTTTCAAAATAGCTAACAAGTCTCTTAAAGATTACTCTCTCAAAAATTTTGGAAAAGGACGACAGCAATGAGATAGGTCTTAAGTTATCAAGTGATTCAACATTTTTCATTTTTGGAATGGGTTTTATGATGGAAAATTTTAAAAGGTCAGGGAATATTCCACTTTGAAGAGATTGATTTATGATGTGTACCAATGGCTGTGAAATTATATTCACACATTTTTTTAAAAGAAAAGAAGATATTTCATCCCAACCCGCTGATCTCTTTGGTGGTAAAGACTTAATTATGTCAGTGATTTCTTTCTCTGTTGTTTTTTCAAAATTACTCAGTCGACAAATAGGTTTGGTGGAATTGGATATGAGACTTACAGCTTCCTCTATATCTACATGCAAATTCAACAAATTACTTACATTACAAAAATGATCATTTAAAGTATTAGTGACAGTAATAGTGACATAAATTGTATTACCTTAACCCTCTGTTGGGTGTATTGATTTTGAAACACAGAAAGGTGCTCATTATGTTTACTTTATTTAGGGTGTACAAAAATAGCCAATAATTGATTGCATATAACAACCATTAAAATTTTCATAACACTATAAAAACCTTGATAAATGATTTATCATTATTATTTTATACAGTAATAATTATATAGTTAAAATGTTTATGATTTTTAGCGAATTTCCCTATAGGCAATACGCTATTACGGTAGTAGTCATGGTAAGACCTAAGCCCGGGACCATGTTACTTTTTCATTTTGAGGTCCCCAGAAGCCAAAAACACCGTTTGTTCATTTTCATATATATGTATATGTATATATATATATATATATATATATATATATGTATATATATATATATATATATATATGTATATATATATATATGTATATATATATATATATATATATATATATATATTTACAACCAAACCTCAAATAGCTAATGAAACACGATATTAACTTGATCATATGGTTATTCTTAAGTTTATTTATAAAGTAATTTAAGGTTATACTTGTACACCGTGAAGATGACCTAAAGTGTCGAAACACGTGTCGTGTGTAAAATAAAATGTTTAAAGGGTACACAGGTTGTTTCTTAATATTTACATATATATCTATATATCTATGTGTCCGTGGTACTGATAAATTTTGAAGGGGACCTCCGATTTTGATGAAATTTTATTTTATATGAAGGTGTAAGGCTAGGTCTATTTTCATGAGTTCGCGAACCAGCTTGATCGGGTTATGGGAACGGGGTTTTATAGGGTTTCAAAGGGGTCAAAAATGGGTTTTTTGCGTTTTTGGAGCATAATTTTCAAAATTCAACAATTTTAATTCAAACCATTTAAAAGAGCTTAAAAAAATAAACAATTTAGTATTTTGAATTTTTAACTTGGCTTAACAGGTTACAGAGAAAAGCCAAAAATAGGTTTAATTTCCATGTTAATCTTATGGGAAATCAACAAAACCCAGTATCTCGCTTATTTATTTGAAATAACTTGATCAAATTTGCAATGCTGGGTAGCTGAGTGGTTAAAGAGCTCGCCTTTGAATCAAAAGGTAGCCGGTTCGATCCTGAGAAAAGTTAGTGCTTTTTGATGGTTCGATACTGGACCCAGCTGCCTTTGGTCATTGGGCTATTAATTAATGATCCTGACAAATAAAACAGCTGATATTTGTCAGTAACAAAGCTACACCTCATCTGATCCATCACAATCATCACACTCATCCCTTCAGTCATACTCACCTTAAAATACGCACCACAGAGTGCGTCGGTGTTTCAAATAAAGTATCAAAGTATCAATGTACATTCACTTGGTAGGGTTCAACTGATATTTGCTTACAACACCCACATTGCGCCAAACCTACGTACTCACCCCTATCGGGTTTATGGGGAAAATGAAAAGAACACCATAACTTGATAATATTTGGTATGTTCATTCACTAGGTAGGATTTAACTGATATTTGCTTACAACACCCATATGGCGGCAAACCTACATACTCCCCCATGGGGTTTATGGAAAAAATTTAAAAATGCCGAATATTGATACAGTTTGACATTTACCCAACGTAACTATTACATTTCCTAACAAAACTAACATTTTATAACAACATCCCAAGGCAGCCAACCTACATACCCATTCTTATGGTGTTAATGGGGAAAATACAATATCTCAAGATCGTTTGTAAATTCGCTGAGTACGCAGGTCTGCTGCGACGGGGGTATTTATATTTATTATAAAAAACTACCAGTAATCATAAATAATTATGAAAGAATTTTTATAATTATCAATATTATAATGAATTTTTTGTGGCATACATGAAATACAAATGCCATATGATACGTAAATCAGTCTTATCACACTTCTTAACCAAGGACAAAATATTTTTAGCTGAAGGTTTATGTTGTGGTAATAGTATTCAAATGTTGTGGTAATTTCGTTACAATGGCCGACAATGGTATTTTGTTGGCTGTAAGATCGTTTTTAAAGTTTGAGCCGAAGAGAACTTGAAACGATTGAGAGTAGGCAAAACATTTTTGGCCGAGTTACAAACTATATTTTTCATCACACTACTCAATGCAATAAATTCTACACAAATGAAAAAAATATTTTTATTCTCCTATAAAAAACAAAACATGACCTTAACTAACCTGGTGAGATGTACTGCTTGTGTTTCTAGTTGCTAGGCAGTAGGCAATCACTTCACATCAGCTACAACACCGAAACTAGAATACTCTAACGGTATAGGTGACAACTACAACTGACTCGATGGGAAAAGCACCAAGTTCCCAATTATGTCATATCTGTTTGATGTCAGCTGACAGTTCTATCAGCTGAAATACCAACTATGTCAGTGATTTGTTATTTGCTGTTGTTGTTGTCATCAACCTTTATATATTCTACATTTCTTTGGTTGCCGTTTCCATTGAGGGTCTAGGGCCAAAACTTTTTGGTCCTAGACCTCAAACACATGATTTTCATTGTTAGAAGTGAGAGGGTCAAAAACAGGTGTTATTGATATTGTGTGATGGAAAATGTTTTTGCAGCAATGTAAATCAAGCTGAATAATAACAACATTGGTACACAAACCTTCCAAATTTATGTATTAAACAGAAAGCATTGGATTAGAAGTCTATTCATGTTAGTGTATATAGTCAATACTAATGGTAAGATAAAAAAAATATGAAAACACATAACACTAAAACAAAGGTTCATTTTAAAAGACTCTTAAAAAAATGGTCATTTGATGAACAATATATGCGAATCATCGCTGCTGGGTAGTAGGCCATGACACCACCCACTGTATAATGTGTTTTCGTGTTTTCCATCCTATATAACGACTGATTCACACTTCTGTGATCAAGGAGCTTGGAGTTTGAGACTTGAGATCAAGCACTTGAATCCATTGGTAATCAACCAAAATAACATTATCACTTTGCAGAAATCCATTTAATTTAAGCCATTTGATAATAACGATAGTTAGTTGATTTAACGAAGAATAATATGGATAATATTCTCAAACAACAAAAATCCCATAAGACTCATATGGAAATTAAAAAATTCGATGAATCAGAAAAGGAATTCTTTCAAAGCCTTAGAATATTATCAGTTCATTGTTGGTGATGGTGAGGTCATGTTATTGTTTAGTAAATTGTTGTAGACATTTCCCATTACTGATCAGTAAAAAAAGTTAACAACATTTTTGGATCTGGAATAACACAAGTAGGCCTATGTACTTTTTCATCATCATAAAAAAACTAATTTTTCTTATCAAAAAAATACCAAATATGTCATATTTATTTATCATGACAATTATTTAATTATAAAAAATTAAATTAAAAAGCAACCCTAAAATGCTAATTTGAGGATGCTGTACTAGCATGTGTTACAAAACAATGGTGTAAATCACGGCTGGTCTTTACCGCTGATCAGCGTTGTTCATCCAACAATTATTGGAGAAATACTTTCGGCCTACTGCCGACACCAATTGAGGGCGCTTTTTGCCACTCTGTTTCTTTACAAAATAATTATATTTTTTAGTTTTTAATCTTAGTGTCTTTTTACTAGAAAAAAAAATATTTAGGCCTATTTTGAGAAGACATCTGAACTATAGTCGACTATCACATGACTCACCCGAACACAAACACTAGGTACTCATTCAGTCGTTCATTCTCCTGCAAATTCTAACTGAATTCAAACTGCGAGTTCAAACTTCGGGTATTTTCAGCGTCAATCCTCGCTGGTTTGGTTGAAGAGGAGGCGTGAGGGAGTGCAAATCCGTCTGTGCAGTCTTGGTCCGAGCGTCACCGCCAACGCGGGGCAGTACATGTGATGTATTTATTGATTTTATACAGCGAACAAAGTGACAAAAGTGGAATCTTTTTACATACAAATACAACAACTTCAAGAGATCGCGATCTACGCGAGCCTATACCCCTTCTTGTTTGGACCCCAGATCGATTGTGTTGAACACAAAATTAGATAGATTTAAACTAAGGAAAATGAAAATATAGAGCAGTTATTGCTTCTCGTAGATTGAAGAAGGCTGTTCTTACAATTTGAATTTAGATGGAGTTAAGGTAGGCTCTGCACAACAGAAATTGTTGATGATAAAATTATGATTTTGTGCCAATTAATAAATTGTTTTACTTAGAACATGTTTTTACAAAACTAAATAAAGTGGGTAACAAACTCCCTCTTTACCAGCCGCTACATGGTGAAACATATATTCTGGTGAAGGGAAATGCGTTAAATTAATTTATGTATGTGCACTTATATTTATTCCATAAAAATGTTTTTGCAACTCTAAACTCTTTTTTTTAATCGAATTTTGCTATAGGGAATACGCTATTACGGTAGTAGCCATGGTAAGACCTAAGCTCTGGATGTCATCGGTGAGTTGGTTGGCTTGGAGCCGTTGCTGAAGAGACGACAACTACTGTACTGGATTTGATGTTCCTACAACGTCTTCTTGGTGATGATATGGACTGTCCCCACGACTACTCAGTCAGAACTGGGAAATTGATATCACCTCTCCATGACTTCTTCCATGAAAGCAATAATAAATTGAAAATTACTTTTAAGTCACTCTAGGTTCTAGATCTTATATATTTAAAATTTTTCTAGTTCTTTTTCGAGTCATTGCTGTATTATTGTTCACATTGTTGAATCATTGTTAAATTTTTCGTTTTGTTTTATATATATATATATATATATATATATATATATATATATATATATATATATATATATATATATATATATCAGAATTAAAATGTATTGTTGACTATTGTCAACAATACTTGTATCCGCAATACTTGTATTGTATTGTTAATTTATTTTTATTGTTAAATTTTTGCTATTATAAACAAGTGCATTGTTAGTTATTGCCATTTTCAATTATTGCTATTGTTAACCTATTGCTATTGTCAACCTATTGCTATTGTTGATGTATTGCCATTGTTAATTTTATGGTTAATCTATTGTTTCTTTTGTTATAGGCTATTAGTTATGTTATTGTGAGTTATATTATTGTTAATTTATTGTTTCTTTTGTTATAGGCTATTAGTTATGTTGTTGTGAGTTATATTATTGTTAATTTATTGTTGTTGATTTAATCATACCACAGCATGAACTGTTTTAATTATGTAAATCATAATTTATTATTATCTTTGTGAATTGGCGTTTTGCCGTAAATAAATAAATAAATAATAAATAAGCCCGGGACCATGTTACTTTTTCGTTTTTAGGTGCCCAGAGACCAAAAATAATAGTCATTAAAATTTTTATATACCATATGTATATTTATATATTGTATATATATATATTTATATATATATATATATATATATATGTTTCGAGGTTTTATATTAAAAAACACATTTTAAGTTTTTCATTCTATATTTCGGGGGAGTTTATACCCCCTTCGTCAGGGGGGTATAATGACAAAAATTCATGACAAAAATTCAGGGGGGGCATGACAAAAATTCAAATTAAATAAACATTAAAAATAAACAAAGAAAGTTCAAGGTCATCAGTTTTTGGCTTCTGGGGACCTCAAAACGAAAAAGTAACATGGTCCCGGGCTTAGGTCTTACCATGGCTACTACCGTAAAAGCGTATTCCCTTTAGGGAAATTCGCTAAAGGAGCTTAAAAAACGATTTAGTATTTTGAATTTTTAACTTGGTTTAACAGGTTACTGAGAAAAGCCAAAAATAGGTTTTCCATGTTAATCTTGTGGAAAATCAACAAAACCATGTATCTCGCTTATTTAATGGAATAACTTGATAAAACTTGGTATGTACATTCATTGGTAGGGTTTAACTGATATTTGCTTACAACGCCCATATGGCGGAAAACCTACACTCACCCCCATGGGGTTTATGGGGAAAATTAAAAAGTGCCGAATATTGATACAGTTTGATATTTACCTTACGTAACTATTACATTTCCTAACAAAACTAACATTTTCTAACAACATCCCATGGCAGCAAACCTACATACCCATTTCTATGGTGTTTATGGGGAAAATACGATATCTCAAGATCGATTTTAAATTCGCTTAGTACGCAGGTCTGCTGCGACGGGGGTATTTTTTTTACGCGGCTGGGCATCGTGTATGAATGCTTGGCTGGCAGGTAGAGACGGGGTGCCGTACAGTCAGTCCAGTGGGAACGGAGAAAGCAGTTTGGAGATTAAATCACTTCCGCATTCATCACTCTCTCTCCCCGCCACACCTGTGTGGGGCCAATCAGCCAATGTCTAACTTCACCCCAATATTAATATGAATTAGACCTAATAAATGGCGACTTGCAATTAAATCACCAAATTCTCTGAGTTCCCAGGTTAGTTGCGCCGAGGATGTTTAGTGTTTTTTTTCTATTTACTGCGAGTTGCGGGTGATGTCGAATTGGGCCCGCGGTAAGTTAAGGTCGTAAAAAGGACTGTTGAATTGGGCCCGTGGTCAGTTCGGAGGCCGTGTTGAATTTTCCCCATACCTTTACAATCATGACTAATTAATCCTTGCTGGATTTCGAGATTGTGCGGAACACACATCCCTTCAGCCACTCCTCGTAGTATTTTAAAACTTAATTTTAGACGAAATTAGATTTTTCCTGGGATTAAGGCTGTTTCCCTGCTTCTAAACTTATTTTTGGACCACCACACTCTTATTTAAATGCAACTTTTAAGCAAAGTCTACCTAGATCTAGTTCACCTAGATCTAGTTGGAACACATCACTTCAGCAGACACTCCTCGTATAGTATAGGATACCATAGTATTTGTCATTTAGGTTTGCTGAAATGCAGGTTTTTTATCAAATATTAGTTACTTCCCTCCTAGTGAAGGTTCATGAAAAATGTTATCAAGATAAGTTGATAAAATAGCGATATATAACTTTTGAAGATTTGCCTATAACATGAGAAACTTGATTTGGCTGGGGTAAAATTATCAGGATCTGATAGCATATAAGGGTTTGCTGCATCAACTAATATTAGTATATTTACTGTGATAGAAAATCCTATTAAGTCTTTAATAGAAAAAAGGGTGGAAAGGTATTTTGTACAAATGTAATGATACAAAATACTAAATCATTTGTTTTTTAAAGTTCTTTTGAATGGATTAATTGTCACATATATAAAATTAAGGGTAAAAATGCCAAAACACCATTTTTGACCCTTTTGGAAGTATATATATCTAAGATCTTTTGAACGTGATTTATTCATTTAATACAAAAAAGAATTAAATTACACGTATTTACAACAGTAAGTGAAAGAAAACAATACATTAAAAAGGTTAATTCAGTAAAACAAACAAGTAAACAAAGAATGTAAACAAAGGTTGCTAGGCAACCTTACACCTCCCCCCCTCAAGTCGCTTGAAGAGGCGAAAAAGGAAGTAGTTTACTGGAATGGAAGAAATTTGAAATCTTCTTCTTTTTTCCAGAAGCAATTTCATAGAAAGATGAAGAAATTTTTCTAATAACTGGAAAAGGTCCGATTCGAACTGGATCCAACTTGTTCCGATTCAACTTATTCCCATTTTCAACATAGACCAAATCACCAACGTTGAAAGTATGTTGGCGTCGATTCTTATCAATCCGTTTCTTATTGATCTGGAAAGTCTTCATAGAATCCTGAAATGCTAGTTTGCGGTCGTCTTCTAATGTGGATTGATTATTATCTTCAACTGGAGATATGGAAGATTTGTAACCCAACAATAGATAAGATGGGGCAAAGTGGGTGGAACTATGAATAGTATCATTATATTCCTTTACACAGCACTCCTCTGCCAAGGTCGTCCAGGCTTTACTGGTGTTATCATTGATTTTACATCGGAGGCGATTCACTAATGTTTGATTTAACCGTTCATTCAATCCATTAGATTCAGGATGGTCAATGCAAGTGAAAACTATCTGAATCCCAACTCTTTTTAAATAGTCAAGGAAATCTTTTGAGTAAATGCCTGTGTATCGGTCAGCCAAGAGTATTGAAATTTTATTCCTCTTAACAATTGGATTAAGTAAGTTTATGAAGTCTTGAGCGCTCTGCCCCCTAGTTGTTGAGATCCACGCATATCTGGTGAAATGATCAACAAGAATGTGCATGTATCGTTTAGGAGATCTGTTGCCTCCAAAACCTCCAACACTATCAAGAGACATAATCTGGAAAGGTTCTTTTGCAGGTCCCAATTGTGAAAGGAGACCAATAGTACGACTCCGACGAACTTTATTCTCAATACAAATCTTGCACCTCTTACAAAAGGAATGAATAGCTTTATCTAGACCTCTGAAGTAGTAATGCGGCCTGATTGTCGCTATCATTTGGGCTGGTCCGATGTGACCATAACTTTTATGCACAAGTTCAATAATTTTCCATCCAAAAGTGGGAGAAACGAAAATTCTTGATTTGCCTTTAATCTTCTTGTACAGTATTCCTCGTTTGTATTCAGTCTGTTTAGTGTCTTTCAAATCTGAAAGATTGTCAGTCTGGTCTTTTAACACAGCAGATAAATCTATCAAGTTAACGATCTGTATGGCATCCTCATTTCAAAGTACTCAAGGACCGGGTTTCTGGATAACAAATCAGCAAGAACATTCTCCTTCCCTTGTTTATAAACAATTTTGAAGTTGAACTGGGATAAATAAAGGTTCAGGTCACCGAGAATTTCATCCGATCTTGCTTTTGTCCTCAAATTCTCTAAAGGCTTGTGATCACTGAACACCGTGAAGTTGCGTCCCATCAGGTAATACTGCCAAAACTTTATTGCATCTTTGATAGCTTTACATTCTAAATGAATTGCATCCAAGCGCCTCTCTGTGTTCGACAGCTTCCTAGAGTAGTATGCAACAGGTGAAGTAAACCATCTTCTTGGGGCTGTTTGAGTGTTGCACCGATACCTTTGTAACTTGCATCAGTCTCAATAAAAATAGGTTTCTCATGGTCATAAATGGCTAGGATCGGTGAAGTGCATAGATAGTCTTTGATCTTATTGAAAGCTTGTTCACATTCATCAGACCACTCAAACTTAACATATTTTTTTAGTAAACGATGAAGTGGTTCTAATATCTGAGCACTGTTTTCTATGTACTTCAAATAAAAATTTATGGAACCTAAAACAGTTCGAACACCAGATTTATCTGATGGTCCATGGAGCTTTCGAATTGACACTAAATTATCTTGGGCTGGTGACACCTTGTTCTTTGAAATCTCGTGCCCAAGATACTTGACTGATGTAGCTCCAAACAAGTACTTGGAGTATTTCAATTTGAAACCTTCAGCATTGATAACATTTAAAAACTTTTCAACGTGTTGAAGATGATCTTCCCAGTTCTGAGAAAATATCAAAATATCATCAATATAGTAAATACAGAAGTCATCCAAATCATTTTGTCTAATGATATTTGATAATATTCTCTGAAATATTGCTGAGGCATTTTTGAGGCCAAATGGGAGAACTTTGAACATAAATTTTCCATACTTTGTGACAAACGAAGTCTTCTCTCGATCTTGATCTTTTAGCGACATACACCAGAAAGCAGAATTTATGTCGAAAACAGTGAAGAATTCACAGTTCGCTACTTTATCGATCACATCTTGAATAGTAGGAAATGGAAAACATTCCGGCACTATTAACTTGTTAAGTTTTTGAAAATCTATGCAAAGACGGGATTTTCTCTTCTCCTCTTTCTTGTAGGCTAGTGTGACTGGAGAGGCAAATGGAGAATCCGATTCTTCAATGATACCAGCCTTCAACAAACCCTTTAGGCCCTATCTGATTTCTTATTTCTTCATCATCCGGAACAGAACACTTGTAAGGGCGAGACGTAATATATTCATCTTTGACAAGTTTTATTTCTGCTTCTCTTGAGCGAACTTTACCAATGTCAAACTTGTCTTTCGCAAGTAGGTGTTTATATTTGTCAATTATAAGTGAAATTGATTGTTTTTGCTCTTTATTTCCAATGTGTCCTAAATTAGAACCAACCTCATTTACTTGGAAGTTTTCTTCACTTGACGGTTCAGTCCGAGTAGAGTTCGATGTCTGGATAGTAATCTGATCACTTGACCATCGTGTCAATCTATCATGCAAATTATCATGAGATCGATCTCCTTGTAAATCTGACACTTTATCACTACTGGTACGTTGAAAAATCTTCAGATTTTCATCCTGCATTAGCTTGAATTTTCTGATGGCATCTATACCTAGTAGTAAATCATAGGAGAAATTATCATTTTTAACAACATGGGTTGTAATAAAATCCGTTATATTTCTAATACGCAGTGTAATTCTAGCCCGGGCTGTTGTGAAATTTGATCCGTTGATAGCTTTTAATACCCCTTTTTGCTCTATTAATTTCAACTTCAGCAAATCAGCAATTCGTTGATTTATTAATGTCACATTAGAGCCACTATCATAAATAGCCTCAACTGTATTGTCATTCACAACAACGTTTAGTTTTATCAACGGATCTAATTTCGCCCGGCTTTCTAGTTTAAAGATTCCGAATCCAAGTCGACTTTACATACTTCCAGGTCTGATAAATCGACCTTAAATTTATCAGCAACATTACCATTATTGTTACGACACTCAGATAATAAATGGTATCTATGATGAAAACCAAGGGAGGCACAAACAGAACATGGTTTGCGTTGAGTATTGCTTGTTTGTCGGGGCTCATTTGTTTTAGCTGGCGACTTCTTATTTAATTTTGGACTAGGGAGTTTCCCTTTATTTCTTCTGGTGAACATGTCTTCTAATTTACGAAGTCCTGAGTACAACTCATCAAGACTGTCAATCTTTTCTCTATCAAGCTCCTCCTGAGCTTCATTTGGCAAGCCAAAGACAATCTGGTTGATGCGGGATATCTCAGTACCTCTAGGCTATATTTCAAGGCACAATCTCTCTTTTGTAATGGCATAAACGACGAGGGAACCACCTAAATATTTGTAATTTAGGGCTCTCTTTACAAGAGACCAACCTTTATCAACAAAAACATTGAGAAAAGAAGTCTTCCAAGTTTCTCATGAATCATTTAAACCTATTTTCTTTAAATTAGCTTCGTACCAATCCTTTACTGGACCATTTACAAGATAAAAACGCAAAGCTTGAACCTTAAGATTATCAGATTTTACTTGGAACCGATCACACTCTTCTTCAAACCTGCGTAACCATTCTGTAGGATCACATGTTTTTTTATCAAATTTCTCTAAAATAAACCTTTTCTCAATATGATGCAGTTTCACTTCGTTTTGCTCTAGATTCATTTTTAACTGTACTTCCATAGCAGTCGAATATACGATCCTCCAGCGCTGACTGGAGTGGTACGATAAATTGAGAAGCAATTTTATTTGGAACCCATTCCTCCAATGGTAACTCATGGAAACAAACATTTGATGATTCATCAAAATATTCTTTTTGAATGTCATCTTCAATCTTAACAGCTATTGTTCTGTAACCATTTATGTTTTTAATGGCATACATAGCATTTATAACAGGTTTCTTGCTTGCTAGAGTTTTGTGAAACTTTAAATCCTTCAAGTCTTCAGGCAATAAATACCAAGTTTTCTTGACAGTTGAAATACACAAAATCACAAAGTCTTTCTCAGTTTTCTTCAAAATTTGAATAAATAACTGGGTCATCTCTTACTGTTGAGATCTTGTAACTTAATTTCTAAGATCTTTTGAACGTGATTTATTCATTTAATACATAAAAGAATTAAATTACACGTATTTACAACAGTAAGTGAAAGAAAACAATACATTAAAAAGGTTAATTCAGTAAAACAAACAAGTAAACAAAGAATGTAAACAAAGGATGCTAGGCAACCTTACATACATATATATATATATATATATATATATATATATATATATATATATATATATATATATATATATATATATATATCGTATGGCTCATTTAGCCAGCCACCATGGTTTAAGAATAATAAAATAAAATCCTGCTATGCAGAGCACCTGAGTCAGTATAAGTAAAAATCGAAACACTAAAATAAAATTTGATCTCTCTTTATAGAGCTAAATCCAGGGCGCTAAGCCATTGCAGCCCAGCTTCACTTGAGCTATGCAGACCGGTCAATCCTTCGGGGAAGGCACTCAGTGGGCACTCTTCGACTATGTGTTCCATAGTTTGATACTCTGTTCCGCAGTCGCATGACTGCATTCCCCATTTGTACTTCCAATAATTACATCTTCACACTCCAGTGCGGAAACGATTGAGTATAGTCCACTGCTTCCGAGGAAGATTCATACCACCTTTTGGAAGTGGAACCCCATAAAACCCCGATGCCATAGTTCGATCATGCTGGTTTTCGAACTTCCTGATGAATGCTGCACTACACGTTTGTACCAAATTTCCTAAAAATCTGAGGTTTCCTTCAAGTTATCGCATTAACGGACAAACAGCCATCCTCGGTGGCTCACATAGCACGTAGCTTGTAACGCATTTGTCAAAAGTAGGCCGAACGTCGCACGTCCCGCGGCACGTTTACACGCCAACCCTGCCAATTGATAAGGGAAAGCCGTTTACACGTGAAGACATCCTGCGCGGCGGTCGCGAAACGAGTTTTAGATATTCAACGTTACACCACAGTTTACAACTAACCAATCGTGCATTGTTCCAAGGGGTGTTTTAACTAACCAAACACTTAGGCCTATCTAAAGTGGTAGACTCGATGAATCAATTGTTAAAAATTCATTTTCATTATTTGTATTGTATATACTGCCCTAGTGTTATATGTTGCTTCGAAGGTTCCAGTTTGTTTGTATGTTTTTATCGTGTTATGAACGAAGATACCAAATTGTAATGCTACATTGAAGTTTAAAATGTAGCATGTATGTCCTATAGATGAGCAGAACCCCATTACAATTAGTTCACATCGGTATCCCTATAGCTACGCCCCAACCGACATCCAAAGTTTCAATGTTAGCATTGACTATAGTGTACAAAGTCAATGATGTTAGGCTAATCTTACCGGTATGGAAGAACGGAAATTGGTTGAATCATGCCAGTTGTTGTAATAACTAGAAGAACAGATGAGATGTTTCAGATATAAATAAATTGCGTCCAGATAAACTTAATTTTGGGGCGAAATTTGATCAGTGGGCAATAAATTTGTACCAAAATTTAAACGGAATGAGATAAAAATTGCACTAAGGTCCTCAGCTAAAAGACAATCAAGCAAGAACTAAGTGGGAAAATTTAAAGAAAGTTTTGTTTTAGCGAGATAAGAGAAAGCTGCTAACGCAACTCAAGGACGACGCGTTCGCTGTATTCCTGAAACACAGGCATGTCAGAGCAAACACGTCTAGGACACTCGCATTCCTAGGGCAAAGCATTGCCTACACCGCGGTCTTGCGGATAACAACTACAGAGTGTAGCCAAACTACAGTGTTTGGCCGGACCTGCGTATTAATGTTTCGTGTCTTCGTGTGTTGTGTGTGTTTTTAATGTACTTTTTATGTATTTACGAACTCTCCGAGGAATGACGATGTTTTTGAATCGCCTGATGATGAGGTTTTAACACCTTGAAACCGGTCGCCTGTACTGGATATATTTGGATCACTTATGGACAAGGTAATATAAACCAGAGTGTAGCCGACTAGCCGATAATGTAGACCGTGGCACGGCTGCACGCCATGTCATGTATAGTCGATGTCACCGGTGACGCGCTACGCGCAGCGATCCTTCGTGTTCACCTGATTGACGAATGACGATACGAGATGCAGACACAATGTACTGTTTGTGTAAATCACCCAAATACTACAAGTGCTGTAAGAGTAAGTTTTGTGCCCAATTAGTCCTATGCTCTACTGGCTCTACCCTATACTCTAATATGAGTAATGTATATTAGTTTTATTTGTATGTATGCACACAGATCTTGAAAACAGCTCAAAGATTTTCTACGTTTTCAAAACCAATAAGGACAATGTAAACATGAAACGACACTTGTAGACTACATTTTAAATGAAAGATTTTGACAAACATAGCTATGAGTATTTTATTTTATAATGAAAAGATTGTTATTATTTATCTTTAAAAACTAAAAGTTCATTAATTCATATCTAAAATATAAAAACATGCGTGTAAACAAATAAATATATGTCATAAGTTTAAATACAGTAAATGAGATCATATATACAATAAGTACTCTCTTTATGATATAGTACTATAGTCCGTTTTTTTTAAACCTAATCCTTCAAGGGAGAGATGGTGGAGGGGGTTTGTTTATACTTGCTACTATCCCATTGGCTGAAGCCTTTAGGTTTTTTTGTTGGTTTTTTTGTTGTTTTTGTTTTATTTCACTGTTGCATACCAGCTGATAATTTTACATCACAACATAATGTGTATCAGTTTTACAATATTATTGGTAGCAGTTGTTTTTTAATCAGTTTACTTTATAACTGCTACTTTTTAACAAGGAATAGGTTTGGCTTAGAAATATAACAGCTGACTAGGAGCTACTGAAAGATATTATAACTTATTTAAAACGTTATTTGAGGAAATCTGATACTCGACACACGTTTGTCACGAGTTTAAATGTGTTGTTTACAGTTTAAATTTTTTGTTTACAGTTTAAATCCCTCCCCCACCCCAATTTTCTCGAGAAGGATCAGGTTTAAAAAAACGGACTATAACTAACATTTTATTTAATCATCACCTGTAACTATTATACGTGTTGCTCGAAATCGAGCAATTTATTTTAATACAATACAAATGTTTACTTTTAGCTCTAAATCAATGACATCCTACCAATCCAATATTGTGAGTATCTGTAATCACCAAAACAACAAGTATTTACAGCTGATTATTAACACATGTTTAAAATGCTTTATTCAATCCCAATGTCATTTAAATGGGAAATTTTGAGATTTCAATGGTGGATAGCGCCTTTATTTTCAGTCCGATTCTCATCAGTTTTTTGCGGAAACAACTACAGACCAAGCCCTATCTAACGACACCAAATACTTGAAAATTGGTTGAAAACTGTAGGAGGAGTTCTCAGGACAAAAAAACCCCTTAGCGTATATTAAATAAGTATGATGTAAATATTGGTTTCAAAATAACTAAAATCTTAGTAGGCCTACAGTATCATTTCTTTATTTTGTTGTCATCTGTCAATGGCCATAGAATTAGAGTTGTCTGTTTTGTTTACTAATTCTATTTTGTAAATCAGCAGTGGTGTGTGTAGGACATGGATTACCTGGAGCAGTAAACAAATAAACAAAATAACGTCTTAGATTGGTCTAAATAAAGTTAAAATTTCATTTTACGGAGTTACAAGGCATTTTCCAAGGGATACCATATTTTTCGTGTCGTATAGGGACCATAAGAAATCCATTGACACCATAACTACCACGATCCGTTCTGTAATTTTCTCTGTAGACCCTTAAATGCACTGTTTTATTATATACTATTTTCGCTGTATGACTAAAAACGTTGTTTATTCCTAGGACTGGAAAGTTCTTTTCTGTACTTAACAGCATTTTTACCAAGTGATTACGTACAGAAAACCCCACTTTCCGTCCTAATTCCTAATCATGAAAATTGCCATTTTTATTATTATTGTGAGGGTGTTTATTTTTTAGGTAAATTTAGTTTATTGAATGATTAGGGTTCTCTTTCAACTAATATGTTAGTAGTTTGGAATATGCATAAAACACGAGTGTTACCAACAATTATGAATTAGTGAATTTTGAGCTTTCTTTAAGGCCTATGAGTGTAAAATGAGAATTAAAAACTTTAATATAGGAATGCTTCATAAAAAGATAATTAAACGTTTAACCTGTATGGTTTACAGAGTTAAATATAAGAAAATATATGTCATAAAATAATACTAGATTCTTAATGATATTTAGCTCACAGTAAACGATTTGGCCACTTTAAGAAATTATCTTTATGACAAAAAATTATTAATTAATTACAAAACTTATATAATTTCTCTAGAGTTCTAGGAAACAAATACAAATAATTGAGACAAAAATGTTTATTGAACTAATTGACAAAGATCTTTTAGCAAAGCTAGCTTCCAAACGGCAGGCCTTTAAAAAAAACCCAATTTGAAAAATTTAATGGTTTAAAGATGGATGAAAGTTAACAGTCCAGACTGTGCTTACGTAACCTCATAACAACTTTCAGTTTTTCATTTGTTACGTCAACGCCGCGCCGCCGCGCCGATGAGTCTCTCCAATACATGTGGACATTGATAAGTCCTGCATCGGATGATTTTCTCTATAAACTATTTTTTACAGCGAAGTTCCTTACAATACTGTTTTAAATATTTGCTTTCTTTCGCAAACGAAGGGACGATCTTCTTTAGAGTTATACATATATTTTTATGTTTTTTTTTTTTTTTTTCAGAAATTGCGTATCTTCACATTTTGATAAGATTCCAATGGTTGTTTTAATAATAATCACAACCCCAAAAAATTAACTGATTCCAAAAACCACATTGGTTCTAAAAGGGGATGAAATTCAAATTTTAATGAAGATTGTAACATTTAAAAATTTTTAATTGGTAACTACTAATAAAAATAAAGTTGATTGACTGAAAATTTAGTTAATAACCATATTAGCTAACAGTTAGTTCGATAATTAGGTTCCAAATTAAAAACTCTTTAGGTGACAACTTATATTCAACGTGAAACTTTGAGAGGAACTTCTTTTAAGAACTAGAAAGACATTCGTTTATTCCTAAAAAAAAAAAATGTTTTACTCTTCTTTTATAGGGGTGTAAAAGGAATATTACCTGCGGAGGTAATATAAATGTTCTCTTCTTACAAAATTTCTCATGTAGCACAGAGCATAATTTATTTTCTTTAATTTAGCAGCTAAATATTCAATATGCTTGTTCCACTTTAAATTACAGTCAATAAAAACTAGGTATTTTACATAATCAACTATCTCTATATTTACACAAGAACACTAATACAAACATTGATGACTATGACAAACCAAATCAAAATCTATTACATCTTCTCTTTTGGAGTGAAAACCAGAAAACAAAATACACTTAGACTTTGAGTTATTTATTAAGAGCCTGTTGGATATTAGCCAGTTTGATACAATGTTCAGATCTTGGTTGATCTTAACTTTCAATTCTTGAGTATTTGAGGCAGAACACACAGGCAGTGTCATCTGCATGTGCAAATATGGATGAACTCAACTGACTATTTAGCAAATCATTAATATATAATACAAAAAATAAAGGGTCACCCCAAATTGGATATTCAACAACTCACTATGAACATTTGTTTATTTTTACTGATTGTCTTCTGTTTTTACAAAATTACTCTAATAATTTATAGGCCAATCCTCCAATTCCATAACCTTTGATTTTCCTTAACAATATATCAATATATACTACATCAAAGACGTTTTAAAAATCTAAGTAAACAGCTAACATTCATTTGCCTTTATCAATTGATGAAACAATCTCATTTACATGATTTTCAATTGCCAGATTAGTCCCACGATTTGGCAAGAACCCATATTGTTTTGTTGGAAAAATATTTTTGTTCAAAAAGTATTTTAATAGTTATTCTTTAATAAATACTTCAAAAACTTCAGCAACACTACAAATCAATGAAATTGGACGGTATGACGATACGAGTGTTTCATCACCTGATTTTTATGCAGGCACAACTGGTGCATCCTTTAAACAAAAAGGAAATCTACCGTGAGTTTATGACTTTGTGTAAATATCAGTAAGAACAGGTGCAAACATGTCTATGTTTTCCTTGATTGTAATTATACTAATGCCATCCAACCCACAGCTTTTTTTTACTTTTCATTTTGGAAATTATTCGAATTACATCATTAATACTAATTGTAAACTTATCAAAACAAACATCATAGTTATCTAGATCTTTATCCAAAAACATATCACAACCAAAAGAATCAAACCTTAAATTGTTTACAGCATTTATAAAATAATTATTAAAATGGTTACATATAATATTTTCATTGTCTTTTACAGGTAATATACATGGTTAAAGCTGATATTTTTTATACTATGTTTACTTTTTTCATTATATCTCTTACAACAGACCAGTATTTTCTACTATCGCCATGACTTCTCTCAATCATATTAGAATAATAATTAATTTTTGCCCCTCTTATTCTTTTTGTGACAATTTTTGACAAATTATAATATTCTTCTTTAAGGGTTTGATTTCGTCTATTTTTTATAAACGCTTTAAATAAATTATTTTTTCTATTTATCAATGACACTAGCGAATCAGTAATCCATGGCTTTCGTTTTCTGTTGTTATTTTTTTATTTCTTTAGTCTAAATGATGAATCAATACATGAATTGTAAATACAATAAAATTGTTCAACAGATTTATCTATGTCAGAAACTGAATAAACTTTGTCCCATTTAGCTAACAACAAATGTCTACGTAACAACACATCATCTATAAATCTAGTGTAGAATGGAGCATTTATAACTTCTTTAAATGCATTATTATAACAGGAAAGTTCAGCAGTGACAGCAAAATGATCAATTATTCCTAACATTGTAACATAACATTTAAAATTATGTTTAATGTGTTTATGACCAACAACCAACCATACCTCTTGACAGTTAAAAGCTGATAAAAAATGCTTAAAATTAATGTTCTTTTATTTTTGTTTACCTTACGTTTTAATTCTAAAATGACCCATAAGACCAATGTTTAAAAAGTTTACAATTTTTAAACTTAATTTAAGACAAAATTTGAGTTTTTCTGGGGTTGAGGCTGTTTCTACATTTATTTTTAGGCCAAAACACGCTTAAATGCAAAGTTTAAGCAAAATCTACCTGCTACAGATTTTGAGATCGCGGTAAATACATCGCTTCAGACACTGCTCGTATTAAAGTATAGCACAAGAAATCTAGAATGAGAAGGAGGTAGGTGACATCTACATAAACAATAACGAAATCAATGACGTCAAAGTTCAACTTAAAATACTCCAAGCAAACCACTCTTGTGTCAAGAGAAACAGCATGACGTCAAAGGTGAAGGACCCGCTCCAATGAGCTCCAATCAGCTGTTGGTGTCACCTACCACCTACCTTGGTTTTGTTCTAGATACATCGGTATAGCATATTAATGTATTAATTTTTAATGTTGATATATGATAATATGTTAAAAGTTCACCTTCGTTATACAAATATCGATTCGCCTATGATGAAATAATACATAGGCCTACACAACACAGCGCGGGCCGGCCGGCACCTTGCCGTGGACCGTGTCCTATTTCAGGACCGCGGGTTATGGCGGTTGCTGTTTTCTTGTGACCAATTCGATTTTCCGCACGCACATTGGTCCCGTTTACACCTCCGCCGCTAACTATGATGTTAATCGGAGAACAAAAGATTTCTCAGGAAAACCATGGAAACATGATTGAGTCGCTTAGGAAACGGCGGAAAAACAAGTGCAGATCGCAATGTGTGATTCGACACGTTATGCGCGCAGTCGCTCTGTATTTCATTCTATATTTTTTATGGATTTATGGAGTTTTTCATTATATAAAATTATTATTAATAACATGTGATAAAGTATATAAGTAATTGGTGCTAAATTACTATTAGTTTTTTGTTACATTTACGTGATAGTTCAAAATGTTTTATTTTATGCTTAGGCCTATAACATAATTAATTTGATAAACGCCCTATTCCGAAATGTATGGGTGTACTTTTTGAGTGTTTAAATTCAAGACCGACTAGTGACCTCCGAAGCACTTTAGTTCGGGGCAAATCCTTGACCTTTAAAACATCTGGTAACTTAAGGGTGCGCTCTACCTCGGCGTCAAAATCGTCGAGTGAGACTGTTAACTGCCGCTATACGCGGAAACTCACATGTTTTAAAATATATGACGGGTGATTTTAAATGTTGTTACTTTAATGCTTTTTTTTATTTCAGTGCGAAATCGATCGGTGGTCTAATAACGATGTTTTTGAAATTGCAGACCTTTCGCATCTCCCTTCTTGCATCGTTATCTATAAACTTTTTACCAATCTTATTACAGATTCTTCTTCTTAAGATTATATTGTACTCGTGTATCGTCTTATTTTTTTCTTAAAAAATTGTTTTAATACGTTAAAACTTGATACAAAAACGCTTATTTCAACATTATTAGCAAGCACACTGCTTAGTAATTTAAATTAATATCGAAATTTTAAGACGATAGCGGAGTACAAAATTATATTACGAAAAGAATGACACCAAAATATTTTAAATCGGTTTACAACTGGGGCGACAAACAGGGAGATTCTAAACCCTTGCATCCGCGCGCGGCAGATGGGTAGAGCGCACCCTTAAGTTTTGGGAAAATCTTTGTAGGACGGTGCATCTGGATCATTTATTTCTATGTATATCCTTAACAGTCAAAATATATTATGACCGACGGTGAATATGACACTTAAGATCTAGGCAAATACCAGACCAACGGTTAATCTGGGCACTTTATTTTAGGCAAATAATGACCGTAAAAGCATCTGGGTTCTTCAGACGGGGTAAATCCCTGAACTTTTAACATCTGGGCATTTTAGTTCGTATGGTAAATGCCTAATCGTCACTACATCTGAGCACTTTAGTTAGTGGTAAATCTCTGACTGTTGCAGTGCTGTTGAACCCCTTCAGTTTATGCTCCTTAGTTTTACTTTCCCTAATTTCTCGCATCCCCTTCTCGTCTCGCATGTGTTCGCCGATGTATCCCGATGGCTTTATTAATTGGGGAGAAAGCAGAGCACCCGGAGCAGATCGGTCGAGCCCTCCAATCCCTCACTTTTCCCTCCAATTACACCACTTTCAAACTAGTTACCATCGGTCTTTGTTGATCGGTGGCTATGCAACACCCTGCCGGGTAATCGTCGAGCCCTTCTATCCTCTAACAATTACCATTACATATAAAGTATAGAGGGACAATTCATTTAAAATATGATTTTAGGTTTCGATGGAAAAGTGTCATGACTGTCTCTCCAATAACTTATCGACGTATTGCGTCATCCACTCGCGGAAGTTTTGTGACAAATGAAGGTAGGAGTTAATATGTTGTTCTCTATCGTGGATCAGAAAATATAATTTAAAATGACAATACCACGTCTTTCTTCTTTGATGTTTACTGCACTACACGCCACCGTCTACAAACAACAATTAGATTTATACACGAGTCATGTTTGTTGATCGCTGAAACTATAGGCCTACTATACCTATAAATAAAGCGGTCAGTTATACGTTTTTCGTTGATTTAGGAATGCAAATTATCAACGTTATTTCCAACTAGTATAGAAAAAATAGTAAAAATCTTAACCTTGCCAAACTATTGCTTTAAAATATATGTTTCAAGAAAATCATGCTTAAACCATTATGCCCCTTACCTGCATTTATGTGGCTAACATGTCTTTACCAGGCGTGATTCTTATTTATAAAATTTTAAAAGACATAATGGCCCTCTACACCTAGACCAAATTGACGTTTGATCCTCAGGACCTGACACATTTCTTAATAAACTCTCTGTTCAACTGTTCCTCTCCAATAATAGTGAGTTCAATTAAAAAAATCATTAACTATATAAACAGTCAGCCTAACAAATACATACAACACCCCCCCCTCCCCCCACCGATATATGAACCTAGATAATGAGGTTGCTGTTTTACACAAACTGTTGCACAAGTGATTTCCTCAATCATTTCAGACAGGACGTACACAGACGTGTAATGGCTAGTTCAAGCCAATATAGGATGTTGATCAAGTGGAGTTATTCATAAAATATAACTGCTTCGATCATTCTCCTTCATGAAGTTAGCAATTTATCTTGCAATTAGAGAATCACACTGGTTTAAGAATCTTTTGATAAACGAAGTTTATCGTTTTAATGCAATAATAGCACTTTGTTGAAATGCTAATAGAGAATTTTTAGGATATTGCTTCATACTTCAAACTTTATTCTATTATACCTTAGTGTGAAATGGAAAATAAAATTCATACATTTAATAAATCGTTGTATTTTCTGTGGAGATAGCTCTTTACAATTGATCGCCCTAAATCCCCCGACAACCCCTTTCCCCATGAAATGACGCCATCAAGACGACTTCCTATAGACATCTGCTTTCTTACCTAAACTAGGCTATGTAATCAAATGCGGACAATCATATTTCTTCTCCTCCTTTTTTCTCAGCTTGTGAACATCGTAGGAGAAAACGGTCCATATCGTTGGAAAGATGAGCAGACCGCGTGACCTGTAGATGAGCAGAATCCCATTATAATTTCATAGGCCATCATTTTAGTCTTTCGAAGCTTAAATGTCAATATTATGGGAGAAGGATAATTGATTGAATTATTACGACAGCTGTCGTAATAACAAATTCTAGCAAATCAGTAAGAACAGATGTTTCAGTTATAAAACACTTTAAAAATAATTGGCTCAAGATCAACTGTAATTTTTTATGTAGTTCGACCAGTGGGCGGTCCCTAGACCGGGAATGATTGATCAAGAGCATTTATTTGTTTGCAAAAAGAAAGCTTTATTTACTAATTTTGTTACTTCACTTTGGGGTAAATCATTCATTGCTATTTCTATACAACTTAAAACCCTCATAACAGCTGAGTTCATTTGCACAGATGTGGTGTATGTGGACCGGAATGTTTTGCGAGCAGTGTAGTAGGTTACCTATGCAGGTGAACGATAACCTGATGTGGGCATCAGGATTTACAGGAGCAGACGACAAAATGATCTTGCATAGCCTGGACCACCATGTTATAGTAAAAGAATACAAAACCGAGCCAGATAGCTGGTGAATATATTGGACAATACTATTATCAGTACTCAGAACCAGTGTAAATATATTTTTTGCTCTGTATACCAACTCGTGATCATAAGTGACGGATAGCTGACGGTGCTACACCAAATTGACATATGAAATTTACCATTTTGTGCTGCTAGGTCTGTTTGATAGAAAGTACGAAAAGCAGTTCAATGACATGCTGATAGTGTACACTACTTATGAAGGAGATAGATGTGCGAGGGTAGTATAACTCTCCGTGTAGTATAACCGCGAGAATGACGCGTATAAATAGCTGAGAGCAAATGGTTTCTCAACTCGCAATTTCGTAACATGATTACATATTGCAATTTTCATGATTTTTTTTAATTAAATTATTAATTTACGCAAATCTGCAGTCTCTGATGCCAAAATAATGTTCGGAAACTTCAGTAGAGCCTATAACATATTATTTTTTATTAATTATGCCTACAACAATGAATTATTTTTACATTAGCCGAGAAATTGGGGGTGGGGCTTAGGACCCCATCCCCCTCCTATTAGCCCTTAGTGTAGTTTATTTATCCACGTCCTTAATTCGGCTGTTAAACAGGTTTTCATGAGAAATTTTTAATTAAGATAAAGCAATAAAAAACCTCGTGGTAAAATAAAACGGAAAACTAATCATATATTTTTGCCGCCTAGATAAAATGTATGTTATAAATCAATAAATAACCTACGTAGGCGTATAGTAACTCAATTTATTACAATTACTGTATTTCCTTTTTTTAATAGAAGGTAAACTACACCATTTAATAAAGCATTGATGGAAACGCTTCCAGTGATTCTCTTGGGAGGCGTGTGGGTTGTTAGTAATTGCTGAACTGAACATCTTCAATAAATAAGTCCATATACTGTACAAATTACGCCTTGCAATGTTCTTTAAAATAAGAAACAGTGTATACAAATATAAAAGTGAAATGCGACAACCGAAGATGAGCAGGGCTCCAGAGAAAGTGGTTTGACATTTCTTTTGGCCCCGCGGCCGAATGGGCGAGCTTTTTTTGTCTTTTCGATTTCTCCAACGACATCCATTGTTGCAGCCAAACTCTCTGATGGATTTTTACTAATGGATTTTCTACCAGCTCTCACGTACGATATTGAGTCAGGATTGTTGAAAACTACGTAACCAGTAAGGTTTGTTCGTACTGTTCTTTTAAAGTCTTGGACTTTTTTACCCGTTTAATAACAATATAGGTAGTATAGCTAAGGTTATTTAATGATTTACTACTAATATCTTAGAAAAACTAACCACTATTATTTATGAACAACATTGACATTTATGGGTTGGTAGTATTTTGCATACTTCTGAGAAGTATGTAATATAATTTGATTTATCAACAATGGAACAATGGTTATAATTATTACTTTTAAATGCGTATAAGGAGACTAAATAGAGATATTTTATATAATGCTAGACTGCTTTACCAGCCACATGATTTTTCTCTAAACACCATATCTAAAGAATGGTACCCATATGGACCCAGCCAGCTATTTAAAGGTACGTCTGAAGAGCGAGTGATGATTGTGATGAACCCGGTGTAGGTTGTTACTGACAAATAGCAGTTGATTCATTCGTCAGGATAATTAATTAATAACCCAAGAAGGCAGCTGGGTCCAGTTTTGAATCATCAAAAAGGTCATAAACTTTCTCAGGATCAAACCGGGAACCTTCAGATTCAAAGGCGAGTTCTATAATCACTCAAGTACCCTCGAGAGTTAGAGATTAACAAATAATAATTTTTCGTTCCATATTACTATTAACAACTTTTATGTTTAAAAATACATTTTAATTGTCAGTAAATAATTGTGGTGAAAGAAATGCATAAAAGAAAATACTCCTACTTGAAAAGAGTAAGAGGGACGTTAAACAACTTTAAGGTTCTCTGATATATTTGGGACTTGAAGGTCCAAAGTGTCAGGGCGGGGCCCTTGGATAATCAACTGACCGGTGTTGGGTGTTGGGTGTTCCGCAACAACCGAATGCGCATGTTGCAATCTCACATCGACTCTGCCAACTCTCACGACCTACTACTATAATCAGTTTGGTCGTCAGCTCTTCATCTACACCTGGCACTCCCAGTCGGGTTGGGAGTGTTTATTTTGATAAAACCCACTATGTGGACCACTTGAAACAAACCCATAAAAATCCAAAACCAAAACAATATCCTATGTACACTATGTAAAAAGGGTAAGGTCGCCCCTTGTTAAATTCGTCTTTTTAGAAATCAAAACCTAAGTCCGGGAGATCCATGTGTCTGAGACGCTAAGGTTTCAATTTAACTCTAAATTTTTACTAAATTTGTTGCTGGGGTGTAGGATATAATAAGTTTTGATTAAGTTTCACCCCCCAATAATAAATAAATTGTTTGATGAGGAAAAACGTTTTATGAAATTATAAATTTTAATTTATTTTACGTTTTTAGCACTAATGTATTATTTTTCATTTATCAACTGTACTGTAATTTAAACAATTTAAATTATTGAGAAAATATAATATGAGCGGGGGAAATATAATATTAGCTTTACTATTGAACTTAACATTGTATTAATGCATGTCATTCTCATGGGTAGTTAAATTTATCCCTCGCTTAATTATTAATATATCCTTAAAACAAATCTTAATAACTTGTGTACCCAATACCTTAATGTGCTTTATTAATAAAAGTAATAAATATTAATTGGTCTAACAATTAGCCCTTCAACAAACTACCTCAAATCAAAATATAAACAATAAACACACTAACTCAGCCTCACAATAGGCTTCATAAGTATTTATAAAAAATAAGTAAATTGCCAAGAAGGACTAAAAGGGGGGGGGTTACTTGTAAAACAAATATGACCAATTAAATAATTATGGGTCAGAGTTAGGTAAAATAATGTGGAGGAAAACATCATTTCAGATAAAAAAATTATGTAAGAGACGAAATTCGAGACATTTTGGTAACGTTTGGTGGTTCACCGCAGGATTTGGGTTTGCAGAAACTACACGAAAACAACAATCTTGCCCCAGTGGTGCCTCAAGCTTAGCCGAGCCTAGCATCCAAATCAAGGTGGGGCTCAATCACCAAGGTAGGTTGATAAAAGATTTTTACAACCTAAAGTCGAATTTCAAAGATTAAATCTCCTTAAAAAATAATATTTTGTACGCTCGTTAAATATAAGTTCAAAATAGACGCAAAAAGTATTTTGAAAGCTAAAACCAAAGTAGAAAAATATTAGAGAAAAGTCGGTTGGCAGTCACTGTTATCCGGGGTAACAGCTATACAAAATAAACAGAGAACTGTTTTCTTAATGATCTTGTGATGTAAACGGATGACATTCAGTGTTCGGGAATGTATGTGTACGTGTCTTAACTTTAAAAATCTCATAAACGAGCTGATGGAAGTAAAAATAACTAAAATTCTACAAATCTTTTCTCATTCAAAACTATTTTAATCAAATGTAAGCCTTTAAATCCTAAAATTGTTATTCTTATTGTTTTAGAGCATGGATTAAATTAATAACTAAAAACGACTAAATTTCAATTTTTTTAATAAACCCAAGTAAAATAGAATCAAGTTACTAAATTGTCAACATGACCACAAATTATATGCTAGAATGTAACCTTCTCTATGACAGTACCAATTTACTATTTTAACATATAAGTTAGACTACAACATAATCTAACCGTTTCATAACTTGCCGGTTAAGCTCATTACCACCAACCTGAGCTTAAAATAATAAGTGAAGTCAAAAGAAAGTGCCAAAGCTTTACTTTCACTTCTATTTGTAAGCTGGTCACTTTCGTCGACCCAAGAATGTGGGGCGAGATGTCACCTTGAGCTTACCGGAGCTGGAGGGAGCTTTCGTCTTGGGAAAGAAAGTCAATATTGTTTTATTTAATCGGAGATAAATACTAAAAATTCATATATGGAATATTATACCGAAAAACTTAAGTTGAAGCAACTGATAGTTTTATCAATTTCTGGATATTGATTAAAAATTTTAACTTGAAACAGGAGTAAGATTTATTTTTATGTGAAAAAGATCTGATATGCCATTTTATACTTTGTTTATAATAGAATAAATGAATAAAAATAAGTATTATATGAATTTGTATAAGCCTGTTTTTAAGAATTGGCAAATGAATTATGGAGAGTTATTTGCAACACATTGTTAAAACAGAGTACTTTGTTTTCTTCTATGCGGAAAATAATCTATAAAATATTAATAATAGCCTGTATATTTTCGGATACGAAAAGTACAATTGTCGTTTGATTTAAATATCACTTTTGCTCTTTGAAAATTATTGAAATTAAAATTATGTACTTAAAAAAACCATCTGCTCTTTTTGAACACTAAAAACATACTCCACCTATAGTAAAATATAGTATGTCGTTTTCACTTTCTGTATTCGTTTTCAATTATCAACTCTATTTCCAATGTTTTAAAATGGTATGTATTTTTAAAATTTATAATTCAGTGGCTTACTTTACCAAGAATCGAATATTGTCCAAATTTAAGGCAATTGTTTAGTTTTTCTTGTTGAAAATGGTTAAAATAGTCCATAAAAAACTATTCGTCTTATAAATGTCGGGAGACTTGAACGGTAGATTTTAATGAAGTCGTTTGTTAAGGAGCCGCTCTACCAACACGCACGAAGACAAGTCCATTCGGAAGGACACAGCTATCGCGCTAGCTAAGACATAATGTATGCTAAATGTCAAAGTTTAGTTTTAAAAACAATAAAATAATGGTCCGAAAATTGGGATTAAATTTGTTTTGAGTTTTAGCAAATGAATTACAATTAATTACAAATTAATTAATAGTACATAGTAGAATTATTTAGAACAGTAAACTGTGATTGATGAAAAAAACACATAATATCTAAAATATTTTTGGATCTGGAACTGTTATGTTAAATAAATGTGCTCAGTACTTAACAAAAATGTTCCATCACTATCTTATCTATTTATCAATACAAAGAATATAAGAAGTTGTACAGCACCCAGTTAAAAGTTTTCATTTTTACTGTTACTTATTATTCTATTCGATTTTTCTGTTTTAAAACATAAAGGCTTAACAATGATGATAAATTTCGGAGGTTATTATTAGCTAAGAAGACACCGATGCAGTCTGTGGTGGGTATTGTAATGTGAGTATGACTGAAGGGTGCGAGTGCGAGGGATCAGATTCCGATGAGGTTTAGCTTTATTACTACTGACAAAGATCACCTGAGTCACAATGAACAAAACAGTATAATTAATTAAGACTTGAATTAATAGAAAAAAAAATTTACAATTAAATAAATGTGGACAAAAAAATTGTGTTAGCAAAATTATTTAATTGATATTAAAAAATTTTGTACTGTTTTTAATTGAAATTTTGCTGAGAAGTTAACTTAACAGCATACTTTGTATTTTCAATACCAACTTTATAATATATAAAAATATATCTATCATCTTATTTCTATAAGGGTTTCGTCTATTACGTCCCTTTTTCTCTCGACCTAAACAGAACCCATTTTTAAGATTGAGGTGTCATTTTAAAGCTTAGAATGTAGCGCGTGGGTGAATCGTAATTAAAAAGGTCATATCGTTTCAGACTTCGCCCCTGTGGCCATTGATTTATTTCTAGAGGGCGCTTTAAAATGTCGACCAACTTTTATTACAGGATCTTTAATATGAATTGTAATTTAACAGCTGATTAAACTTACCTTCAGATTAATTTTAAAGCCAGATAGTAAACAAAATAGATCTCTGTCACTTCATAACCAACATATTTACATGTACTTTAGGATGGTTTCTCTCATACAGAATCATAAAATGCGCAGTTTGCGCACTTGGCCACCTCGTTTTATAAAATTTGTATTCTTGTTATTCTTATGTAAGAACCATTTTTGTATTGGAACATACCATTACATTTAGGTTTTTAAACTCTATGAACAACTGTTATTGAGGGAAGATTTGTAGTAAAAAACTATAGGATATTACACATGAGGATATTGTGGCGAGTGAGCGCAGCGAACGAGCTAAACCTCAAGCATTTAAACGGCAAAATATTTCTCAGATTGGCATTGTAAAGCATGCCGGGTATAAGCTAGTTTGTATTAAACCAAACTTTTGTCAAATATTGGTAAAAATAAAACTACAATTAAAAGTTAATTATACTTTACAAATCTAACATGTTACATATTAAATGAAACATTTTACATGTAAATTTTACAAAATGTAAAATTTACATACATCGTAATCATAATAGATAATAAATACAGTAAAGTCATTTCGGCTATCTTTTTCCAAAACGTAACTTTAATTAGGCTACAGTAAGTTCAATCAAACCCTTGACATCAGTATATTCTGTCAATGAGTCTTCCGCATTCTTATCTTTATTCATCAATCACTACTGAACCAATCAACCGCCAGCTGAGTCATCTCATCTGTATTGTTGAGGAACAGCCAACAGTGCTGCCACCATTGTAACTGGTAATAATCGCCGCAAGCGCCCGGGTTGGCGAACCTGCCTTTTTGGTTGCTTCGTTGAATGAAGACAACTATAATGGGCAATCTTAAATTTGTGTAGTTGGGCGAGATATATGAAAATGGAATCATGAGACAGACTTTTCCCTGAAATTTGTAAACTTAAAAAATTCAGATAATCAATAGCATATGGATCTTAATCAAGTTATTTCCAATTGATGTTGTAGTAATAAAAAAATCCCTAATCTGCGGGCTGCAAGGCCACATCAGGCCAGCAGCTGGCTTGCATGAAATTAATAACCTATTATTTGGTCAATTATTACTAAATTATAAACATCAGTCACAAATCAAGTACAAACAAAATCAGTTTTATGCACTTAGTGTACATTCTACATTACTTGTTGCACCGTACCCATAGAACTCTATATACTATATGTTACACTCAATTGCTTTTGCTGAATTCGGACAATGCCCGAAATCTTTACTCATTCCGCGATGTGGACAGTGCAGAATACCCACATCGCGGAGTGAGCATTTTATTCCGACATTGGCCGAAGCAAAATACCCAGACCGCGGAGTGGGTAGGCTAATTGTAATTGCGCAGTTGCCGAAATAATCACGTTCTTTGGTGATTAAGTAAAATCACAATACCCACACCATGACGTGGATAAACTTGATTGCCCACACGTCGCGGTGTGGGTGTTTGTAGACGTAGTTCGCGCAAAAGCCGAATAGCCTCCGTACACGGCTTCTAAGCGAAAGCTATATTTTATAAATAAAAAACTTTTTGTCGTAAAATAAATTTATTTTAAAAGAACGCGAGGTAAAATACATTAAGTACATGTGATGTAAAATGGCTAAATTTATAATAAATATAAAAGTTACGTAGCATACAGGAATGTTTATAAACTTGAAACGTACAAAAACAGCTTAATTTGGAGATAAAATGTATAGCCGAAAAATTCTTATAACTCCCCGGATAAGTCCCAACCTTGGCCCGGACGCCGGACGGACCCTTAAAACCCGGACGTCTGATGGTAACCCTATAATTGACATATAAACAGTACCGCATTATTTATTTCTATTGGGAAAAAGAGCAATCGAATAGTTTTACGCTGGTTACACATTGGGCGGTTTCTGCCGCGGCGGCAATTTCGCCGTCGCCGCCGTTCGAACAGTTGTCTGAAGATATAAATGGAAGCTTACACATTGGGCGGCACAAATGTCGAGCGGTCTTTTTGCCGTCGGCGGTCGCTGTGCAGCCGCCCTTAGGCTTTGCCTCGCCGACGCGACGTCAACTACAAGTGGCCTCGGAAGGGATGTCTATACCGCTCGTCCCCCTCTCCATATCCATAGTTCAAGCCTCTCCTACTTATTTACGAATAACAACATAACGGTGAGTAAAACTTTTCATTCAACGTCCATCAAGTTTGACTAATTTTGATAAAAGTATATTTATACAAAAACAGTCACAGTACGTTTTCCTTTTTCTTTTTGATATTAACTGATACAAAAACAATTCAAATTTAGTCTAGTTATATCTTATGCCATAAAGTAAAATAGTATCTAAGTTTAGAACATACAATTTGTATTTATTGTTTTATGAATAATATCAGTTAATAGTTCATGTTCAAAAATTATAGTAGATTTTTTTTAAGTAAAAGCAGAAATACCTAAAATACAAATTAGATGATAGTTAACAAATCGTGGTAAAACTTTGAAAGTACAGTACGGTATATACGAGAAAAGGAGTGGGTAGGAGTGAGGTTGAGTCAACTAATATTTTATTGTTGTTTGTGTTTATGTAAAAAATGCTTTATTAAGTTCCCAAAAACAACATTATCCAGGTAATCCAAATATCTCAATTAACGTAACATAAGATTTCTCTGACACATTTTATCCAACAATCGTTATTGATTTTTTACTACATTTATTAGCCAAATTTAGAAAGATTTTGAACGATCCAAATATGTGTTAAGAATGAAATAGAACCTTTTTCAATAAGACGGCGTACCTCAAAATACGACTACCTTACGAATAACAGACTACGATAGCGCAGCGAATTGCATCACGGCTGTTGCTCAAGCGAATTCCCCGAGCAGAAGATAAGACCTGTTCGAGAGCAGATCGAGACTGCAGATAGACTGCACCCTGCTCCAGATACTTCCGTTGGTCCAGGTGTTGTGAAAAACTCTAACCGTTGTCCCGGATAAACTCAGATTCGGTACAACTCAGGAGTTTTAATGAACTACATTGGTATGCCAGCAGTAATGGGATTCAAAAAAGTATTATTGTTATAAACCGTTTCATTAGTACTGAAATGTTTAACGTCACAACTGGCGTGATTTCAACCTCACTTATCGAGTAGGTATGAAGAGAAAACAAGCAATTAGTCTCTAAATGAGTTGTTTACTTGTGTAATGTTTGGCTTGCCAGAGTAGCAAGAGATCCATCTCTAACATCATCATCTGCTGGAGATTACTGCTACAGGAGCTGAAAATTACTTAACCCTGTCCTCGTCCTACCTTTACAGGGGTCAACTCTGGCAGCAGCAATTTTGCAACCTTCCTACATGTAACTCCCAAGGATTTACGCATCACATAGAGGAGGCATCTTGTAGAACTGGGATCTCAACTGGCTGGGTAACTGAGTAGTTATAGAGCTCGTCTTTAAATCTAAAGGTTGTCGGTTCGGTCCTAAGAATAGTAGCTTTTGGATACCGAGGTGGTTTTTAGTTTGCAGTAATTTAAAAGAAAAAAGTATCGGTACCTAGTATTAAACCATTTCCAGCCATTAGAAAAAAATATCTTGTTTAATTTAATGGGACACAGGAAAGAATTCTTTTTCGCCCATCCAGAGTGTTTTTACGTCGCAGTAGCCTACATTTGTCGAGCCTGCCTGCAAGGTGTGAACGGGGGGAAAGGACGGCCTTGGGAAATGAAAGTATTGTATACTGTTATTTATTGTAACTGAAATGCTGATTTTGTATCCGCATTTCTATGCAGCACTGGCATATACTTAGTCAGTTATTGACAAATTTGGAAAAAATAAAGGGTATTTTTAAAATCATAATTATAATTTTTATCGTGTACAGAATTCAATACCTAAAAATTGTGTACGCATTCACTGTAACTTTTACGTATACGTCCTCCGTAAAACTTAAATTATTAATGAATTCGGTATGCTTAAAAAATAATTAATGTTGAATGCAAAGAAAATATGTTACTATGAAAATTTGTTTGGAATAGAATTATTCTGAAAATTGTATACTCTTAATTGCCTTTTTTACTATCCCCGCACCAACAAACTTACAGGGCAGAAATAGTTTGTAGGCCTATTTCTTTCCCAAAAAATTCCAAATAACAACTTTTTGATGCTGCCTAGGTCTATTGTTTCAGATGTCTATAAGTTTAAACCTTTTAACCCATGATGTTTTATATTTTGTTAACATAAATATATGTGGTAAATTATATGATTGGTTTCATGTTCATGTCAAAAATAATGAAATATATTTTGCCTTTTTAAGACAAAATATTTTAATACAAATTCAGGTAAAAATTAATTGGATTTATTTATAAACATATTATAAACGTCATATAAAACGTTATAAAATTACTCGATATAAAATTTATAAAACTCAGATAAAAATATAAAGTTAGAAAAAGTAACTTATGAATTTATCTACTCTAGTTTCACGATATCATTGTAAAATAGGTGCATAAAAACGAGAGTGCTTTCCCTTTACTCATGAAATTATTTGAAGCAGTTTTTTTTGCAAGGAAACACAAATTTAAATTACACTTAGAACACATGATATTGCTGTTTCCCTTGCAGTTATCGAGCTTGCACTTTAGTGCAAGCTTTAAAAAGGTTTAAGAGGAAAGGCTGCATGAATGAAATCGACAGCCTTCTTGATTTCGTTGATCTTGGTAATAGTACTATCACCTAGTACTGGTCCCAATGTAACAGTAAAGATTGTCAGATTGGTCGTGTCTTTTACCACAGTACTGGCAGGCAGAGTATTTCGTTTCACTTAGTTGGTACTTTTTTTGTAGAGAATGTGATGGAAATAATAAAAATAGGAATAAGAAATTTATGTAGTATACCCTATTTACACCAAAAGTTTAGTTTTCATTACAAAAATAATTATCTACGAATTTGCATAGTGTTAAACTTGAGTTATATATTTTTGTCGTGGCTTGGGGCTTGGACTGCCAACGCATGATGTAACCCAAAATGAACATAGACCAAAATGGAAATTTAAAATTAAGTATTAAATATTAATGCTTCCCTCAGTGGAAATATGAAAGTTAATCATATAAGTGGAGGTAGGGGCCTAATGTTATTTTTAACTTGATCGTAATGACCAACGAATATAAATAAGTCCAGTTGAAATATCGTGTTTGTCACCTCGTTCATTAACCTGGTACTGACTGAAATAAACTGACTTGGAAAACCAAGATTTTGTAGAAAGAGCCGGAAATTGAGTTTGCTGATTCATCCATAGAATAGCAGTTGAGGTTGAGGTACATGAACTAGTTCTGAAATTTTACAACAGAAAGCGCTGAATCGATTAAGAAAATATATGTAACTGATGAGTTACTTGATGCATTAAATTAAAGGGCTAATAAAATTTAAAAAAAATACTGTAGATAGCTTTTTTAATGTAAATTAAAATTGTTTGATTGCAGGTAAAAGTATTACTTGTTTTCCATTGTGTCATGAGAAATTTGTTTTAAATTATTTTTTGCCCATTTATGAATTAAGTGGATAATACTTGTATAAAAACTATTTCCTAACTTTTGACAGTGCACCGAAACCGAATTCGTCAACATGAATAGATTGCGCATGATGGTAAGAATTCTTCTCAGACTATATCTTCAGGGTCTGATCAGCATTGTTCGCAACCGACTACAAATGCAATAAAACGTATCATATTTTTAATTTTCTGGAACATAACATCATAGTAATTTTACCTGTGCAGATTGCGAAAATCGTTTAAAACCCTATTGAATAATAATTATGACGAGGCATGACAACATATCTGTAATCGGGCACATCCTTAAACGTCCTTGGCGACCATCATGAGTTCTCGAGGGGGATCCTGGAAGGAATGTGGAACAAAACATCGGATACACCGGGTCGATTACCAAAGGAATGCCGCCTTTCCGCAGGTGTTTCTCCCTTCCACCTTCCAGTGCCCCTCCCGCCAACTCGACATAACCTCCACTCCTCCAATCCAGTCTTGTCTGAGACGTCATTGAGTAGAGACGTACGTCGTGCTGTGCAGTGAGTGTGGTGACTGGATTGTTCGTGACTGCGTGTTTTGGATTTTAAGTTGGTGTTCTGGTGAGTTTGAGATTATTAGTAGCTAGTAAGAGGTTCCCCAATGATCTGCGTGAGCGTGAAAATGTGGATTTCTTATGACCGAGTAAGAGTTCTACCGAGTTTCCAAGTAGAATTTGACGAAGTGACTGTCACGAAGTGTTACTCACATTTTGATGGGGTCATTACTATCTCGTATAGAGGATAATGGTCTTTGTGGGACTGGAATAGTTGCAACGTAGTGTCTAGCCTCGCTGGCTAGTCTCTATAGCCTCGCTGGCCAGCTGGTCTGCTACGTCATTCTGCATTGTTGCGGTTGTGTGGCGGATTCTGGCCGGGCCGGAGTTTGGTAGAACTTCCGTGAGCAACTACGGAATAAATTCAATACGGATGACTTAAATGCGATTTTAACTGTGGTGTCGTTAATTGAAATTATTTTCCCCAACCAAGAACTATCGAGAACTAAAAATAGGCTAAAACCATACTTAGACGATAATATACGGAAAAATGCTTTAAACTTTCTCGTCATTCGTCAAGAGGATATTAGTTACTTATTCAATAATTATTTGTACTGACGAGGTCCAATTTTGCAAAGTGCCCCGATAGGTGAAGTCTCTAGATTAAAATAATTAGGCCTACTTAAATAATTAAATTATACTTTGGGGTGATTAAGTTTCATCCAAGACGCGTAGGGTACCTAAAATTGTGAAAACCGTAATAATTTTATAATAATAATATAATACGTCGTAATAATTTAATACCTTCTTTATTTAAAATACTAAGTTTTTTTTAATAACAAAAAAGTTATTATAAGTTCAAAACAAAACAAATTACAAAGGTTGGAAAGGAATAATTTTATTATGTACAGACTCATTCTTTGACTTGATAATTATATATATATATATATATATATATATATATATATATATATATATATATATATATATATATATAATTCAACCTTACGTTTTGGAAAATTAGTCCAACTTATTCCCTGGGCGGACGTGACCAGAAACGACAAACGATGGACCTTCACTCCAGACAAACAACAATTAACTCAAATGGGTCTAGGGTGTGACCTTGCTTATCACCTACCTTGCACTGCTCGCTACTGATAAGAAGTGTCGAAGGATAAGGTGTAGTGTTGAAGTTGTAGTTTTATCAATCCACTACTGCAGAGAAATGTTAGTTTTCCAACGTATTACCTGCTCTGCGTTTTGGGTTTTGATGTTATGTCTAGAGACTTTAACGTGCTAAAAAATTTGTGTCTTTCTGACTTATAATTGTTTACCCCTTGTTCTTCGTTTGAAGTAAAATTCCCGATCCTTATTAATTTGGACCATTTGCCCAAAACTCGGTAATTATCTGATCGTAATGGCTGTGACGTGTTAGATACAAACCACATTTCGCTTCTGTGTTGTGGCATAGCCTGTATTCTATGGCGTGAATTTATTTTGGCCACGTGATTTTAGAGCATCCACTCAATTGTCGTAATTTTGAATGCCTTTGACCCGTAACATAATTCTGTCTTACGTCTTTATTTTTCTGCCAGATTTCAAATAAATCCGACCATTCGGCCATTAGAGCCTGGCGCCTGGCCGAACAGCAGATATACAAACAACTTTCGTTCAAAGAATATGAATAGTTTCGTTGAATGAACAGAACGAAGAACCGGAACAGTTTCGTATTCTGTTACCATTGATATCTTTTCAGATCGCATGTGTTTTTTCTTTGATTACCGAAATTATTGTTTTTCATATTTCGTTTTCAACAAAAATATCCCCATAATTTTTGGATAATAATGCTATCTTCCGTTTATGTTTAGATTAGATATATGTTTAGTCCTATACGTATGCTAAAGTAAATAATAATTGGTTTTTCACTAATCATTGGAGGGAAACAAATCCAAATACAGTACTACATAGCCCATAATTATAAACTACAAAATAAAAATATAATAGAGATTTATTTTAGGAGTTTATAAGATTTGTTTGTATTGATGATGTTATTTAAACTACTGGACTATTGATTATTGATTATAGAGACCTCATGGATTTGATCTTAACAAACAATTGCTTTAAATAATGTTGAGTACATCATCCTACAGTTTTGGATTTTCCTGTGCCTTTTTTCTTGGATAAAGAGGAAAAAGATAAGTTCGCAATTAGCCTCTAGCTTCATCAAAATCACATTTCTTTAACATTTTCCTAAAACAAACCTAGCCCATTTTAAATGCACTCTACTGACGTTTTCTCAATTCAACCAATAAGTACCCGGGAGGCCGAGTATTTGCTCGGTAAACTTAAACAATTCTGTATTTAGTGTATAGTAATATCAGTTAAGCGTTAAAATGCCAAGTGCCAAAAGGTTTTGTTCAATATTAAGACGAGCTCGTTCGCTGCCCTCACTCGCCGTCACAGTAAGACGGGGGTTCTGACTGTTTCAAAGTAGAGCTACGCGTGCTGCACTCGGGTGTATATTTATTTGTTGAACCTCATGTTGAGTCTGTAACACGTGGATACTATAGTAAGATGCACGAAAATAGTCCGATGGAAATTTTAACAGCTGTGTCCCCCCTCACCCCCTCTCGCCCTGCAATGTTGTCATTTGTGGTTATGTTAACCATGTGTAATACAATATAACGATGTGTTTCAGAAAAAATTTGGCAACAATGTATTGACTCTCATCGGACTATTTTCGTGAATCCTACTATAGTACAGTAATAACGTAATTTGGTTAACAGCTGATTCCATAAAAGTTATTAATTCTTTTGTTTTAAATTCAATTGTAATTCTACAAATTGATTAGTTGTTTTATACTTTTACATAACTTTTATTTAGCTTAATATTCATAGTCAGCAGTGTAAAGTACGATTTAAAAATGACAAACTATTTTTATTATAGAAGAAGGCTACAATTTTATATTTTACCAACTGGCTGCTATCCAAAACCACGTGTTTATACTGTAACACGTGGGCTGCACTTTGTCAGTTGAGTCAGCTGGTTTCATAATTTGTTTGTTTTAATTTTTTAACCCCATAAGATAAAAAATTTCAACTGAAAGTTGTTACGAAATAAGATTTTTCCTGGCTTATAGACCTGTATTCATATTTTTTTTCGTCCCAGAACTAAGGTTTGAAAGTTTGAGGAAAGTTCGAGCCGTTTTTGAGATCTGTGTAAACATACATAATTACAAATATACCTTACTCGTATTATAGTATAGGATAATACCAGTTCCAGAATAGTAACGAACAGTGCAATAGCCATTTAGTACTAGCACACCTGCTCCTCTTACTCTTGATCTATCTTAAATGCCATGTTTTCTACCCTTTGTCCTTTAATGACCTTGACCAATGGGGAGCTCAACGGTTTTTATGTGTACCTATGTATATATATATATGTACTTATCTAAGTTGTGATATGGAATTAATTAGGGATAGACAGGAATTAGTAGATTGAGGGAAGTGGTTTTTAAAACCGAGTGATAAGTGCGATAGGTCTATAGTTAGTCTACTCAGTTCACAGCGACAGGTGCAATGATACGCGTTACCTTGCACTTTACGGTTTCCGCCTCGTTTGATCGGCACAAACGTGTCACAGACGCCCAGAGTGTTAACCTTGTTTGTTTATCGCCCAACTACAGTAATGCGGCATTGTGCCGGACGGCCTTGATCCGCATTGTTGTAGATTACTGTTGTTGACTAACAACTGCGTTCAGCGAGAAAGCTACAAGTTACTAGTTCAGAGGACGGTCTCCTTTGCACTGTGGGTCATAGTAGTAGTGCTCTTAACCAAATATTAATTGATTGTATTAGATTGTGTATTGTGTTAGATTAAAATAAATTTAACTTAAGATAGGATATGTGTTTCTAATGACTAAATAAAGCGCCTATATGAAATTGAGACTTCTGAGATATACGAACTTATAAAGATATATGAACTTAAGGGAAATTATTGTTGAATGAACTTTTTGCCTGCTCAGTATCATTTTGTTGTTGGCATGACTCTTGGTTTCGTGATGTCAGCCACACCATCAGGTTGATAATGTGTTTAACAATTCGCGATGAATCATTTAACTTTATAATGACAATTTGAAAATTCATCATCCAGTAGTACAATGAATTCTGATTGGGCAAATGTTCGCTGAGTATAAAACGCCAACAAACATGAACTTTTACCGATGAGCGACAATTTACAGTGACCATATTCATAAGTGTTAAAAATTGTTAAATTAATTAAATAGGGAAAACTATTCTTGTAAGTTTGTTTTCTACTAACTGTTAAAAATTATGAAGTCAACATTAAAAACTTCTTTGTTTTAGAGAGAGGTTGAGTTACATTGTTTACAGCCTGGACCAGGATCTTCGCTGTTTTAACCTCCAGATCTAGATTATCTCCCAGGCGTAACAGAGAAAACGACTTCCGGGTCGTTAGCGATCTAGGGTGTGCTTCACTTTGCAAACATTGGAAAAACTAATGATTTATGCTGCATAACTTTAATTTGGCATACAACCATTAAATAAGTTGCTACATAGATTTTACTTTAGTTCAGTTCAGTAATGTTACTATGTTTTAGTATCCTGCATTAAGTTTCTATAAAGATTTTGCTTTAGTTCAGTTCATTATCAATGTTACTTTTATGTTCGTTATACTTGTATCACCACAACCATTATCCCCAATATTTACACCTAAAACTTCACCATCTTATCAAGATATATTAAATGGCCTTCTGTATTCAAGAAAAAATTTCTAAAGATTTTTTTTCAATCAAGGTTAAAAAAGCCTACGATATACGAAAAAAACGAGAAATGTTGCGGAATTCAAAGAGAACTTATTCCATCGAGCATCGAGGCCACCTTCTGCGTTGTCAAGCGACTTCTCACCTGCGGATTAAGACTGGAACAAAATGTTTATACCATTTTTACTCCATAGACCCCTCGAGTTCATTTCCTGTTACAAGTTCCTAAATTCCTACTAAAAACATGAAATATAAAATATTTCAGTGTATGTGTTTCGAGAATTTAAACAAAGTTCAAGAATGCAATTGTTATCACTGAATATACATCTTTAAGATAAGACATCTTTGGAATCATCTTTATACTTACAGTACTGACGCTAGGAGACGTTATTTACGTTGAAATATTGTTGAATGAAAGTGCACTGCAGCATCAAGGAAAGGGAGGATAGAATATTGTTCTTCTGCTTGGGAATGCTGAAAAGCAACGTTCTTGCCAATTTGGGCAAAGACCTTATATCGTGAATAACGCGGAAAACATGATTTAAAACCCATAGAACAATATTGGGAACAATATTGTTCTTCAGTTGTAAGTACTATATATTGTGCTCACCTTGGGAGAATACTATTTATGGCTAATGAAGTCACTGATTTCATAAGAGACGGCAATTAGGTCACACACTGTAATTATACTAACTCGACAAACAACTTTAACAAGTTGCACACCACTTAGTGCATCTTTGGACAATCGAGACTTTTTTGTTTACAGAAATCCGTTCCCTTTGTAAAACATCTTTGTAATTAGTACTATCAATGTTTGTTCAAAAGGTAATAATTATTATTAATTAAAACTGTTTTGTGTGACTGCTTTTTAAGTCACATTCAATTTTCAGCATAACTTCTGTTTTTCCAACTATGAGGACCTCAGGCCAATTTCTTCGTTAGCGGTGCTCTCCTATATTTTTTTTTTATCCAATCGGCGATCTGTAACCTCGTTACGTAATTATATATATATATATATATATATATATATATATATATATATATATATATATATATATATATATATATATATATATATATATATAAAACACGATTATTATTTGTAATTCTAAATTTATGGTGACCATCGATCCAGTAAATACAAAATTCTATAAAATCCATATCATTGTGCCAGGTAGTTGTGACAAACACTACACCTGATTTGCCATGTCCAGGTATACATCGGTGACACCTAAAGCCACCAATTTTGAAACATTTGATCATTATTTTAAAAGCGAATGATTCACTTCCTGTTCAACCCTGTGGTGCACCAACTAGCCGCCTTGTTCTTTTCTCCCACTCGAGCGTGTTGCGACATTCCCATTTTCAGAGTGGGTTTAATGCATGCGTGTGTTCGCCATGGCTAATAGTTCCACTCCACCTCGAGTTCCCACGCAAACAAGAATGCGGCACACGCTTCCTTTGTGTTTTGGAAACAGGTATTGCCATACCATACAATAGCCTGTAGAGTGGGATGTTGAAATGAACAGCCGCTTTAACGATAGTCTATTGGTTTGTATTCTGTCCCTAATTAGGATTGAGCTAAAAAACGTATTAGATACTTTGTCAGAGGTCTTTGAGTGACGATAAAAACTCAAGATATGACAGACCTTTGTGAAATTATAGAACGGAATACTTTTTAGAAAACATTGTACACAATACACAAGAAAGGATGTTTGAAATTGTTTACACTTGGCTACTTTTGAAAAGGTTTTTTTTATCATAGCCGTTCGGATGTTAGGATGATTTAACTCACTCAACAGACAAGTACAAACAATGTTTGTAGATCAAAAACCTTGAAAGTACAGTAGCTACTGGTAGAAATGGTAGGTCTATCTCACATGCTGAAAACATTGTTGTAAAGACAGTTCCAACTAGAAGTGGATCGTGCTAAACTGACTGCAAGAGACGGTAGTCATAATACTTCAAATATTGTAACACAGGTAGCTTTAACTGCACCTAGAATGTGCAGTATTGATTGACCTCAAGAGACGGCGATCCTATATATCATCCCACATGCTACCGACCAACATTGTTCCATAGGTATTTCTAAATAGTCCTCGTGTAATATTGAATAAGAAATGGTAGATCTGCATTGCCACACACGCTACCAACATTATTACACATGTAGTTCCAACTACACATGAAACTTCTAATATTGACCACAACCACGCAAGAACTTTACACAAGCTGCCAACATTGTTACAACTTTATCTGTACAGAGGACTACCAACTGTAAGAAACGGTAGATTTCTTTTACGTGCTGCGTTAACAGATATTATCAATTGTGCCTGAAACATGCAGTATTAATTGACCACAAGTATGGTGATCTTATCATCCCACATGTTACCAATATTGTAGCACTGGTAGTGTAAAATAATCCTATGTCGTGCAATATCGACTAAGTGGTGGTATGCCAACATGCTACACAAGTAGTTCCACAAGATGTGGAAATACTACAAAGACTGTAGAATCTCTGCCACCACACATGCTACCAACATTGTTGCACAGGTAGTGCCAACTGGATGTGGAGCGTGCAGTACCGGCTGGAAGGAACTGTAGATCTCCTCACCTCACATCACATGCTACACGGAGGAGAGCTGAGAACGGTGCCGCGATGCCGTAATCTCTCAGTTATCTAACCGCGAGGTTGGGAATCAGAGCGCCGACTGCGACTGCTTGGTCGTGAGCATTGGCCAACAAAAGAGAACTCGGCGCTCGCATGTTGCCGGCGTCGGCGCTCGTTAGTATTGTTTAGCATAGAATCGTAAGGGTACGAACAGAACGAGTGGGTCGCGGTGGAGGTGTAGGTCGCGGTCGCGGTCGCCGTCGACATCCATGTAAATCAAACACATTGTAGTTAACGAGGCCTTGCATAACGAGTAAGTCGCGGTGGAGGTGACTCGCGATGCCATCCAGGAGGTTTACAGCGATGCTTTTAAAAATCAAAATCATTTGATTTACATGGATGTTTACCTCGCGGTTTACCTGGATGCTTCGTTGTGATTGGTTCGTTTGGGGGGTGATGTTGTTCGCGTCCGCAGCATTCCATTAAAGCTGCACGTACTCCCCGGGTTGTACTAAACGAACAACAATTTTTGGCAGCTGAACTATTACGCAAGTGATCTCTCAGCTATGCCAGCTGTCAGACTAAATCCTAACGGCCCGATCCCGGGCCACTATTAAATGTACTAACGCAGGTGCTTTGAACTGCAGAACATATTTTATTTATTTTATTATTATTTAAGATGGTAGCTGGCTATGATAGCCATACGATACATAGGCTACGATACGATACGATATTGGTTCGTTTAAAGTCGAGCGTCCCCCGTCGCGTACGCCTGAACCTTTCCCACCCCTCAAGGTAACCACAAACCAGTTATTACTTTGTGATTCTCTGTTAACTTAATTGTTATACTTAATTTAATTTTCAATTCTCCATCCTGTAATAGTACTAGCAACCCAAAATACATGTAAATACGAGGTATGCCATAAGTGTAACTCTTAATTACATTTAAGGTTAAAATAGTTTTATTTGACATCAAAATTAAATCAATTTTAATTTATTAATTTAAGGCCCTGGTGGCACTTTCTTTTAATTATTGTACTGGTAGTCAACACAATATGTAATTATTGTACATTACTAAAGAAATAAATCTGTTCTTACATATTGAATATTTACGGTAGTTATCAAAGTTGTACCTCTTATTAGATATCAACAAAATGTATAACATCTACGTATAACAACGTAAATATCGCCATTCCTGTAGTGGTAATCGCAAGTTATGACGCTCTAAGGTACTTACACTTTTTTCAAAATATAGGATTATTTATTTTATTTAATAAGCACGCTACACACATCACTCTCCAATGGTCTGAGCTGCACTGACAGCGCGGGTGACCTCCTCGCTATGTGCGGTCAACATCGACCGCGACCTAACTTGTGGCATCGACCGCGACCTACACCTCCACCTCGACCCACTCGTTCTGTTCGTACCCTAACGTGTTGCAATCGCTCACGACGTACTTGACAAGTCTCTTCTCGCCAATGTTTCCTCTCATGAATTAATATCTGTACAGGTACCGTAATGAAGTGACTAAAGACTACATAATTGTTAGTTGTTCTCCCTTAACTCTATTACAGAAAAAAAACTAGAATTGATTAGGGCTTATGTTTCCTTCACTGTTCTTCTTTTTTTATCTGAAATCAGGGTTGATTTTCTTTTTTGAGAAGAGAAAATTCATCAAGATATTGAAGAGATTCTAGACATCAAAGTTGAAGTAACACAATTTCCCATGGAGACCTTCTACTACAATAGTGTTAAAATAGAAAAGTAATATGGACAATACTACTATATTTCTGTCAAATACCACTTACTCACTTATCAGAGAATCTCCAAAGTCAAAGGGCTTACAGGGTTGAAATTTAGCTTGGACATTTCTCTTTGTTCTAAAGTGCTCACTAAAATGTTTTGCGAAATTCGTTCGACTCATCCCCATAGGTCTTCAAAGATTCGATTCTATGTAGTGTAAAAAGCGTAATTTAGGACTTATTAGAAGAGCTTATGAAGTCGAGTGAGCAAAGCAAATGAGACTATCCAATGGGTCTAACGGACTAATTGTTTTATCGATATTTATTTATTTATTAATTTATTTCCCAACGGCAATGCCAATACAATCATGAGATACAAGATACAAATTCATTTACACTAAAACAGATAGAATGACTAGATGGCTGACAAGCAAAATTGAAAGAGAAAGAACTAGAACTAAACATTTACATATCAAAGTGCAACGTGACTGAATTGAACATAACAAAATAATAATATGAATAACAATAACAACATAACAATATCAATATATAATTTAAAGCACGTAAACAAGAAATATGTAACAAACAATGTTCAAGGTGTGCAAGGTGAGACCATGTTACAAAGTTGATGAAAGAGGAGGCTCATTCCTGACGGTGCGAGAGACCCTTCATGATTTTCTTCTTGAAGATAGTTTGGCTGTCGAAGAAAAAATCGACCGCATCAGGAGTAGAGTTTCCGAGATGATGCAGCCTGGCAATTTAAATGGATATTAAATGGATATTCATTTTTCCATCTTGCCGTGGCGAAGCACGGGTGTAATGTAATAACATTCAGCTGGTAATATAATATTGTAACAAGCTTGTAATATCTTTAGCGATTCTTCTCCAATGATTTAATCAACCTAATCACCACAATAGCTTCTATTTTTCCTATTAGAGTGAAAATTATAGTTAGTTTATTTCATTCCAACAGCTTTATTGCAGTTGTCAGGGACTGTAGCAAAACAAGCCTGTTATTAAACTATTTGTCTCCAGAATGGTCTGTTATTTCATTTCTCGTTTTAGTAGTGAAAGTCGCATTCGTAAAGAAATGTGACAGGTACGAACTGTTTATTGTTAAATCGATTGTATAAAATTGATAAAATTTTAATTCACTGTTACCTTGTTGAAAAAGAATTTTGATTCTTTAGTTCATGTTTATATAACGGTTCATCTTTTTAATGTGCCTTCCAATTTTCCCCGCACAAACAGTTCGAAGTAGTGAAAAGATTTTTAAAGGCTAGGCCTACATGCAATAACTTTTTAAAATTTTTATTATTTTTTATTAATTACGTGACACGAGATGTACAAACCATATACTGTATATTTTTTAAAGATAATCTGCCATATTAAATTGAATAATCCGCCGTAGCAGCATAACTGATAATTAAGCGAATGGAGTAGTTACGGTGTACTGAATTGTGATTCTAGTATAATTTCCCATAAAAATTAGTTTGGGTCCGAAGATTTTCTGCCACTGTAGTTTTGTAGGCTATGTATGAAAATACAAATCAAACTCAATAAATTAATGCTTCGCAAATGTATTAATGAATAAAGTATCAGTAACTATTTTATTCTTATACTTTATTCTGATACTTTAAAGTACTTTAAAAGTTGAAAAAGTTTGGACCAAATACATTTAATTTTATCCCAACTTGGCCTATGTGACATAGGAACATATTTTCTAAGTTTCTTCCCAACCGATCTCACGGTTCAAAATACTTTTCATTGTTAAATAATACTGTAACTCTTTGATCTTGTAAAATACTGCACTTAGGCTATATTTACTTATATTACTTAGAGTTGGGTAATGGGTGTAGGTGAAGATTTTTGGGACAGAAATATTGTTTTTTGTGATAGACTACACCATAAATCCCCATTTTATCAGCTTATAAGATTATTTAAAATCAATGAGAGTTTCACCATATGACTGCCACCGCAATAGCTTTCTTGACGCAAGCAAACTTTCCTTAAATGACCAAGTGAGCAAAGAGTGTGTGAAGATCTTGAGACAATGCTTCCACAACAAAGTAGAGAAAGTTTCAGCGATAACGCTGGTCAGCATTTTTACACATGTCCTGAGGCAGAGATTTAGAAAGTTAATGCCAATCCCTTTCTTTCAACCTCGTTGGGGCGAGTGTTTTCAACTTGACAAAAACAATTAACACCAATCGGTCGGAGTTTGGCCTAGTACTATACGAGTATTAGACTAGTTTTAATCCAACTTAAATGTTTACAAAGTAAAGTAAATTTTAGTTTTTACTTCTACAAAATACCTCTAGAAATTTATTTTGTTGTTAACGACTCCTAAATACCAATGCTGGCTTAGTGGTAAAAAACCCCCTATAAGACAACTTTATAAAAAAATGTTGTTCTAAGAAAAGACACACCTCTGGAATTTTTTGTGTAATAAATATTAATTTTGAATATTAACGAAAAATTTTTGACGTTATAAATTTACTGTAGTGATGATAATCTATCTAACAACCGTAAAGAGTTTATCGTAGGCTATCAGACGTTAACGAAAGCACATCTCATTAAAATGTATGATAGGTGATAGGTGCCATCCAAGTTGATTATGATGCGGGAGCGGTCTACATGGAAATGAACCATCGTTCTTATATGGCTTGCAGCGTTAACCGGGGCTTAAATAGGCACGTTGCTGACTAAAAGACTGATGGTTATGGGCTTCAGGATGTGGGAGGAATCCATACTGCATTCAAGACTACACACTTCTCAAATGAAATAATTAAAAGGGATTTTTAAGCTACTGGACACAGATTTTACAGTGAAGACAATATCAAACGATCAATGATTCTGAGACGCATAATTAGAGTCAAGGAAAGAAGTTGAGGTAGTAAAAACTTACTCCTTAGTGACAGAAAATTTTCTTGAAACCTCCGCAAAGGAAATAAACGGTATCAGTTTACTGACACATACTTTCTCCCAACAATATAAAAAAGGTGTTAATAGCTCCAAACATTAATGTCTTGATGACTCAGTCGGATAGCTACCAGCTGAGCAACGCTCGTTTGACCCTACGCGCGTCTGTGACTTTTAACAACGTACAGCGTTTACCGCTAAACGAGAAATTGAATTTTCTCCGCAACCACTTGACGTAGAGCAATAATTTAAAATACTGGATTATTTAGTTTTTTGAGCTTGATTTAATGGTGATAAGTAAAATTTATTTCGAGACAACAGCTATTTTGAAAATTCAAAAAATTGATTTTTTATACACTTTTTACTCCATAACTTTTGAACGCGCATTTTCTCGGAGATTCGGGTGGTGTCATTTTATTCAACATTTTAAGCTTAATAAACCTCAAAATTTTAATCAAAATCGTTAGAGCCGTTTTTGAGAAATTTTGATTTTTGACGATTTTTGAGGGTTTTTGGGGGTAAACTACCCTTAAAAATCAAAAATTTAAAAAAATGAAAAAAACGCCTGGAATTATTGTGGGTTTGGACCTACGTACCAAATTTCACCTAAATCGGACCATTGGGGCATTCTCTAGCTCTGTATACATCCAGACACACACACACACACACACACACACACACACACACACACACACACACACACACACACACACACACACACACACACACACACACACACAGACATCACTCCGAAAACCACTTTTTTGGACTCAGGGGGAACCAAAATGGATAAATCCACCAACAACTCAAATTCGAAAATTTTGACGAAAACAATACTTTCTCCATATACTATGGTATAGGGGGAGAAAGTAAAAACCATCGAAGATCGTGTCGAACGAAACGTGGATTAGTGTGTCTGACAAGTATAAGGAAATAGGAATAATGAATAAGTATAAGGGATAAGGAATAGTCCAGGACACTGGATTTCATTTTCACATTTTTTGCGCCCTAGTCTACAACTCCCCAGTAGCAATTTTATTCTTCAAATATTCTATCTGGAAACTCTTCTATCTTCTAAATTGCACTGGAGATTTCCCAAACCTACCTTGCGTTTCGGCCCCTCTGACACCTGTCAGGTGGGACAGTTTGGCTCACGAACATGACAATAACACCAGCCCCCCCCCCCCCCCCCCGACTGCTGGTGTCCGCCTTTGTCCTTGCAGCTCGGATCGCGGGCACGCCTCCTAATGAGCTGGAGCATTGCGAAACAGCGGATTTCTTCCATATCAATGACCTTCGTTGTGTAACGGAATGCATTAGATCAATCCGCGACGTCCATTGTCTGTCGGCTTTTCAAGACAGTTATTCAGTTGGTTAATTGAATCTTGAATCCATTCGTGGCTGTTCGTCTATTAATCTTCTTTTTATAAGGCAGATAACTGTGGCATTTTCTACATCTTTCGTAGACAACTTGGTGTCTCGATGCTTGGTGTTAACGTTGCAGTAACAAACATGATCAAGTATACGTTTTTTTACTATTAGTCCACATCTTGCTGTAATTAACCTAACTGTTTTCTTGACAGCTTACCACAGTTCGGGTACCTAACGAGTAGTGTGGGGGAAGAGATAGATGCAGCTCAGTATGTAGATAAATTGAGAAAAGATACTGTACTGAGAGTGGTCTTTAAACATTAGTTGAAGTGGTGCTGAGTAAAGTTGTAGGGTAATATTTTTACTTATTCTGAATGGTGTTCACTTCAGGATTTTAACGAATGAAAATCCACACTAGGTTATTTATTTAAGTGGTTGTTCACTGACTATAAATTTGGTTGAACGTGCTACATAGACCTCATTCAAAGAACTCAACATTATACGCATAGGAAACTCGTACCGGCCTACACTATGAAGAAGTTTCCCATAAAAACTGCTTTGTCAGAACAAATTCCTCTTATGACCTTCAGCGTAGACATGTTTAACAAGAGTTTTCTCAACTTTCTCACACTCATTTGGAAAGTTTTCCTCACTTTCTATGTCCCGTAAATATCGTTGACAGTTTCCGGAGTGCCAACGCTAAGCAGTCGACAAACGATTGCCCAAGGTGGGTCTAAACAGCTAACGGCGAGTAAACATCGCGACATAGAATTGCTAATTCCTGGAGCTCAGGCGTCGTCTTCAGCTGCCAGCACGTCATCGGTTTAACATACAGTAGGAAGGACAATAAGGGGCGTTGTCTGTCATACGCGCTGAAGAAGTGCTAATTGTTTACGGCTCCTTTACATTTTTATGTGCCAAGCGTAAATTTCTCTAAATGTGTTGGGGCTCAAAATATCAATAAGGAATTAAAGAACAAATTACTAGCGATTAAAAGTGACTTAATACGATTTTTAGAAGAACAGAAGCGAATGACTTCAACGAGACGTCCATTCTGTGACGCTTACCAACCCGAACCCTTCCAGACGCTTCGGCCGTTAGTTGCGGTGACCGCCGCCGCGCCGCGACCGCGACGGTGGGGCAACGCTGGTCCGGCGACCGCGACGCCACAACGACGTTGCCAAACCCACCGCCCGCGGCGGCACCGGGGACCGACAGGTGGTGAGAGGTCCGGGACGTTCACCAGCGTCCGGGAGGCCGCCGCGGTACACGAATGTTGCACCGACTCTTGTAAAATACAAATTGCTCACCAGGGATGAAGGTAGTAGTCATGGCATTCGAAATCTGCACTATGGCCGAAGAAGGCCTCGACGATATACAAATTCCTCTTCATATCCGTCGGTGGTTGCCGCAACGCGAATTCCATACCTACCACCTCATACTCCGCACTATAGTCTGAATTAAATTACAACAGTCCTGGAAAGCAAGGAAGGGGGTAATTGGAACAGTCCTGGGTAGCAAGGGAGGGGGCGCCACCCAGGAATGTTCTAATTTAAATCAGACTTTTAGTATTTCCTCCGTTGAACTAGCTCTGGCCAATGTACATCAGTAATTTAGTCAGGGGCACTCAACATAAAAAGGCCTGTAGAATGGTAGTGTTAGCTCTTGCCCAACTTTCCTCTCTGATTAAAAAGTTGGATATTAGCTCTTCTCGCCAGTTAGAATTAAAGTATCCTATACCTTAATAATTGAATGGTAGAAGAAATGTAAGATTGTGGTCAGGTTAGACATATTTGAGGTAAAATTAGGTTGGTTCATTGTTGTTAGTAATATTATGTTGGTAATTTATAAACATCAGTCATAAAATCTCTCCAGCCAGGACTGATTAATGAATTCCGAGCGGGTTTTATTCCTCTTGATTTATCAGGATTCTTATTCATCCATATAAAATAAATTTTAAAAAAGAAACTGTATGAACTTCATTCTTCCAGTGAAAGAAACCCAATCATCAATCTGTCACCGCAGAACCAATGAGCCACCGGATATGAAACCGAGCGGGCGCGTTCGGTCGTCACCCGAGCAGCGGTACCGGTGGGAACGGTACCAGCGAAACCACAATATAAATACCGCGCCTGTGGCTGCTGTTATGGGAATTTAATTGGTATTTAGGGAATCTTAAGTTGATAAGAGGGTAAATGTCTTATACTTCATGTACCCGACGGATCGTAAGTGTATCAAGATCTTTGATACTCTGCTAAGGATCAAAAGATCTTTGTTGTTCATGAACCTATAGTATATTATTTATGCCGGCGAGGTTTTTTAAGTACTGAGGCCAGTGGATTTTTTGCTAGTGTGCATTAAACTCTTTTAGGGAAAGATCTCCAAACCCCTCAAAGTAACACGCAAACGTCCATTCTGTGACATTTTTACCAGCCCAAAACCTTCCCTACGGCCGTTCACTTAGTTGAGCGGAGGAGGATTTTAAAGACTCCCGAATCAAAGAAAAAAGAGAAATGGAAATAAACTCTTTGGCCTCTTATTTTAAGGGGGAGGAAGGCTTGTTGATTGCCTAGCTTCGGCCCAAAAAACGCATGAATGGCTCACTGAATGTTTTATGGATAATTTTGTGATAAACGATCTCAAGTAACTTTAAAACACACATTCAGAGGTGCTAAATTATTACGTCCATACGTTCATTCGTCTCTATGGACAGGATCCCATGTTTCATTTGGATGGAGATATTTTTCTTAAATTAAAAAAAAATCCCGAGGAAGGCATGCGAAAAAATATGTGAGTCCCAATCTAGGACTCCTTCAAGGGATTAAAGTAGAAAATAAATTTGCATCATTGATTTAATTCCTCGATATCCTCTTTCGATTCCCTTCCAGATGACGCCGAATGATCGATGAAAGTGATCGTGACTCGCGGATTTCGATCGGGAGGAGAAACCCGAACAATTAGGACAGACTCGGATTGTGGCTGAGTTCAGGGAGTGTTCGGCCAAAGCCCCTAATTATGTGGGCACGCGGTTAGAAACGCCGGTACAGCGAGTGACGTCATACGTCGATTTCACCGGCTGCCGGGGCTTTGGGAGAAAACACCTCGAGGGAGGGCCCCAAGGTCGGAACACGAAATCTGCGCCAACCGTTGGTGACTACCGAAAAAATTGATTCGTCCATATTTATGACAATTTGTTAAACCATACAACAAATGAGGTTGTGATATGAAGAAAAACTTTTTGTTACTTTAAAAATGTTGTTGACGCCGCGGCGCCGATCGAACTGTTTAATAGGAAATGTGAAGAGGGAGCTCGTTGAGGAATGTTAGTTGACTGGTGTGACGAGGTGGGACGAGGTGTGACGTTCTTGTGTAGGGAAAACTGTACTACAAGGAACAGGCGGAAGACTATTTTTGTGCGGAATTCATGTTTGGTTGCGTTGATTGTAGTCTGATAAAGGGTGAGTGATTCATTTTGATTTAAATGAGTATGCTGTACAGGACAAATATAAAATAGTGTGATCCCCTAATTTCGTAGATGAATTTGAACCACTCAAACCAAGAAGTAACAATAAATTAAAATGTGTTCTTTTCCCCTCTTTACATAATTAAAAAATGTATGGTTTATTCAGCAAGCTCACTGGGTTTAATAATATTTTTGTTAAAAAACCACAGTAGAACGCAATTTATAAAATTTTAGGTTGGCAAAAAGTAATATAGAAACAATTTTTATAACGATTGTTTTTTAAACGTTCAGGACTAATAGAATTCAATCACAATCTTTGTACTTTCTGTTAAATAATAACAGTGTTTGAAATTCTAAAATCAGTTGGACAACTCAGACAAGACACGGTTTCAACTGTTACGTAAGAAACAAAGAGAGTTGCCTAATACTGTCATACACTCTATTGCGCAAGTATTGTAAGAAAAGAATATTACCAACCCATTCACTGAGCGTTAGAGAGAGAGTGGTTTCATTCTTTCATTTAATAATACAAATTGCGAACAGATTAGTTCAAGTGAGATGATCGCATGGAAAGCCCGCATTCTCCTTTTGAAAGCGGAGAAACACTTCCTAAATATTTATCCAGACATGTCTTGCTAGGTCGTAGAAACGATAGCAAGAATTTCCTTATGAAACGTTGATGTATACCTATTTCTTATGACGACATTTTATGGTTAAAACGTAAACTTGAAAACAAAACTCATTTACTAAAGACACTGAAATCTATAAACACGTGGTTATGAAATATTTATACGAGGAATAGGCTTTTAAACAGATTAGTTCAAAGGTTTTAGATCAATTAACATGATTTTATACGAAATCGGCAACTAAACTTTTATTTTATTGAACATTCACATTGTTTGTCCAGTGAACTTGAAAACATTCTTCTTGCCACTTATTGAGAATTTATTGATTTTTGTCGATTAGCAAGCATGTCAATTAGACTTGCATTTGAGACATTAATGATATAGATAGAGAAAATAAGGAAACCCCCATCCCATATTCTTGTTAGGTCTCAACCTGGTGGATGGGATGTGAGTCGAACTCTTATGTGTCTCTCTCAGCACTTCTTTTTGTTATCGATGTTACTACAACCCTCAGTCTGCCGCCATATCCGTTATAGGTGATCGTTATGCTAATGTTGATTCACGCATGAACTCCATTTATGAAAATACATTATCAGCAATTAGCAATGATAAATGTATTTAAGAGCTTAACCAACCAAACAAAACATAATATTGTACCCATTTTTGCACCTTCCTCTCTAGCTATGCAATACTGTGGCCGTTACAAAATTTATTTTACCCCATTATTTTGTGAAGAAATTTTTAACCCATGTTCAATGTATTTTTTAGCCATTCTTCAAGTTGTAACACCAGTTCAACATATGATATATTCGAATACTTCAACACCGTGGTGAGCCTGCTGGACGCAGGGTTGCCGAGAGGTTTTCAATCCCAATATTGACATGGCTCGAGTGTCAACAACTGTGGATGTGTTGCGATTGCGCAGTAGAGGCGAGATGTGGTTGCGAAGGTCAGCACATCATGAGTCCTCCAGCGCTATACTTGGTGCCAAGGAGCGGCTCCCTAGGCTTACACAATGGAGTGATGACACCTAGACACTAGACACTCTAGGACGCTCGGGAAACCTTTCAAAAACTTGCACACGGTTAAAAAAGTGTTTTAAAAGCCTTTATTGATTTAGATTAGTATATTTTTTAGGATTAGGCAACACGATAAATTTTTATTATTTGGTGAAATATTTATTCCATGAGAGGATTGATGAACACCTCTATGTTAGAGAGGGGAAGATACTTATGAGTCTTCTCCAGAGCTAAAAGCGGAGTCAGCTGTGTCAACAAAACTGCTTTTGGGGATACCATTAGGTATATACCATGGTATTTTATTCCACCGTTTCGGTTGCCATTTTTAAACCCACTTTATTTTGAAACTTGCTGCAGTAATTTTGATTAATAACTATATTTTAGAGCTCATACGGTTAAAGGTTTGAACATGCGAAAATATAATTGTGACATTGAAAAATAAATAACTCAATTATTTTATACATTTAAGGTTATTTTATTTATTCTAATACAATTTAGTACACCGTCGTATTTTTACATATCAGGTACGGGTGATTTACAACCAATATTGATTTAGCCACTAGAAAACATTTTTTTTAAAATAAATATTTCAAAAACCATTTTGTGTTTTAAAGGGGTGAAGAAGATTCTTAAGAATACAACCCCAAATTCCCATCAAAGACCTGCAAAAAAGATATCGTGGAAATGACTTTCATGTTCCTGTTCATAATGACGGATTTTCGGCCTCTCTCTAGATCCCCTCTATTTTCAATCAGCTCTTTGTAAAGTCAGCTCCACTTCAGTTACAGAACTAATTCTTCCCGGATCCGTCTTTTAGCTTCCCCTGTTCTCCATCAAGATCGCATCTGGGTGGTGACAATCGTCTCAATCAGTTCGGTTTCTAATCGCTGCACGTGCGCGGCCGCGGCCACTAACGCGGGTTTCACTCCAACCCCAGACCGGCTGACCACGTAGAAATCCCATAAGCAATTGGTTCAACGACTGGAAACCTTGATTTACTTTCAAGCAACCACATTCTGCTGACAACTGGGCATTTGGGGGCAAATTAAGATCTATTTTATGCTAACAAGTAGCTCGTCGTATGTCACTCGTAGGCTATAGTTTAAAATTAATTGCTAACACGTTTGAAATTTATTTTGTCAAGTTGAAGAGAGGTTTAATGACTTTTTATACAAGTTTATTGTGTCTGGGTTTGAAACCTAGTTTTCAAGAATTTTTAGATTGCTATAAGTAGTGTTGAGTATGCTACTAGGCTAGGCTGATAATGGCGTAAACTAAGTTGATAAGTAGTGTAAAATACAAATCATTAAATTGAATTGCATTTAAAATGCTTAAAACAAAATTTTTTCTAACTCAAGAGTTTCAAAATTAAAATATTACATACAAATATGATTGTTATGCTAAGACTAGTTACATTACTACAAATTCTCTAGGTATTTATTAAGAATTTAATTTAGTACCGCATCTTATTTTTAAGTCTTAAAAATATGTCAGCACACAGAAGAATATGCTCTGTGGTGGGAGGCACTATTGTTGAAATTAAAATTGTTTGTGTTTTGTATATAATACCAATCTCTGTACGATGTACATAACATTGTTAAAACCGTCATTACGGAGTTCAATCATGAGTTCAATCAATTAAAAACATGTCTAAATAATCAAAATATATGTTTTAAGTTCCAAAAACAAATCGCGTATTTTCAAGTTACTGAGTATATAATTGCCCTTATAACTAATACAAGTAAAGTTTGGTTTTACCTATACCTACCACATTGTCGCATAAAGAGCTGCAAAGTCCATTATGTTTTTAATGAACTTTTCAGTAGCGCATGTAAACCGCAAGACCACAATATCCTGATACTGTATCCTCAAATGTCACTATGCGAACGAAATCTCCCGACGAAAAAGTGATCAGGACGGAGATACATTTACCACCATCAACCCACAATATAGACCGGACTTTCCCCGTTTATCCCAAGATTACCCAGGAGTCCTGCAATTACCAGAGTTAGATAGCGGAAACCTAAACAAACCAGACTAATGGTTTCAACCGGAAGTTCGCCCCAAAAAGACCGCAAGGTGTCGCACAAGGTCCGGATCATTAGTGGATTGATCAGCTGTTATGTCATTGCTGCAATCTTCGCTCCCATTGGCCTATCCGGAGCGAGTAACGGTCCGTAAACGATCATAAACATGTCCCATCGCCGCGGTTGGCCGGTTATGAAGCTCGCCAACTCTAGTCCAGTCCAATCAGGCTATGACATGTTTATAAATCATAGGCTGACTTTTGGCCAAATGCAACTAACTGTTTTAATAACTTGTTTGCGAACAAGTTTGGTATAAATTTTATAGAAAGAAGGATTAGAGTTAAAGATTGTTAAAGAGTGGGAAAAAACTGAAATGCATTCCCTGAGAGACCTATGAACATTTGTCGAACTTCCAGTTCGTGAAAATAATTTGACAGGAACACTCATGACGGAAATAGTTTTTTACGCACGTTCCGATTGGAATGGCGATTGAACGACTTTATGTTACAGTAGGTACTGGTGTTTTTGGATCTCTCTATTTTGTCTTTGGCGTCAACATTGTTTAAGCTCATTCATTGTAGAAGTTCCTCCACCCAATCAATCATCAACGATTTTAATAGAATAATCTCTTAGAGATTTTCACGAAAAAAATATTTACCAAGCGGTAAAAATTACACAAAATGGCCCAATTTAGAGCATTAATAGTATTTTAACTAAGAATTTGTTTCTCTCCTTATAATAAAAAGAAAAAAAAACATAACTAACGTTTGTTTTATAAACCTCGCTAATTGTTTTATTTCGTTTTATGATACTCCATTCACAGCACCATCTCATATTCGTTATTTGACCCTCTATCCCCAGATGTGACCTGATTTGACAATCAGCTGATTCCGATTGTAGGCCTACAGTCAGCTGACTGCTCGGTCCCGGTCGTGTCAGCTGTGTCTCCCGCCGCCTTTTCTGTATCAGGCAGGCCTCGACGTCAAGGCGGGCGTCCTCTGACCTTGGTTCCATCCACTCCGTTTGTCCTATTATTTTCTTCGTAACCGTAACTTTTATTGAGAAGTAACAACGGTATAGCCTACTTATAATTATTTTTACGCCTGTTCATAAAATAAGGAATAACAATCTCCGTTGTCCTTTAACGTTGATAGGTGGGGTTTATTCTTGCCGAGATTAGAGTTTTATTTTAAGTGCTTTCGCGGAGTTTCCAGGAGAAACGGTTGTTTTAGTAAGGCAACGGGAACGAAATTAGAGAAAGCCTTTTAGAAGGTTAGACCATTTTCTGAGAATACTTCCTTAAGCCTTAAAAAAGGCGTCTGATACCGGTAAAGGAAATGGGTGTGATGTAATTTTGTTACTTAAATTCCAATTATACAACTCATTACACTGAGTTTGTAACTCACAATATCATTAACATAATAGTTTTAATTTGACTCATAAATTTTGTATCTGATTTGCAAAAAGATAAGAATTTTTAGATCAGATTTTTCAATTTATTATCAATTAAATCTAAAATTAAGGTGTAAGGTTGAAATAACCTGCAAACGGTCAATTGCCTTTTTGTGATCCTTGTCTGTCTAATATTAAGTGATTAGGTGCCATAATTAAAACACAGTCGGACGTCAGTTGCCAGTTCATACGGTTTATATTTATATTTTTGCTATGTTAACAATATTTAACTTCACATTTACAATTTTTTACTATTAATTATTAAAGACAAGTAAATGGAAATAGACAGTTTGATCATTTCAATATTTATTTTGCTTTAAAGTCTTTAATTTACTTATCAATGCTAATCAAAAGGGGAAATACACAACTTGAAGGGCTTCTAGGGCCCTTCCATTTGGATAAATATTCACCAAACGACTTCACGGCAAGCTCTATCCAATGACACCAAAACCATCAAAATAGGTTGAAAACTGTGGAAGGAGTTCCCTGTACAAAAAAATGTGTCGAGTATAAAATATGTATGGATTAAAAATAAATTTTAAATGACCCCTTAGTTCGTACGTTTTAAATTATTGATTACAAAATTTTATAATTTAACATACGAGTCACTCGTACGCAAAATCTCCATGTTGGCATTGGATCGTGATTCCACCAGCCGAGCCGGTATCTTATGTACCTCTCGGCTGATTACTGAACTATCCAGCGTATCGTGTTTGCATCAATACCATCAGTCTGGTCGTGATTTCTGTTCATTCAAAGCCTGTGATTACTGTTGATTTCCGCGTTTCAAAGCGCAGTCAATCATCTGTGTCACGATTATATCAAGAATCTTTGAATCGTTTTCTCATCGTTTTTTTTTTGTGTTGTTACCAGTACTGTAATAACCTAAGGCTAGTGAAATTTTAATTTCTCTTTATGTACGTTTTCCTTTATGATTGGAACCTATTGCAATACCGATGGGTCTGTTTGAATATTAATATTTTACCCAGAAATATTCAACTATATGAGAGTTATAATGGTTTTCTGAGCATATATATGTTGATCCCCTACTCTCACGCTCTACCTTCAGTCATACTCACCTTAAAATACGCACTTTGTCGGTAAGTCGGGTTTTCAAGAAACTAAAATAAATTCTATATCTGTAATAGAGATTCATAAAAACCGGATCTAAAACCTTGATAGGTATATAGCGACATGTAGAGGGCAATTGGAGTAAAGAAATACACGAGACTTGGGGATTATTCAGTATCTTGTCATAAAATAGTTTAGAAATTGTTATAAGCAAAGTACAATTTAAATTATTGGTTCAAAGTTTGGCAAATTAATTAAATTAAAATAAACGTAAAAACCCAAATACATAAGGTTCAAATAAAAAAAAAAAAAAAAATTATTCCCGCAAGCATTATGGGTAATCGGCTAGGCCTACCATAACATTTTATTAAAAAACAAAGTAGTTGGAAAGAGAAGATACCACTTTTAAACCTAAAACTGTATTATGTAGATTATGTGTTTTTTAATACTATTCAATTCCCTCAGGGGCAGTGGGCTTTCCACTGTACGGGTGTTTCTTGGCGACCCCGGGGTACCTGAGCCAAGCTGTGAGACCCTCCTCACAGTTCTTCCCGAGCTAGGGCCTTTCTTCTCATCTTTCAGGTCTTAGCTCACCGTCTTTATTCTTTCCTGAGCTAACCTTGCTCACCTTCTTGTTTTCGACCCCGAATCAAGGGTGTCTTTCCACCTTCTTTCGACCGGCGCACGCTGGGGGGTCCTGGGAGTGTCCCTGTTGTGTTGCAGGGACTGATGTGTGCCTCGCACTGCCGATGGTCTCCTCCAGTGTGTCGTCAGAAGCCAGCCGCTTCGGACCTTAGTCAGGAAGTGCGGCATGGATGCAGAGATCGGACTCTGCATTGCCACGGTGCGACCCCCAGCACGTCCGGCACATTTTGTGTATCGGTGCTGGGCAAACGGAGGTTTCGGGCCCCAGAGTCCTGGGGTAGGGGTGTCTTATCTCCTACGGGGGGTAGACCTCCGAGGGTGTACCCGCTCCCGGCCAATGAAGGGCCGCCTCTTGCCGCACGATGCGCTGGTGAAACAAAAGTATGGATTTTCAAAACCAAAACACGAAATTAAAGGAGAATGAGCAGGCCGCCTTTAAGCGCAGCTCAAAACTGCAGAGGTCTCCGACCTCGAAGACTGGGACGCCGACGGGGGGAATTAAAGCCTCCCCTCCGCCGATCCCGTTCAAGGCTGCTGGTGTCGCAGGATCGTCGGCCGTAACCGGAAAGGAGAAGGATGAGGTTAAGCTGGGTATGGGGGTGACTGAGCCGGTAACACCTCTAGCCGGGATGCAAGGAATTCCTCCCAGGAAGAGTCCTCTTCGTCCGGCATTCGAGATGCAAATGCTTCGGCAGCAGCAGGACGATGCCAACGAGGAGGAAGACTCATGTCTGAAGAAAATGAACGATCTTTTGAAGGAGATGGCCAAGGCTCTCCTTATTCAGAAGAACGTCAACAAGGCGATTAAGGACGGAATTCCAAAACTCGAGGATTTCCTTGGCGAAATCGAGGAATGCCGGAAGATCAGGCTGAAGGCAGTGAAGCAGGAGCGCGACGTTATGAACCGAGTTATGTCTGCTTCGCCTCAAGCTCATCTGGCTGAGTCCCAGACTCAAGCCAGAAAGCGAAAGAAGAGGCAGAGCGGTTCTTCGCCGGAAAGCCCTGAGCTTGTTGAGGTGGACTCAGTGCCGAGACCGGTTTTTGTCACTGCGGCATCGCAGACATCTCCTGTCCAGGCTACTCAATCCGCCCCGGGCGCTGTCGCGATTCCAGCGGCTACTCCTGCAGAGGTTCCTGCTCCGGCGGCTAATCCTGCCTTGGCAGCAAACTCTGCCTCAACACCTTTGGGGGGCTGGAAGACGCGCCTGTCTAAGAAAGAAAGGAGGAGGCAGAAGCAAGTGGAGGCAGCTTCGAAAAGTGCGTCGAGGGTGGAGCGGACGCAAGTCTCAAACCCGGTGGGGGAGGCCTCTGGCAAGTCTGTCAGAAAGCCTAAACAACCCAGGCCTAAGAAGCCCAGGACGGAGGCAATCTTGATCAAGCCCTTAGGGGGGCGATCTTTTGCTGATGTTCTGGGTCAGATTAGATCGCAGGCCAAACCGGAAGAGACCGACACCGTTATCAAGTCTATTCGGCGAACCCAGAACGGGGATGTCCTCCTCGAACTGGGGAAGTCGAGTGACAAGATCGGTTTTGCCGCTTCCCTCAAGACTGCACTTGGGGACAAAGGCTCCATCAAGGCCCTAGAACCGAAATGTTCGGTCGAGATTCGGGACCTTGATGCCCTCTCCACCGAAGATGAGGTGACCCGTGCGATCCAGGTGGCACTCCCGGAGATACCGGCTGATGGAGTGAGGGTATGGCTGACAAAGCCTAACCGAAGTCAACTCAGGATGGCTGTTGCTGAGATGGGCGAAAAGCACGCCAATAAGCTGCTTAGCCTTCAGCACCTCAGAGTCGGTTGGGTCAGTTGCAGGCTCAAACGGAGGGTGGTAGTTTCGAGATGCTTCCGCTGTCTCGGTTTCGGCCACTCCTCCCGAAACTGTAACGGGCCCGACAGGAGTGCCAACTGCTTCCAGTGTGGAGGCCAGGGCCACAAACGCAAGGAATGTTCCTCGAGCCCATCCTGCTTCCTCTGCAAGGATTCAGGCTCCAGTGCCCTCGGTCACTTACCCGGGTCTGGTCAGTGCGGTGCCTTCAGAGCCGCACTTGAACAGGCAAAAGGCAGCGGCCGGTAATTCGCATCCTCCAGGCCAATCTTCATAGATCCTGGGGAGCTGATAACCTTCTAGATCAGCTCGCCCGAGAACTTGGTGCTGACGCGCTCCTTATCAGCGAACAGTATCGGGACAGAGACCCAAACATTTGGATCTCCGACAGCCTCGGTACTGCTGCATTTTGGGCGCGTAATACACAGGATGTCTTGGTGCGGAGTCACGGGCGCGGCCGAGGATTCGTCTGGGTTCGGTGTAGGGACGTGACTATCTTCAGTTGCTACCTCACACCCAACGAGGCCGTCCAGGACTTTCGCGACAAGATAGATAGCCTAGAGGAGTGCGTTCTCGGCACCACCGGGCATGTCGTCGTTGGTGGCGATTTCAACGCCAGGGCCGTCGAGTGGGGAATGCCCTCTACCAGCTCCCGGGGGAAATACATCCTGGATTTCATCGCCAGGGCCGGTCTTGTCGTCCTCAACCAGGGCGACACACCTACTTTTCGGCGCCCCGGGCAGAGAGGCACGATCCCTGACGTCACCTTTGCGTCTGAGTCGCTCCTTCCGAGGATCTCTGGCTGGAGGGTTGTCGAGGACTACACGGGTAGCGACCACCAATACATCGTGTTTGACCTGCATGATCAGGCAAATCGTCGAGTTTCCGCATCTCGGGAAGGGCCACGCCGGTGGAACACCAACAAACTGGACGTGGTCAAGTTCACCGAAGTCATCTCTCGGGGAGCGCAGGGGAATCCTGGTGAGGCTGGAGCCGAGGCACTAGTAACATCCACGATGGAACTTATCGTCTCGGCCTGCGACCAGTCTATGCCGCGAAGGAAACCCCGACGCGACAAACAACCCGTTTACTGGTGGACTGAAGAGATTGCGGAACTCAGAAGAACATGTTTAAGAACTAGACGAGCCGCCACTAGAGCGAGAATTCCCGCAGACAGAGTTCGTAAGTCGGAGGCCTATAAAGCTGCGAGAAAATCTCTCCGCCAGGCGATCAACAGGAGCAAGGCGAATAGCTGGAGGAGACTTCGTGACGACGTTGATTCCGACCCGTGGGGCCTGGGTTACAAACTTGTAACACAGAAACTCGGCGCCCGCTCTCCACCTTCCATCATGGAGGGCGCCACCATGGGGAGGATCGTCGCTGCGTTGTTTCCTGAACATCCACAGCGACCGCCGGTTGACTTCGGACGGGTAGAGGACGTTCCACTTTTCACTTTCGAGGAGCTGGAAACCTCCGTTCTCTCCCTGAAGAGCAACAAGGCTCCTGGCCCGGATGGGATTCCCAGTGAGGCTTTAAAGAAAGTATTTTTAATCAACGCTGACTTGTTGTTGAGAATGTACAATGCCTGTTTGGTAGAAGGGGTGTTTCCGGCTCCCTGGAAAACAGCCAGGCTTGTACTGATCAGCAAGGGCAAAGGTGATCCCGAGCTGCCGTCGTCCCACAGGCCTCTCTGCATGTTGGACACGGCTGGGAAGCTGTTCGAGAAGCTGATCCGTTCCCGCCTGACTTCTGCCGTGGAAGCTGCCGGGGACTTATGCCCCCGTCAGTACGGCTTCAGAAAGGGACGGTCAACGATCGACGCTGTCACCGAAGTTCAGAGAGCTGTGGAGAGAGCCGCGAGCCACAACCATTTCTCCCGCCGAGTAGTGCTTCTTGTTACGCTTGATGTCAAGAATGCCTTCAACTCGGCGAGGTGGGTCGATATGTTGGATGCGCTTCGCAACACCTTTCGTATTCCTGCATATCTGTTGCGGCTCGTCGAGGATTATCTACGCTCTCGAAGCCTGATTTATGACACGAGGGACGGAACGCGGACGATGGAAGTCACTTCTGGTGCCGCACAAGGTTCAATACTCGGCCCGGATCTCTGGAACGTTGCCTATGACAGCCTCCTGAGGTCCGAGATGCCTGAGGAAACCACTTTGGTTGGGTACGCCGATGACGTCGCAGCTCTCATTGCTGCACGCAACATTGAGCTGGCCCAACTGAAGTTGAACCGAGTTATGCGGGTGGTCAACAACTGGATGTCCGATCACGGTCTCTCACTTGCTCTCAGTAAGACGGAGATCGTGATTCTTACGAAGAAGAGGATCGACACCGTCGTCCCGTTTCGAGTGGGAAGGGAGGTGGTCACATCAACTCGTGCCGCCAAATACCTCGGGGTTATGGTGGACACCAAGTTAAGCTGGAGGGATCAGATCTTCCGTACGGCGGACAAGGCCGCTAAGGTAGTGACTTACCTTAGTAGGCTGATGGCCAATGTCGGGGGTCCCCGATCCAGCAGAAGACGTCTGTTGATGTCCGCGGTCCAGTCCGTGCTTCTTTACGGGGCAGAGGTGTGGGCAGGCGCTCTAGATAAGGAGTGCTACAGGTTGCGACTCGCCCGGGTTCAGCGTCAAGCTGCGCTCCGGGTGTGTTCCGCCTACCGGACAGTGTCCGAGCCTGCCGTCCTGGTGGTCGCCGGAGTCATCCCTGTCAAGCTCTTGGCAGGGGAGAGGAAAGCGATTTATCAGAGACAAGGCGAGATCGGCAAGGACACGGCAAGAACAGAAGAGCGCTCCCGAACCTACCAGCAGTGGCAACACAGCTGGGAGCACGACACCCGAGGACGATGGACTGCGCGACTTATCAAGCAGGTCCAACCATGGGTGGAACGGCGGCATGGGGAGGTGGACTACTACCTGACCCAATTTTTGACAGGTCACGGCTATTTTCGGTCGTACCTGAACCGTATGGGAAAGACCGGTTCACCGGACTGCATTTATTGCCCGGGTGTTCCCGACGATGCGGAACACACATTCTTCCGCTGTCCCCGTTGGGAAGGGCCCCGCCTGGAGGCCACACAAATCTTTGGTGCATTTTCGGTGGACTCGGTCTGCCAAAAGATTTTGGAGGATGAGGGCAACTGGGATTGTTTGTCACAGTTCGTCCGGGGCATCCTCCTGGAAAAGAAAACCGATCTGGACCGTGAAGTGGCCCAGATCCCTTGATCGAGCGGCTGGATAAGGAGCGAGCCCCACGGGCGTAAGCCAAATTTAGGCCTAGCCTGACGTAATGTGACAAACAATTCCAGGTTAGATTCCTAAAGAGTAGAGGAGGTTTTTTAGTGGGTAAACTCGTTTTTAGGGGAGCCCCACACTACAGGCTGGCCACCTGTGTGCGTAATGCATTTTTCCGCCTCTCCCTCAAAAAAAAAAAAAAAAAAAAAAAAAAAAAAAAAAAAAAAAAAATACTATTCAATGACGATTTTTAGTGAAACCCTTTAAACAAAGAGTAATAGTTATCAACATTTTTACCTTTATACCCTCCTTAAACATCGCCAAATTTTAATTTCGACTCAAAAGAAAGTTTTGCGAGGAATCCTCACATCTATTATAAATATTATCACGTTATGATCGTTATTAAATTTAATTTTACTTCCCATAATTTAAACAAATTGTGATTTTTGTCTAAGGGCCTAAAAATTTATCATGGTCTTGGGCTTAGCCCAAATTAACGACAGGGTATTTCCTACACGGAAAATTCGCCAAATATTTTCGCGTGAAGCTACCCTATAAAGTTTTCCCATAGGGTTTCTATGGGTTAGCCTCCCGTGGTCCCCTATGCCCCCCCCCCTCTGCACACTGCACATTCCTGGCGCCTCAAGGTCGCCCGAGCCGCGCGGACCGCGATCTGGGACAGGGACCGTGTGAAAGGCGGTGAGAAACGAACAGAGGCTGCGCAACTACAACCGCGGTTGCGGCTCCGCTCCGGCCGGGGAGCTGTGGTCATCCGTAACTGTTATCGAAAAAAAACATGTTACTTAGATCAGTTGGAACTGTTGTCACGATTGAAACTCGGACAGACTCAAGTCTGTATCCCTGTCGAAGGTCTTTTTTTGAGCAGATTTGTTTGATGCATTGACAGGCCCGGATTAACACTTTTTGACGCCCTAGGCCAAAGGTCACATTTACGCCCCCACCCTCCCCCCCTAAAAGTAACAAGCTGAATTATGGGCTTACTTTAATTACCGATATAATTACTTTGGCTGTTCTATAAAACCAAAGAACTATTTCACAAATGTGATGATCAACATTTTTGTCACTTTAATCCGTGGACATAATCCTTTTGTATTATTTAATGTACAATTTTACCATCATATTAATTATAGATCTGTGTAATCAAATGTTGTATAATTGTAATACAGAAATATATTTAATTCCAGGGCAAAGGAACAAAATCAAGGCAAAGGGACGCTGTTTACCGTCAATTAGGGGCATGTTACCGCTGATCACAGGTGCTATTTACTCGTTTTGGGGGCGCTCTTTTTTCAGTTGATCAGGGGTGCTATTTACCGCCGGTCGGAGGCTATGTTTAACACCGGTCAGGGACGTGATTTATCTCTGATAAATATTGCTATTTACGGTCGATGAGAGCGCGATGTTTACTGCCAGTCGGGTATGATGCTCTTGACCGCTAATCAGGGACACTTTACGGCAGATCAGGGGCGCTCGTCCCTGCCGCGGAGGAGCCCCTCGGCTCCTGGCACGTTAGGGGGTCACCTAGTTTGCCTAAATAGATCTTTCTTCTATTCCTTTTTCCGAATATTCTATTTACTCTTGTTATTAAAGAATTTAATAAAAATCTTGTGAAAAACAGAATTAAATTATATTTTCAGTTAAATATTTTTTACTGAAACGTAGTATAAAAAAAGCCCCTTGGACGCCCCCTGATGGCTAACGCCCTAGGCCATGGCCTAGGTTGGCCTAGTGGATAATCCGGGCCTGTGCATTGATTTGTTTTACAAGATGAAAAATCCTCTCATCATTTAAGGAATTTCAATTCGTTGTAACATAGAAAGCATTTTTCTAGCAGCATGCTTGATTTTCGAACCTATCATTCCACTATAGAATGAAAAATGTTTTAGTACCTGTTGTTATTAGTAAGTTATTAAATACAGTATATCTTGGCACATGGATATAAAAAATCATGGATTTTATTTCCTAAATTGTGGAATCACTTTTCAAATAAGTCATAACTTTGTGAAATGAGGTAATTGAGGCTTCCTACATTGGTTACTTTGTTTATAAGTTATTTTCCTGCTGGACAGGGATATTGAAAGTTAATTCTTGTGGCATGAAATTGATTACGATAGCAAGGATGCTAGTAAAAAATGTGCAATTTTGTTAAAAATTTCTTGAACAAATTTTATTTTATTAATTTTCTCATTGGGTTAAAAAAATTTTAATTCACTTAACATGCGATAAGAATTGGAAGGGGCTACCCGATTGAGTAAGACGCACTATGACCACATACCGCGTTCCTTCGAGGGTCAACGTAATTCTGAGGAATATTCCGATCATCGACGCAATTCGACGTTGCGCGTCTCAGATGCAATGCCGTCACTACTTAGACTCCAGTGAAGAAAGGGGGTTAGTTCATCAGTGCTGTTATAAGTACGTGTTACTTTGTGAGTAGTAGTACAGTGTGATTGTGTTTAACGTTTCGATAGAAACAATTCAAATTCCGTTTTATATATACTATCTTGCGTCGACCTGTGGTCGAATAGCTTAATTAATTAGTAGCTCAATATCATTTTATAACTGGGTCCAGAAGGGTCCTCTGAGGGATCAAACTACCGACCTCAGTATTGTGAGGTGAACACTATAACCGTTCGGCTACCTATAGTCAATCTGTGTAATCAATGTGGGGAATCAGTAATGTTCTGACCATTGACTATATATACTAGCAGTACGTAAGACTGTCACTGGTTCTTGTAGTTATGGTTTAGTGCTACTGCAGCACATCCCGCGAGCCTCCGCCGCTGACCTCACTAGCAGCAGTTCCGGGCCGGTCAGCGGTCAGATGACCAACCCATAACTGGACGCCGTGGAGATATCCGTGTTTATCGTGTAATTTCGCCGAGGAAAACCTGGTACATGTAATTACGGGGCCGTTAGCGGGTGACGCTTTCGCAGCTCTGGCGAGGGGGGGGGGGTACGACCCACGTACTGATGAGGAAGAGGCTGTAGGAACGGGTGCAACAGGCATGCGAGGAAACAAGTTGTAGAGAAAATGAGGAAAGGATTAGTTCATACCAGTTTAGTGCTCATGTAAAAAATATTACAATAAAATAATTTGATGATGTTTAAAATTCAAACTAATCTGCGGTTTTCTGTAAACATCACCAAAAAGATCCATTGTAAAAAAGTATTTTTCTGTTTTTTTTTTGTTTTTGTTTTTAGTATAAGTATAATTAATGGGCAAGAATGTTTCTTTTATTCGTTTTTTTCAGCTCGTATGTGTCATAACGAAATCCAAGCATACCGTTAGAAAGGTGGTGTCCTATATATGAGTAGAATCCTATTCTAATTCACATCAGCTCGCAGGGCTACGACTTACAGGATTTCAAAGTTTCAAAGTTAATCTTATGGAACTAGGGAAATTGATTGAATCTTTAGAAAGCTCTTAATAGCAAATGCAAGCAAATCATGAAGAACAGAGGTTTTAGTTGGAAATTTGTTGTAATACTATATAATTAGGTCCAGATAAACTGAAAGTTTGGTCGAATTTCGACCTGTGGACGATCTCTAGTAAGTATAATTATGTAAAAAAAATTGAATGAGAGCCTCTGCTTAATTTATTTCTTGGAATCTCCTGTTTTATAACTTTTTGTTGTTGCCTTCCAAAACTTCGGAACTTCGGAATCGGCATCATATCAACACAAGTTATAATTTGATCAGTGTATGAAATTGTTAAATTTGTATTTATAGCGTTTTAGTTTTTCTATTTAAATGTTCAATATGTTAGAGGTTTCGTTTGATAGCTAAACAACATATATTCCATTTATAACATATTTTCTATTAATCATATTTTTATAACGATTTAAGTGGTTGCGACGGCATTTTAAAAGGACTTACGAACACATTCATCATTTTTATGATGTTAGCCAACCGGATTACTTAAGTTAAATAAAAATGGTTTATATACCTCAACTGTCGAGTAATCCTTTCTGTAGTATGCACTACTGCAGTTTTGATCCGCAGGAAATCTTCAAAAGGTTAAATTACAGGGTCAAGATTTCATTCCAATCGGATTCGTCAGGTGATAAACACAATTTGAGAACATTTGTGTAACAGGCATTCGAGGAAACGAGTTATAGAGTTTGAACATTTGTGTAAATGTTCTCAAATTGTGTTTTTATCACTTGACGAATCCGATTGGAATGAAATCTTGACCCTGTATTTTAACCTGATGAAGATCCCCTGCGGATCGAAACTGCAGTAGTGCAAACTACATTAAGGATTACTCGACAGTTGAGGTATATAAAGCATTTTTTACATTCATCATCACTATTTTCGTGAGTCGGTGGTACGGTTGTGGTTAGCTCGACGGACTTCGGGACCGTGTTCGGGACCCAAATCAATATTTTTAGTGGACGACAAAGTGAAGTACAAAGAGGATGCAAAACTCTTAAAAAACCCTACTCTAAGTCTACTTTAGGTCGACACAAAGAATGGACAGTATGGAGAATCATATGTGTGAATGTTTATGCCGCTGGTAAACGGAGAACGCACAGTAGGACGCACCTGACGGTGGAAAGTGTGGTGAAACCGGACGATGGGGAATGTGGTTGGTTAAACACACCCATTGCGTTCAGCTCCACTTTGTTATCCAGGTTTCATTACCTCTCGGCCTGTGACGAGCCATTCCTCCAGCGGAAAATCTGGACGTTAGCTTGATCTAAACTCCTCTTAAAGCCTCTTGTCTTTACCGGTATGGTTTTAATTTCTTCTCGAAAACATCAAAGAGAAATCTCTACAGCTGCTGGTAACTAGTAACCTTATAGAAGAACGTGAGATCCTTTTCACTTAATAAAAGACCAGTATCCTTTTAATGGATGAAATGTTAATTGCATTGTGGTTAAAAATAAATCCTGTAATATCATAAAATTAATGGATGCAATAACGCGAAGTTTCATTGAAAGAATATCGTTATTATTGTTGTATTTGACTGAAATAGAGTACCGTATACCTAACAGACATTCAATAATTAAGGTCGATTAAAGGTACAGTATTCTATTTAGAACTTTGTTAAATTAGTTTTCTTTTAAAGTAGTTAATGTTGATGATTAGATGTATAAAAGGGAATGTGGTTTAAGCGTGTATACATACAAAAATAGAATGAGAAAACTCCTGTTGTGGTTTGTTAAACACATGGAGAGATACCCAGATGCTCTGGCGGCCAAAGATTTGGTCCCAAAGTGGAGTGCCCCCTGCATCGATGCTCAAGGAAATAAAATCGTCTGGAACAGAACAGGAAAACAATTCAAATCTAACAAGAAGAAAACAACATGCTTTGGCCAATTTAGATCACTAACAAAAATAAACATCCCACTATCTCATCAGCATCCCTCCTTCCAATTTAAAAAACGCTACCAAGTACAAAAACCTCTATAGCGTCGAAAGTGCACAGGGGGGTCATTTATGAAACTTTATGAAGGCCCTGAGCTTATTTCTTACCCTAAGGAACATTTAATAGCTTACTTGCCTTTATCAAATTCGATAAAAATAAAAACCCAAAACTAACGAGGAAAATCCGAAATGGCGGCGACGGCCGCGTCCAGAGGTGCGGGGTGACCACAGCGGTGGCGGTGGCCGCTCGGCATTCCTGGAGGCCACTTTCACTTCCCGACTGTTGCGCAACATCGCAAGTCACCACAGCCGATGTTAATTAATCCGTTAATTAGAGGAATAACGGAGATGTAACGTGTGAACGGCGCAGTGTCGGTGGCCGAGGCGGCCGACGCTGGATCGTCAACGGTTGTCTTGATGTAGTTATAAATTGTGGATTCGGAGAGCCTTAAAGTATCGGATACGTCCTTATTCTAGTTCATGTTATAAATGATAAGTGGGTTTGTTGTGTTGTTACGCCTTAACTAGAAAAGTGTGAAATGTAGAAATGAAGCCATAGAATGTAAAGGTCTACTTTGATTTGAGAGATTATCCGAGTTCTGTCTTAGTTTTATATCAGCACATATTGTCTTAGTTTTATATTGGTGCTGGTGCCCAATGTAACTCTACTTATAAACTTAATTCCATTTCTAATTTATCTAGTGGTTTAAAGGTTTTTAATATTATATTCATAAACACAGGTTTTAAAATAAAATTGTTGTTTTATATATCAACGGTTGTGTATTTTACCATAATCGGTAGGTTAAGACAATTGTCATGGCATAAGGAGACCAACATGACTATAGTAGTAAAAAGTAATGAAACCTTTGTAGTTATCCTTGTATTGTCTAGAGATGGATTGTTGGCTAAAGGTCACCTAGGGAAAAAGGGATTATGGGGAGGTTACAGTGAACACAGACTAGCTCTCTTATTGGCCACTGGCTTTTTGTTGGCTTTAATTTCAATGCTACATATCAGCTGGTAGGTCAGGGGTTTCTTTCCCTTAACTAACTAGCCATCAAGTCATCTTCCTAAAATACATTACGACAAAAAACATTAGATTTGATCTCGATGAAATCTAGAATTTTGAATGAACTATTTAGACCCATATATCATACTCATATATTATAGAAACTGTCACCTTTAAAATTGAAAATCGTAAGAATACTAACTTGCGAACCATGTTGTTGTTGTTCCAGATGGATTGTTGCGGGGGCGGGCGACAGTGATAACATGGCGGGGTCAAGGACGCTCTTATCAGTGGTTGTAACACTCTCTGTCGTTATCACATACGTGGAAAGTCACGTGGCATTGACCTTCCCTCCAGCGAGGAAATATGACCTCGACTTCCTCGACAACAGCAGGACCAAAGGCCCTTGCGGCATGCCAAAAGGTGAGTTTTTACCTTTAGAGGTTTGTTTAAACCTATACAATTGTACTTTAAAATTTTTTTATAACACTTACGGATGTTTCTATATACCTACCAAAGTAAAACACAAAACATGCTTAAGTTTAAAATGTATATTCCACTGCTTAGGTAAACGGAATGATTTATGAGGATGCAACCGAAACTGTGTGTGTTGCCTACAATTTGATGTTTGACTGAAAGAGTACGGTATAGTAAATTTCTTCAGAAATTTAATGAAGAATGTAATTATTTACTTCCATGCTAATAAACTATTACTACTACAAGATCTATTTCTGTGAAGTAGCACTTAAATAATCTTCATCAACTTATCAATACATTATTTAAGAACATTGGATGGAATTTTTTATGTTTTTAGTGATAAATGTTATCTAGTCAAGCTGAAACTTTATATTGAAATTATAGTCTTAATCCCTTAAAGGCCCATGATTGTACTTTTTAATAAAACATACAGCTTTATCCTAAATAGTTAAGCTATGAAACAACATTTTGTGAAAACAAAGCGAACTGACTAAATCTTAACACTATTTTCTGATACTCTAACTTTTAAATTAGAGGAAACAGATTCAGCTTTTAGAATTGATAAATCATTATACACAGGTCGCTTGGCTTGTTTTTGAAATATTTTCTAGGAAGTGTGGTCTTTCGTTGGAAGGCATTTAAAATTCTAAAATATGTCAATGACATGATTGTTGTTGATGATTGTGTTGGTAAATTCTAAAATATGAACCTCAAACAAATTAATGATTTAGTTAACTCTAAATTTTAACTCTGTGTCTTCTCTAAATAATGTTATTGAGTCGCTCAATAGAAGTCTGGGAGACTTTAACGCTGCATTGAACTGGTAGTTGCATGAGCCAATAGAAAATAATGCTATTTAACCAAAACAAACCATGTGTCTTATATAAGACTAGACATGTATGCAAAACAATCTTATGAAAATTGCTATAAAAATAAACACCCGTAATAAATACATGGTGAGATATTTCTTTTGAGTATACGTTGAGTTAGGTGAAGGGTAAACGTATTATGATGGTCGTTGTGTCATCTGTGTGTTATAAAAAAATTTAAATTTAAGACGCAAACCATGAAAATTGGTCTTATAGAATCGCCGTACGGAATTATTTTCAATCGTTATTAAGTTTAACTTGCTTACTGATGAGTCACATCAGTCCCGAGTTCCCTCCTTCTACCTCATGAACGTAAGTTAAAATTCCTCGAATAGTAGTTTTAGAAAGATCGGACAGCACACAATGATCTACGCTCCTCTACCACCCTTGTTTACCATTGTATTCCCCCAGAACTGTTATGTTCTCTTCGGTCTGTCACTCCACTCTCCAGCGACGGTCGGGGACGGGGTTCAAGGATTTTCGTGGACCGTCACCACACGCTAGGCCACTTACCTCCCAGAACCAGCAATCAGACCCTCAGCCAATCGGGAACGTCTCATCTCAGGTGTTTTTGTAACCAAACGCCTCAGGCATCGTCCTTGACATCTCTATAAATGTTATTTTATACACGCAAGAAAAAATAATGCTTTCTAGCTTTTTACTAAGCCTATTTTATTATTAGGCAACTTTAATGATTTAATTTTTTACGTTTAATTAATATACTTCATTGACCAAACATACGTATGATGTATAACCAGAAACAAATCATAATCGTTACGTAATTTATACATAGCAAAGGATGCTTTGTTAGAAAAAATATGCTTATACGCATTTACATCCGAGGAAGCCTGAATCATATGGTTACATTCGTAATAGGTATATAAACCACTATTTTTATGTACGCTTTGAATTTTATTCAACCTTAAGTTTGTATCTTGTACGAGAAATTACCTTTCCTTTGCATATAGTTATAGTACTTATGAGTTACATACAGTACGTTGAAACTTAAAAATTCAACGACTAAATCGACAAGACAATACAATCCAACACGAAAATGGATATTTTATAATCATTGTATTGGAGGGTTCTGCGAAAAGATATTTGCATCCAATATGTTGTCACACAAAATTGTCGCTGGATCATAGCTTAAAACCAATTTGAGCCATATTACTCGAAAATTACTTAAAAATTTTATTCAAACTCAGATGTTCTTACTTAATTGTTTGATTATTTGGAATCGCACTCTTTGAATTTCTTGTGTTTCAACAAAGCAAACCGTTGTTAGGACATTGCCCTATAATGAATTTGTTTTGTTTTTGAGCAAACTGTTTTTAAAATTGTAAAATATTTTCTAATGAGATGGAATTGTCTTTTAAGATTACTCTGTAACTTCAACAAATGACAATAAGCAAATTTATTTTTACATATAGTTTTCTGTGATTAGAAAAATTGGGTAAAAACTGAAAAAAATACAAATTCTTCTGTAAATGTCTGCACGTCTGCCTTATTCCCTTAACGCTCTGAAATCTGTAACAATACAGTAGTTCTTAAATTTATGCATTGCTAAATGTAAAGTAATCGAACCTTCTCTAAAGAAAAGCAAAAAGATTTATAGGTTCTTGGTTTGACGGAAACTCGGCCAGAACGGATTGAAAGGTAAAAAATGTGTTTACGGTTGGATATCGGAACGCTTTGGATCCAGGCCAATGCCTTTCCCTCTGCTGTGGTTGGGGAACGAGCCACTCTACAATTTACCGATCCTCGGGCGGAAAGGATAGCAAGGATCATACTGTCCAATATTAGATTTATGAGAATGGTCTAAGAGAAGGCACATCGCAAACCGACCTGATTCATTGCACAACGGTTATAAATTACCTGTGAATTGTGGTTTAACTTGTTAATAGAATAATGTTTAGTAACATAAGAGAAGAACTTCTACAGTCCTTTAGTAAAATATTTGACTATCCAATATCTTTGTTTTACCCTGTTTGATGCAAAACTTTAGTGTTAGTGATTCTCCTTATTCTAATCATAGTTTACGGTGGTATGGACAGATTCAGAAAAGTGGTAGAGTTGATGGGGGGAAGTCACCTGGGCGATGATTTTTGTCGTGAACTCGGCTGAGTTTCTCATCATCGGCTTAGTACAGTGCCATCAAGAAGACAATGAGTTTCCTTCAAATTAAGATGATAGGTACTTCATGATGGATTATTTACCATCGCGCAATATATGATTTACGTCGCAATATATGATTTTTTGTAATGCATTCAACCACTTCAACCTTTTCCATCGACTGTTCAGTAGTTCATGGACTATTAGGTGCAGAAATTGCATGAAAGAACAAAGTTTTTACCAAACGTTATTATTAAAATTAATGACTTAAGCCGCGTTCACCGGAGTTGGAGACCGGAGTTGCAGACTTTTATCGGCAATCTCGATTGCAGACGCACTAATACAACTGCAACTCGCGTTGCCGACCGGAGTTGCAAAACGAATTTTCGAGTCGGAGACCGAATTTTGGTTTTCCGACCGGAGTCGGTAAAGATCAAAGGCGGTTGCCAAACCCGGTCGGCAACCCGAGTTGCAGCGCCTATTTGATCTGCAACTTGAGTCTGCAACTAACCCCGCCAATCCTCCCGCCCATCGGCTACGTCGCTACGTCACTTCCTTTCCCACCAATCGGCATTATACACACTGACTGATGGCTCGGTTGCAGGTTGCGGTTGCAGAAGCAAACTGTGTACAGTTGCAAGCACAAGTTGCAAACTTCTGTCTGCAACTAGCGTCTGCAATCGAGATTTGCCGATAAAAGTCTGCAACTTCGGTCTCCAACTCCGGTGTAAACGCGGCTTTACGTTGCAAAACTTAAGATTTAAAACATAGTGGCACATCTACAGCGCATGCAGGTTTATTTTAATCAAGCAACCCAGTATGGTAAAACCGCGAGTTTATTCGCTACAAGTCCCAGGCCTGACCGGTCGGGGGGCCCCGCCACATAAACCGGCGAGTTGATGGGGCCGTTCTTGGCTCGGCTCTCGTGTGGGTCATAACCTGCAGACGCTGAATGTGCTGGTAGCTCCAGATAGTCCGTGCCAGCTACAACGTTCAGTATCCTATTCGAGGTATTATGAGAGTGGTCTCTTCTTTTTGTCAATATTTGGATCATAGTTTCTTCTTCATAGAAGTTTCTTTGCGTTAATATTTATGACATATGGTGTTACCTTAATGGCTGTAACCTTAACTTTGGATTTCGTGTTTTCTTTATGATAACCATATTTTCTTCGTTAATGTTTTCTTGATAGTATTCTTTGGGCCATAGTTCGTTCTTAGTGACGAACTTTAATGCATTTATTTTTTTATAGCTTAGGATATTGTCTATTTTTGGTAAAACTCTTTTGAACACTGTCTCATGCACAGTCTCTTCATGATTGTAACCTTTTCGATATGGGTTTTTCTTAGTGGCATCCTTGATGACATAGTTTCTTCTTGTTGGTAACAATAACTAATACATACTTCTTATATATGACGGTTGGCTAATGTAGTACGACTATTCTTTTTAGTGAACTTAAGGATATTATTTCTCCTCTCAATTAGTTCTTCATTATAATATATACTTCATCCCTCATATTTCCTTAATTCTTAAGACTGCCGCTTTTATTTTTTGGACTTGCTTTTTCATTGGTATATAACTTATATCAAAGCACATAGTTTATTCTTTTTTTATTTTCTCACTCTCTTCATTCTACCAGAATGTAAAGTTCATGGTGTCTTTTCATTACTGAATATTAATCGTTTTACTGTGTTGCTATGTAGTACTATGAGATGATACGTTTATCCTTTAAAACAACTCGAATAAGTAAACTCTTTTTTCTAATAATTCGAAAACCAGAAATTCTCTGTATTAAAAGTAGGTCCAACCGCATCCCGGATATGTTAACTTAACAACGAAATCGCGTGAGGTTGGTTGAAAACAGAAAATTCATCGGTCTTTTGTTGAGCTTGAAAATTAATGAAGTTTATTGCTTTCGTTCAATATTATTACAAGTCAATATTTTACTGCTGTATTTTGAGTCCGGATTGAGTCACTGAAAAGATTCCATTATCATTATAAATCCGCTTGAAGTCATGACTTCTTTATTACTCACGCCTAATCATGCCCGATTCGACCTTGGCAATAACAACAAATCGCTATTTTAAGATTGACGTAGATCATAAATATTTATATACATGAAGTATGTAGGAAGTTGATTTTATAGCAAATTGATAATGTTTTAATTGTTATGTTCAATAGTTCATTCCATTAATAAACTGCCAGAAAAAATAACAAAAAATATAGAACTCCGATTCTAGGCGAGGTAATCTTTTTATGATTCTTCTTTACTTATTTCGGGCAAAATATAAAAACGAAGATTCAGCATAAATGAAACAAATTTTTGCCCGTTTATACTCAATAGATACAGGTAGTACATTTATGATGGTGAGTGGAGTGCTACGCACATAGTACGAAACTAGCGAAACATGTTAACATGTATAAAAGATACTTTGTACCTTATCTTTGTATCAGTTATAAAAACTTATACTCTTTCCATGTATTTTTACTGAAGCAAATGTTAAGAAGAAAAAAATATGTAACAATCATTGAAATCAACTAATATTTTTCACACATAATGCAAATTTTAAGATATCAATACGTATTCGAGAGATATAGGAGAAAAACCTACCTTGCTTAAGTAATCAAGTTGCCAATTATTATGAAATTAAAGTGTGTAGGAATATCCCCAATTCACAGTAGAAATAAAAAAATTAAAATGAGCAAATACAACAAAAAAATTAACTCTTATATAGGCAGGTTTCCCTTCAACTGTTTTTTTTTTCTTAAGACCAATTTATTTATGAAATATTTCATGTATTTTGTTTGAATACCAAAACAACGTACTAGGTCAGAAAACCTTCGTTTTGTTTCAAACCACATGTAAATCGGCCCAGTAAGTTGTTTTAAAAAGGGTTTTTAAACTGTTTTAAATATGTCGATTTTTACAGTTGGTACACAATTTAAAGCCAATAAGTTCTAATTTTTAATACCGACAATGATTGTTTGCCATCACGTCTTTGTTGCTTTTCAGTTGACCAAAACAGAGGGTACTAATAAAAATATTTACCTCGTAATTAACTTCATTATCTTGAGTTTTTAGTAATGCAAATTCAGGAAATTGTGTAACAAATTATTTTATCACTAAGATTCAAGGGGAGGTAATTTTTTATAAGTATTGAGAGTGTAACACGATTAGTAGTAAGGATCCATTTTGTATGCTCCAACGCCGTTGAATCCTAGGCAGATACTGTATGCGTTTATGCTTTAATTATTTTTATTTGATCGTAGAAGTAAGCAAAACTATCTTTAAAATGTAATTATATTTTTATTTTACATAATATTTCCTAATACTTTTCAATAGACTAAACAAGACTAATTTTTCTGCTAGTGGTCTATTTTTTCTAAAGAAAGTCCGCGATCACATTAAAATTTTTTAGACCTACTGAACTATAACATATACACCTAAACTCGCTCTGAAGTGGCTAAAACTGAGTGAAAACTTAAACTACTGTACCAAGAAATAGAAAATCGAAATCAATACCAATCCATACAAACAATGGGCTGACGACACTGCTGATTTACCCACTTCCATAGATGGGAAGTGTTCGTATGGTATCCATGCAGTTTCTGGCATGCCGTGTTGTGACGGACGCGGGGTCAGTAACCGCCGCGGCGACAGCTGATGTTTGCTGCGGTTGTTAAAACTTGACCGTAACCTTCCCGGGCCGGGCCGCCTAGCTAGCACATTGGCAAGGTCATCCAACCAATACAAGTGAAATAGTGAGAAAAACAGAACTAAATAAAAAATCTATACTTATTTAATACGCTAAGGGGTTTTTTTGTCTTGAGAACTCCTCCTACAATTTTCAACCGATTTTCATTTTTTTTGGTGTCATTGGATAGGGCTTGGTCTGTAGTTGTTTCCGGCAAAAATTGATGAGAATCGGACTGAAAATAAAGGAGTTATCCATCATTGAAATCTCAAAGTTTCCCATTTAAATAACAATTGCGATTGAATAAAGCATTTTAAACATATGTTAATAATCAGCTGTAAGTACGTGTAGTTTTGGTGATTAAAGAGATTCACAATATTGGATTGGTCGGATGTCATTGATTTAGAGCTAAAAGTAACTTTTGTATTGTATTAAAATAAATTGCTCGATTTCGAGCAACACGTATACTAGTCCTTTCAAAACGTCACCAGCTGCATATTTGACTTAGCCTACGGTTGTTGAACACTGATCTTCGAGGCATCTTGTCTCTTCCTTACAATTTTAATAGATATTCCTAATATTATCAAATTATCTGTTGGTATTATTATTGTTCGAACCTGAGAAAAGTTAGTAGCTTTTAAAGGTTTGATTCAGGACCCAGTTGCCATTTGTCATTGTGCTATTAATCAATGATGCTTTCTAACAAATGGTCGATTAGATAGTAACAAGATTATGTGTCTTAAACTATTGGGGTTTGGACCATTTCCGGTCAAAACGTTAAAAAAATACCACTGGCATAAATACACCCAAAATAAAAAATAAAATAAAACGATTAACAAACAATTTATTAGTACCAAGCTAACCGAGCCTTGCTCGTTGGTTTTAATTTAATTTTCTTATACTGTAGTATCAAGTTTTCGCCAATCAAACCTTTTCACAGGTGACAGCTGTTTCAAAATCAAAACTTAAAAATACCATTATATTATTTTTTTTACTCCCGTTTTTATTTCGTTGTCATTGCAAATCATAAAACCAATGTGAAAATTATAATTTTTAAGTTAGTTTTAGACAAAAAAATTATTATGTTAGTTCTGTTTTTAAACTGATTTTTGGACCAAAGCTCTTTCAAATGCAAAGTTTAAGCATAAAAGACTAGCTAGATTTCGAGATCATGAATGATACTACATTGCCACACAGACACCCCTCGTATAGAGTTCATTTAGTCAGTGGGGCTTTAAACTAAGGGATTTCAGTCTTAATTTTTTCAGATCGATTCGTTAGGATAAATTATACCATTTGAAGTGGTTTTTGACATTATGAAAAGAAGAGGTAGAAGTTCCTCTTCTAACTCCCTCGAACTATGGACCCTATAGAATAGTTTATTATAGATTGTAGTCTACGATTAATTTTCATGCATGGAAGGAGATAGAAATCTTTAACATAAAAAAATAGATATACAAGGTACCTATCAACCAATCTTGAGTTCTGCCATTTCATTTCACATTCGCCCCAAAGGTGAATATTTTTTAAAGTTGATGTTCTTGTACAGTACATCAGCTATCGATAGATTCGTCCTTGACAAGCGTGGCACCTAACCGAACCGTGACTGAAGAATGTAAATAAAGTACGCTTCCGTATGATGTGGACGTTTATTGTGTTGATTCGAAAGCCCGGTAAGCGCACACTTTGTATTCATGTCTCCGCCGGTGACCTTGGCGGCAGACTCGCCTACTCAGAGGAATGCGAGAAACTCCCGCTCTCCGCGGCCGCGAGGTCGCCACGGAGCTACTCGTTGGCAACTCGCTGGACTTTCCATAGAGTAACTCGCCTCAGAGCAACTTGCTGGCCGGGTGGACTTTCCATAGAGTAACTCGCCTCAGAACAACTCGCTGGCCGGGTGGACTTTCCATAGAGTAACTCGCCTCAGAACAACTCGCTGGCCGGGCGGACTTTCCATAGAGTAACTCGCCTCAGAGCAACTTGCTGGTCGGGCGAACTTTCCATAGAGTAACTCGCCTCAGAGCAACTCGCTGGCCCGACGAGATTAACTAAATATAGAGTGCTCAATAGATAGAGAAAAGTGTCCCCTGTTCATTGGCGCCATTTTACCCACGATTGTACCCGTTTCCTTGCTGGCAACCAGGCCTTTGTTTACACTTTATCATATCTTATTTTATTTGCCATATTACCCACAACTATCCGACGTTTCTTTGGTAACCAAACTAAAAATAACTCGCCACATCCAGAGGAATTTGCTGGCTGGACGTACTTTCAATGGTCGTTCATCATTTGCGCACTTTTTAATCCTTCTGTAAAATATTTCGAAGGGTCGCCTAATCCCCTTGCATCATTTGCGCACTCTCCCGTCCAGGTAGCCTCAGCCCGTCGACAACAATTCACAAACAGTCGTCCCCCACACATATCACTGGACGGCAACACATGTGTATCGCACATTCATGAATAATTTAAGTTTGTAACGTATAAACATTTTTTGTAATGCATCGAATGTTTACTTATTTTACTTTCAATGGTTGGTGAGGATAGTATTACTGTAATTGCTGAAATGTTTTGTACGAATTGTTTCTATGGTAAGTTTGCCTCTATTCTAACTGTAGATAGCAGCCTCTCCTATAATAACTCCTCAGAATAAAACCACTCATAAAATTCACTGTTGCAATAGAAACAAACTACAAATGGTAAACATGAAATCCAATTGTTAATGTACGGGTCAAGGCCGTGATATTGTGTCTGATTATTTGCCATTATTTCTGTTCTGTTGAATATTCTTTTGCTAATTTTTAAACTTATATGTGTTATGCCAAACACTTTTTATTATTCAAAAGATCATTTGAACACGGACATGAGTTTTCAATAACTTTTTAAATAAAAATAATGCCGCTTCCACCACCCTGCGATGCGCAAACGATGCATATAACTGAGAGTCCCCTGGAGCTCGATGCGCAAAACAAGCATCCCCTCTACCTGGCTCTACGCATGATGCGCAAATGATGCACACCCCTTTCAATAGAGTAACTCGAAAGGAGCAACTCACTCACTGGCTAGATGTACTGATGTACTATCCACAGAGTAAACTCGCCACGGAGTAGCCTGCTGGCAGAACGTACTTTCCACACAGTAACTCCCCTCCCCTCTGACTTCCACACAAACGCTTTTTAAATCCAACTTTAACTACTCTTGTGGTATATCACTGTTCCATCATTCCTCAAAACTTTTTATTCCAAACGAATTATTAAGAAACTCCAACTTCTACTGCGACGCCTCGAAACTGTGAATTGTATTTTCATTCCGGTCATGACCGGAAGTAGACGGACCGTTGTTCAGGGCCGAGATTCCTCCACTTCCTGTGCCGGTCGTGATCGGTGATGAACTCACCGGGTGTCATCCTCGTCGCTCGGTCACGCCTCGCGCCGCTCCCAACCCTTACAATCGACAAGGTTAGTCAGCTGCTGTGCAACGATGGAGTCACAAGGCTACACCACTGTGATTAGCGTTATCAGGGACTTCACTTTGGACGAGCCATTAGGATGGCCTGATTGGCGAGACTTCTCAGCACACCACAACAGAAGTTATTAACACGACATTAAGTACTAGCACTAATAAGCCACAATTTTGATAAACAAGTTCGTTAGAAAAAAATATCAGATAGTATCTTTCTTTTTGACTTTTATAAACCTTTTTAGTTTTTGAGAGCACAGAAAACTCTTATTGCCGATAATATAGAATGAATTCACATGAAACTTTAATGTTTTATGGGTCATAATATAAAAGTTTTATGGCCTATCTCGGTCTTACCGAGGTGACTACCATAATAGCGTATTCCATGTTAAGGGGGCGGTCTACCCCAGCCAAAACAACAACAATGCCGAATGCCGCTCGCGGCCTTAGCGCTAGGCGAGTTTGATGGCTGCAGAGGTTTACGGGGATCGTGTTTTAAAATAAACCAATTAAGATAGAGATTGGCTGTTAATTTTTTCTAAAAGTAAAAAATATTATCTAGTCGGCTATCTTTTTAGAATTTTTAAATAAAATTTCTAATTTCAGTAATAACTGTTCAAAATCATCTGTTTTTAGTTTTGTAAATGCAGAGGTTTACGGGGATCGTGTTTTAAAACTAACCGCTTAAGATAGAGATTGCCTGTTAACTTTTTTTTAAAGTAGAAAAAAGGATCTAATCGGCTATCTTTTTAGAGTTTTAAAATAAAATTTCTAATTTCAGCTATAACTGTCTAAAATCATCTGTTTTTATAGATTTTTAACTGAAATTTTCTATTGGTTTTAATGAACTAATTACAAAAGTGTAACAGAGAAAAATTAGTAGACCCTACCGTTATTCTTCTTTAATATGACACCTTATTTATAGCTCTGGGCTTCATTTGGCAGAAGATAACACGATTCTAAAAACCCCTTGCATTTGGGTGCGCGCCAGGGGTAGACCTGCTTAAGGATATTGCTAAAACTATATTACTACCGAGTGCTTCATTCGCCTGCCTTACTCATACGTGGGGTCTTGCTCCAGCAGAGAAGCACATTATAGTTAAAGCACGAAAAATAACAATCGCTCTAATTTAAAAGTTCTGACAACACTTCTGTTCACTTCTTCATGACGCAATCCAAGGAGCGTGTAAACGTTTCACAATAGCGATGCATGGTAATTCCTGGTAATCGGGCTTATCAGCTCCTATTATCAGTTACCATCCAGGTAATACCAGGTGCTGGGAACAGGCCGGCAATCATCTCCCTCCACATTCCCCAGTAGCCGATGCGTGGCTGATGAATCCGTTATGACCCGGAGGAGGGTTCTCATCACATATTAGGCCTATCTAGAGTCCATGTTTTTACCTCTAGCTTGCTGGGTTTGGTTGGAACTCCCATGATTTGAAAATTACGGTCGTGCATTACTGCCCATAAGACAAACAGTGTAATTAATTGTTAACTTACAAACTTTAGGCCTATACTACTTTTTATAGTAGCCTGGATTGTTGAATTATAATTAATTAAATTTGTTACTCACGTCATTAAATCCTTAAATTATGAATGGCGAACACTTTAATTTAACTGATTTAGTCTCCTATAGTGTGAAATTTCTTCATAGCATGATTTCTTTTTGAGTCATATGAAATTCCTTCATTTTCCATAGAATTTTACTGTGGTAATTATCATCTTAATATAAAATATTGCTGTAAATTTAAAAAAATTGTTAATAAGCTAATTTGAACTTGTAAGCTCCATTTCATGGCTTATCCACCTTTCATTCAACTTGTTTATTTTTCAAATTAGGTTGGCTTTCTTCAAGTCAGTTTAAACTTAAGGTAGCATTCCTAAGCGACGACTCTAGCGACTCCAGTCGTACGGCTGTAGCCCATTGAAATATAAACAGTTTACAGTTCCATGCTGTAGCCGCGCGACTATGACTCACACTGCTTCGCATGTAGGAATAGCACAAAAACATAGCTCCAGTCGTCGCGGCTGATACGACTAGACTGCTCATGCAAGCAGTTTAGTCGTACGGCTCGAGCCGCCTCACTAGAGCCGCTTCCGTCGCTAAAACATGCGAAGCAGTATAAGTCATAGTCGCGCGGCTACAGCATAGACCTATAAACATGTTTATATTTCTATTGGCTACAGCCGTACGACTGGAGTCGCTAGAGTCGTCGCTTAGGAATGCTACCTTTAAACTCAAGTTTAACTTAAACTCAAGTTTAAACTCTAGTTGAAACCATGTGACAATATGTTTTAGTATTGAATAAAACTGAGTTTAAGTTCAATGTGTTTGGAGTGGAGATTACGACCCATAAGAAGATGAAAATGATTCATTCCCATATTGCTGATTTCCTACACCACGTATCTTGTTGTAATAGGTAGGTACAAGTTAAATTTAATGCACTATTTTTAACTCAAGATTGGGTGAGCCCATTTGGCTGAAAATTGGTGGGGAGGTACCTTAGAACCAGGAAAACATATAGGATACATTTTTTCCAGATTTCTTCATAGGGCCCTCCCCCCTGTCCTCAATTTTACCATATTATTCTTATGAAAGCAACATTTTTGTATTGGGACATTTAATAACATTTTGGAATAATAATTCTATAGAAAGCTGTTTTCACTTAAAGAACTAAAGGAAGATTTTGGTGATAAAAAAATATATTATATTATATGCTTGCGGCTAGTGAGTGTAGCGAACAAGCTAACCTGAAGGGCAAAAAATTCCTCAGGTTGGCATTGCAAAGCATGCTGGGTAAGCTAGTAATTAAGAAATGAAGGTGATTTATCACACCCCATAAAATGTTGCCTAATATTTGAATTTAGTTATTAAAAAGCAGTAAATTTTAAATCAATTACAGTTTTAATTTGACCTCCATTCCCAAGTCGTATTCTTGAAATTTACAGAAACATTTTTGTACAACAATCACTATCCTTTAGTAAAAATTTCCCGTAACATTTTATTTCCTTCAGATGAAGTTTCAAAACAAACCAATTGTCTGTAACTTTCAGACAATGAGGTGTAACCTCTTCTATCCGAGAGCAGTGAAGGAGAGAAGACAAAGCGTCGAACATCCAAAGATGCTGCTGATACCCGTGGTATAGGCCTATTGTTCCCAACTCGTGGCAGATTGTATGGTAATCTCCCATTCAGAGGATATTGTAGCTTTCTCGCAATGAAAGGGAACTTCTAGGTTCTTTCACTGATGTTGATGTTCGTTTTGAAAATTTCACTTTAATGATTCGTGACTTGTGTTAATTTTCCGGCATGGTCAGAGCATGAATCCGGACTGTTTTTGGAGTTTTCCAGTGGATTATATCCAAAGGTCATTCAAGAAAACTACGATTATTCGGACCCACAATTGTGAAGAGCTGAGTTTACTGTAACTGTGTACAAAATGGATTTGTAGGCACGAGACGTTATCTAGTTTTTTAAGTTGACAGAAACACATAAGTTATAGGCTAACTAATTTTTAGAGAAACTCAGTTGTTTTATAGTAGGGCCTACTTAACGGAGTAAGAGATGCATAAGCCTAACTTCATAAGTGATTAAAAATATTTAAATCAATGTGAAGGATTTAAATCTCTCTATGGCGTATTGTGTTCAACTTGAGAAAAGAAAAGGAAGGAAACCAGCGATTAGAGGTTTAGTCATAGAGTAGGCCTACACTAAAAATGATTTCAAAATTGTTGAACTCAAATGCTTGAAGTGACTTAGGAAACGTTAAAGGAAATAATGTCCTGAAAATACTAATGCTTTAGTATTAACAAGCCTTAGATTGCTTTTAGTTGCTGCCAAACCAGGCGAGGGTAAGAGACTATAATCTGCTTTGAAGTTTATTTTTTTATAAACAATGACAATGCCATCACTAAGAGAATATTGAACGAAACGATTATAATCGTAAAAAACTCAATCCGGGAATCAACTGGATTCGCCATTTTCAGGCCAGAGAAAAAATTATAAAATTATCGGAGGGAATATCCTTAGTGCACGACTGTGTGTCCTACATACGAGTAGTAAGACCATGCTCTTAAGATGTCCCAAGTTGGCTTGGAAAAGGAACGTCAGCTTGTTTTTTTTTTTTTTTTTTTTTTTTTTTTTTTTTTTTTTTTTTTTTTCCAGCGCCACTTCATTGAGGAATTGCTCAATCTGTAATCTACGCAATCAAGTGTTTCCCTGGTTGCTCATTCAAAACCTTCATGGGTAAAGAATCAATGCTGTACTTTTGTGCTACATGTTGAGGAATGTACTGCTCAAAGGATGACGGGATACAGTACTGCCGCATCACAGCATCGGACCCAGTGACGTCACAGCAGCGGCGTGTGTGTGACGCAGAGACGTGCAGCGAGACGTGTCAGTCGCGCTTGATCACGCCCAGACGTGTTTCCTGTAACTGAGACACGTGGGGACGACACGTCTCGGCATCACGTTACGACAGTGATTCCTTCGTGGAGTGCCAGGGTTAATTTGACGAGTTCTTGAAGAGCATCCCATTTAATTTTATGTAGATTTTGTTGATAATATGTTCCTCCAGGATTGTAAAACGGTAATATATGATTTGCAAATACTGTAATAAAACAATCACCATGTATATACTTATCACAAATAAGAAGCCGTCTTGAAGACTTCGTCGTGATTTTAAAAAGTTACAAGCAAATTAACACATGACTCAAAACACTCAACTATCATGTTTTCGTGTCATGTGTTTATTTATTTGTAACTTTTATAAATCACGACGAGGTCTGCAAGACAAATACTTTTAATAGATCCCTGTAGGATATGACTATGGCCCGCTATAAAGAGGGCTGAAACCCGGGTCATCCACAAAGGATTGTATTGAAGTGTGATGGAACAGCTTTGTAAACCACTTTTGTACTTAGTGATAATTGATTTGCATTTCCCATTACTTACTTGAAGACACATTGTTGACTTTACACAACTGATGAAACCTGGCCTCATCAGACAACGGCCAAATGGTAATCACCGTAGTGGCGAGCGCTAAAACTATATGTTAGATGATTTATGTTTGCTGTTAATTCAGAACGGAGGCAAATAGGAACTGCTACTTATAGTACCTAGTTTTAAATCTTAGAATGTGGGGAAGTTTTTGTGAAATTGTACAGTTTGTAGCTTGAAGCATAAAAATATTTTTTTTCAACACGTTATAGTGCCATTTTTTCTTAATTTTCCAAAATTTTGTACATGTTCAGGTAGGCCTATATTTAACAAGGCTTTCAGAGGGCTCAATTGGAACAAAGGGCACTTTTCTAATAGGAAATTTTGTGTACCTTCTGAAAGTGTCATAAAAAGTGCCAATAAGTTAGGTAATTGGTGATAAAAATGAGAATTTGTTGAGAATGTCGAGAAATTACAAAAAGTTGAAATATTACTGTTACTGGAAAATGGAGTGAGATATAATTGTCTAAATTGCGTATTCTTGTTGCATTTTACATGTATCATTACCTCTTAAAATGTTTGACACTGACTACCAAACACCCTGTGTTTTAAGCTGTATTTGTTATTTAGGACAAGTTCAGTATTAAACAATTTTAAAATAATCAATTGTATTCCTTTTATGTTTGTATAGGAATTACCTTATTTAGTGCAACCTTTAAAAACGTCGCTAATTTAATGATAAAAAAACTGTAATGAGGCTACTTTTATCGAAAATATCCATCTGGGCATAAGAACATTATTTATAATGGAAATAAATACTTCAGTGAAACTGATTTTTTACATGAATTTAAATATAATATGGCAAAAAAATGCAAATCCGAGTAGGCTCATATTTGACATTTTGGGTATAAGGTAGACTATTTTAAGTTTAAAGTAATCTGCTTCTTAATAAAAAGTTATTTATACTCGTGTTGAGTGCAATCTGTTACGATACTGTAACACAACTAGTAACTAGTAAGTAACCTCTAATAATATTTAACAATTATACAGAAAGAAAACTGTCCAATTTGAAACCACAGTTGTATCAGAAGTATGGGACTGTTACGCTGTCTGCCGGCACAGCACTGCGGTTGCGGCACGGCGAATGAGCCTCTAGTATAAACTAATTTGCCAACCGAACCACAGCAGCTACTTTCTTCCAAAAATATGATTAAACAAATTTCACTCTTTGGCTATATAAAACCACCATTTTATACTTACCTGACCCAGAAATAGTAATAGTAGGTCTACCGACCAACTTTTTTATGCCACATTTCAAAAGTCATTCTAAAGTTTCTATTTTTCTTGAAGATTACAAATGGGGATAATTAATTATTTAACTTTTAATTTGCACTTAAAGTGTCCAAGATTTTTTTACTTCACCCATACAGAGTTTCACAATTTAACTTTCATTCTAAGTTGACTAAATGTCAGTTATTTATAAGAGGAACATTGAGTTTTATGCAACGATCTCTGCGAATTTATCGTCTCTTGCCTCCGACAAGATAGCCGTCCGCGCCTCAGTTGCGTAGGCGTGCTCCATCTATTGGTCTTATGCGATCCTTGGGTAAAACACGCTGCTAAGCGGTGCATACCAAGCTGTCTGTTTGTATTTAAAATTTCAGTGAGGAACTTAGACGCTTTAATGACAATGATAATTTTACACATATAACTATTTCAACAGACATTATAGGTTATTAAGTTTCGTCATACAAACATGAATATTGTGACAATTTTATACAATATTAAAAAGTAATGTCATTCTAACATTAACATGAAGAACACAAACGAGATGAACACCATTTTCAATAAGAAAATCCCTTTGAAAATACAATTTTTAGTACTTAACTTTAACTTAAGTTATTATTGGTAGGAAAAAATATACTCTTATGTTTAGTATTTTATGTATGAATCGTACATAGGCTGCGTCAGTGATCCAACGGTAGCCAGCGACCGTTAGATCACTTAGTTTTAGACTTAGTTGTAAGAACAGCAGTTGCAGCTGTAGCCTCCATTGGGGTTGCTGTCTCCGTTGTACTTGGTGCCTCCTCTGTGGTAACTGCCTCAATTGGGGTTGCTGTCTCCGTTGTGGTTTCTGCCTCCGTTGTACTTGCTGCCTCCGTTGTGGTAACTGCCTCAGTTGTGGTTGCTGCCTCCGTTGTGGTTACTGCCTCCGTTGTAGTTGCTGGTTCCGTTGTGATTGCTGCCTTTGTTGTTTCAACTTCAGTTTTGGTTGCTGCCTCCGTTGTGGTAAATACCTCAGTTGTGGTTGCTGTCTCCGTTGTGGTTACTGCCTCCGTTGTAATTGCTGCTTCCGTTGTGGTAACTGCCTCAGTTGTGGTTGCTGTCTCCGTTGTGGTTACTGCCTCCGTTGCACTTGCTGCTTCCGTCGTAGTTGCTGATTCCGTTGTGGTTTCTGCCTCCGTTGTACTTGCTGCCTCCTTTGTAGTAACTGCCTCAGTTGTGGTTGCTGTCTCCGTTGTGGTTACTGCCTCCGTTGTAGTTGCTGGTTCCGTTGTGATTGCTGCCTTTGTTGTTTCAGCTTCAGTTTTGGTTGCTGCCTCCGTTGTGGTAAATACCTCAGTTGTGGTTGCTGTCTCCGTTGTGGTTACTGCCTCCGTTGTAATTGCTGCTTCCGTTGTGGTAACTGCCTCAGTTGTGGTTGCTGTCTCCGTTGTGGTTACTGCCTCCGTTGCACTTGCTGCTTCCGTCGTAGTTGCTGATTCCGTTGTGGTTGCTGCCATCGTTGTAGTTACTGTTTCTGTTGTTTTTGTTGGCTCCGTTGTGGTTACTGTCTCCGTTGTGGTTGCTGCCTTCGTTGTAGTTTCTGCCTCTTCTCCTCCACCTCCTCTGTATGGATTGTTACCTGCTGCAATAGCAACTCTCTGCCAAAAGCTGGCCATTAACCTGTTTTGTGAACTAGATGGAAAACGGATATTGGTAGAACCATAAGCGTTGCTATTCCCGGCTTGAATGTTTCCATAGCTACCTCCACCCATGATACTTGACCCTTTCTGAAATGCTTTTGTCTGTACCAGCTTGTTACTGACCAAGGGAACTCCAGGTTGTGGAATAGTCTGTGGCATGGAAGCAGAAGTACTGTTTACCACGTAGTATGTTCTACTATCCTGACGCTTTTTTCTTAAATGCTTTTTTGATTCACGTTTCTGCCTGCACCCATCGGAGTTTTAGCATGCTCCAATGAATTTTAATATTTTTCTCACTTGTTGAGAAGCATCGCTATTTCCAATCTGCAACAAAATTATAATTGTATAAAATTCCATTTACGCTTTGTCATAAGAATACGTTAGTACTTTGTTTCGACTTCCCGGACGTGATATCCACAAATTTATGTGACTTAATACCGCAGTCCTATAACATGTATGCTAGTTTTAAAACTAATCAAAGGCTGATAATAATCATTTTATAGTAAGGAGTAATTTTATTTACGTGAAAATTACCATGGTATAGCAGTGTGTTTGTCTTTCTTTTGTTTTTGTTTAAGTTCCTGTTCCAAAATGTGTTTTGAGTGCACTAAATCATTCTTCTCGTTTACCATGGTAAATGTATTTTATTCAATGAGTGTTTTAGTTGTTATACAGTTATTAAAAATATCTTTTGAAAAAATTAACAAAGGTCTAAATCGTGCTTCATACGATTTCTAACTAGACTGTAAATAATGAAACGTTGTTTCAAGATTTTTAAAACCAACATATGAGATTTAATATTTATTTACATAGGGGTCCCAGGGTGAGTTTCTTAAAGTGATCCAATAGCTCATTTTTTTATTTTACTGTATATCTGACAGTATAATTCTTACAGTAGATCCTCTTTAAAATTTTATATTGCTTTCAGGTGTGTATTTTAATTTTCTAAATTTTCCGAAATTTGTCTAATATGTTGTAAGTAAAAACCTCCTATTTTTTATTTTTTTATTGTACCCACCGTTTTAAAACATTTGTTTTAATTAACGTTTGTCTCTAAGCTCAACGGTTATGGAGCTTGGGGCGATTGATGTTTCTTTTTAGTCACAAAGAATACCATGGACAAATTTTTCATTGAAAAATAAATTTGTTTATGTGTAGAATTTTATGAGAAAAATGTTCTGAAATAATCATTTTACGATGTTTTTTATTTTTTTTATATTTTTCTTTTTACTGCATGGTTTTCAATATACAGGCAGCTAAAATTTGGCCCATGTTATTCTTACGGGTCTAAAAAGAAAACTTCAATTACCCTATAGCTCCCTAACCATACGGTTTAGAGACAAATTTCAAATAATAAAAATGTCTTAAAAACCATGGAGCACAATCACAAAATGACATGAAAAGGGGTTAGTATTAAAAAAAATCTAGTTGGCTGCCATATTTCAAAAATGGTGGACAATTTCAAAAATTGAAATACACACTTGAAAGGAACACAAATAAGTAAAGGGGGTCCCCCATAAGAGGCATACTGTCAGATATACAGCCGGAACTCTCTGGAACCCTTTTGTATGTTGGTTCTTTGCATCGAGACAAGAAAAACATCATACAAATAGGGGTCTGAAACGCTTTGTTAAGCTGCTAGCCGCTAGCCGCCATTTTGTTTTTTACATATAATAATTTTTACTCACGTTGGTTTTATTAAGTGTATATTTTGTATGACCCTTTATAACACCTATGTTCATTTCAGGACGAAAAAATGATTTTTTCCTATGTTTATTTTTGAAATGGCGGCTATTTTAAACTGTTAAACTCAAATATCTCTTAACCAGTAAATTTTATCAAAATATCATTCGATGTTAAAAAATTAATAAATAAAATTAAGTAACTACTGATACGAAGTTTGTAAGGATCAGACAAGAAACACCGGAGTAACTGAGATTTTTATACTGAAATAAACTAAATTTAAAAGAATTATAATGGAAAATCAGTGTTTTTCTCCAGAAAAATCTCAATAACTCCGTTGTTTATCATCTGATCCTTACAAACTTGATTTAGTGTCAGGATTAAAATAATTTTATCTTTCAACTTTTTTTCCTCTTGTACAATTTTGATAACACTTACCGGTTTTGAGACATTTGAGTTTAAAAGTTTAAAATGTCCGTAATTTTAAAAATACTCATCGGAAATATTTTTCCTGCAAATCAACATTATTGTGATAAAGGTTCATACGAAATATGAACTTAATACAATCATCTGTACATGAATAAAAATTATTATGTGTAAAAAACAACTTCGTGGCTAGTGGCCCAACAGCACAAGACCCCTATTTGTATGATTTGTTTATTGTCTCGATGCAAGGAACAAATATACAAAAAGGTTAGAGAGAGTTCCTGAACACCCTGTAGAGTAAAAAGTTAGTAAAAGTTATTGTAAAAGTAGTAGAGTAAAACCTCTTAGAGCACTTTAAGAAACTTACCATTTCTAGGTCGTTATCTAGGTAAAGGTATTAACTGTATTAAAATGATTAAATGAGCTATTCCATATAGTTTATAGTACCTTTTTCGTGTGAAAAACTTATATTGAATAAAATTCCATAAGAACTCTTGTTCTACAGTCCATAATATTGTCATGTTAGAGCGTTACTTAGGCCTACCTCCTTCCCACAGTCGTCGGAGCTGTTGCAGAGTACATGACCATCCGTGGTGCTCTGTGTCGTTTCAGTTGACGTGGGAGGCCCAAGTGTTGATCGTGAATATATGGGATATTCTCTGGCGCAGTCCCGGTTGTTTTGACAAGCACCCAAAAACTTCAAAATATTCATTACTTCTTCAGCCTTGGAACCCTGAAAATGTTTATTTGATTGAATAGAAAACAAAATTTACTAACATAAAGAACCCGACAAAATGTTTGACAGTCGTTTGATCTTTTGATAATTGGATCCATTTGACCTGTTTGTGTGGAAAAATCTCCAGTGCAGTATTATTGTCATAATCACACACTAAAGTAAAATTAAAATAGATACAATGAAGGTAAAACATTAGGTCAAAACACCCGGTAGTACCTGTTCTCCGCAGCTAAGCCCCCCACAAGGCCCTCGCGTGCCCTCGCCCCATGGCGGGGAGTCTGTGCTGGGAGGGGGAGGAGGGTCCGGGCAGCCCTGGGGGCCGCAGGCGCCGAGGAACTTCAAAATCACCCCCACGTCATCGTGGGCCGTGCCGCCCGTCAGCCCGCCGCCCTGCAATTGAATCAGGCATTCATTTAATGCTGTAACAATACAAGGTAAAAAGTACCACAATTGGATAGCAGTATATTCGCAATAGACTACTATCCTGACCGGGAGTTCTGGCAACAAAAATCCGATACATTTCGGTTAGACCGTCATACATAGCATCGCCGCTGTATTCATCCGATTCATCATATTCATACAATTCGACAACACATTCTTTTATTTTTCACTTAGTTTCTACTTAGCCTGTTATACTGAAGCCTTTTATTAATATAACCGTTTTAATACAGTACTCATAACTGTCTGTGCGGCTGAGTGGTTATAGTGCCCTTCGTTGAATTCAAAGGTTGTTAGTTCGATCTTGAGAAAGTTAGTGGCTTTTTAAAGGCTTGATTATAAACCCAGTTGCCATTTGTTATTGGGCTATTATCACTTATGTTAAGGAGGGAGCCCAAAATAAGTTAGTGAATATATGAGATAAGTCCACATTGTTTAGGCAAGCGCCCATAAACTTTAAAATATTGATTATTTCTCCAAGCTTAGAGCCCTAAAAATTTGAATTTAAAGAATATTGTATGACATCTTTCAGAGCGATATTATTATCATAATCTCAGGATAAAGAAAAATTTTGAAGTAGATACAATGGAGTCATTTCAATAATTACTAGCTACAGGTTGATGATAGTAACAAAACCAGGGTTGGTCCGTTCCCCATCAACCGCTTATAAAAGGCCACAAATGTAGAGTATAAATGCTCTAACACACACATAATTAAATAAAAACACGAAGAATACAATCTGTATTCAAGCACGCATGTTGTCTTATTACATGTGAAAGCTACAATTGTTCTTTGAGATGTATTCATATTGTATCATGTTGCAGATGTTGGGAGATTTCATGTTTTGCACTGTAAGATTATTGTTATTATTAAATACCCCCGTCGCAGCAGACCTGCGTACTCAGCGAATTTCCAATGGAATTTTGGTATATTTTCTATTTTCCCTTAAATCCATGGGGATGAGAGGATGTAGGTTTGCGGCCATATGGGTTTTGTTGGTAAATATAAGTTAAACCTACCAAGTGATTGTACATACCAAATTTTATAAGGCTAAGGTGTTCTTTTTATTTTCCCCATAAACCCTATAGGGGTGAGTACGTGGGTTTGCCGCCATGTGGGTTTTCTAAGCAAATATATAAGTTAAACGCTTCCTAGTGAATGTACATACCAAATTTTCTCAAGATAAGTGAATAGAAGGTTTTGTTGATTTCCCATAAGAATAACATAAAAAACATACTTTTTGGATTTTCTCCATAACCATTTAAGCTAGGTAAAAAATTCAAAATACTAGATTGTTTGTTTTTTTAAGCTCTTTTAAATGGTTTAAGTTAAAATTGTTTAATTTGCTAAATAAAAGTAAAAAAAGCCAAAAACCCATTTTTAACCCATTTGAAACCCCATAAAACCCCGTTCCCATGGTCCAATCATTCTGATTCGCGAACTCAACCTAGTAGATGCTGGCTTACACCCCTGTACCAAATTTCATCAAAATCAGAGGTTCCGTTCAAAAGTTATCGTGTTCACGGACACACACACACATATATATATATATATATATATATATATATATATATATGTATATACATATATAAGTAGAAGGGAATAGCCGGTCCTGGCGCAGGTCAAGGTCAGCGGTTGTAAGTGGCAGGTGTGTGTTGTTGATTTGGGGGTTTTTTGGGGGGTTTGGGGAGGGGTTGGTAAGTGTGTCAAGGTCATCTGGAGGGGGTTTTAAAAAAGGTGGGGAGTCTGGGGACGAGTGGGGCGGGCGGGAGTGTGGCGGGAGGGGATGGGGGGTGCGGGGCTGTGGGAATTAATAATTTATTTTAGGAAAGCCAAGTAGAAGTTTTATTTGAAGTGGTGTCGAAGCGATGTTTGGCGGTGACGGTCTGGTAAATGCCGATGGTGATGGCGATGAGCAGATAGAGGCATACCAACCACAGTACGCATTTGAAGAGCTTTAACAGCCGGATCATTTCTTCCTGATTCTGTGCTTCCAATTGTATTCTGTTAATTTCGAGTTTTAATTTATCGTCTTCCAATTGTGATGTGATTGAAAAGCCGTCCATCATGTTTGTGTACAGGTTAGAGAGGAGCGGTGTAGATGGTGTAAAAGTAGGCGATGGAATGAGGAGAGCAAATAAGGGGAGGATATATATATTTAATGTAAAGTGGTGGGGGATTGAAAAAGAATATTGTGTAGGACTAGCTTTCATCATCTGGTGTCGAATCGTGGGCGGATGAAGGACTGTTGTTTGGCATTTCTAATTCTTCAACATTATCGCTTTCCATCCTTTCACACTCTGGACAATTGTAGGTAATTTCAACAGTAATAGTAACCGTGTTGTTTGGTGTGTTTACAACATCGGTTAAAGTTTGAAAAATATCCTGTAAATCTTGTTGCGATGTTACTGCAAAAGTAGTAGTATTTTTTGCTAATTGAGGCTGGCTCATCGTTCGGCGGTAGGCAAACAAATGGTGAGCGACGGTAAGGCGGTCGCTTATATGGAAACGGGGAATAGTGGTGGGGGGAAGAAAAGAAGTGGGGGTAATCCAAAACGAGAAGCGAGAGAACTTCGGTTACCGCAGTTCGCCGCGAAACGCCGTTCGGGTAGGTTGTGGGAAGTGTATAGAAATAAAATAATAATAGCATTAATATAGAATAGAAATACCAATCACTTTTGTAAACTAAATACTAAGTTTATTTATAATTTGAATTTGATTGTCTTGTTCCTCGCTGTTTAATTCAATAATTGTAATACCATAAGTTGGTTCTTCTTCTTCCCCTGCACTGTTGGAAGATGATGATGATGATGATGATGATGATGAAAATATTCTGGTAGGATCCACATATTTTACTTTGATGTTGATCCATTTCAAAGGATACCTATCCATAAGTGTGAGTAAGTTGTGAAATAGAGTTTCCATCTCATCTCTTTCGGTAATTAAATGTTCAAAAGAAATGAATCTGTCACCAATGTTGGTGTTAGTCCAAGCAATGTAGTGTAAATGAGAAGCGTGTTAAAGGGTATGTAGAATATATATTGTAAATCTCAAGGTCAACCAAATGAAATTTTAAAAAAGAGCTGCAGTCAGTGACTACAGCTATACATCTGAAGCTTGAATAGGATCAGAAGACCAATCTGATCTATATTTGCACAAATGTTTGATGCATGTACAAAAGTCGTCTTTATAATATGCATCACACTTTCGGCAATTAAAAAGTCTTTCTGGGTGAAATTTGAAACATCTCTGGGGACAGCAAGTGTGGAAGTATCTTGATTTATAAATTTTGAAGGTTTGCAATTCTGGTGGTGGTAGTTGTTTTGTTTTGCATTTGCAGTAACAGGATCCGAAGAATTCACATTTTCTACAAGCTAATCCGTCTACCATCCATCTTCCTATATCGGTACATTTTTGTTCACAACAGTAGCGTGGTTTGTAGTCTTCTTTTTCCTTTTCCATGTTGACGGTTCTAAGTGGATTTGGGAAATGAAGGTGTATAGTATAGAATAGAGAGTTTTATTAAAAGAAAAAAGTGGTGGGGGTAATTTCAAGGTCAACCAAATGGAGTTTTAAAAAAGAATGGGGTACAAATATTAAATAGTTGCACACTTAAGATATAGGTTTGTCTTTTTTTTCTTCTTTCTCCTTTTTAATATTTACTTCATGTTCTTGTTTTTTCGCTCTAGCCATTGCGATGAGATCTTCAGTGGATAGTGGATGTACTTCTGGAAATTTTAGAATTAACTTTGGTTGGAAGCCTTCTTTAGTTAATACATCAAGATCGGAGCTCATCTCTTCTACCGTTTGATAGTCCTTTCCAAATATTTTACCATTAAATTCAATCATCATTCGGTACAGCATAGTAGTTTTAGTTGTTATCGCTGCGGTTGTTAAAAAGCAAATGATGATTTAGTCTGGGTTGAATAGCCTTTTTATAGCGAAGCCTCAAGTTGATGGAGTATTGTTATTGTAATTTAGCATTAGTAGTATTTGTGGAATTTAACATTATTTTGAGTAGAAGGGCTGGATGTTGTTGCCGTTTGTGTGGAAAAGAACACTTCATCATTGCAGTAGTTTTGTTTTGAAAACATCTTATTATTTGTAACATAAACATCGGCATTTAAGTGATAACCGCCTGGGAGAAGTACTCGCAATTCATTAGCGAAATTGTCGAGTTGTTCAAAAGTTGTGATGGTGGAGGTATCGTATGATGCGCATTTGATTTTGAGAGACATGTTGTTGTTTATAATAATTGGACAACCAAGGGAGATGTGTACAGCACGGAAGTCAATTGTAGACTGAGGAAATCCCCTTGAAAATTACTCCATTTATATAGTTTTTGTAACTAGGTCAAGGTCATCCAAAATTATTTTTTTAAAAAGCAATATATCACCATGTGCAAAAACACATAGTGATATATTGCTTTTTATTTTTTTATTTTTTTTATTTTTATTTATTTTTAAAATAATTTACAAAGGTGTACAAAAGTATTACAAATAATGAATTAGTTGTTGGCAGTAGGCATGACGTGAAGTGTAAGCTCTGTAGAATTGCTTCCGCTTGGACCGTGGGATGCCAAGTACAGAGAGCCGGGATGGATGAGGCGTAGATCTTCGTTTTGCAGGAGGTGCACGAAGCGCTTGGGAAGAAACGTTTGAAATTTTGGTTCATCACCGGGTGTGTAGGGTGCTTCACTCAGTGTAACGTTGATGGCGTCCCCAACACTAGTTTCCATCTTCTTAATGGTGTGGATAACATAATGTTTTTCTTCTTTTAATTCTGAACATCTTTTAGTTGGTAAGACGGTAGATTTTGAATGTTTGTTAAATTGATCGACAAGAGATTGTAAAAATGTTTGTGACGTCATCTTTACTTTTTCTTCTTCTTATTTATTGTTGATATTATTCTTAGTCTTGCGAATCTGTGTGGGAGGTGTTGACTGCTCGGAGGCTAGAGTAATACTCATGCTGGGTCATGGTTGTGTTGTCGCTTTTATATCCTTCCCACCCCCCACCATTCTGTTGTAGATATGCATTCAAACGATAAGCGTTCTTTAAGGCGCATTGGGACTGCCGATGTTTAAAGTTTTTGGTATAAATACAAATGTTGGCAAAGTGACACTGAAAATCTCTATCCACTTGCACATTTATCACTTCATGGTTTGTAAATGCTTGTATCCAAGCGGTTTTTTCCAATCCCTTCGTGTAGATAATTTTAAATTCCTTACAGTAATGATTCATTATGTGTGGCACCATACTGTAGTGGATAAAACCTTCATCCCATCTCAAGTTGTGAAAATGTTTCATCAACCATTTGTTTGTCACTCTTGCTTTAGTAGTTAATCTGTTGAACGGTATAGGGGGTTGGAATAAATAGTGATAAACTACAGATGTGTTCATGTCTAGAATAACTAACTCTTTAATGATAAAATGTCCGTCGTTACCGCGAAACGCTTGAAATTCAATTATACCTCGTTTCACCTCCATTATTTGGTATTGGTTTGAAAATGAAACTTGTTTATTCATGACAAAGGTTGGTAATGGACTGTTTGTAAAATTATGGAGGACGTCTTTTTATACTGCAAGTTGGTTGCTGCAAGATGCTTCTTCATTCATTTCTTGTGCTTCTTCATCTATACCGAAGTTAGTCTGATAGTTGTGCAACTGTCTCCACATATCAACTTCGTGAGGTATTCTATTGAAAATGGAAGTATCTACGGGACCGTATAGGATTGGTACATACGGTTGTCTATCCAATGTATCGGTTAAATATTCCTTTATGATTGCGCTTGAAAAAATTAGTTGTTTTAAATATCTCGTGATAGGACCTGTAGCACAGCTGAGGGTGTAGAATTCATCTTTTGTAAGGTGTATTTTTATGTCATGTTTAGTTAAATCTCTAAAACGAACAATTTGTCCTCCTCGATGTTTTACTATATCGATTTCAATATTTGATTCTAGCAAACTTAATTTTGTTCTTCTTCCATATGTATTGTTACTCAAATAACATTCTAAAAGATGTATATGCTTCATAAACGATTCCCAGGAAATTTCAGAGAAAAACACCATTTTAGATCCATGATTCAAAATAATAGTTGGTGAATACTCCAATGATTTTATTACTCCGGCAGATACGCTTTTTGTCATGCATGATGAGATGGGATAGTAGATTCTAAGAAATACCTCTGCTAAAATATTGGTGGAAATAATGTCATCGACTTTTCTTTTTTTAATTCCTTTTTCAACTTCCTCTTTTTTTTCTTATGTTTAAACTTGAGGAACTCATCCATTTCTTGTTCAATTTGTTTTTCTATATCGGAACTGTTGTCGGCTATAAGCGGTGTAGTTTCTTCTTCGTTAGTATTTGCATTAAGTGAACTCATTTTGCTAACGATGTTTCCCATAGGATGGTCAAACAAATAATGAAATTTTTACTTCGTTTTCCTCCTTTTATAACAATCGCCCCCACCTAAAAACCGTTTTTTATAACACATTTTTAACTATTCCAGTTAGTGGAGTGTACGTTACTATTTTGTCATGTAAAATGAGACAATATGCCGAAGTACCTTCTGGTATTTTATCTTCAAATTCCATTTCAATTTTTATATCCACACTTGACGATTTTACTGATTCATTTTGCTTTGAGCAATCGATAACGATTATTGGGGCTTTTGAATAATACTGTTCAGGTGATAACAGTGGTGTATTAGTTTTTCCATAATATGACGATTGAAATCTTGCATACATATCATATAAGATGGAATAACGCTTTTTGCTAAACATGACATTTAAATTGTCATAAGGAAAGAATTGAGAGTTTAGAAACACTTTGCAATTCTTTATATTGCAATGGTCAAATTGACCTGCGTGTGCGGTTATAACATCTTTTCGATTGGTTTGAAAACCTAGTATTATGTACCTTGCTCGTTCCAAATAAGTAGATGTTTTAACAGTCCATGTTTGTCGTTCTGTTTGAGGTAATATGGGGTATTCATGGAATTCCCAACTTCTAAAAGGCATTACAATATCACGGTCAGATTTTAACTTTCTTAACAATACGATTCTATGTTCATCGGCTAATCTTACATGAGGTACTCTCTACACGATTTTATTTAATTGTAGCTGCCATTCTAGTTTACTTTCTTCAGTGCCACTTGCTGCTAATATCAAGTCCTTGTTAGTTGAAGATCTGAGTAATACCAATTCTTGTTTGACATTTATTATTATTCTCTTGTAATCTTCAGCGAATCCCAAAAGCAATCGTAAAGGTATGTGAAAATCAAAATGACCATTGGAATTTGGTGTTATGCTGTCTTTATCGGGGGTAACCCATCCGGCGGTGACTATTGAATTCTTTTCATGGGGTGTTAATGATGTTAATCCTTTTAGTGTTGTTGTTATACCAACCTTTTTTGTTGAATCAACTGTCACTCCTGATATTTCATATCTTATTTCGTCAAAAAGATATGCCATTGGGTTATTTATAAAAGGAACAGATGAACCGGTTTTTCCATCCAATTTTAATACTTGTCCCTCAATATATAAATAACTCTCACAGGGTAATGTGTAAATATCTTGTTGTTGAATGGGAATCCTTATTTCATCATTATTGTTTAATTTTGATGAAGTGTAAGGGTTGTGTGTGTGATATTCCTTCTCCCATAGGGTTTCGTCGAACGTCGGTCCTTGAGATATATCCAGAATGTCCATCGTAATTTAGTTTTAACCCAATTTTTTGTAGGAAATGTATGTTGTCCGGTGTTAACTCGTCCAATGTTGAAGAGCTACTGAGCTCCCGGCTTTTCCGTTGTGGTTTAAATGTTAATCCCATGTTATACTTAAGTTACCGCTTTTATGTGTAACCGTATTGTAATTGTTTCTTTTCTAAAGTCAACACTATTACCGTCCTGATCTGATATGTTCAGTACGATGTCTGAAATAAAACTGGTGTTTAATGGTAGGTATATAAGGTTTTGTGGCTTCTCAACTATTTTAAAACCAGGAGCAACTGTTGGATAAAATGTATGTAAAATATGTTGGTTTACCCCATCTCTATACGATCCGTGTATAATATTGCATGTTATATCAATACTATTAACCTTTAATATTGTTACTGTGGTATCACCGGTATGAGTAGTTCCGGGATCTAAGATTTTTCTTTTCTTATCTGAAAATCCGAGTAAACTACCGATTGAATTTTCTAAACTTAAATCTATATAATATTTTGAGGTAATTTCCGCTTTTAAAGTATTGTTGTTTCCTTTTATACAGATATTTTCTTCTCCTAGCTGCTTCTGTAATAGCTGGTTTATATCATCTATTTCATATGCTCCCGTAGACAAGGTTATTATTTTTAATTCTGAATAATTTCCTTTTTCATCTTTACTTTCATAATAATGTAGTAAATTGTTTTTACCCTCTGTAATGTTGGGAATCGAATTGTACGTAGTGAAATCTAATAATGCCGCTTCCCATAATCTATCTTTAGATAGACGCAATGCTGGGAAAAGAGTACTTTTTAATGTAGATGAATTTCTGCTCAGTGACACTGTGTACGATGACATCTTAAAGCTGACTGACACTTTTTGCTAAAAACTCCAAACATAAATGTCCGCATATTTCTGTATTGTTAGGTTGTTCTCTTTTATAATTGTAAAATATATTCTTAGAGTTTCTAAAATAGTGTTGAAGTTCTTTAGGTGGTGGTAGATTGCCAAAACTGTCAAAATAATAAACGCTTTGTCCGAGTTTTTTATAGCATACCCAATGAGTTCCTGGACCATAGGAGGAATCTAAATTTACTATTCCAGTTTCATTTTTCCATATGTTTTTTGGTAATGCGTCTTTCATAAAAACTCCCCTAAAAAATGGTATCTTCAAACATTTTACATAATTTGATAATTGATGATTTGTTAAGGCTTTATTTGGAATTATCAATTGATTTTTCTTATTTAGTACACACGGTACGGTCTTAGGTATAGACCTGCTCCGTTTTTTACCATTGACCAAACGGAAGTCTTCTTTGTCTTTGTTTTACGAGTTCTACGACGTCTCTTTTTAATGTTTCCACCTCTTTTAGGAGCTCTTTTCTTTGCAGGTCTTCCTCTTCGACGTTTTCCGCCACCAAATTTTGTTTTCGCCTTCATAGCTGTAGTTACTGCCCAAGCGGCTGCTTTTTCTGCAATACTTGCGTCACTTGATTTAACTCTTTGCCAAGCTTTTTCCGCTAGCACTCTATCTGCTATTGATCTATTTGTTGAATCAGCAAACTTGGAATACGCTATATCGTGTTCTTTGCAAGCTTGATCCAATTTATTAATTCCTGGATCCCCTCTTGCTAAACGTTTTGCCAATTTAGTTCCGGGTCCGCAATATTGATAACCTCCTGGCAGATGAAATTCGTATGGTAGAGCGTCTATTGCCCGATTTACAACAGCACCAACAGGAATTCGTTTGAGAAGGGATAACGCAGCTGATGTTATACCACGTCCTTTCTTGCCGCTGACTTGACGACGACTGAGCGGTGCGATCTTCATTATGTTGTTTTATATATAACCGGTGTGTTTACTCAACGAGATGCTTTATATAAATGAATAACTTATGCACAATTTTTATATTTAAATAATTAATTATTCAAATTAATTATATACTGATTTATGATTCTATTTTTAATCCAAGCTTCTCGTTCATCGGGTTGAATTATCACATGACTCGTTGTACTAGCTATATGATTGTGGGTATCAATAAGTAAATTGCCCACTATTCTTATTAAACAATCTAAAGTTACAGCATCTTTCGGATGTTGAGGATCGTGTAACTGCATAATACGTTTATCATTACACGTGTAAGCGGTTGAATCATTTTTTGATGTTGTTATAACTTGTCCAATAGTAGCAGCATCATTAAAATCTTCACCTGGTGAAATATTAATTATTTTCTTCATTTTAGCATCAAATTTGGTTCCATTGCGTTTATCCCAAGTTATTGTTTGTTTCACTGTAACACAATCATTTTCTTCATAACCAGGTATTATATTTTTTATTCTTCTATTATGACCTTCATATGTGCCTAATAAAGGACCGCCCGCAATTAATGTTTGTGCCATTAAAGGTACATCCGAACTTTTTTGACCAAATCTTCCATTTGTTATTCTTTTACCTCCCGCATCCCATTTATCATTACTTCCTTGCATTAAATCAAATTTTTCATTTCCATGTATAAATGTATTTCCTCGCCTTAGCACAGCATCTTCATGTTTTACAAAATTTGATGTTTCCCTTTTTAATTCTTTAGATAATTGTTCCATAGTAACAGCGTCTTTTGGTTGAGAACCAAATTTTACATTTGACAATGCTTTTCCATGACAATCTATTTCATCAGCATCTTGTAAAATACAGTTGTCCTTGATGTATTTCAGGTTTACAGCATCACCGTCTTCCTTTGGGTATCCAATGTCATTTATAATAAACTTATAAAAAGAAAATCCTCGATGAGTCTTTTCCGGTATTATAGAATGTAAATATTCTTTATTAACTGAATCTTTATCATTTTTTGGATTTGCCACATTGGTTATCCTATGATTTCTAGCATCATATGTTTGTCCATCTTTTAAATTGTTACCCCACTGCAATTGTAAAGTGTTGGAAAGTTCAGATGATAAATACTCTTTAGTAATTGCATCAGAACTGTCAGTTGGTTTACCAACATTAATTATTCTATGTGATTTAACATCGTAAGTATCCTTAAGTAATTTTAATGATGTTGAAGTAGCTTCTTTTACTGTCTTTAAATTTGCTCCATCAGTATCTTCTTCTGGATCTTTAACTAGTTTTAAACGTTTATTACTTATGTTATAGTCACCTTCAGGTGTTTGCGGCAATCCACTTCTTTTTCTCTCTTCTCCAACTTGCACTCCTAACGCGGAGTACCGTCCAAACTTGTCGACGCTCATGTTAAAAATGATACATTATATGCTTGCCGTTCTTTTATATCTGCGGACAATTATACGACAACACCTCGACTTCTGAGTTCATCAACTAGAGCCACCCATTCATTATTTAAACCTGTATGACCGGCTTCCATAGCTTCATGTAATAATCTCATTCTGTCAACTAATTTATTAATGTCTTTATAATAAATTACATTGGTATTGTACAGATTTTTCATCAGTCCTTTGCCAGATGTTGAAGTATCTCCTTTACTCTTTTTACCATGTTGTTCAAGAAGTGATAAATCCATAAGTGATAAAGATTTTCTTTTTAGCGGTTGTTTCACTGCTGGTGCGGTACGTAATGTTGGTAGTTTTCGTGGGGGAAACAACTTTTTTATAACAATGTTATATTTTGTTGCGCGTGAACGATTAATTATTGCATCTTTTGAGTAATTCCTTTTATGTGCATTAGTATTTTGTAAAATTTCCTTAAAAGTATTTAAATCTTTGGTGGAATATCTCAATGGTATGTTTTTAAAAATTAATTCATATAATCCTTTTGTTCCCTTATATTTATGCTCACCAATAATGATATAATCGTCTTCAGTTATTTTAAGTTTTGAATCACCTATTTTTAATTCATTTCCATCAATTCTTGCTCCGTATATGTGTGATTTACTTAAATTAGGGTTTGATTTTATATCATGTAGCATTTTCAATATATATTTTCTTCCCAGAGGTCCGTGTTGTAATATATCGCTACTCAATTGAGTTAAATTTGGAATAGATTGTTCTGCTTCAGGTATTGGCTGTTCTTCTTCCTTTTCAACAATAGGTTCTTCTTCTTTTGTTTCTTCTTGGTCACTAGCGCTTGTATATGAATCATCATTGTCTTCTTTTTTTAATGCTTGTACTTCTTGTTTAGAAACTGGTAGTAAAACATCCCCTTCATAACGAGGTTTACTAATGGTTTCTGATATTTGTTTTAAAGGTTCTGTAATAGGTTTAAATGTAGTCTCTAAAAATTCTTCTCTTTCGCTTATACCCATCCTTAATGCACGGTTTTTTATCCTAATAGAATCACTGAGTGATTTTATTTCTTTCAATAGTTTTTCTTGATTTACCATGTTTACACTATGAAGTCTCATTCATTACTAGACATACTGCTATTCATTTAATGGATTAATACAAATTTATCTAACCCTATTCGATACCTTCCATCTTTTATAGCTTCATCTTTCATAATAACAAGAAATCCATACTTTTCAGCCCATGCTTTACCACACATCTCTTTAAATTTATCAAATGTCATGTCGGCATTCACATGATCGTTATATATATGTTTCAAATTTGTTTCATCTTGCTTGAATATTATCAACAAATTTGCATTATCTCTTATAAGTTGTTTTGGAATTTTACTATAGGTTTGACCAATATAAATACTGTCAATATTATGATGTCTCCCCATTGCAAAATAACTTCTTATTGTATCATGATTCTCACATGACACATCGTCAAATATAAATATAGAAAATGGTTTAGCTTCATTTGGTTGCATAATAGTTTCACTAGCATTAAACTTGTAGAAATTTACTTCGGGCACACTTGCTAATACCTTATCTAACAACTGGTATTTAGGTTGTTGCAAAGATTTTGAGAAAATGTATATGTTATTAAAACGTAGCCCTTTTGGATTAGTTATAAGGTTAAATACAACATTTGTTTTTCCACAATTAGAAGGGCCAGTTATTAAACATCTTATAGAGTTTGGTAGTAATTCACCATGTTTACCATGGTTTAAATTGTTATTATCCACTGTCAATTCATCTATATTATTAATATTAAATCGTTCTTTTTGCTGTACAATATCCATCTTGTTTAAAGGTTAAATACATAATGAGTTATTAAAGTATTACACCAAGTCTTTTGTAGGAATCCAAGAATCTTCACTCCTATCAAATCCCAACCAACGGACTTTAACTTTATCCTTTTTTCTTTGTAAAACTTTTTCAACAAGATATACATCACCTACTGTCGATTTTAATAATTCATGACCATAGAATCCGCCTTGAAGTAGTTCACCTTTGTTATCCTTTAAAATGTAGGTTTCTGGTATTGTCGGCTGCACTTTGTAGATTGTAAATATTTCGTTAGTCCAATTTGGTAAATATCTTTTACTAAAAACTCCTTTATATTTACTTATACGTACTTTGTCGTTAATTTTAAACTTTTTAGGTTTTAATTTTTCAATTTTAGGAGTAGTATTTTTCTTAATACGCTCCAAAACAAGCTTAGCATTATTGCTATTTACTTCAATAGGTTTCATACCAATAGTGCGATGAAACTTGTTATTGTATTCTTTTATAAGCTTCGGTAATATATCGTACCACACGTACGATCCTCGTTTAGAAAATGTTTTATACATTGCTCCTTTTAATGTTCTGTTGAATCGTTCAATTATGGAAGCTTTAACTTCCGAATTTGTAGAATAATGATTTATGTTATATTTTTTCATTAATGCTGTAAATTCTTTGTTAAAATATTCTTTTCCATCATCAGTTTGTAAATGTTTTATGACAAATTTATTTTTCTTTATAGCTGCTTCCATAGCTTTTGTTACACTTTTCCCAGTCTTATCCTTGAGTGGTATAGCGTCAGCAAGCTTACTAAAACAATCTATAATTGCCAATATATATTTAAATCCCTTATTCAATTTACTATGCGGTATCATCTCAATGAGATCGGCTTGGTAAAGATCGTTCCTTCCTTTAATAATTGTATTTCTTCTTGGAAACTTTCTTCTTGCCGGCTTATGAAGTTCGTTTACAATTTTATCCTTTAATCCTTCCATCTTCAGATGTTGTTTGTACACCGCTTGAGAAAATACTAATCCTCAAAATGGCTTATCACCTTTTATATTATTAACAAATATGGGTCAAGGCCATATTATATTTGTGTAAAAAAGAGGGAACATGGCATTGAACTTGCCATGCTCCCTCTTTTTTACGGAAAGGAAAAGGAAACAGGTGAAAGGACGAAGAATAGGTTTTATTGGTCGATAGGAGTTAAAGAATAATGTCCAAAAGGTAGAGTGTGTATATTGTCTTCCCGGATATGTCTCTTGTCATCCTTGTAGCTGAGTCCCCACTTAGTTTGCTTGACACTGTAGACTTGATGATTAAAGCTTCTTATTGTATTAAAAGTTGCAGTTGTTTCCATGCTTTCAAATAAACATCTTTTAAAATGTTCAAACTGTACAATCTTCTTTAAATATGATGTTTTTATACCTTTTGCCTTCTTTACAACTTGATGTTCTTCTTTTTCACTAATGTACAATTGAAAAGAGTACAGTTTGGACATTAATGCCACAATTTCTTCCATAGGTGCACCATTTGTTTCATCTTTGAATTTTCCTAAAACCTTCTTGTTTATTCCATTGTCGTAATTGGGGTGATGTTGTGGGTAGTCAGAAAAATCAAAGTCATTTTTATAAACAAATGTGCGTAAATCTTTATACATATCATTGGTTATAATCCAATAGATGAATGCATCGGTATCCATGTATGCTATTCCAATATTATCTCTACCATAAAATTTCACCATTTTATTATAATGAAAATCATACATGTGAGTTTTTGATATGTCTAAAATGGACATTCCAACATATATGGGTCGATCCATCTTAATTGAAATTTTATTCATAGAAACGGCTACAAGGTTTTCATTAATAATTATAGAAGATGCAAAGTTTGGTTTTTGCACCAATTTCTGTAATTTTGTTGGATCAACAACCAATCTTAAGTCTTTGTGATTTCTTTTGTTTTCTAATGTTTTACCGAATATCGCATTGTTCATTAATTTAAAGAAATCTTTTTGAAAATTGGATGTTGTTGCAGTTCTTCTTCTTGTGTTGTTATATATATAAGATTTTAACCAACAGGATTGTGAAAATTGCAGTACTTTATTAATTTTCGTAATTTTTAATCCCATCTCTAGCGCTTGCTGTACTGTCCAATAATGAGCTACATACCTAGTCTTATTGTTAAGTGTCATCATCAATTTTGGCCATCTACCAGTGGGAGATATTTCTGTTTTTGCTAATAGTGGTAGATCATAATGATGGTCGTGGAGATGTTCTGGGTATTCAAAATCAAAGTCAAAAATGTAGCCAATATCCCCATATTTAGGGATATCAGCGATGTTATTGATTGAATTTGGATCAACCCATTTAAAATTGTCATATGGAAGAGGGTTTGACATGGCCCATCCGTACAGATTATTTGCATCAAAATAACCTATAAATGTGCTAGGTTGTGATGCGTCGTAATTTGGAAGATATTTATTGTTTGCTTTTACATATCTAGTTACACTTTGGGTTAATCCTCCTCGAATACCGGATTCAATCATCAACACCATGTCTATGTCAGTTAATAGTTGAAGTTTGCATTTTGTTTCTTTTAACATAGCCTGCCATGCCAATCCGGGAGCTGTGTACGAATGAAGTGGGTCTAATCCATATGCTGTAAAACAGGTGTTTCTAAATTCTTCCATTATGTCGCAGAGTAAAGTCACATCTAATTTAACATAAAAATCTGAATATTCACCTAAGGTTCTTATTTCTAATTCATTCCATACTCTACAAGCGTGTTGATAATCCTCTTCACTGATGTCCTCTTCATGTAATTTATTCTTAAAAGCTTCTTTAGGTGGAAGTGACGTTTCTTCAAATTTTTCCAAATTGTCAATGTAATCATAAGGAAAAACGCCTTTACGAAGAACTAAATCTAATTTATCATTGTTTACAATTTTCTTTGTTTCTATTAAATCTTCTTTTCTAAGATTTTCAGAAAGTTTTGATAAGCTGCACGGCATAAACCGGTACGAATCTACAAATTGCAACTTCATATTTCCAATTTTTTTACTAAAGGTTATAAACTTTTCAGTTGTTTCTGCAAGAACATCAATTGCACCATCATCTCTCCCCAATTCTGGTATTATAAAATGACCATCATAACCGCTAAGGTTATGCAATATTACAGGAATTTTTCTGGTAATCTTATAGTTTATGTTGCATGCATTGCATGCTGCACCCCTATAATATCCTGTAAGATGATCGTGATCTTTAACTTTATAGTTATTTAAAGTAAATTCATTTTTACATAGAAAACAGTGGGTAGCATTTTCATGTTGAATTTCCTCTTCTTCCTCCATTGGTATCATTGGTACTATATTATTATACAAATTTTCAACATGGCCAGCTATTTCATATAGATGATTTAAAAATGTTCTGGCAACATCTTCACCACGATACACCACGGGTTTTGATGACAATCCATATGCATTCAAATGTTCTTCAACCAATGTGGATTTAACCAATAAACAAAAACTGTTAGGCTTGTGCATTTGATATTTTATACTCTTCCTTGCTTCAATGTTTTCATCTTCAATTGGAACAAGTGTTGATTCAAAATCGGCATATATTACTATAGGAATGCGATACTGATGGAAAACTTTTTCAAACTGTAAATATGATTTATTTAATGGTGGTAGAATAATCTTAGCTTCAAAATTTTCATTACACAGTTGTTTGTGCTCCAGTAACCAATTTTGTTCTCCATTTCTAGGTTCTTTAAAACAAAAACATCTTTTACAAATTATTTTTTTATGTTCACTTCTTGATAATTGTTTATTGACAAGTTTTTCAAATGATTTTATCCATACATAGTGTGATACTTCATCCTTTGTAATTAATAACAAATCCGTATGGTCTGCAAGTTCGTTTTTTACCACTTTCAAAGGATACACCTTGTTAGAGCTGTCCAAACCAAATACATTTACAGATATTCCAGGGTTTTGTTTTTCAAATTTAGAAATATCCTTCAAGGCTACCGGATAAGACACACCTTGAAAGTTATATCTGTATCTATAGTTCTCATATTCTTCGCTGGGTCTTTGTGCATCGCGTGATATGAATTTTGATGTCATTGCATACCGGAAACATTCCGTATCATGATTTTGAACATTCACACATGATTTTGTATCTTGAATCCTTTTTGGAAGAGCTATATAACTGCTCCCCATTACCCCATACCCATGCTTGTGAACTCTAATATCCATACTTACTACACTAACTAAACTCCAACCTGATCCTCGTCCTTCATGTTCTTGGATTTTATTGATGATCTCATCAAAACATTCTTCTACTATTGAATTAATATCTGAACTACTCATGATGGTTCTGTTTTTAGTTATAAATCCTCTTGGTGACAATTCTTCTTCAACGTTTATAAACATAGCATCCAATAACAAGCCGAATTTAATAAAATTTAATCGTTTTAATTCTTCTTTTAAAAGTTTAACTACAATGGTTTTTGCTTCGGCAAGAAATTTGTCTAATTCTAAATTTTCATTTTGGATTTTGTGATGTGTTACTACTCTTCCAGGCAATGCATGAATACTTAAATTAGGTAGTGCATTAGATGGTCCCGCTGTTTCTTCTTCTTCTGCAGATGCATTTTTATTTTCATTTTGTGTTAAATTTTCATTTATATTATGATATAACTCCTTATGAATGTCTAGCAATATTTCATCTTCATAAGTTTCTAAACATATATCACAACGATGCATTTTAGTGATGTTTATCCTATGAAATTCGGCATATAAATGAAATGCATCTTTTTCATACCTCCTTTTTATGCTGTATTACCCCACCACTTTTTACCCCCACCACTATTTTTAATCTTCTTCTTCTTCATCTTCTTCTTCTTCATATGGAAATAATTGTCTTGCACAAAAAATTAATCTTCCACGTATTGATTCCAAATCTGGATCGTGACTGGATGTTGGAGTTTCATTATGAATATTTTCAAATTCCAATAACGGTGTGTATTCATTATCTGTTAACTCTACTTCTACATCTTCACTCACTTCATCTATTGATTCTTCTTCCATACTGTTAACACTATCTGTTTCTGAACTGTCATTATCCACATCTTCTATGCCAAACTCCTCTTGTAGAATTTTACACAATATTTCTACAATAGGTTTACTTGGATAGTCGGTGTTATCTACAGGAGCCATGGCGATTAAATGAAAGAGCTCCTTTCTTGTAGCTGCTTTTATATAAATTATTTTAATAGGTCAAGGTCAATAACGCTTAAAGCGAGAATGGGGAATAGAGCACTAAGTGGTATGTTAGTCCATTACCACAAAGTGATCTATTCCCCACTCTCTAATGCAAGTCCAATTAATAACCAATTTATATTCAATATTTTTAGTAATTTTGCAGTTTCCTTTGTTTAACTTTTCTTTATTGATTGTCTTTAATCACACAGTTAATAGGTTCTTCTTTTTCTTGGTGAAACAATTGTTTACGTTCATATTCCAATTGACGTATTCTTTCATTTTTTATAGTCAACTCTATAAGTAGTTGGTTGATGTAGTCAGCAGCCATGTCGATTGTTCTGGTTCTTACTTCTCCCAATTTCACTCCTGGTATTAGCCTCTGTAGTTTATAATATTTTAGTTTTATTCTTGTTTCTCTTGCCTTTGCCATTTCTTTCATCTTCATTTTTCGAGAGTCCTCATATTGTTTTTTATTCTTTTCACTTAATGAAAGATCCAAAATGATGTTTTCACTATTCATGTTGTCTTTTCTTATTATGTTAGTAAACGCCAGTTTAGGATAAGAATGACTCCAACCGCGCGTTGGACTTCTTTTATCTAGTTTCCCCCACTCAATTACCTTCCCCCACCATGTTTATATAGGTCAAGGTCAAACATAATTAATGCGAGAACGGGGAATAGAGCACTAAGTGACATGTTATTCCATTGTCACAGAGTGATCTATTCCCCGCTCTCTATTCTACAACTAATTTTTTTTTACTTTTATATTTTATTATTTTTTTTGTATTTTTTTTTACCCATCATCTTTTACACAGCAGGAGGTTGGTACTTCACAGGAGAGTCTCCATTAATATCATTAAATGCATTCCATGCATAAGTAGCAGGAAGATCGTTTGGCTCCATCTGCAGAACAGGGAGTTCATTTGCCGGATTCCATACATTTAGAGTTTGTAACGCCTTTAGTTTATTTTCCAATACTTCAATTTTACCCAACAGTTCTATTATGTACTTGTTTGCAGTCCTCAATGTATGTGCTCTTGTACAGCCTACATCCAATGAAGGTACTAAAAGCTGCATTTGATACAATTCAGTTTTTTTCTTTTATATGACGTTCCTTAGCTAAAGTGCTCAATTCTGGATGTGTTATAGGTTTACCTTTTCTTGACAAATTTACAGTCTTCTTCGACAAATTTAATGGTTTTCTTTCACTTGTTGAAGGAGTTGAATAGTCCCAAGATTCAGCCATTTTTCTATGATGTTCTTCTTTTAAATGGTAGTAAGCGAATAACTCCTGCTGCGTATAAATCTTGTTTTATACACCTTGTTCCCCCACCATTTTTATTCTCCCTCTACCAAGTTCTTTAAACATAAAACCAAACTTCTAATTCCGCGTTAACATTGTTGTCTTTTAAAAATTTAACAAAGTCCGAGCTAGAAGTTGACATATCTCTATTTCTTAAATAGTTTCTTACTATTTCTTCATCCCCTTCCTCTAAAATGTAACAAAATACCTTCATTAAAGTTCCATTATCTTGTTTTGAATGAATAAAATTTGAAACCGTTGTCCACTCCTCTTCAACTATTTTAAAGCTTGTCACTTCTAGTTCAAAATTCATTTTTTACCAAATTACAAGTTACTTTTTCAAACAATATTACAAGACTAAAGAAATCAATGTACATCGAGCAACATATATATAACCAATACCCCCACTTCTATTTTCCCCCACCATTCAATAAATTTCCCCACCATAGTGTAACATTAAACAGTTTTTTTAATATGATCTACACCTGATAAATCTAAATAACAGTTGTGCACAGATTGTACATTTTTCGTTCATGATTTCAAACCTTATTAGTGGTGCCTTAACACGATGGTCTACATATCCTCCTTCAAGATCAAATTCATCCCAATCATCTATAGCTGCTCGTGCACAATCTTGACAAAGAGTCGTCCCATCCACAAATTTATAAGCAACAATAATGCCAAACCCGTAATTTTGTCTTCGGTATTCATGAATAGCTTCTCTAATGCTGTTTGGAATAACACATTCTTCTGATCTTATTATATGGTTAAATAAAAAACCATCACATATAATTTTCCTCAAGCAAAGTTCAAATAGAGTATCCACCATGTTTTATAAAAGAGATTAATATTTCAACTGAAGTGTTTACACATGTTACATCCGTCTTAAATACTTTATCCCCACCATATTTTATATATGTCAAGGTCAAATTATATTAATGCGAGAACGGGGAATAGAGCACTAAGTGACATGTTAATCCATTGCCACAAAGTGATCTATTCCCCGCTCTCTATTCTATATCTAATTTTTAGTATTTTTTTTATTTTATTATTTTTTTATTATTTTTGTTTTTTATAAGTTTATACAGATGTTTAAACTTCTTTCTTCAGATTCCCAATATTTCATTTCCTTCTTCTGCACCCTCTTCAACTACAACTTCATTATTTCCATTTTTCAAAAGCAATAGTTCATTTTTCAATTTCTTAATTTCATCTTCTAATTTTGTAATTTTAGACTCTCTATCTTCCAATAATAATTTCAAATACTTAATATAACTACCAGCCGCATGTACAGTCTTTACTCTGTTTTCTCCAAGATGCATGCCTGGGATTTGGATTTGTAGCCTATAATACTCCATATTGACATTAGACTGAATTTGTCTTGCTCGTTCGCTTTTCTTCCTTCTAGCTTCGGCTTCTTCATGTGAGGCAACCAAGTCAGACAAAATTGGACGATACATTGTTGGTGAATGATTTTACAAGAGTGAGAAACTATCCGGTTCAACAACACATTTATCTACTTTCCCCCACTACTATCCTGAGTAGGCCAAAAATGTTGAATACATATTTCAATAGTTACACTGGCACCATTTTCAACTTAAAATTTATAAAGAAAATATGGATACTCACTGGGTTTAATATTCATATTGTCCATCATAAAGTTAAATGCTAATCTTTCCGAATATTCATTGTGATATTTTTCGGTGACACCAATTAACATTCCTTGTTTTTGAAATTTAAAACCAATGTCTGGAATTTTTTTACAATCCTCCATGTCTAAAAGTGGGAAATAATATGTAAAAGAATTTACCGGTGGAACCCAGGGTTCTTCCTTACAAAAAGCTTTAAACATTGCTTCTCGGTCCTCCATTATGAAATGATTTTTAAACTGTTTTCTTTCCTGCTTAAATAACTTAACCCCCTACCATTTTATCCAGATTCTTCTTCTTCAGATTCGGTTAACTCTTCCGGTTGATGCATCATTGATATATTCCCAGTTTCATTAGTTGTTTCTTGGTTTAAATTTATAAATTCTTCTACTATTTCTTCTATTAACTCTCCAAATGTAACATTCATCTCTTGTTCTAGTTCTTCTTGTTCTTCTATCTGACGATGTGTAATAATTTCAGTAATGTATATAAAGGTAGTAGCTCTTGGAGACATAGTTTAATAAAGTGTATGGCTTTACTAACAACACAGCATATAATGAATAAAAAACCTGATCAACTCTTGCTTTTATAGCAAATATAGAGAAGGGGAAAAGAGGGGGAAAGGAGGGGGAGGGGGGGGGATCATTAAGAAAAACACCGACATATCATTAGTCCAATTCAGAGTCTGAAGATTGTATAGGGGATATCAATGTATCAGTTGACGAATCTAAAATGAATGTTTCAATTGCTTCTTTAACAATTTCTTCATCACTATCATTTATTAGCTCTTCAAATATTTCTTGTTCAAAGGATGAAATTTCTTCTTCCAATATAGAATCATCCATACTATTATTCAATTCTTCTTCCGAACCTTCATTTGTCTCTTCCATCCAAGTTATATTTTCAGTTGTATTAAACTGATTTTTTACTTCAAAATAATTTAAAAAAGGTGTATCCTTAAAAACCATTATTAACCTTTTCTCTTCACACCAAAGTAATATCTTATGACAAAGTGATACTGAGTATGAAGTTGCTGCCTTATATATATTCTATTTTCCCCCACTATATTTCATATAGTTAAACATTTGTAACATAGTATGATTACTCTTCTTTATCAAGCTTGTAATACATTGCAGCTACTTGCAACTCAAACTCCATTTCTTCTACAAAATTACGTAATTGCACCATCCAAGGAAATAAATTATTTAAATTTTCAATTCTGACTGTGCATGAACACAATAATTTATAATCACCTCTACGATATATAAGCACTTTAACCCCTACACCCATATCTTTCAAAATTGTTTCTTCAATCTTTCTATGTAATCCATATAATAGTGGCCAAAGTTCTGTATGTTTAGCAAAGAATGAATCCAATCTTTTAGACATGTTCACTATATAGCAACTGGTTAAATTCTAAGCAAACATGTAAGCTGCGGGCTTTTATAATGCAAACTAACAAAAGATGTATGGGGGGGGGATCAAGTTCAAGGTCAACAAACTTTAACTTATATAGTAACCAATTACCATTAACTCTCACATAGCCTTTTTGGGTTTAAAAAACCCTGCTTATCTTAAACAGATATTAAACCAGTTATTATACTCCTCATTTCCCCTGAAATCCTCAAACAACTCTGCCCATTGCCAGATGTATTCGGCATTGTCTGCAGTCACATACAAAATTGGGCTACCGAGAAACAACACTGGTGATATGATTACTATTGTTCTGCCCAACTGCAGCCAGTCCAATGCTTCCCACATGTATGGGTCAAGACTTTCTTCCAGGTCCAAAGTTACACAACGCAAATATTCAAATATTAATCGTTCATCTTCCTCAACTTCTTCCATTTCCTCTAGCTCAGATTCATCTTCCTCAACTTCTTCTATTTCCTCTAGCTCAGATTCATCTTCCTCCACTTCTGCCATTTCCTCTAGCTCAGATCGCCTGTTGTAAAAGTTTGAACCGTCCAGCGGAGCCATGTTCACTGTACACCAGGTAAGCGGCCAATGTTCCATACCCAGTTGCATAGCGGCTACTTATATAAGACAAGAGAAAGTTGGCGGGGGGGGGGGTGTTAATTTTTATTGGGGGGGGGGGGTCAAGTTCAAGTTTAAGGTCATGTAAAAGTAGGTCACAGAACTTAGAGTGACCAAAAAATAATGGGAGAGAAACTCAGCGCACTATTATATAGCGCTGGTTTCTCTCCCATTATTTTTCTACCAAAATTTTGAAAAAAAGCTAACTGATTTTAACATTTACTACGTCCCCACTTAGTCCAACCATCCTCACCTCTTATTAAATAGTCTCTCGCATCAAGTCTATTGATCGCTTTTTGTTTTCTCAGAGGTACAGACAGCTGTATTACCCATTTGAAGCCGTTACACCCAATAACAATTTTGTTGTGCTTGTCTGTTTTACTTACAAAAAAGTACCTCAAACCTTCCTTCAGTCTATTTAATTTAGTAGGAGGGTAGGACTTACTGGAGATTACAGTCGGTTGTGGCTCAGAAAGATGGTTTATGAGATGTACACGGCAATACTTTTCATTTAACACACATTTCCTACCACAAACCGATCCTTTTTTAGCACCCTTACGGAGCTTCTCAGAGCATTTTCGAAAATTTTTAAATGCCCTGCGACGCTCTTCATTTAATAATTTAAAGCGCTCTGAAGGAGCAATTTTGAAAACTGACTTTTTAACTTTAGAACTAGGAATGATAGGATTAATGGACTTTGGTTCAGGAATTGGTGTTATTAGTGGTGGTAATGAGGTGAAATCATGAATAGATTCTAGAATTGAAGGAGTATCAGGACGAACAGGAAGCTCCATCTGCGGTGATGTTGTAGGTGTAGGTTGTGGTTGTAGTGGTGGAGTTGCCGTAGGGTGTGTTGGTGATGGAGGTGGAGAAAAAATACTTCCAAGAACCGCCATGGCTTGGAGAAGAATATTTCCCTGAGCAGATGTAGATGGTGGTGTATTCATCTGCCGCAGCATCGACTCCGGGACGTTCTTCAACTTCAGTCTCTTCACCGGTTTCTTGTTAGCAGCTGGTGTATTTATAGTAGGAGCAGGCACAGAAGTGGCAGCAGGAGCAGCAGGCGTAGTGATAGTAGGAGCAGGCACAGAAGTAGCAGCAGGAGCAGCAGGCATAGTGATAGTAGTAGCAGAAGTTGTTGATGAAGACATGGTTCTGAAGTGGCAGCGTTAGCGGCTGGAATCAGAATAAACAGACATGTTAGCTAGCCCCGCTTATATATAGTGATGCTAAGTGAAAGTGACCTCGGGGGGGGGGGCTAATTGCAATTTGGGGGGGGGGGCTAATTACCTTAATTTAGGTCAAGGTCACCAAAAAATAATAATGATCCAAAGTGATGGAGGCGGCCACGGCCGTCTCCACCACTCTGTATTCTTTAAACACTCCCAATCCCAACCCTCTAGTTACGTCTTGCAAGGGATCCCAATTTTTTGCCCGCACGCACGTGGCGATCCAGTTTGGTGAGCTGTGATACGGGCGGTTCAGTCTCGGGCCCGAAGGCACTGGGCTTGACCATCCAATTATAATAGGGAGTCTGGAACAATTAATACAAGACGCAACTCTAACCTCCCACCCTTAATCTAAACCCACCCAAATATAATTATTTCCTAACAAAAAATTAAACATTTAAAAAAATAAAAATATGCGCTGCCTATGGCACAACACGCATGTCCCACCCATATTTAATGAAGTTCAACAGAACTTCTATAATTTAAATTTAAATTTAATCTACCCTCCTAACAGCTAGCTGTGAAAGGTTATTAGTACACACACACACATACACACACACACACACAAATACAGAATAATTACATCAACACTCAACATTAAATGCATAAACACATTTTTTAAACATTAGCAATAATATAACACACCTTAATGCTAACATCGCAATGCGCAAATTAAAACTTAAAAATAACACAACTTAAAACTAAAAAATAAATAACATTTTACACACACACACACACACACACACAACAAATATTAATATTAGAACCCTAACAGCAAGAATAACTCAAATATATATTGGCCACCTATATATTTAAGTTACCCTTTGAGTTCGTCCCGAAGCTTCGCGTCCGGAGTTTCGGTACGAACTGATTCTAAAATTCTCGACAGAATACTCGTAAACTTCGAAGATGGTGGGGGGAAATTGTAGGGGTTTGAGGGGCTTACAACGTTCAAAGTACAACTTCAGTAGGAAATTCCCAAGCAACACTATTTCATACACGTAGCAGCGATTATTACAAGTAGGTCGTCAATAATTTAAGTGTTGTGTTGCGGCTTTCAATAATGTTGGCCAACATCTAATTATATTCTCTACCTAATCCAACCACAATTTTCTTTATAGCATTACACCATAGTTGTTCACTGCTATTATTTTAATAACAGTAGGAAGTTATGTGTTCCCTTTCGCCGCTCAACTATAGTTATTATCTATTGCCAACAGCAGACCTAAATTACCGTTACTCTATCAGTTTAATTTATCTTAAGTATAGGTTGTATTATCTTAACCACAATAGTTACCGTTTGGTAACACCAAATTAGTATTACACAAGCTTAACTACTAGTACTATTTCAACATAAAGTAAAAGTGAAGGGGGGGGGGTTAATTACCTATTGGGGGGGGGGGGGTCAAGTTCATAATAATTACCACCTGCCGTTATAAATACCCTTACACAAGCAGCTGCGCCTCTTTCTACTCGCGGAACCCACAGCTGACACAACACCTCGGTAAGTCGCTACCTTCTAATAATATTATATATACTTTTTTAACTTACTCCAATTAGGTCTACTTCTTTTTAACACCACATTTATAACGTAGTTTTCAACTATTTCTTTTTTATTTACTATAAACACATATTACTCTCCCATTACCATTTTTTTATTACTGCATAAATTAACCTCGCATCAACATTATTTTTGTTGTTACTTAATATTTATATTCATATCTATTTTTTTTTATCAAACTCTTAATTATATTTACACCTTTTAAACATTTATAGTTTTACATTACTATTAGTCTTATCCATGGTCTTAACTTACCATTTTTCACATTAATAACACATATAATTATTGCTAAACTATATAATATTTGTACAAATACTAGCTCTTACCTCATCAACTTATTAACAGAGTATTGTTTGCACTTGTGCAGCTCATAGCCAATTTATACAGAGTAACAAATTCCTTTTTTTCAACTAGAATATTATCTTAATATTTTTAACAAAATAGTTTTTAAAGTGTCTGCCTCTCCTATTAATACAAACTATCGCAACGCTACCGAACAAATAACCGGGGTGACCGCAATCCCACCCTTTTATCCCATCGGCTTAGGGGGAGGGTAGAGGAGGGGTTGTTCGTGACTCACAAATTGCTTAAATACGGGGTCGGTACCGCCCGCGTCTCATTTATTCGCCGGGTTCCGTAGAGTAAACTTCGGTCTTTACTTTTCTAACAATTTTCTAACTTACATTTTTCTTACTCTAAAACATGTGTTCGCGGTTAATATGCTAATCACTCTCTATATATATTTAAACACATTTACAAACACTAACCATTTATCAGTCGGTTTTTACACAGTGTACATTTACTCACCACTATTATAATGGCTTCCCACAATTTGCAACTGAAACTTTTACGCACCAAACATATTTTACAAAAACAGTCTAACTACACAGTTTCAAGACCTCGTAATACATTCGCTAAACTTAAGAAACAGTTCAGCTTTCACCCCTTGTATTTTACAAGATCCAACCTTCGCGACAGTTATTCTACTGACACTATTTTACAAACAGTCTTAACTGATATGCTGAAATATCAACATTACAATCTTGTCACACCTATTGATGATGTTATCCGGTTATTCTTATTCACTATATTACCGGGTTTATATAACCGTTCTTCATCACACACATCTCTCATTCTACTCTATCAACTTACAATATAACCATCTAGCAGCTCTCATTTCTTCAAGTTATGGACACGCGGCAGGGTGCACCCATACAATCTCCAATAGTGACATCCACTACTAATGATAACAATAGTGGTGTTCCCACACAAAATTTGCCTACATACACTACCACCACCGACTCCCGACCCGTGCAGAGCAATGAGATCAACAGTACGGCTGCAAACGATGTAGAAGCGATCCTACGATCACTGGTGGGCTTTGATGAATAAATAAATTTATTTCCCAGAGCCTCCCATCCGCTCCCGCCGCACTCCCGCCCGCCACTCATCCCCAGACTCCCCACCTTTTTTAAAACCCCCTCCAGATGACCTTGACACACTTACCAACCCCTCCCCAAACCCCCCAAAAAAACCCCAAATCAACAACACACACCTGCCACTTACAACCGCTGACCTTGACCTGCGCCAGGACCGGCTATTCCCTTCTACTTATATATCAATTTGAACGAACGGTGGTTTTTGGCTTCTATGGACCTCAAAACAAAAAAGTAGGGGAAAGTGGGGTATAACCGGGTGGCTAAGCTTTAGTGACATACAGATGCCATGTTTTTATACAGAAAATTTTAAATTATGTCTCAGTTTATCTTGTGTTTATTTGTTTTTTAATTGCTTCTTTTAAAAACTTGTTAAGTCTTATAGTTTTTTTCTGTGATTTTTTTTTTTTTGTTAAAAAAGTGCAAGTACCCGGATTCACCCCACTAGTGGGGTGATACCGGGTACACATGTTAAGTATATGGGAAATAGAAAAAAATAAATTTTTTAATATGCCTAAAATTTTATTACTAAGTACACACAATTAAGTCAAAAATAGTATGAAAGATAACATTATCAGTTAATGTATGAGTGAAAAATCAAATTTTATATATTTAGATCATATAACATGTATAAATACCATCCGGTTTTACCCCGTGCATCATACCTGGTTTCACCCCACTGGTAGTAACTAACAAAAACTTAACATATTCAGAGTGCTTAAAACTAATTTCAGATATTGCTTATATCAGTGTAAAGATAAAGACATAGGCTACACAATAGTGTAGTCACCTTCACTGAAACTCATGTAGTTTTTCCGTAGTAGGCAATCAAACTGCCCGTAACATTGGGAAACGAAATATCAAAAACAAAGAAACGTTCTTAACAGCCAGAGTTCTGCTCAGAGACTAATGGCGCAATGTCCGCCACTTCCCCTCTCCAACTACATGTTAATTTCGGCATTTATCGCCAGGTACCAGCACTTACTTGGTCAAAACCCTACCACCCGGTTTGTACCCAACCACCCGATTATACCCACCTCTCAGCTATCATGGTCCCGGGCTTAGGTCTTAATGTGACTACTACCGTAATAGCGTATTCCCTATAGGGAAATTCGCTAAAAAATATGGGCTTCTATAAAAATAAACGTTATTATTATTCATACAAAATTGATTACTTATATCGGTAAGGAGATATTCTTTCCAAGTCAGTCAGTTATACAGTAGCCGAACCCGAGAGCAAAGTCATGTCCTGCTGCTTTTTTTTTAACGTTGTTGCATTGCAAAGGCAATCCACTACAGGCCTGCAGTCAGTGGTTCAACTTAATGTTGTTCAGTTATATCACTGTATTCAACAATTTTGGGTATTCGGTCGATATAGTAAAGTAGGATTAACTACTTAATAATTTTATGGCCTGGTGTTTCGAACTCTTTTGGTACATCGAACTTAAATCGAAAATGGCATCGCCGATGCCATCCCCATGCAGTGGGTACTTTTTAAGGTCATGAATTATCTGAAGAAATTTAAAATACATTTTGTGACATCATAACAATTTTTCGTGATTGACGATGTGATAAATTTACAGTATTCTCAGCAACCTACTCGTAGCATATTGTAATTATAAAGTTATTGAAAACAACGAATAAATAAGTATTAAAATAGTCGTTATAACCTCTTACCTGGCCACAATCTGTCGAGCCCACGCATGGTTGGTCTGCATCTCGTTGGGACTTCGCCTTGAAAAAAAAAAAATAAATAAAATGATAATCATAATGTATTAGGTGCCTCCAAAATTTGAAGGAATTGGAGTGTTTCCTTTAAAAACATTTTAATCTAATAACGAGCATTCCTTAGGCATTTATATCCACAACATTCACATTCAATGAAGTACATCCTTAAAATGATCATTACTTAAATATAGTTTTTGTTTTTTATTCATAAAGAGTTTTAAATAAAACTTAACGTTTTACAATGCAATTACTTCATACATAGCAAATAAATAATGATACTGATTTATTGTTTCACTATTGTGTTTAGTTTGCTTGCTTATGACGACTTGTTTGTAAGTTTTATGATTTTCCTATTTTATTTATGAAATTCCTCTTTAGTTTCAAATAAAAATATGTTAAATTAACTAAACAGTTAGTTTATCTCTTATTAATACATCTGAATGGTAATTAGTTTTCTTTTCGAAATACCGAACCAAACGCAAAAATCTACATAACATTTTTCGCTAAAAGTTAATGTTAAACGTGATATATTGTGTACAAAATTGAAACGTACTTCATAAAAGTGACGGAATTAGAATTAAAATAAAATGCAAAATGTAATTGAAACAGTTGGAATTTTTTATTTCTTAATTTTATCGTAAAATATAGTCTTGGATATACCCTTAATTTTTGTATTATGCTAACCATATTATTCTGAACTATGATTTTATACCTATGAAAACGCACGATAATCATACAAAAAGCAAGTAAAAAAAATCAACGGTATGGACGAACACAGAACATGAGTATATTTAGTTCTCTCTTGGAAGAAGATATTATTGTTTTCATAAGTTACGAAAGATGTAGGCCTACTGTTATATTTTCGTGGTGGTGCTGGGTGTGGCTGATCCCATTTTTTGCCGGAACCAATTTCACTTCCGTTCTTGTGAAATACTATACAGTAGTGAAATCACGTCAAAAGTTTAGATTAGTGAGTTCACTACTGTAATTTCACTCATTTAAATACGTGAATACTACTGTGCATCTCACATGAATTCCCATTTACGAGTGAAATTGGTACCGGCAAAAAACGGGATCAGCCACGGCACCACCCCGGAAATATACAACTTAAAACATTATTTAAAGAATTGGCAAAACCTTTACTCTCAACAAACCTTGAGACACAACGTTTTTTCAAGTTCTTATATAATTCGAAGGTCACAATTTTTGCTAAATGAGTGATCGAAAAGTATTGCAACAGGACTAATTGATCGTCATTACATTCAAATTTACGATTATATATTCCGAAAACAGGTTATCGATCATAAAACGACAACACTATGTAAAAACAACGTTTTACTCTGAATTTGTAAACACAATTCTCAGTATAAAAATGCAATAGATAACTAAAATAATCAACAATGAGAAAACTAAAACGATCAAATCAATAAATGATATAAAATAAATATGTAACGAGTTCAACTTACCGGCGTTAAAGGTGCAGACCAGGAGCACAAGTCGCCTCGGTATCATTTCACCGGCTCACCAGTCCCATATAAGTGACTCTCCGTGACTCGGAGCAGTCCACCGTCAAACACTTGTACGTGACTTTTCCATCTCACGTGGGAGCCGTTATTATAATGGGTTCCAAAACCTTACCGTATGTCACCTGCCTTTGCTCCTGCGTTCGTTTTCTTACCAAATTCCACTTAAATCATAGATGTGAAACAAGATCAAGTACTGTATATGAAGATATACTGTGTGTCGGGAAAATCAATGCTGAACGTGTACTATTAGAGAAATTCTAATGTTGTATAATTTTAAGACGTAACTTTTTTGGTGTTTTTTTTTCTTTTCCATATTAACTATATTAGTAAATTTTTAAGCATAGTTATTTTACTTATATTGTCACAAATTGATACATTTGTTGTTATTAGTCCTATCAATAGTCCTAACAATAGATTAATAATAATAGATCAATTGGAGTAGTGGGGTTTTGCCGGTTCTGGCGCAGGTCAAGGCCAAGCGGTTCGAACCGGCAGTTGTGGTTGACAGTGATGGGTGTGTTTTGTAAGTGGGTCAAGGCCATCCGGAGGGAGTTTTAAAAAAGCGGAGCCCCGAGGGGCTCAGTCGGGGCGGGGATTCGGGACGGGTCGGATCGGAGCGGGAGCGGCGGGTCGAGGGAGGGGTTGTTTTTTATTTTTTCGTTTATTTATTTTAATCGAACCCCATCAGTGATCGTAGAATAGCCTCCACGTCGTTTGCAGCAGTAGTGGTCACCACATTGCTTTGTACCGGGCGGGAGCCGGCGTTCGTTGTAGGCGTGGCGGAACCGTCTGTCGGACGTGCAGTAGTATCCGTAGTGGAAGTCACGTCAGGGGACTGCACCGCTGAACCCTGTTGTGTGTCCATGCTTGCAAGAGAGAGTGAGAGAGAGAGACGAGAGGTCTTAGGTGTTTACCGTGTGAGGCGATAGAGCGCAATGAGACACGAGTCGGAGGATGTCCGATTATATAGACCCGGTAAGATGGTGAAGAAGAAGAATTGGACGGGGCCGTCAATAGGCGTGACAAGAGGGCAATGTTGGTACTTCAGCATGTCAGTCAAGACTGTCTGTAGAATAGTATCAACAGTACAAGCGTCACAGTTCACTGTCGCTAAGCGCACAGTTCACAAGCGCACAGCGTCACTGTTGCCAAGGTGAGGTGGTGCAAAATACAACGGGTGAAACCTGAACCGTTTTTTAAGTCTAGCCACCGTACTACGCGGTTTTGAAACTGCAGGTGTAGAATGCTGTTGTAAAATGTGTTTTGTGCGTAAAAGTTTCAGCTGTAAAGTGTGGGAAGCCATGATTTTACATGTGCACCGCTTCAGAATAATGCGGCGAATGGTCAGCGGCCGCGATTGTGTCTGAATATATAGAAACTAATTAGCATATTAAGCGGAAACACATTTTAAAGTAACAAGAGTTAGTTATAAAAGCGCCAGAGACTTACGGATAGTACCTCACCCGACGGATGCCGCCACCGAAATGGCACGCGCGCGGCGGCAACCCCCCTTTTTATGCCATCGATGAGTCACGAGCGGCGCCCCTCCAACCCCCTCCCCGAGAAAACCGCATAAAAGAGCGAGACTCGGGAGAGCTCGGTTATTTGTCAGTCGGCTGCGGCTACGGTCACAAGAGTCGGAGGAAGAGACGGATAGTTAAAAAAAGTACCGGTAATCGCGGAAGTTAATTAATTAATTATTCAGTTGTAGGATTGCAAGTATCGCTCTGTGGACAATCAAGTGGGGCCACAACTGTTATTGAACAGTTAACTATCGTATTATAGCATTAATTGTAATATTTAAACGGTTGTAAAGTGTATAAGTTGCCGGTGTGCAAGAAATGCACCGTGCACGATCAAGTAGGATTACAATAGTCATCTGTACAGGTTAATCTTATGCTGTAGTGATAACTATAATAGTAGCCGGTTGTAAAGTGTATAACCTGCAGGTGAGCAAGAAATGTCTCTGGTACTGTAGCAATAATCATAATAGTAGACGGTTAGCAAGTGTATTATCTGCAGGTGTGCAAGAAATGTCTCGTGTAATGTAGCAATAAGTATAATAGTAGACGGGTGTAAGGTGTATTACCTGCAGATGTGCAGAAAATATCGCGTGCACCATTGCACAGGTAAATCCTGTAGTGTAGCACTAACTATATTAATATGACCGAGAAGTAGCGGTTAGAGTTTAAGTGTTGTTAAAGTAAGAGAGTAATTTGCATAGTAAGGATTAAACAGGTGTGTAAGAATGGAACCTGCAATTAATCAGTGTGAGTTTCCTGCACGCGATGTTAAGTAGCATATTTAGTTTAAACAAAAATGGAAACTCGACGCGAAAATAAAATTGAGATTTATAAAATGACTGGAGTAGTGTTAAGAAATAGTGTAAAAATAATTAAAATGTTAAGTGTTAAAAATAAATCATATGTTATAGTACTATGCGCTATGAACTCACGGATTGGTTGTTTACCGCTGGGGTGTCAGCCCCCTATATGGGAGGCGCGCGAGCAATGCAGTACGCGGCCTAGAAACTGTGGAGTTAGACTGTTTCTCTAATATGTGTTTTGTGCGTAAAAGCCTTAGCTGTAACGTGTGCGGAGCCATGATAATACTCAAGGGGAAACGTGCACTGTCCAACAGGTCAGAGCGTATATATGGTCGGTGGGCGCAAGTGTCTTACGAATATATAGAGACTAATTAGCATTTTAAATGTTAAACGAAACTAGCGGAAATGAACGTAAGTTTAAACAAGTACAGTTGTACAATTGTGTGCAGAGGTAATATTCCCTACAACGGTGTTTACTGTACGAGATTTGGCGAACAAATGGAGAACGACGGTTAGATGGCTGCTTTTATAGGGACAGCTATTGGGATAGGTTATAGACGGCGTACGAGGGTGTATAAAGCCGTGTCGGCAGATGCGGCGCTAATTTATGTACTTAATCTGCATATAATAGTTCCGGAAATCTCCCAAAGTAGACGCGGCAGATGTACGTTTGTCATTCACGTTACACAAGTCTGTTTCATTTAATAATTTACCTTTCAAAGAATTCAATGAGAAATATATTGAACTTGTTTTGGAATATTATTTATCCTACCCAATAAGCTGAGCCGTGCATGTTAATTTTGTTAAGTTTAGGTACATTATTCACTTAGACAGCCTTTCACCCGCAGTTTTTAAACTATGACACGGTCGGTTTAGTGTTTTAAGAGTGTAGCGAACAAAAATCTTATTTCTGTTATTATAAAAACATAATAGATTTCGTTTTAATAAAAAAAAATGATTTTAGGGAAAAAAACTAAGTATGGGACCTTAAATCCAAGGTTTGGATTCAGTTTGTAATTCGTGTTGGTTTTTAAAAGTATTAGGTTTAAAAACTGCGTATTTATAATAAGAAACAAGTATTAAAAGTTTAAGAAACTCCGCTTTAAATAAGTTAGCTTAAACATCTAAACAAACCTGAAAATATTTTCTAGTACAAAACTTTCGTATAACTTCGCTATTAAATATTTTTATAATCTGACTAGCTATGTATACCCGTTCTTAGCACGGGGTGTGCGTAAAGTTTATTAAAACAAATCATATCAATGGCTTCACAAGTTCAATAGATCACATTCAGTTGGTTTATTCCAACATATCTAGATATCAAGTTTTTATGTTTAATAGTTCCCAGGTACATTTGTCAAACTCTTGTTACATACGTTTCTCATTTGGGTAAGAAGTTATTTCCATTAATGTTTTTGTTGCAGTTTGATTTAACATTTAAATTCGTATAGTGATTTACTTCACAGTTATATGAGAATAAGCGATATCAAGAAAACTCAGATTTGTCAAAAAATATTATAGATTCTTATGAAATCGAATATTGAATCCTTGATTGGATGTGACGACAGCCATATACCAAATCCAATGAACCCCCCAGCATAACTTGTTCTACCCATGAAAGATATCTACAGACGCATGTACAACATTAAATCTAAATTCAAAAACTAATCAACGCTTAAGTTTTAAGTGGCAATACTAATTGTGTAACAATATGCATAAAGTATTTTAATATCCATATTTATAACCCAGAAGTAGTTGACTTAACTCACTGTATTTAGGCTAGTCAAAAGTTTAAAGGGTTTAATATGAATGAGTCCGTATTTAACATTTTAAGTGTTGCCATCTGTGGTGAAAATGACAAACCGTATAATTCAACTCAAAGGTAGATTTGAATACTCCCATAAGTTTAACATTGAATATTTGTTTTACTATGAGGCAGCTTTGGAACGGTTAAAATCGTTTGAATTGCACCATTTTTAACAGTAATGAAAATTTCAATACCATTTTACTAAAGCCCTTGTCGTGTGAAAAGAGATTAAAGATTGGTATCGTAGCACAACTTGGCTACTTTGACGTCCTATGGGGCCAACCCCTATGGTCGCTAAGGCAATTAAAGTAGCAATGAACATTCACACCACTCTAGTCTATGACATGAAAAAGAAAAATTTAGACCATTAGGTAAAATCGTTATCCCATGAAAAGAGAACAAAATGTGACTCATGAGCCTTACAGACACAGTGATAGAAAGAAAGAGAGAGATGGAGACAGACAGAGGGAAAGAAATTTAGATGACACCGATTTCGAATTCTGCTATGCACACAAAGTAAAAAATAACCGAACATTTCAAAATTCTAACCAATGTACAGACAAAACAGAAATTTTATTAATAAAAATAGATTGTTGCGGGAAACTAAAGTAAAATATAACGCAAGAGAGAATGTAAGTTGCTTAAAACTTAAATAATACGTTGAGTTGATTTTCATTCTGAAAATTCTAATACACAAAATACACGCGTGTTTTTAAAGTGTTTGTTCCGTTTTGTGAGAGAATCGGTGTTAAACAATAGTAAGGGAACGTTTCTATGTTATCTGTTTGAATATTTGCAATTAAATAAGGCTTTGGGGGCAGATGCGTTACCAATTTATGCACTTACTTTGCATAACAGAAGCAGGTGCGGAAATGCAGTACTCGTGCAACATAGACGCGACGGTTGGCCTATGGTTTTGATTTTATTTAGCCTTGGAGCTTTTCCGGCACAGCGCAACGCATTACAGTGCTCTGGATAGTGTTAACGGTTACGGTTTTAACTATAAACCTTGAATTTCCGACAAAAAACTATTTATGTTTTTTGTGTAATTGTAAAGAAATTGAAAATGTTTTTAATTTTGGTGGAAAATGTTCATTTTCCAACAATGTACAAAAAAAATATGGTTTAATAAATCTCAGTTAACTCCCAAACATTTATTGAATACCCAATGGGAAGGATTGCCGAAGATTCGATTATTATTTGAGGGACGTCTGGAAGTATGGGAAATCCTTTATAGACGAAATCAATTTTCAATCATACCCTATATCTTAAATGTTCTCTTTTAACTGATTGTCATTTTAATACAAAAAGTTTAATTTTACATAATTTGGACTATGTAGGGTAAAGCCAGCTAAAGAATTATGTAAAGACAGCTAAAATTTTACTGCATACTGTTATTAATTTAGCTTAAATGGATATTACGTAAAACAAACAAAATAAAAATCTATAAATTAAAGATACCGAAGAATTGATATGCTACTATAAATTTTCCATAAACATTCTTGTAAGTTCCTCAGTAAATTAAATAACTTATAATAAGTTCGTAAAATGAACAGTGTAATCTTACTCGTACTTTTTACATAGCAGTTTTCGGTGTACTGGTTGGTCTGCATTTCATTTGTAAACAAATATTGCAAAGAATTGCTACTTTGTAAACATATAGAGTCTACCGCTTCATGTGTACCAACTGTTTCATATTTCTTCAAAAATATTTTTGAATTTTATTTTTAAAGTTTATTAGTATTAAAAAACATAGTTTTATTGTAAAATTTAAAAATCGCGTGCAAATAGAAATGCTTAAATGGTGTAGTAGCGTATACTGTTAATATATAATTAATAGGAATTGAATATATATATACATATATATATTTTTTTAATGGTACTTTCCTCTAGAGGAAGGTTTGAGATTTTCGTTTATCAGTTGAGGTTGGTTGGAGCCAGGTTAGATGTGAAAAAGGTTTGTAAACTCCGCTCATAAACATTGCAAGTCATACAAATGCAGACTACACCTGATTAGTTGATAAGGAGGAGATATAGGCAATTTTTCTCTCCCGTTATACATGCGGGATGTAGCACGTAGATTTACCGCCATGAAGGTTTTTTATCAAATAATATTTAATCTTCACCTAAAAAAAAAAATAATAAATAAATCTCTATTTTTAACCTTTATGGAACCAAATGAAGCTAAATACCAAGTTTCACTTAAAAATATTGGTTAATAAGTGAAATATTAACCCACTCTTATTCCCTCCATAAGATTAAGATTGGAGCAGCAAGATAATAAAAAGCGTGTATGTTTTTTCGATCTAATCCCAGCGGTAAAATTAAATTAATTTTTTTTTTTAAGTTACATATGAAATACGCAAAAAAACCTTCTATGATGTATAAAACCCTCCAAAACTACGCCTTCCGGAGTCGATATATCTGGTTTACGAACTCGTCCGAATAAAGGTAGCATTACACATCTCTACCAAATTTGGTCTTGATTGGACCGTTTATACGTTGGTTATCGTGTCTGGGGACACATGTATATATCTATATATTAATACGCAAACATGTTTCATTTCCTCCTTTTTTTTTCTCAGCTCATGTGCATCGTAGGATAAATCTGCGCATACCGTTAGAAAGCTATTGTGCTGTAGATGAGCAGAATCGCATTTAAATTTACCTCAGCCCACGGGGCTACGCCCTACAGGCTTCAAAGTTTCAATGTTAATCTTATGAGAGAAGGTAATTTAATGAATGATTAGATAGCTGTTGTAATAACAAATGTTAGCAAATCAGGAAGAACAGGTGCTTCAATTATAACATATTGTTTTGACTAATTTAGCCCAGTCGAAACAGAAAAATGTTGGTTGAATTTCAACCAGGAGGCGATCTCTAGTAAATATTACTTTACAAAAGAATGTATTTAAGGGTATATAAAAAAAAATGAGCAGATCAACCCCATTTTTGTGTCTATGGATTTCTTATAGCCTTTAGATGGTAGAAAAAATATAGTTGATGTGGAAAAATGTCTAACAACGCTGCAAAATGAAAATTACCTTACTTAGACCAATCTAAGACATTATTTTGTCAATTTGTTTACTGGTTCAGGTGATCCAAATTTTTCACTTAAATTTGTCACCATTGTGTATTTGCAAAGTAATTTTTATAAACTAATCAGACATTTTATATTAAATGATCAACAAAAGATAGCAAAGTTTAATATGCTTCAATAAACTTAATCGTTTTCTGCTATCCATTGCTAAGGAAATGGTTTAATTTATGTTTAAGATTTATTTACAAAATGTCAGTTTTCCAGGGAACTCGATGAACAATAAAACTTTTAAGAGATTATTTTTTATGTATAGCAATCCGGCCCACTGGTCAAAATTCGAGCAAATTTTTAGTTGATCTGAACCAAATTAGTTAAAAATATTGAATAACCAAAACATTTGTTCTTCCTGTTTTGCTACCATTTGTTTTTTACAACAGCTGTCTAATAATTCAATGAATTACCCTTATACTTCTACTGTTGAAAATATTATTATACTAGTCTAATTGTTCAATGTAAAAAATTTACATTGTATTTGACTTTGACGATTTCAATGTATAATAAATATAAAAATTGTACTTTATTTGATTGATATTGTAATACACCTATCAAATAAAACATAAAATAAATAACAAATTGTTCCAACGTGGTTTGCTATTTTTTTACTTATTTACTTAAAATAAATATTTTGAGCGATGTGGGTCCTTCCTACACATTTTGTTTATATGCAAACAAAAACAAGTTTCTCAATATTTTTATTATGTCCAAATCAAATTTTCTTTTGTTAACTGGAATACGCAATGCAAAACTAACACCAATAACGAAGATTGGCTGCTCAGTGTAATAATAACCGTATGCTACAAAGGAGAGCTACCAGACTGAGCATCCAGAGGGTGGCTGCGCGACTGGCTGCCTTCGTGTAATAGCTTCCATAAAAAACAATTCCTAGTGACTTTCTGCGCAATTTGGCTGCCTTGTTTAATAAGGGTTTAGAGGAAGGTTTGAGATTTTGTTTATCAATTGAGGCCGGTTTAAGGAAGGTTGGAGGCTGGTTGGAGGCTGGTTAGAAACGAGAAATGTTTAAGGGAGGTTTGTCAATTCCGCTTACAAACATTGCAAATAATACAAATTCAAACTATTTCTGATTAGTCGAAAAGGAGGATATATTTTATTATGCCAACTTTTCTCTCCCGTTATGCATTTATTTTTTAATGAGAAGAATGTAGGATGTAGCACGTAGATTTACTGCCATGAGGATTTTTATCAAATAATATTTAATCTCTACCTAAAAAAAAAAAAAAATCTTCGTTTTTAACCTCTTTGGAACAATATTTTTATATGATTCCCCATTGCTATGATTCAATCAGGCTGTTTTTTAAACCTAACCTGAATTACGCTGCTCTACCATCAAAATAATAAAGACGATTTTTTTTTTCTTCTTCATATGATTACCATTGGAAAAGAATATGGAGGTTTGCTGCCATGATAACTACAAAAACAGAGATTTTAAACATAAATGGTTCAATCTCAACCACATGAAGCTAAATACCAAGTTTCATTTAAAGATATTCGTTAATAAGTGAAATATTAACACATTCTTATCCCTTATATGATTAAAATTGGAACCATAAAATACAAAATTGTGTACATGTTTTTATGTTAAATTTAGTGTTGATTGAACTGTTTTTACGAGAGTTATCGTGTCTAACTATACATACTTACATACTGTTTGAAAAAAAAGAGTGCATTTAAGGGTATATATAGAGGGTATATTCTACAAAATGTCAGTGTTTTCAGGGGACTCGATGAACAATAAAACTTACAAGAGATGGGGCTCACTGGTCTAAATGCTACCAAAAGTTTCAGATGATCTGAACCAAATTAGTTAAAAAAAGTCAATAACGAAAACCTTTGTTTTTCCTGTTTTGCTAGCTTTTGTTTTTACAACAGCTGTCTAATAATTGAATTACTCTTCTTCCATAAAATTATTATTAAAACTTTGAAAACCTAAAATGCACACTCCTTTGAAGCTATATGAATTATAATGAGATTCTGCTCATCTAACTTTCTAACAGTGCGGATTTCTTTCAAAATGCTTACAAAATGAGAAAAAGAGTAATGCTCGTATATTTTAGCTAATTAATACCTCGCATTAAACAAAATAATACATACTAAATCTAAAAGATTACTCGTCATTTTTGACAAGCTATCAGCTAGTATATATACACATTTCAATTTATATATACTAATGGTACTTAAAGTACTAAAAAATAACATGCTCCCGGGCTTAGGTCTTACAATGAGACCTACGGTAATAGCTTGTTTATGGGAAATATTATTTAAATAACTAATAATAACAAAAGAAGTTTCGGTATACAGGTGTAAGCCAGCTTGTATTGAAATTATGCTAGTGTACGGTGTAGTCATCAGTAAAAATTAGCATTCGAATTACTGTCGGTCGGGCTGTACGTAGGGTCTCTATCTACGTCCGGTAGATCGCATCCGCAACATGACACCATAGTCGGATGGATTTTACCAAGTAAACAATACCGCTTTTCAATTAAATGGGAACACTATTAAAATATTTAGTGCTTCCTGACTTAACTGACACAGAGTACGATGAACTTTTAATTTAAAAATTTTATATCCACCATTTAATAGTAGCATGCCTGACGTATCTATTTGTAGCTAATTTTAAGATGTTAATATACCATACAACTTTGTACATAACACGAAATACATATGCTAAAGATTAGTAAAGTTTTTGTATACACTGACCCAAAAAATTTGCTTTTTTCTTTATTAGAAGTACTGCACCTGTGTACAAAATTTGAACAAAATTGTAAGTTCCGCTCGACACTTATCATGTTATGGGTAGACATATTGATCACTTAATCAGTAATTACTAAATATATATAAATTTTAACAAACGTAGATTTTGACCTAAAGAAAGAAAATATATATATAGTGACTTTGAACTTAGTTTTTGCAGTGACTGTTATCTTAATACACCTACAGGGAAGGTTAAAAATAAATATTGCCATTTAACTTATGCAACTTACTGTAAGACCACTAGGTCTTACTTAAAATTAGGTAGAGTATATGATTTTGTTGGTGGAATATGATTTGATAATATAGTTTTATAGTTATTTTGTAATATGTATTATGTGATAAAATTATTAGATTCCATTGGAAAGAAGTTATTACTGTAGGTCTCATGATAAGACCAGGACTATGTTACTTTTTCGTTTTGAGGTGGTCAGAGAGCAAAAATAATAGACATTAAAATTTATATATATATGTATATATATACTAGTTGACCCGTGCAGCGCGATGAGCTGCATTTATCAAAGTAGGTGGCGATAAAACTTAGGTCAATGGTAATATACTTAGTTATTTAGAATGGAAATTAAATTGTAAAGAAATCAGGCTACATCACATCGGTATTTCATTCATCGATCTTCATCAATAATTCGCCTACGTGCCAATGTGACATTAAAGTGTGTGATTGTGTTGATATTTCAGTGCTATTAGTTTAATTGTTTCCAATTAGCTAGCTTTTAACGTGTGTTTATCTGTTTTATTTGATTTTTTTTTATTTAATATAAATTGTTCTTCATATTAATCTTATGAATAAAAACGAACTTTAAGCACTTTCCGTATCTCTCAAAGTAGATACATCAAAAATCTCAAATCTTATTGCAAAACTACAAAATCACACGAATCTTATGACATCTTAAACATGGAATTTTGTTAAGGTAAGAAAGGAGGCATTTTATGACATCTTAAACATGGAATTTTGTTAAGGCAACAAATAAAATGGCTTCACATTTCATTTATATATAGATGTATATATATATGTGTGTTCCTAAACACGATAACTTGCATAAAACGATGCAATAGAGACAAAATTTGGTATGTGTAATCCTACCTTCATTCGGATGAGTTTTTAAACCAGATATATCAGGTTACTAAAAGGTGTAGCTTTGGAGGGTTCTATATATCATAAAAGGGGTTTTTGTGTTTTTATGTGTAATTTTAAACATTTTTTTTTTTAATTGCGATCTTTACCAATAGAATTAGAAAATAATAAGCTGGAATAATCGTTATATGGTGCCGCAACGTAGATCTTATTAGGGTAACTTTATTAAGGAGTTTTTAGAAAGAAATAATGTAAAGTTTTCGCAATAAAATAAATATATCTTGATTATAATTAGCACCCATTTCAGCTTTAACACTCGTTCGAAAGTGTTTCAAACACTTGGGTTATAGACCATGATACTTTTAATGTTGTGGTACCCAAATGTTATTGGTCTTCAATATGGCGACCAACTATAAGATATTTCATAAAACATCAACGTTTTATAGTGTTTTTAAAAATTTCCACATAATATTAAAAATGTTATCACATTTTTATAGGGAATACGTTATTATGCTAGTAGTCATGGCAAGACCTAAGCCCGAAACAATGTTCCTTTCTTTTCTATAAGCAACTTTTTTGTCTTACTTCCCTAGAGGCAAATTACATTGTTTGAGGAAACTTATATATCTATGTGCATGTTATTGCGATACCTTTTGCAAAAAACTTCAAATTTTGATAAAATTTAGTACAGAAATGAAGAGCAACGTAATTCAGGTTAAGTTTCAAAAACAGCCTGATTGGATAGTGGAAACGGGGTTTTTGGGGTTCTAAAAAAGTTAAAAATGGGGATTTCTTAAGTGAATGAAACGAATGAGCTCAAAGTGAATGCAAGTGAGCTAATAAAAAATTGTGTAACAAAAACTATTTAGTCACCAGTAGCGTTCCTGACTTTCACTAAACAAATCGCATGCGGAAAATACAGAGGAAGTAATGGTACCTAATTAGTTAACGCTGCAGTTGTGTCCGACTGATTTCCTTGTGTTATGCAAATTAACATGACCTAGATCAAGTTACATCCAATTGCATATAGCATGGGATGTTTTTCCTTTGATACTGTTCAGTATACGTTCACACCTCTACCTAGTAACACATTACACCAGTTACACAGTTAGTATGCCTTCAAAGTGCAAACTTTGTGCAAAAGTGTTTTTTAGAATTGATAAATTGAAACGCCACATGATGACTCATGAACGGCGTATAGTTTACGCGTGTTCTTTCTGCGGCCGAAATCTCAGTAGAAAAGATCACTTAAATCGACACCTCCTTACTTGTTCTCGAAGAGGAGAAGTACCACCACCACAGCAAGTGCAAATCATTATTTTGACAGAATATTCTCCAAGTTTTTATTACACACACAGTCTTCAATGTTTTTATCACGTCTTCAAATCTTCGCAACATATTTCTACACTCCTCCAGTCACCAAATCTCAGTGCACCACATTCTGATGTCACCAACATAGCTATCACTTCCACGCCGACACCGGTCGACCAACAACCAACCTGGACTGCTGGTATCCAAAACACAGCCGCCTCGTGCCTGCTTGCAGCCTCTACAATCAACTGGAACACAATCAACACCGCCTTGCAAACCACTGCTTAATCTTCATCATTTGGCTTTTTCATTCAATTAAAAAATTACCGTAAGTAAGTGTAACTTTTTCTTTAATTTTAATATTAATTTTCTTATTTGTATTATGCCACTGCTTTAATCTCTTTTATACCGGGTGTCCCACGAAGAGGTTTAAACGTTTGATTTTATATTACATGCCCATTCATGCACCGAACTTTTTAAAACTTTACACAGTTTACAAAGTAGGTTCTAAAAATATTCTGGAAAAATTTCAACTCCCTAACCTTTGTAGAAAGAAAATGGCGGCATATTGAAAACGATACTTTAAAAACATTAAAAAGGTGTTTTTGGTTTTATAAAATATTTTTATTGTTACATTCTAGGGCTATATGAATTTTAATTAAAAAAACTTGAACATAGCCTAATGGAAAACCTTAATATCAAAAATTATTCAAACTGTAAAACATCCACAGCAACACACTGATAACGGCGCGTAACAAATGATTTGTATGCTCTTACAAAGAAACTCCGCGGTATCTGGAGAAGTTCCTCTTTGGTAAAATTTTCAATATGCCCCAATTTTGTTTCTATTAAGGTTAGGGAGTTGAAATTTTTCCAGAATATTTTTAGAACCTACTTTGTAAACTGTGTAAAGTTTAAAAAAGTTTGGTGCATGAATGGGCACGTAATATAAAATCAAACGTTTAAACCTCTTCGTGGGACACCCGGTATATGATTCTTATTCTTTTTTGTATTATAAAAAAAAATGTATACATTATACAAGATAATTAATTTCACTGTTGCAAAACAAAGAACTTTAAGGTTTTTTATAAAGTTTTTTTTTTAACTGTTTTCGTATGAAAATTAAAATGTTGCATGTAATGAGAACCATTATTGTATTTTATATGATATTCACGCTCAAATTTAATCTCATTACATATTCTAATATAAATAATGTATGTTTGATGATAAGTATTAAAATGTAGTACAATAATTTTTCTTTAAACTTAACAATATAATAAACATACTAATAATATAATAACGTAGTTTTGGGATAAAATATATAAATGTAGGACCCTATGTAAAAAAAACTTAATTTAATTTTGGGATTAAAGGTTAAAATGTTTTACATTTGCTTTTTTAGATTTAAAATTATTAATAAAAATAATGAAATAAAAAAATGTGGGTTAGCTATAAAAGTACTGACCAAAGAATCTAAAATTTTATTTTAGATTCCTTGGTACTGGCCATGTGTTTTTTTTATCTTGTATTTTTTGGTTGAAAAGTTTATTATTCATACAATCCCACTTCATTCATCTATACTTATTTAATACGCTAAGATTCATTTTGTGTAGAGAACTCATCCTATAATTCTCAACCGATTTTCAAATTTTTTGTGTTGTTGGATAGGGCTTAGACTGTAGTTGTTTCCGCCAAAGCTTAATGAGAATCGAAGGTAAAATAAGGAGGACTATTCACAAATTAAATTTGGAATTTTCCATTAGAATAACATTGAGACTGGTTTGTGTATTTAAACGTACAGCTGTAGTCTTTAATGATCATTGATATTCACGATATTGGATTGGTTAAATGTAATTAATTAAGAACTAAATATAACTTTAGTATTGTATAAAAATAAATTGAGGAGGTTGTTTGGAAAAACGACCTCAGTAGAAAAAACGTGTTTTGAGATAATTGACTTTGAATATTAAACATCTGATTTATGAGGTTTTAATAAATGCATTGCGCTTTGGTTTGTTATACTATATGCAAAATATACTCTTTTGGATTAAAAATATAATCTTTGTTTGTTCAAATGTCCTTTCCATCAACATACTTTTTAATATTAATAAATTAGAATTTATGCATTTAAACTAATCATATTTTATGGAAAATAAGGTAAAATAGAATGTTTATTAAAACTAAATTGATTTAAAATAAAATCAAATAGGTCTAGCAACAACTTTATTCTAGAAATTAAAAAAAAATTGTAGAAATATAATGATCCATCAACGACTTTAATGGAAGCTTTTACACATTCAAATAACAGATAACTCGTTTAAACATCAATTTTCACACAAAAAAAAAACCAGTACAACGTTTATAATAACTCATAATGTTTGCCTGCATAAGACTTTTTCCTCCAGCTGAAGTCAGGCTGCTTCGTATCAGCAGACAACATTCAGAAGAAAAATCATAATCCATTAAAAACACAAGATATAGACATGAAACAAACATTGCCGCAAAGAAAATTAAATGACGGATAATTTTAAGCGTTTTCCCGAAGAACGATCTCAATTGCTTGATGTTGAGCAACACGTGCACTTGTGTTGATAACACGGAATATCTTGGCCTGTGGTGACCGTTTACAGTTCAAACGATTGGAGTAGAGCGACAAAATTGCAGATTGTCGCAGACTGTTTTTAGTGCCATGTGTTTACCAATTTGAATCCAGAAGTGGAGTATGTCAGAGGCCAAGATATTCTGCGATATCTTTAAAAAAAAAAATCATACCTATAAAAGTATAACATATCTTTGTTACAGCAAACCTGTATCCTCGGCGAATTTCTAACGTCTGATATTGCTTGTCAACTTTATAGTGGTATAAATTAGTAATAAATTGTTATATTTTAAGTACTGAAGATTATTATATATAGTTTTTAATATCCAAAGTAGAAAATATAAAGTATTTTATTTAAATAATATTAGATTAATTATAAACATTTAAATTGATTTCATTAAAAAACAAATGTGCTATATGGAATTTTCATCATAAGAACAGAATAATCTGTTTCTAAATCTCAAATTATGAGAAATGTAGGATATAGGCTGATTATAGCTAGGTTATTTATTCTTATATCTTTCATATGATAAATTTATTTCAAAACATTTATTTTTGATTAAACCACTTTAGAATTTTGTGCATTGGTTTGCTGCAAAGAATTGTTTTAACTAAATAATAGTTCTTTACTATTTAATGCAAGTATACGGTATACAAAAATTTATTTAAAATTAAAATTTCACATAGTTAAATTTATTTTAAAATGATAAATTTGCCAGTCTGTGCCATACGTCGGGTAACCACACCCTGCCAATGGGAAGCATCCTAGGACCTTTGCTGTTTCTAATATACATAAACAACAAATCAAAATTAAATATTAATGGTGAATTGTTTCTTTTTGCTGATGATCCGGCTCTAATGTCGTTTGGGATAATGTGGAATGATATATTGAGCAGGCAGCCTCTGACCTGGCTAAAATAAAGAACAGTCCCCCTTTTGTGTTTCGCGAAAAATGTAAGGTTTCAACGTAAAAGCGATATTAAATTTCCCATTGTTGGCACGCTAATTATTGATTTTTTTTCAAAAAAAAAGACATAGTACAATATGAGTACGTTATATTAAAGTTGTATTTATAGGTTTTAAGAAAAACACATATTTCATGGTTGAGGCAAGAATGAATATGAATATGCTAAATTAATCGCCGCGCTGGACGCATTGCCGTCCTTGAGGAAATTCAATAAAAATTTATTCAATTTAAATTGGTTTTCTTTTAGTTTCTCTTCTAATTTCTATGAACTTATTAATATACAGATATTTATTTAAAGTAATAATATAATGTATCATATAATAATGGGATTGATAATAAAGAACTATATATAATATTATATACTATGAAAATATTCATACCTCTATTTTCCCATTTTTGGTGAAAGAGATTCAAAATATCATAGCTCACAAGGTTTGTTAAGTTTGATTTATTACTCTTAAGATCTTGTAGCAATACTTTTTTAACACAAACCAAGAAGGCCTAAAATTGTTTTAAACGTATTTTTCTTTTAATGTAATGGGATACTGGTATAAGAATAGTCCTATGTCTGCCTTTGCACCTCGCAACATGAACGTGAGTCATCTTCACTGCTCACCACGCCACCTGCCGCCGCCGCCCTCTGATGCAGCGCCCGCCACCTGCCGCGGCCGGGCCCCCCTAGGCACGTGCCTAGTGTGCCTTATGGTAAGTCCGCCACTGGTTTGACCACAATATACTTTGTATAAATATTTAAAAAAAGAAGGTGATCCGCGGTCTGCTGATTTCAGCTGCGGTATTGTGAAGCAAGTAAATCAATATAAATATTTAGGAATAATTTTACACCAAAAGATGTCATGGAAGCCCCTCATTCAATTCTTAAAACGTAAACTAAGAACAATGACTTTTGCTTTCAGACAGCTAAGACAGGTGATGACCGCGGATCACTGCAGGAGTGTGTATTACGCTTATGTGCAGTCTATATTGCAATATGGGATACTGGCGTGGGGTGATGCATCTGCCTCGGTGATGGAACCACCGGCTATCACGCAGAGAAATATAATAAAATAATTCTCAAAAAAGATCAGGGATATCCTACACAATTATTATATTCAGATTTTCCAGTTTTTAACATTAGACAACTCTATCTAAAATCCTTATTCATTTGTATTAAAGAAAACAAAACATGATTTTTTTTTTATCACTATTTCCCATCAGTATAGCACCAGAACTAAATTGAACTAAAGTATTGCTCTCGCAAACTTAAAATTAAGGGTAGATTTGCATAATTATTTTTATCTGGCCCACCACCTTTACAGACATCTTCCAAACAATATCACAAATATTGAGGCTATCAATGTTGCCGTCAACAAGAGAAGGGTGGAGAAATGGTTGTTAAGCATCAGTCCTAGTGTCCCTGGAACTTTAATTCAATCTCCATATAACTAATACTTTCCTCAAACACTAAATAAAGCCGCTTTTTGCCTGCTAATTCAAATCAAATAAATGTTAAGCTTCATAACACTTGTTCTCTTTTATTATTATTTTTATAATTTATTAAAGAGACTTTATTTTTAATATCATACCATTTTAAAGAATTAATACACATTAAGTTTATCTCCAGTTTTATACAAGAATTTGCAAACAGAATTTATATTTTTTATTTAATGTATTAATTTATTATTATTTTTTTAGGACTTAGTAAAGCACATTAATTTAAGCTTATTATTTAATTCGGTTGATGTTAGATATATTTATTATTATATTAACCTTAAAAATTTCGTCAGTGATACGAGTGAGTTTTAACCTCTTCCTCACAGTCAGGTCTTTTAGCCTTGTGAAAAAATATATTTCCATACATGTTGTGATTAAAAATAAAGAAACTTAAAAATAAGGTACCTTTTATCTTGTATATTGTATCAATCGAGTGACCAACCGTTCACCGTAGTCTAACGCTCAAGTTCACGATACTTAGTTCTTGGATCTCCAACTAATGCATCACATAATTTCCTGATTTAGCAGAGATACAAACCCATTGAGCTCGATGCAAATGTGGCTACCAACATCCTGGAGGGGGAACGGGGCTTTCGCTGGGGCAGTCAATCGTGTGACAGTGCCATGGAAGGACTGGAAAATAGTGAACCGGGGCATTTAGTAGTAAGTGACCCTGTGCTGGGGGCGGGCATCAATGGGGAAGTGAGCTGGACAGAAGCGTGGACTAATTTTCATACAGGAAGGGGGGTGGTCTTAGCCTACGGGCCTAATCCCACTTATGGAAGACCGTTAACTTTGGCGGAGCACGTAGCGCTAAATGATTTAAGGAAAAGGCGGTCAGCTTCGCCCTTGCCGCCCTTGGGCCTAGCCCAAGGCAGGGGCAGGGGTAGGTTTTTTCACGCCTTAGATCAGCGAAGGGTTTCTGACGCAAGAATAAGCCTGGAGCGCCAGCTAGTGCCTTTGGACACCAGGAGAGGGCCTCCGCCCCCGCAAGAAGACGGGCCAGCTGCAGTTGCTGACCCCGCCAACTAAACACCAGTCTGTGGGTGGTCATGATGTACATAGTTGTGTTTTATAGTACTCAATTAGTGTCGTTTTTGTTTTGTTTTTTTTTTTAGTGCAAATAATTGTGTGTTTAATGGTACTGTACAAACTGACTGTTTTGGTTGAGTGCTCACGCCCACCTCACGGAACCAGCCTCCAGTTCGTAAGGTAGCTAAATTTATTTATTTTCTTAATGTTGATACGTACTAGATAGATTACTCTGTTTTCCTCAGGGCTTCATTTAGCAGCGGCATTCGCGTATGGACTGTACTTCTAGCAGTACAATTATGCGTCAATGGCGTGTTATGTTTGAAGTATAATGCGTAAAATGTTTGGATATTCTTATGTTTGATGCGTACAAAGGTTGTTCGTTATACACACACATAATATATAATGCTTATTTAATAATGAAAAGAGGAATCAGATAAAATTTTAAAAAGTATGTATATCTATGCGTATGGTGTATTGATAGTTAGGCCTATAAGAATGGGAACTATTATGCGGGAGTGCTAGGTGTAGAGATTAAATGCTATGTGCAAAACCGCCATGAAGGGAAGTGTTATTTTAATATGGGGAAAATGCATATTGTATTTTAAAAACAAGGACTCGCTGGGTGGGAAAAATAGTGAAGGTGTTGTATTATTGTGAAATAAAGCAAGGACTCACTGGGTGAGATTAAGTATTCATTAATTTGAATTTCTCATAAATTTAATATATTTTTTAAGGGTTAATTCGTGTAAGTGGTGTTATGCTAAAGTAGTTATTTTATATTAGAATTATAAGAATGTATAGCTATCTTCGATCTATCTTAGAATATATTATGGTTGACGTGCGTGGTTTGTAATGCTAATAAAAAGTAGGTTGATTAGTTTTGCTTGATTATTGTAAATTATTATATTGATTAAATAAAAGAGACCAGGGGGATCGATAGTGTGCAGCATGAATTAAAATTAAACGAGTCGTTGCCAGTCGATACTCGATAAATTCAGCTCCAGTCAGAGCGCTAAGCAGATAGTGTGAAACTTGATGAAATGAAAATAAAAATACAATCACAATTAAATAAACTAATTAATTGTCGCTCTCCCTACTACTCTGATTGAAAACTGCATATTCTTAAACACTATCCCTTTTTGTCAAACATCGTTGTATTTGAAAGTAAACTGATAATAAACGGAAAAAACGAAATAAATTAAAATTACAGAAGGGAGACAGTTTTTTTTTTATATATATATATATATAAAGGCAGCTGTTTGTTTACATAAAATAAATCATATGTTAGGTAAACTTACTAAATTTTGTATTATATTTAAAATACATGGAAACTTTAAAGTCCAATGGGGCCAAGCATATTGAACTGAGGACGACGAATATTATTCCATTACGTCTACAGAGAATTCCCTTTAATTTGACACCTCAATCATCATAAATCGGTTCATAAATAAAAGAGTTTTTTGATGCTCACAAGAAATTCCTTACGGAATTAGTAAGATAGATTCGTAATTGTAGCACCGACACACATACATTACATACTTTCAAGGCAGTTAATAAGTATGTAACATGGTTTCGACAAAAAACTGATATGATGTCACTAATGATGAGGGCACTATTTTAAGATTTTAACTTGATTTAAAGTAGGTTTAATCATTACAAATATCATAATAGCATGTTTCACTGGTATTAAGTATTTTTCATGCTTTTATACACGATAATTTAAACATGCTTTCACATTTTTTTTTTTTAACGTAAAATTATTACTTACATTGTTTTATAGTAATTTGAATATGATTCATATATTATAATAATAAAACTCTTATACCATAACATACATATATCACGTCATTTAGTACTAAAAGTTTCATTTCACATGATTTAAATTATATATATATGTTAAAGTCCAACTGTAGTATAATTTTTACTCGTGAATTCAATATTATTATTGCTTTTTAGTGTGTTTGAAAAGTAATGAATAGCAAGCTGTCAGATACATTTTATAGGAATTTTGACTCGTTAAAAAAAAAAATCAAATATTTTTTATAGATAAGTAAAATATAGTTATATTTTATTTTTAAAAATTCGGATACAATTACTAATTGCACTGATTCTAACGAAGCAGCTGATTAATTTGTTAACATTTTTAATAAAGAAATCCACGCAGCAACCAAACCAGTCAACTATTCATGTAAAATCACTAAATATAAACCTTGAATCGCAAAAGGGCTTTTAATATCTATTAGGTGTGGGGATCTTATTAGTAAAAGAGTTAAATCCCCACCATTCATTACGAATCTAATTGACTATTTACAATAAATACTTACTACAAATTACTATAAACAATAGCAGAATATGTTGACAATTCAATCAAAGGGTGTCAACAAAGAGTAACTTGTGTTGCATCTGCTTATTCTAAACAACTCTGTTGTCACGTTAGTAAATTGGCTGGGCAAAAGAAAAATCCGCTTTATTTTCTGTTTATTACTTAATGTATAATTATTTTATTGTATAATTATTGTAAGTAACTTACATTCTCTCTTGCGTTATATTTTACTTTAGTTTCCCGCAACAATCTATTTTTATTAATAAAATTTCTGTTTTGTCTGTACATTGGTTAGAATTTTGAAATGTTCGGTTATTTTTTACTTTGTGTGCATAGCAGAATTCGAAATCGGTGTCATCTAAATTTCTTTCCCTCTGTCTGTCTCCATCTCTCTCTTTCTTTCTATCACTGTGTCTGTAAGGCTCATGAGTCACATTTTGTTCTCTTTTCATGGGATAACGATTTTACCTAATGGTCTAAATTTTTCTTTTTCATGTCATAGACTAGAGTGGTGTGAATGTTCATTGCTACTTTAATTGCCTTAGCGACCATAGGGGTTGGCCCCATAGGACGTCAAAGTAGCCAAGTTGTGCTACGATACCAATCTTTAATCTCTTTTCACACGACAAGGGCTTTAGTAAAATGGTATTGAAATTTTCATTACTGTTAAAAATGGTGCAATTCAAACGATTTTAACCGTTCCAAAGCTGCCTCATAGTAAAACAAATATTCAATGTTAAACTTATGGGAGTATTCAAATCTACCTTTGAGTTGAATTATACGGTTTGTCATTTTCACCACAGATGGCAACACTTAAAATGTTAAATACGGACTCATTCATATTAAACCCTTTAAACTTTTGACTAGCCTAAATACAGTGAGTTAAGTCAACTACTTCTGGGTTATAAATATGGATATTAAAATACTTTATGCATATTGTTACACAATTAGTATTGCCACTTAAAACTTAAGCGTTGATTAGTTTTTGAATTTAGATTTAATGTTGTACATGCGTCTGTAGATATCTTTCATGGGTAGAACAAGTTATGCTGGGGGGTTCATTGGATTTGGTATATGGCTGTCGTCACATCCAATCAAGGATTCAATATTCGATTTCATAAGAATCTATAATATTTTTTGACAAATCTGAGTTTTCTTGATATCGCTTATTCTCATATAACTGTGAAGTAAATCACTATACGAATTTAAATGTTAAATCAAACTGCAACAAAAACATTAATGGAAATAACTTCTTACCCAAATGAGAAACGTATGTAACAAGAGTTTGACAAATGTACCTGGGAACTATTAAACATAAAAACTTGATATCTAGATATGTTGGAATAAACCAACTGAATGTGATCTATTGAACTTGTGAAGCCATTGATATGATTTGTTTTAATAAACTTTACGCACACCCCGTGCTAAGAACGGGTATACATAGCTAGTCAGATTATAAAAATATTTAATAGCGAAGTTATACGAAAGTTTTGTACTAGAAAATATTTTCAGGTTTGTTTAGATGTTTAAGCTAACTTATTTAAAGCGGAGTTTCTTAAACTTTTAATACTTGTTTCTTATTATAAATACGCAGTTTTTAAACCTAATACTTTTAAAAACCAACACGAATTACAAACTGAATCCAAACCTTGGATTTAAGGTCCCATACTTAGTTTTTTTCCCTAAAATCATTTTTTTTTTATTAAAACGAAATCTATTATGTTTTTATAATAACAGAAATAAGATTTTTGTTCGCTACACTCTTAAAACACTAAACCGACCGTGTCATAGTTTAAAAACTGCGGGTGAAAGGCTGTCTAAGTGAATAATGTACCTAAACTTAACAAAATTAACATGCACGGCTCAGCTTATTGGGTAGGATAAATAATATTCCAAAACAAGTTCAATATATTTCTCATTGAATTCTTTGAAAGGTAAATTATTAAATGAAACAGACTTGTGTAACGTGAATGACAAACGTACATCTGCCGCGTCTACTTTGGGAGATTTCCGGAACTATTATATGCAGATTAAGTACATAAATTAGCGCCGCATCTGCCGACACGGCTTTATACACCCTCGTACGCCGTCTATAACCTATCCCAATAGCTGTCCCTATAAAAGCAGCCATCTAACCGTCGTTCTCCATTTGTTCGCCAAATCTCGTACAGTAAACACCGTTGTAGGGAATATTACCTCTGCACACAATTGTACAACTGTACTTGTTTAAACTTACGTTCATTTCCGCTAGTTTCGTTTAACATTTAAAATGCTAATTAGTCTCTATATATTCGTAAGACACTTGCGCCCACCGACCATATATACGCTCTGACCTGTTGGACAGTGCACGTTTCCCCTTGAGTATTATCATGGCTCCGCACACGTTACAGCTAAGGCTTTTACGCACAAAACACATATTAGAGAAACAGTCTAACTCCACAGTTTCTAGGCCGCGTACTGCATTGCTCGCGCGCCTCCCATATAGGGGGCTGACACCCCAGCGGTAAACAACCAATCCGTGAGTTCATAGCGCATAGTACTATAACATATGATTTATTTTTAACACTTAACATTTTAATTATTTTTACACTATTTCTTAACACTACTCCAGTCATTTTATAAATCTCAATTTTATTTTCGCGTCGAGTTTCCATTTTTGTTTAAACTAAATATGCTACTTAACATCGCGTGCAGGAAACTCACACTGATTAATTGCAGGTTCCATTCTTACACACCTGTTTAATCCTTACTATGCAAATTACTCTCTTACTTTAACAACACTTAAACTCTAACCGCTACTTCTCGGTCATATTTATATAGTTAGTGCTACACTACAGGATTTACCTGTGCAATGGTGCACGCGATATTTTCTGCACATCTGCAGGTAATACACCTTACACCCGTCTACTATTATACTTATTGCTACATTACACGAGACATTTCTTGCACACCTGCAGATAATACACTTGCTAACCGTCTACTATTATGATTATTGCTACAGTACCAGAGACATTTCTTGCTCACCTGCAGGTTATACACTTTACAACCGGCTACTATTATAGTTATCACTACAGCATAAGATTAACCTGTACAGATGACTATTGTAATCCTACTTGATCGTGCACGGTGCATTTCTTGCACACCGGCAACTTATACACTTTACAACCGTTTAAATATTACAATTAATGCTATAATACGATAGTTAACTGTTCAATAACAGTTGTGGCCCCACTTGATTGTCCACAGAGCGATACTTGCAATCCTACAACTGAATAATTAATTAATTAACTTCCGCGATTACCGGTACTTTTTTTAACTATCCGTCTCTTCCTCCGACTCTTGTGACCGTAGCCGCAGCCGACTGACAAATAACCGAGCTCTCCCGAGTCTCGCTCTTTTATGCGGTTTTCTCGGGGAGGGGGTTGGAGGGGCGCCGCTCGTGACTCATCGATGGCATAAAAAGGGGGGTTGCCGCCGCGCGCGTGCCATTTCGGTGGCGGCATCCGTCGGGTGAGGTACTATCCGTAAGTCTCTGGCGCTTTTATAACTAACTCTTGTTACTTTAAAATGTGTTTCCGCTTAATATGCTAATTAGTTTCTATATATTCAGACACAATCGCGGCCGCTGACCATTCGCCGCATTATTCTGAAGCGGTGCACATGTAAAATCATGGCTTCCCACACTTTACAGCTGAAACTTTTACGCACAAAACACATTTTACAACAGCATTCTACACCTGCAGTTTCAAAACCGCGTAGTACGGTGGCTAGACTTAAAAAACGGTTCAGGTTTCACCCGTTGTATTTTGCACCACCTCACCTTGGCAACAGTGACGCTGTGCGCTTGTGAACTGTGCGCTTAGCGACAGTGAACTGTGACGCTTGTACTGTTGATACTATTCTACAGACAGTCTTGACTGACATGCTGAAGTACCAACATTGCCCTCTTGTCACGCCTATTGACGGCCCCGTCCAATTCTTCTTCTTCACCATCTTACCGGGTCTATATAATCGGACATCCTCCGACTCGTGTCTCATTGCGCTCTATCGCCTCACACGGTAAACACCTAAGACCTCTCGTCTCTCTCTCTCACTCTCTCTTGCAAGCATGGACACACAACAGGGTTCACCGGTGCAGTCCCCTGACGTGACTTCCACTACGGATACTACTGCACGTCCGACAGACGGTTCCGCCACGCCTACAACGAACGCCGGCTCCCGCCCGGTACAAAGCAATGTGGTGACCACTACTGCTGCAAACGACGTGGAGGCCATTCTACGATCACTGATGGGGTTCGATTAAAATAAATAAACGAAAAAATAAAAAACAACCCCTCCCTCGACCCGCCGCTCCGATCCGACCCGTCCCGAATCCCCGCCCCGACTGAGCCCCTCGGGGCTCCGCTTTTTTAAAACTCCCTCCGGATGGCCTTGACCCACTTACAAAACACACCCATCACTGTCAACCACAACTGCCGGTTCGAACCGCTTGGCCTTGACCTGCGCCAGAACCGGCAAAACCCCACTACTAATTGGGTTACCTTTAAGATGTTTCAGTCTGGGATTTAACCGCTAACTCTCCTATTTTTTGGCTGCAAGTAAGTTAACTTTGCTTTGATTAGTCCAGTCTAAATATTAGATAACTCTATTAAAGTCACTCAAGTTTATCTAAGAAACTATAAAAACTTTTATTCGTTAAGTGGCATTAGTTTCAATAACACCAAGAGTTTGACTAATCAAAGCAAGGTTAACTTACTTGCAGCCAAAATAAGAAGAGTTAGAGGATAAATCCCACACTGAAACATCTAAAAGGTAGCCCAATTGATCTACCAAATTTTAGATCTTGGAGTTGTTTGAAAAAGAGTTCAGATCGTGGGGTTGTGACCCAAGATCACATGACCTTTCATTTTGTATTTAAAAAATTAATAGATTTATTGGCGAATAAATCCAACTTGTAGAATCATACAATTTAAGGGTTAAAATTATCTTTTTATCCAACTATTGTTTTTTATTTTATTTTTCAAAATTTTAAGCAATTCTTTAATAAAATGTGTTGGACAAATAAGAGTCTACAATTTAATGTCTGTAGAAATTACATCTATGTATAAAGAAATGTATATTCAGATTTCAAATATAAAAAAAATTGCTGCATCATGGTCGAAAACAAACTAATACAAACGTGTAACTGCTTATCTGGATACGTGCTAATGGGGAACGCTCATGATCGTGTTTGGTGCTAAACTGGTTTAAATTTTTCCAAGCTTAGTAATGCGATACCAGGATTGTCGTAACACATTTAGTCACCTGGGTAAATTTTATTCCTAAACCCCCTACGTTGATGTAAGGTTCATCTTGTGCAAAATCTTGGTCGTCTTTGAGATAAGGGTCACGAGTGATTAGAGTTTCCGTATGACTTTAAAGAAAGAAAAAGAGGATTATCACAAGTTAAAACAGTCGTCACTTCTCAACATAACGGCAAAACCAAAAGCTGTATGGTCCGTTTAAGTATAAATGAGAATCGTAATAAAATGTAGTGGATGGAGCAAGATTCTTATATTTTACCGCACTTTTCCCTAAAAAATCAAATTTCAAATTTTAGGAGGCTTGAAAACTATAATTGATATTTAAAATACTCCTTTGTATATGTTTTTTTTTTATTATTATATCTTTAAAATTATACTTACATTTTTACGAGCCTACCAAATTGTGGTTGAGGGCATTTTATGTTTTTAATTATAATTTTTTTTTTAGGAGTGAAAAAGATGAAACGCGAAATCTTTTTTGACTTAAGACATATTTTGACTTATGACGAGTGATTCTAATCACTCCTATCGGGATGTCTAATTGTCGTAATGTCTAATTGTCTTTTCTTAAGATATTCTTTTTAAACTTAAAGTTGTTATTAAAATGTTATTATGCTTTAATTATGTGTCCACTTAAGTCAGTTTTGGAATGTTTTCCTCTATTACTATACAGTGCACATTTTTGTAAATTTTGTATCGATAATATTTTGGACTTTTTAGATCGTCCCACTTATTAATCATTACCGCATATAAACTGTAACATTAACCACTCGTTATCCTATTTACCTGTTCAGACACATCAAGTACTCGTGTGTTGTGAAAGTTAATGGGTGAATGTTCACTACTTGGTCCTTCAAATACTTTCTCCTTGATGTAATACAATAATTCAATACTCACTTAATCGGTTTACTAGCAAATTTCTTAAGAAAACATTAGCATGATCGACATGTTGAGATCCAAGTAGACACCCACCGTAAAAGTTAAAAATAAACTCCTGGACACTTTTTGAAGAGTCATTAAAACTTAAAAATCGAAATGTTTGCACACTAAAAGCTATAATTTACAATTTATTGAAGATTTAACAAGTAAAAATTCCTAGGCTGTTTGTAAAATCATGAGCAAGTCAAATGGGCTTAACATCGGCAAGCTTCGTCCCTATCAGGCCTGTCTAACAATGTTTAGATACTTGGCCAACAAAGAGTCCAAATTCCTTTATAAGTAACACCAAATGTAATTCACAATATAACTCAAAGAATTAAATTGTTCCATACTGCCTTCCTCATATTGTATAGTCTATAAAACCCCCGGATTGCTATATAGAACATCTTATAACTAAATCTAATAAACTTTGCAATTCGATTCCCACGCATCAGCATGCAACATGTTATCCTAGTAGTTTATTTCATTCCGAAATTTCAATGCAAGTTCTATCTGCTAAGTTATCACTGATAAAGTTGCCAAGAATAAATTGAATGGATTCGTGCGAAATAAATTACATATTGTGATCCTGTATCGAGGTACGCAGCAAGGAATCATACATCTTATAAGTCATTAACAGATACGAAATTCCATCATTGATCCCATCGGGAATTAAATTTTGCAAAAATTGGATAAGTAATTACTAAATTGGATTAAGTAAAAGTAAACACGAATATTCAATAATCTACCAGCATAGCAGACCTGCGCACCAGGGGAATGTAATTTTGGAAAATCGAATTTCAAAATTGTTCGCACATATTTACCGTCTTATAAATACCTATAAAAATCCAGAAAAAATATAGAGGGATATACACTAATGACAGACTTTATGTTTTCAATAGTATAATATTAAAATACTAATACTACGATTAAAACAAAATACCAATGCATCCGCCAGTTATTGTTAATGATTTTACATAGCTAAAATTAGGTAACACAACTATATTGCATTGTTATTATTGTTTAGTGGTAGTGGTTGTACTCGTGGTTGTAGAAGGCGTTGTCGTAATCGTTGTGGACGTTGTAGTAGGTGCTGTTGTACTAGTAGTAGACGTTGTAGTAGGCGTAGTTGTACTCGTTGTTGTAGTAGGTGTTGTTGTACTAGTAGTAGACGTTGTAGTAGGCGTAGTTGTACTCGTTGTTGTAGTAGGTGCTGTTGTACTAGTAGTAGACGTTGTAGTAGGCGTAGTTGTACTCGTTGTTGTAGTAGGTGTTGTTGTACTAGTAGTAGACGTTGTAGTAGGCGTAGTTGTACTCGTTGTTGTAGTAGGTGTTGTTGTACTAGTAGTAGACGTTGTAGTAGGCGTAGTTGTACTCGTTGTTGTAGTAGGTGCTGTTGTACTAGTAGTAGACGTTGTAGTAGGCGTAGTTGTACTCGTTGTTGTAGTAGGTGTTGTTGTACTCGTGGTTGTAGTAGGCGTGGTTGTACTCGTAGTAGACGTTGTGGTAGGCATCGTTGTACTCTTTGTAGATATTGTAGTAGGAGTAGGTGTACTCGTTGTTGTAGTAGGTGTTGTGGTACTCGTGGTTGAGGTTGTACTGGGCGTAGTTGTACTCGTACTTGTACTCGTTGTTGTAGTAGGAGTTGTTGTTCTCATCGTAGTTTTTGTTGTGGGTGTTGTCGTACTAGTGGTAGACGTTGTTGTAGGTGTAGTACTCATGGTAGATATTGTAGTAGGAGTTGTTGTACTCGTGGTAGATGTTGTAGTAAGCGTAGTTGTACTAGTTGTGGTAGTAGGCGTAGTTGTACTCGTTGTTGTAGTAGGTGTTGTTGTACTCGTGGTTGTAGTAGGTGTTGTTGTAGTAGGCGTAGTTGTACTTGTGGTAGATGTTGTAGTAGGAGTAGTTGTACTTGTTGATGTAGTCGGCGTAGTTGTACTCGTGGTTGTAGTAGGTGTTGTTGTACTCGTGGTTGTAGCGGGCGTCGTTGTACTCGTAGTAGACGTTGTAGTAGGCGTTGTTGTACTTGTGGTAGATGTTGTAGTAGGAGTAGTTGTACTCGTTGATGTAGTCGGCGTAGTTGTACTCGTGGTTGTAGTAGGTGTTGTTGTACTCGTGGTTGTAGCGGGCGTCGTTGTACTCGTAGTAGACGTTGTAGTATGCGTTGTTGTAGACGTTGTAGTAGGCGATGTAGTAGAAGTTGTCGTACTAGTGGTAGATGTTGTAGTAGGTGTAGTTGTACTCGTTGTTGTAGAAGGTGTTGTACTCGTGGTTGTAGTAGGCGTTGTTGTACTCGTAGTAGACGTTGTGGTAGGCATCGTTGTACTCTTTGTAGATATTGTAGTAGGAGTAGGTGTACTCGTGGTTGTAGTAGGTGTTGTGGTACTCGTGGTTGAGGTTGTACTGGGCGTAGTTGTACTCGTACTTGTACTCGTGGTTGTAGTAGGAGTTGTTGTTCTCATCGTAGTTTTTGTTGTGGGTGTTGTCGTACTAGTTGTAGACGTTGTTGTAGGTGTAGTACTCATGGTAGATATTGTAGTAGGAGTTGTTGTACTCGTGGTAGATGTTGTAGTAAGCGTAGTTGTACTAGTTGTGGTAGTAGGCGTAGTTGTACTCGTTGTTGTAGTAGGTGTTGTTGTACTCGTGGTTGTAGTAGGTGTTGTTGTAGTAGGCGTAGTTGTACTTGTGGTAGATGTTGTAGTAGGAGTAGTTGTACTCGTTGATGTAGTCGGCGTAGTTGTACTCGTGGTTGTAGTAGGTGTTGTTGTACTCGTGGTTGTAGCGGGCGTCGTTGTACTCGTAGTAGACGTTGTAGTAGGCGTTGTTGTACTTGTGGTAGATGTTGTAGTAGGAGTAGTTGTACTCGTTGATGTAGTCGGCGTAGTTGTACTCGTGGTTGTAGTAGGTGTTGTTGTACTCGTGGTTGTAGCGGGCGTCGTTGTACTCGTAGTAGACGTTGTAGTATGCGTTGTTGTAGACGTTGTAGTAGGCGATGTAGTAGAAGTTGTCGTACTAGTGGTAGATGTTGTAGTAGGTGTAGTTGTACTCGTTGTTGTAGAAGGTGTTGTACTCGTGGTTGTAGTAGGCGTTGTTGTACTCGTAGTAGACGTTGTGGTAGGCATCGTTGTACTCTTTGTAGATATTGTAGTAGGAGTAGGTGTACTCGTGGTTGTAGTAGGTGTTGTGGTACTCGTGGTTGAGGTTGTACTGGGCGTAGTTGTACTCGTACTTGTACTCGTGGTTGTAGTAGGAGTTGTTGTTCTCATCGTAGTTTTTGTTGTGGGTGTTGTCGTACTAGTTGTAGACGTTGTTGTAGGTGTAGTACTCATGGTAGATATTGTAGTAGGAGTTGTTGTACTCGTGGTAGATGTTGTAGTAAGCGTAGTTGTACTAGTTGTGGTAGTAGGCGTAGTTGTACTCGTTGTTGTAGTAGGTGTTGTTGTACTCGTGGTTGTAGTAGGTGTTGTTGTAGACGTTGTTGTAGTAGGTGTAGTTGTACTCGTAGTTGTAGTTGGCCTTGTTGTACTCGTGGTAGACGTTGTAGTTGGCGTTGTTGTACTCGTGGTAGACGTTGTAGTTGGCGTTGTTGTACTTGTGGTAGACGTTGTAGTTGGCGTTGTTGTACTCGTGGTAGATGTTGTAGTAGGCGTTGTTGTACTCGTAGTAGACGTTGTAGTAGGCGTTGTTGTACTTGTGGTAGATGTTGTAGTAGGAGTAGTTGTACTCGTTGTTGTAGTCGGCGTAGTTGTACTCGTGGTTGTAGTAGGTGTTGTTGTACTCGTGGTTGTAGCGGGCGTCGTTGTACTCGTAGTAGACGTTGTAGTAGGCGTTGTTGTAGACGTTGTAGTAGGCGATGCAGTAGAAGTTGTCGTACTAGTGGTAGATGTTGTAGTAGGAGTAGTTGTACTCGTTGTTGTAGAAGGTGTTGTACTCGTGGTTGTAGTAGGCGTTGTTGTACTCATGGTAGATGTTGTGGTGTGTTTGTCCGTATTAGTAGCAGACGTTGTAGTAGGCGTTGTTGTACTTGTGGTAGATGTTGTACTAGGCGTAGTTGTACTCGTGGTTGTAGTAGGAGTAGTTGTACTCGTGGTTGTAGTGGGCGTCGTTGTACTCGTAGTAGACGTTGTAGTAGGCGTTGTTGTACTCGTTGTAGGTGTTGTAGTAGGCGGTGTTGTACTAGTGGTAGATGTTGTACTAGAAGTTGTCGTACTAGTGGTAAATGTTGTAGTAGGTGTAGTTGTACTCGTAGAAGGTGATGTACTCGTGGTTGTAGTAGGCGTAGTTGTACTCATGGTAGTTGTTGTGGTGTGTTTGTTCCTACTAGTAGCCGACGTTGTTGTAGGCGTTGTTGTACTTGTGGTAGATGTTGTAGTAGGAGTAGTTGTACTCGTCGTTGTAGAAGGTGTTGTACTTGTGGTTGTAGTAGGTGTTGTTGTACTCTTGGTAGATGTTGTGGTGTGTTTGTCCGTACTAGTAGCAGACGTTGTAGTAGGCGTTGTTGTACTTGTGGTAGATGTTGTAGTAGGCGTAGTTGTACTCGTTGTTGTGGTAGGCGTAGTTGTACTCGTGGTTGTAGTAGGTGTTGTTGTACTCGTGGTTGTAGTGGGCGTCGTTGTACTTGTAGGACACGTTGTAGTAGATGTTGTCGTACTAGTGGTAAATGTTGTAGTAGGTGTAGTTGTACTCATAGTAGATGTTGTGGTGTGTTTGTCCGTACTAGAAGCAGACGTTGTAGTAGGCGTTGTTGTACTTGTGGTAGATGTTGTAGTAGGCGTAGTTGTACTCGTTGTAGTAGGCGTAGTTGTACTCGTGGTTGTAGTAGGTGTTGTTGTACTCGTGGTTGTAGTAGGCGTCGTTGTACTCGTAGTAGACGTTGTAGTAGGCGTTGTTGTACTCGTTGTAGATGTTGTAGTAGGCGGTGTTGTACTAGTGGTAGACGTTGTACTAGAAGTTGTCGTACTAGTGGTAAATGTTGTAGTAGGTGTAGTTGTACTCGCTGTTGTAGAAGGTGATGTACTCGTGGTTGTAGTAGGCGTAGTTGTACTTGTGGTAGATGTTGTAGTAGGAGTAGTTGTACTCGTTGTTGTAGTAGGCGTAGTTGTACTCGTGGTTGTAGTAGGTGTTGTTGTACTCGTGGTAGATGTTGTGGTGTGTTTTTCCGTACTAGTAGCAGACGTTGTAGTAGGCGTGGTTGTACTTGTTGTAGACGTTGAAGTAGGCGATTTAGTAGAAGTTGTCGTACTAGTGGTAGATGTTGTAGTAGGTGTAGTTGTACTCGTTTTTGTAGAAGGTGTTGTACTCGTGGTTGTAGTAGGTGTTGTGGTACTCATGGTAGATGTTGTGGTGTGTTTGTCCGTACTAGTAGCAGACGTTGTAGTAGGCGTTGTTGTACTTGTGGTAGATGTTGTAGTAGGCGTAGTTGTACTCGTTGTTGTAGTAGGCGTAGTTGTACTCGTGGTTGTAGTAGGTGTTGTTGTACTCGTGGTTGTAGTGGGCGTCGTTGTACTTGTAGGAGACGTTGTTGTAGGCGTTGTTGTACTAGTGGTAGACGTTGCGGTAGGAGTTGTCGTACTCGTGGTAGATATTGTAGTCGGCGTAGTTGTACTCGTACTTGTACTCGTGGTTGTAGTAGGTGTTGTTCTCATCGTAGTTGTTGCAGTGGGTGTTGTCGTACTAGTAGTAGACGTTGTTGTAGGTGTAGTACTCATGGTGGATATTGTGGTTGGAGTTGTTGTACTCGTGGTAGATGTTGTAGTAAACGTAGTTGTACTAGTTGTTGTAGTAGGCGTAGTTGTACTCGTTGTTGTAGTAGGTGTTGTTGTACTCGTGGTTGTAGTAGGTGTTGTTGTAGACGTTGTTGTAGTAGGCGTAGTTGTACTCGTTGTTGTAGTAGGCGTAGTTTTACTTGTTGTTGTAGTAGGTGTTGTTGTACTCGTGGTTGTAGTGGGCGTCGTTGTACTAGTAGTAGACGTTGTAGTAGGCGGTGTGGTACTCGTGGTGGACGTTGTAGTTGGCGTGGTTGTGCTCGTGGTAGACGTTGTACTAGGCGTTGTTGTACTAGTGGTAGACGTTGTAGTTGGCGTTGTTGTACTCGTGGTAGACGTTGTAGTTGGTGTTGTTGTACTAATGGTAGATGTTTTAGTAGGCGTTGTTGTACTAGTGGTAGACGTTGTAGTTGGCGTTGTTGTACTCCTGGTAGACGTTGTAGTTGGCGTTGTTGTACTCGTGGTAGATGTTGTAGTAGGCGTTGTTGTACTAGTGGTAGACGTTGTAGTTGGATTTGTTGTACTCGTGGTAGTCGTTGTAGTTTGCGTTGTTGTACTCGTGGTAGACGTTGTAGTAGGCGTTGTTGTACTCGTGGTAGACGTTGTAGTTGGCGTTGTTGTACTCGTGGTAGACGTTGTAGATGGCGTTGTTGTACTCGTGGTAGACGTTGTAGTTGGCGTTGTTGTACTTGTGGTAGACGTTGTAGTTGGCGTTGTTGTACTCGTGGTAGACGTTGTAGTTGGCGTTGTTGTACTCGTGGTAGATGTTGTAGTAAGCGTTGTAGTAGGCGTTGTTGTACTAGTGATAGACGTTGTATTTGGCGTTGTTGTACTCGTGGTAGACGTTGTAGTTGGCGTGGTTTTACTGGTGGTAGATGTTGTAGTTGGAGTTGTACTCGTGGTAGATGTTGTAGTAGGCGTTGTAGTAGGCGTTGTTGTACTAGTGGTAGACGTTGTAGTTGACGTTGATGTACTCGTGGTAGATGTTGTAGTAGGCCTTGTTGTACTAGTGGTAGACGTTGTAGTTGGCGTTGTTGTACTCGTGGTAGAAGTTGTAGTAGGCGTTGTTGTACTCGTGGTAGTCGTTGTAGTTGGCGTTGTTGAACTCGTGGTAGATGTTGTAGTTGGCGTTGTTGTACTCATGGTAGTCGTTGTAGTCGGTGATCTTGTGGAAGTTGTGTCAATTGGGTACCAACTTCCCCCCATTCCTCCTTGATAAGGGCTGGTGACCACTGGGACGTTATTCCAACAGTTAGGATTGTTCATACCTGGTGCTTCCTCACATGGAATTCCTATAAATTCTTTCTTGCTTTTTGTGGTTTCACTTCTATTTGGATCTTCAGTTGTTTTAGAAGATGACATTGGATCTTCCTTAGGCGAATACCACTTCCGATTACCGCTGTAAAACTTTCCTCGTCCTATTACTCCTACTCCTCCACCTATCCCTCCATTCCCTTCTCCTCCACTTCCTTCGTATGGATTATTAGCCGCTGCAATGGGAATTTTCTGCCAACAATTAGGGTTGTTCATTCCTGGGGCATTTTTGCATGAAACACCATTAACATTGTTGCCATTTAGCCTAGATCTACTGTTTTGGAAATTAGATTGAAAGCGAATATTAGCAGAACTATAAGAGTTTCTGTTTATGGCCTGCATATTTCCATAGCTTCTTCCACCCGTAAGAGTTCTAGACCCGTGCTGAAATGCGTTTGTTCGAAACAGCCTATGACCGACCATAGGAACATTTTGTTGAAATATTTGTGGTATGGATGCAGAATTACTGTTTGCTACGTTGTATGTGCTATCCTGTCGCTTTTTTCTTGAATTCAATCTTGGCTCACGTTTCAATCTACACTCATGGGAGTTTTGGCATGCTCCAAGAAATTTTAATATTTTCCTCACTTGTTGAGATGCATCGCTGTTGCCAACCTGAAACAAAAACAAATCTACTATAAACTTTAACTTAAGTTATTGTATTCTAATAAAAAAGGTATTTTAGTACCTTTGTTTCAACCTCTTCAGATGGCATGTTCACAAATGTAGTATTCTAAGTAAGGTCAAGCTGACTTAATACATGATGCCTACTAAATGTATGCACGTGAAGGCAAACGTATTAAAAGAAGGGGGTGAAAAAAATCACACTCAGTGAAATTTGCTATATTGTCTATCTATATGAATAAATATTAGAGTTTTGTCTTTTCATTGCTTAGAAACTTGAATTTTTTTATTTTTACGTTTTCTGCATCCCAGAATCTAAAATCGGTAACATATCATTTCATTACCTCAACTGTTTGTCTCTCTCTCTGTCCTTCCTTCTGTCTGTGATGCTTATGGGTCCTTCTTTATCCTCTTTTAAAAAACAACGGCTTTACCCCCATTTATTAATTAAATGCCATAGACTAGAGTGGTGGGAAGGATCATAGAAACATAGCTTCTTTGGGATCTGTCCCAAAGAAGCTCACAATTACTGTATAGCCTACGTCTTAAAGCTTGACATAGACGATTCTCTTTGCTCATAGGTACTATCAAAGAAATGATTCTCAAATATAGTTTTTGAAGAACTTGAGGGCTCCGCCCCACTGGACTTCCAAATTACTCTTGGGCCCACGGGGTTGAAATACGATGGAGAATTCTATTTGCTCATGGGTACTCACCAAGAAACATGATTGCAAATATTATCTTTAAAGCACCTTAGGGCTACGCTCTACTGGAATTCAAAATTACTCCGCGGGGTTGAAATTTGACATGGACGTTCCTCTTTGCTCACGGGTGCTCACTAAGAAACGGTTTTGCAAATATAGTTTTCGAAGTTCTTTAGGGCTCTGTCCCAAAGGACTTTAAAATTACTTTAGGGCCTCCGAGGTTGAAATTTGACATGGACATTCCTCTTAGCATATTTTGGCATAGTAGAAACTAAGAAACAATTTTGAAAATTCCATTTTGGGCTTCACCCCACATACCTCAAAATTACCATAGATCCTAAGGGATTAAAATTTAAGGTGAATGTTCCGTTTAGCAGTGTACCAAATGTAAAATGTTTGGTATTACGGGAAGTGAATGATGAGTGAGTGGTGAGCCATTAGTGATGAGTGAGTGAGTAAGGGCTTTGCCTTTTTAATATCGAGAAAAGTGGAAAATAATTTTTGCCTATATTAATCATTTCTGATTGACTATTAACCGCACGTTTTCTACTTTACCAAAATTTTTTTATGTAACTTTTTATTTATATTTATTTTTTTGAATTATTTGTTTTGAAAACTGTCTTTGCGGTTAAATATAGAGATTAAAAGTTTTTTGGTTGCTCATGACAAAAATATAAGATGAAATTCAACTATTCAGTATTATATAAATAATTTTATCACTTTTAAACTAAATACAATGGTCATAGATTATTCAAGCTCAATGGTCCAAGACATGATATTGTCATGTTACAGTAAGTTACTTGCCTCCTTCCCACAGTCGTCGGAGCTGTTGCAGAGTACATGACCATCCGTGGTGCTCTGTGTCGTTTCAGTTGATGTGGGAGACCCAAGTGATCGTGAATATATGGGATATTCTCTGGCGCAGTCCCGGTTGTTTTGACAAGCACCCAAAAACTTCAAAATATTCATTACTTCTTCAGCCTTGGAGCCCTGAAAATGTTTATTTGATTGAATATAAATCAAAGTTGATTATCATTAACTTTCAGATAAATATGATTAACATAAAGAACCCAATAAAATGTTTAACTGCCATTTGATCACCACATTAAACTTTAAGGCTGGGCGTGGGCTGCGCAAGTTCTTTTTCTAGTGTTGTATTCAATTGATTTTTGTTTGCGAATGGTAAAATTAATCTTTTCACATAGGACAAAGAAATTTTAAAATAGATAGATCTATTTTTAAAATGTCAGCTAGACAATCTATATCTATCTATTATATATATATATATATACGTGACGCCGTTTTTTTAACACTATACTCCTCTCTTATTTCTGGACGAAATTAAATGTTTGAGATGTCATAAAATTCCTCTCAGTTCATAGTTTTTGTAATAAGGTTTTAGATTTTTTATATTTGTACTCTGAAGGGCACGGGAAGCCCTTAAAGTCAGTTCTTTGTCCATAAGATTAACATCGGGAACAATTTATATTGAATTGCAAAATAAAACAGCTGTTGATAGTAAAACAAACTCACACATGTTAAAAGCTTGCTGAATAGAAGCAATTAAACAAGTGGTACTGAAATATCAACAATTCCATAATTTAATACGAGGAGTGTCTATTGTGTGGAATAAATGTTGTGTTTTACCTTTTTCTCAAAATGGAGCAGGTAGATTTTGCTTGAACTTTGGATATATGTGTATTTAGGCACAAAAATAAGTTTAGTAACTTAACCAAGGAAAAATTAATTTTCCTGTACAAAAACAAGTTTGGAAAAATTGAAATTTTTGACGTGGGTCTTATGGGTTATCAGATTGTTAATTGAGACAACAACGAAAGTTAATTAAATAGAAACAAAAATTAAAATAGAACACTAAATGTTTGCGCACTGGTTTTCAATGAAATAGGAAAAGGGATAGTTGGTTGTTGGTGTAAAATTAATTAACTATTTAATGTGATGTCAATACGTGAACAAATATTACAATTTAACATGTGACAGTTAAATTTCAAAACAATAAAATATTTAAATTTTAATTTTTCAGGATTTTATGTCCGTAAAGGATTACGACACATTTAATGCAGAATGCATTAAATTCAGTCCCTAATTTCAACCAGCTGTTTGGAAGAGACAACCTTTAAAAGTTTTTACCTCCAGTATAGATAACAAGCTTATTGCAAATATGGGTTGTAAAATGAAAAATTTTAACCAAAATATAAATGCCACATCAAACAAAAATTGATCGTACCAACAAAGATGTAGATTTTCCTAATTTTTGTGGTATCTCTATTTAAATTATGTAAAGCCATGGAAGGTCAAGTTAAAGAGGATTTAGTTTATTGTAAATAGTTAGTTAGTTATCGTATGGCTTTTAGTGGAGGGAGATCAGCAATTAACTGATAGTTCTCCTCGCCTGAAATGCCTTCACTTTTTTGTTTTCTATGCAGGTTGTAAATAGTAATAGTGTGACATACTCACATATTCATTATTAAAAAAACAGCAGCAGTGAGTGCTGCCTATCTCATACAGGACGGAGAAGTTGTAGTTAAATATTGATTTTTCTTCTGTTGTCATTTACGTTTTTTTTTTGTGATGAACTATCTAGATCCAAAATCTGTGAATTTATTCTAATTTTTATGGGAGTTTTTAGGCAGATGCTCTAAGACAAATGGGCATAAAACCATCATGTCATTAAAATTCTAGCAAATTTGGATCTAAAAGAACAACCATAAAATCTCAACCCTATCGCATTGGGAAGTTGGAGAATTGTTGATGAAGATCGATGGATGAAATATGATGTAATATGAAATATGATGTAATCTGATTTTTACTACAATTTAAATTTCATTTAAAGTGTCTCGGTAATTTACCATGGAGCAAGGTTTGATCACCAGGTACTATGATAAATAGCAAACTGCACGGACCCCCTAGTTTATCATTAAAGCATGTGTATAAAAACACCCGATCGTACCTGTCCCCCGCAGCTGAGCCCCCCACAAGGCCCTCGCGTGCCCTCGCCCCGTGGCGGGGAGTCTGTGCTGGGAGGGGGAGGAGGGTCCGGGCAGCCCTGGGGGCCGCAGGCGCCGAGGAACTTCAAAATCACCCCCACGTCATCGTGGGCCGTGCCGCCCGTCAGCCCGCCGCCCTGCAATTAAATACAATTTATACATTAACATATTTATGTTAACGAGTTCACCTCACTGGCATTTTACTCACCGCAATATATTAAATTGAAATTAAATCGACATCAAATGTTCAGAGAAACGTTTCCTAGGATATCGATTCTAACAATTAATGCTGATTTTGTTTCCAAGTCAGCCCATTTCCCCAGGATAAACGAGTCATATTCTAATAACATACGGTATATTATTTTATATCCTAGGGCTTCTGTCAACTCATGACAAGCTCGAGACAAGCTTCGTTTTCCCATGTCAAATAATTTTGAAGTGAGATTCTATAAGATGCCGGCAATGCTGATCAACAAGGGTAAATTTCCAGTAAAAATGGATTATATTGGTGGTATTACTCATTTAATACAATATTGGATGGTAATAAGTGGTATTACTCATGAATTCGTCAATTTTTTAAATAGAGTTTACCGTACGATTTAACAAATGCTGCAAAAAGTCTCTAAAAGTCTCTATGGTTGAATAAGATGGAAAAATTGTATAGCATTAATAGCAACCTGTCTAATGCGTCTTGTAATTATAAAATCAATTTTTATAAGTTACTTGTATAATTCAATGGTTTTCAATCGTTACAACTTCTTACCTGACCACAATCTGTAGAGCTCAAGCATGGTTGGTCTGCATCTTGTTGGGGCTTCACCTTAAAATGACCAGAAATTAACTTTAGTCCTGGGATTTCCACAGAGGTTTTGGGCTACTATTTACCGACTAGTAGTCCAAAGGGTTAGCACTACTTTTCCTAAAAGTGTTTATTGAACCATAAAAATACTATTTGTGTTATATTAATTAAACAAAGAAAACTAAAAAGGTAGGCAGGACCTAATAGTTAGTCACGTACATCTTTAATATGATCATTACTTGAACAATGCTAAAAAAACCTGTTTGACTAGAAAAAAATCGAATCGTACATGATTTTATATGATAAACATTGAATGAATATCTTTATTTTATACAATTTTTATTTTCTACGTGTGATTTTGTGTATTATTTACCTGCATTAGTTTTCTCTTTTTCCTATTTTATTCAAATGAAGTTTACAATCCCCCCACCCTAATTTTAAAATCAAAATCTGGTAAACTAAACCCCGTTCAAAATTAATGTGCGGTCAAAAAAATAGATTTTTATTTCCCAACAAGGGACAAATTCTCTCTTTAATTTCACCCCTAAAGTTCAGAATACATAATAACTCTAATGACTTTGCTAATTCGCCTAATTATTTTCGTTGCAAGCGCTTCTTTTTTACGTCTCAAACGTCAAAATAACAATATGTGTTTACAAAAAGAAAAACTTTTCATAACAATACATGAGAAATTAAAAAAGCTGTAATATTTGAACTGCGATTTTGATTGGTTTGGTTCTCGGCGAGGGGGAAGAACCGGATAATTGGGGGAGTATGCAATTCGACCGCTCAGTAATTATAAACACACAAAATATATTAAATAATTAATTGTAAAAAACTTTCAAATTTCAACTTAACTAAAGTGTTTATTCAAGTTTTAAAAATAGAATAAAATTTAAAGTATACCATGTTTTCATGTTATATTTTGAATAAATTTTGAGTTTATTTTGAATGTCATGTTGTTTTTTTATAAATTTAAGTATACCATGTTATTATGTACTATATCACTGTAGGACAGTAATATCATAAGAACATTATCAGAACATTTTTATTAACAAGCGTAAATTTAAATAGTCCTTGAAGTCATTAAAATATTTAGTGGACTAAATAGCAACACTGCCTTATTTATATAAATTTGTATTTAACTTAAGACCTGTACAACTCCCATAAAAATAGTTGTTCAGATTTGATCAAAAAGAATATCAGAACGTGATTAAAGTTGATCACATTAAAATGGATTATGGGACATTCCAGGATCAAATCCGATCAGGGATTCTGCAAGGGAACAAAACTGATAAAAGTCCCTGATCAAACCTTATTAAACTGGAATAGTATGTAATAAACTGAAAAGAACCCTTTAAATCTAGCAATTTATCAAGACAAGAGAAAGTTGATAAAGCGAATTAGAATACTAAAGTCGAAATTTTCCTAAAAAAATATTAGCCTGCTTCGGGAATTGAGGAATTGATCCTACGCCCCCGGATCTGAAATCTGTAGTTCTACTAACTACGCCACACCGCTCACATCGAATACTAGACGAAACGTTTATCAACCTACATTCCTTCTCAAAACATTATGAAAGTGGTAATTTAACTGTTGTTGATATGAATTTATTTATTCATCCATGTGTTAGTGACAGTTATATTCACAACTAAAAGTTAGCATTTGGTTTTTAATGTTCCTCATTAGTAATACAATGTTAAAAGTGTCCTAATTTTATCACTTTCTGTTGAAATCCTTCATGTCAATTTTAATTTATTTCTCATATAACTTGATTGTACTGTATAAGCAAAAATTTAAATAACTAATAGATTTGCGTAGTGCAAATTTGCTGAGTTGCGTTGCATTTGCATTTTCAAAGTCAATCTGATTGGTGATGTTAGTTATTAATGCTATTAATTTATTTTCACATTGAACTGGTGCTTTATATCTTTGAAGAAAATTGGCTTTATACTAAGTAGTGTGTGTATTTCTGTGCTGTATTTAATTTTTTTCTTAATATTATTTTAAAAATACAATTTTAAAAATAACTAATTAATCATAATCTTAATTCAAAACGATAAAGTATGGATCTACATATTTTAGGCTAAAATTATTATGTAAGGTTTACTTCCTTGTTTAAATTAATATAGCATTTCTAAATTATTTTATCAAGTTTTTTAGGCAAAAAGATAAGTTATTTGCGCTTGAACACATTTATCAACCCTGACCCAGGATATTTACATTTATTTACATTTTCCAGGACATCTGATAACATTTAATCAGGAATGCAAAGTTTGATCTTGGCTGATCAAGGCGTTTGATCAACATTACTCCGTTGATGATATTCGGATCAAGTTAATTTAACCAGGCTTGAACACCTTGTTTGATCAGAACTAATAAATTATGTTCAAATTTCGTCAAATGTTCAAGTATAATATTTTTAACACATCTATTTAAATTTATTTTCATGGCGGATCGAAACTCAACTTCATAGAATTGTACAGATTTTGAAACTAAATACAATAAATGTAATCGAAACTGTCGAAATACTTTTGTAAGACGCATATATCTTGGACTTCCAAAAATGTATTCTTACTTTGTTTTTATTAATTTTTATTGATTGAAACGCATGTTAAATTTTGTGCAATAAGCTACAAACTATATATATAATAAGAAACTTTCACTCTAGAGTATAATAATTAACAATAATTAATGTGTTTTTTAATAGTTACACATAAAACAAAAGCAGTTACTTAGCCCATACAAATCTGAATACTTATTTTGATGCACTTTAAGATGGCAAATTATTTTACTTCCCCATGTACAGTTAGTTCGAGCTAAAGATAGTGTAATCACTCACAAAGAAGACAAATTATTATTTTTCTAAAAGAGAGAAAGCCAGGCATGTACACCTCAAAAGTATATTTGACCGAAAGTAAAAATTTTAAAGAACCATTTACATTCAAATTTTTAAACACATTATATAATCGCAATTTGTAACTATAACCATAAACGTTGCCAAAAATATTAAACCTTCAATAGGATCTTTTATTGCATTTAAAATGTTCAACTTACCGGTACCAAGGTGAAGACCAGGAGCACAAGTCGCCTCAGCATCATTTCACCGGCTCATCAGTCCCATATACGTGACTCTCCGTGACTCGGAGCAGTCCACCGTCAAACACTTGTACGTGACTTTTCCATCTCACGTGGGGCCGTTATTGTAATGGGTTCCAAAACCTTGCCGTAAGTCATCTGCCATTGTTTATGTGCATTTGCTTTATTACTAAATTTTACCCGATGAGACATGAAAAGACATCAATTATGTTTTACAGTTTCTAAATTGTTGGAGCAAAATCTTGTATATGCGGAACCTACAAATATTTTTAACCTCATGATTATTTAAAAAGTAAAACATTCAAAATAACGTTTTGGGTGTTATTCTTGAAAGTTTTCCATGGAAACCGCATTCTGCGGTAGTTAGTGGCAAAATGTAAATTATTTAAAACCCCAAATGGAAAAACTTAAATAGCGAACGCGACGGTGTTACCGTCCTTATAGAATGTGCCTTATGAGTTTACTATAAATCTAGGACCACGCAAAAGACTACGTAATGAGTTTCAAATTATTACGATGTAAAAAACTTATTTTTAATATCCTTCGGTTACCTTAACACTCAAGATTTTACTGTAAAAAACAATGTTAAGGATTGAAGACAGGGATGAAGAATAATTTTAAGCTTGTAAATTACATGCTAAAACACCTCATTGTACTTCAATTTGAGCACTAAAAGCTTTTCAATAAAGAGAAGGGTCGTGACCCGATAGCATATTAGCTTTTATTTGTATTAAAAATGAATTTGTTGGTACATTATGTCAAATTGTGGCATCATAAATTTTAAAAATTTAGATAGCTGTCTATACAAGTAATTTGATAGGTCGTTTTTATTTCCTAACATTATTAACGATTAAAATACTACATTATTTAGGCTATGTATAAAAATAATGATTTTCATCGCGTTATAAAATGATGTTCTGCTTATTTTTAAATAATGGATAAAAAATAAATGTATATTAAATTTTCGTAAAGTGGTGACATAAAAATAAAGAAAATAATTTAAAAATTCGTGATTTTTTTCATAAATTATATTTATGTAATTTTTAATTTGATTCACTGTAACTGGAGTGTGATTCCTCATACTTTGATTCGTCAACACTGGTTTCGTGAACTTGATCAGATTGTTCAGAATAAGCAACACTTTTCTTTTTCTCTTCTTCTGTTTGATCGTGTTTTTGCCCTTTTCCGTTGTCTACTTCTCCATAGCTTATTCTTACATGCTGATCCTCAGTCTCTGTTTTATGTTTGTCAGATTCACCCTCATGCTGCTGTGATTTATCTTTCCCTGATTGATGATGTGTGTCTTCTTTCTTACCAACTTGTTCTTTCTCTACAGACTTACTTCCGTGTTTTTCAGATTGTGTTTTGTGTATGTTCGTTTCTTCTTTTTCCTTTTCAACAAGACTTTTCTTTTTCTCTTCTTCTGTTTGATGGCGTTTTTGTTCTTTTTCATTGCCTACTTCTCCATAGCTTATTCTTACATGCTGATCCTCAGTCTCTGTTTTATGTTTGTCAGATTCACCCCCATGCTGCTGTGATTTATCTTTCCCTGATTGATGATGTGTGTCTTCTTTCTTACCTACTTGTTCTTTCTCTACAGACTTAGTTCCGTGTTTTTCAGATTGTGTTTTGTGTATGTTCGTTTCTTCTTTTTCCTTTTCAACAAGACTTTTCTTTTTCTCTTCTTCTGTTTGATCGTGTTTTTGCCCTTTTCCGTTCTCTACTTCTCCATAGCTTATTCTTGCATGCTGATTCTCAGGCTCTGTTTTATGTTTGTCAGATTTACCCCCATGCTGCTGTGATTTATCTTTCCCTGATTGATGATGTGTGTCTTCTTTCTTATCAACTTGTTCTTTCTCTACAGACTTAGTTCCGTGTTTTTCAGATTGTTTTTTGTGTATGTTCGTTTCTTCTTTTTCCTTTTCAACAAGACTTTTCTTTTTCTCTTCTTCTGTTTGATCGTGTTTTTGCCCTTTTCCGTTGTCTACTTCTCCATAGCTTATTCTTACATGCTGATCCTCAGTCTCTGTTTTATGTTTGTCAGATTCACCCCCATGCTGCTGTGATTTATCTTTCCCTGATTGATGATGTGTGTCTTCTTTCTTACCAACTTGTTCTTTCTCTACAGACTTAGTTCCGTGTTTTTCAGATTGTGTTTTGTGTATGTTCGTTTTTTCTTTTTCCTTTTCAGTAACACTTTTCTTTTTCTCTTCTTCAGTTTGATCGTGTTTTTGTCCTTTTCCGTTGTCTACTTCTCCATAGCTTATTCTTGCATGCTGATCGTCAGTCTCTGTTTTATGTTTGTCAGATTCACCCCCATGCTGCTGTGATTTATCTTTCCCTGATTGATGATGTGTGTCTTCTTTCTTACCTACTTGTTCTTTCTCTACAGACTTAGTTCCGTGTTTTTCAGATTGTGTTTTGTGTATGTTCGTTTCTTCTTTTTCCTTTTCAACAAGACTTTTCTTTTTCTCTTCTTCTGTTTGATCGTGTTTTTGCCCTTTTCCGTTCTCTACTTCTCCATAGCTTATTCTTGCATGCTGATCCTCAGGCTCTGTTTTATGTTTGTCAGATTTACCCCCATGCTGCTGTGATTTATCTTTCCCTGATTGTAGATGTGTGTCTTCTTTCTTACCAATTTGTTCTTTCTCTACAGACTTAGTTCCGTGTTTTTCAGATTGTGTTTTGTGTATGTTCGTTTCTTCTTTTTCCTTTTCAACAAGACTTTTCTTTTTCTCTTCTTCTGTTTGATCGTGTTTTTGCCCTTTTCCGTTGTCTACTTCTCCATAGCTTATTCTTACATGCTGATCGTCAGTCTCTGTTTTATGTTTGTCAGATTCACCCCCATGCTGCTGTGATTTATCTTTCTCTGATTGATGATGTTTGTCTTCTTTCTTACCAACTTGTTCCGTAACACGCTTTTTCTCTTCTTCAGTTTGATCGTGTTTTTGTCCTTTTCCTTTCTCTACTTCTCCATAGCTTAATCTTGTTCCGTAACTTGTCCCTACAGACTTAGTTCCGTGTTTTTCAGATTGTGTTTTGTGTATGTTCGTTTCTTCTTTTTCCTTTTCAACAAGATTTTTCTTTTTCTCTTCTTCTGTTTGATCGTGTTTTTGCCCTATTCCGTTGTCTACTTCTCCATAGCTTATTCTTACATGCTGATCCTCAGTCTCTGTTTTATGTTTGTCCGATTCACCCCCATGCTGCTGTGATTTATCTTTCCCTGATTGATGATATGTGTCTTCTTTCTTACCAACTTGTTCTTTCTCTACCGACTTAGTTCCGTGTTTTTCAGATTGTGTTTTGTGTATGTTCGTTTCTTCTTTTTCCTTTTCAGAAACAATTTTCTTTTTCTCTTCTTCTGTTTGATGGTGTTTTTGTTCTTTTTCATTGCCTACTTCTCCATAGCTTATTCTTGCATGCTGATCCCCAGTCTCTGTTTTATGTTTGTCAGATTCACTCCCATGCTGCTGTGATTTATCTTTCCCTGATTGATGATGTGTGTCTTCTTTCTTACCTACTTGTTCTTTCTCCACAGACTTAGTTCCGTGTTTTCCAGATTGTGTTTTGTGTATGATCGTTTCTTCTTTTTCCTTTTCAACAAAACTTTTCTTTTTCTCTTCTTCAGTTTGATCGTGTTTTTGTCCTTTTCCGTTGTCTACTTCTCCATAGCTTATTCTTGCATGCTGATCCTCAGTCTCTGTTTTATGTTTGTCATATTCACTCCCATGCTGTTGTGATTTATCATTCCCTGATTGATGATGTGTGTCTTCTTTCTTACCTACTTGTTCTTTCTCTACAGACTTAGTTCCGTGTTTTTCAGATTGTGTTTTGTGTATGTTCAATTCTTCTTTTTCCTTTTCAACAAGACTTTTCTTTTTCTCTTCTTCTGTTTGATCGTGTTTTTGCCCTTTTCCGTTGTCTACTTCTCCATAGCTTATTCTTACATGCTGATCCTCAGTTTCTGTTTTATGTTTGTCCGATTCACTCCCATGCTGCTGTGATTTATCTTTCCCTGATTGATGATGTGTGTCTTCTTTCTTACCAACTTGTTCTTTCTCTACAGACTTAGTTCCGTGTTTTTCAGATTGTGTTGTGTGTATGTTCGTTTCTTCTTTTTCCTTTTCAACAAGACTTTTCTTTTTCTCTTCTTCTGTTTGATCGTGTTTTTGCCCTTTTCCGTTCTCTACTTCTCCATAGCTTATTCTTGCATGCTGATCCTCAGTCTCTGTTTTATGTTTGTCCGATTCACCCCCATGCTGCTGTGATTTATCTTTCCCTGATTGATGATGTGTGTCTTCTTTCTTGCCAACTTGTTCTTTCTCTACAGACTTAGTTCCGTGTTTTTCAGATTGTGTTTTGTGTATGTTCGTTTCTTCTTTTTCCTTTTCAGAAACACTTTTCTTTTTCTCTTCTTCTGTTTGATGGTGTTTTTGTTCTTTTTCATTGCCTAATTCTCCATAGTTTATTCTTGCATGCTGATCCTCAGTCTCTGTTTTATGTTTGTCAGATTCACTCCCATGCTGCTGTGATTTATCTTTCCCTGATTGATGATGTGTGTCTTCTTTCTTACCTACTTGTTCTTTCTCTACAGACTTAGTTCCGTGTTTTTCAGATTGTGTTTTGTGTATGTTCGTTTCTTCTTTTTCCTTTTCAGTAACACTTTTCTTTTTCTCTTCTTCAGTTTGATCGTGTTTTTGTTTTTTTCCGTTGTCTACTTCTCCATAGCTTATTCTTGCATGCTGATCGTCAGTCTCTGTTTTATGTTTGTCAGATTCACCCCCATGCTGCTGTGATTTATCTTTCCCTGATTGATGATATGTGTCTTCTTTCTTACCAACTTGTTCTTTCTCTACAGACTTAGTTCCGTGTTTTTCAGATTGTGTTTTGTGTATGTTCGTTTCTTCTTTTTCCTTTTCAACAAGACTTATCTTTTTCTCTTCTTCTGTTTGATCGTGTTTTTGCCCTTTTCCGTTCTCAACTTCTCCATAGCTTATTCTTGCATGTTGATCGTCAGTCTCTGTTTTATGTTTGTCATATTCACTCCCATGCTGTTGTGATATATCATTCCCTGATTGATGATGTGTGTCTTCTTTCTTACCTACTTGTTCTTTCTCTACAGACTTAGTTCCGTGTTTTTCAGATTGTGTTTTGTGTATGTTCGATTCTTCTTTTTCCTTTTCAACAAGACTTTTCTTTTTCTCTTCTTCTGTTTGATCGTGTTTTTGCCCTTTTCCGTTGTCTACTTCTCCATAGCTTATTCTTACATGCTTATCCTCAGTCTCTGTTTTATGTTTGTCCGATTCACCCCCATGCTGCTGTGATTTATCTTTCCCTGATTGATGATGTGTGTCTTCTTTCTTACCAACTTGTTCTTTCTCTACAGACTTAGTTCCGTGTTTTTCAGATTGTGTTTTGTGTATGTTCGTTTCTTCTTTTTCCTTTTCAACAAGACTTTTCTTTTTCTCTTCTTCTGTTTGTTCGTGTTTTTGCCCTTTTCCGTTCTCTACTTCTCCATAGCTTATTCTTGCATGCTGATCCTCAGTCTCTGTTTTATGTTTGTCCGATTCACCCCCATGCTGCTGTGATTTATCTTTCCCTGATTGATGATGTGTGTCTTCTTTCTTGCCAACTTGTTCTTTCTCTACAGACTTAGTTCCGTGTTTTTCAGATTGTGTTTTGTGTATGTTCGTTTCTTCTTTTTCCTTTTCAGAAACACTTTTCTTTTTCTCTTCTTCTGTTTGATGGTGTTTTTGTTCTTTTTCATTGCCTACTTCTCCATAGTTTATTCTTGCATGCTGATCCTCAGTCTCTGTTTTATGTTTGTCAGATTCACTCCCATGCTGCTGTGATTTATCTTTCCCTGATTGATGATGTGTGTCTTCTTTCTTACCTACTTGTTCTTTCTCTACAGACTTAGTTCCGTGTTTTTCAGATTGTGTTTTGTGTATGTTCGTTTCTTCTTTTTCCTTTTCAACAAAACTTTTCTTTTTCTCTTCTTCAGTTTGATCGTGTTTTTGTCCTTTTCCGTTGTCTACTTCTCCATAGCTTATTCTTGCATGCTGATCCTCAGTCTCTGTTTTATGTTTGTCCGATTCACCCCCATGCTGCTGTGATTTATCTTTCCCTGATTGATGATGTGTGTCTTCTTTCTTGCCAACTTGTTCTTTCTCTACAGACTTAGTTCCGTGTTTTTCAGATTGTGTTTTGTGTATGTTCGTTTCTTCTTTTTCCTTTTCAGAAACACTTTTCTTTTTCTCTTCTTCTGTTTGATGGTGTTTTTGTTCTTTTTCATTGCCTACTTCTCCATAGTTTATTCTTGCATGCTGATCCTCAGTCTCTGTTTTATGTTTCTCCGATTCACCCCCATGCTGCTGTGATTTATCTTTCCCTGATTGATGATGTGTGTCTTCTTTCTTACCAACTTGTTCTTTCTCTACAGACTTAGTTCCGTGTTTTTCAGATTGTGTTTTGTGTATGTTCGTTTCTTCTTTTTCCTTTTCAGTAACACTTTTCTTTTTCTCTTCTTCAGTTTGATCGTGTTTTTGTCCTTTTCCGTTGTCTACTTCTCCATAGCTTATTCTTGCATGCTGATCGTCAGTCTCTGTTTTATGTTTGTCAGATTCACCCCCATGCTGCTGTGATTTATCTTTCCCTGATTGATGATATGTGTCTTCTTTCTTACCAACTTGTTCTTTCTCTACAGACTTAGTTCCGTGTTTTTCAGGTTGTGTTTTGTGTATGTTCGTTTCTTCTTTTTCCTTTTCAACAAGACTTTTCTTTTTCTCTTCTTCTGTTTGATCGTGTTTTTGCCCTTTTCCGTTCTCAACTTCTCCATAGCTTATTCTTGCATGCTGATCGTCAGTCTCTGTTTTATGTTTGTCAGATTCACCCCCATGCTGCTGCGATTTATCTTTCCCTGATTGATGATATGTGTCTTCTTTCTTACCAACTTGTTCTTTCTCTACAGACTTAGTTCCGTGTTTTTCAGATTGTGTTTTGTGTATGTTCGTTTCTTCTTTTTCCTTTTCAACAAAACTTTTCTTTTTCTCTTCTTCAGTTTGATCGTGTTTTTGTCCTTTTCCGTTGTCTACTTCTCCATAGCTTATTCTTGCATGCTGATCCTCAGTCTCTGTTTTATGTTTGTCAGATTCACTCCCATGCTGCTGTGATTTATCTTTCCCTGATTGATGATGTGTTTCTTCTTTCTTACCTACTTGTTCTTTCTCTACAGGCTTAGTTCCGTGTTTTTCAGATTGTGTTTTGTGTATGTTCGTTTCTTCTTTTACCTTTTCAGTAACACTTTCCTTTTTCTCTTCTTCAGTTTGATCGTGTTTTTGTCCTTTTCCGTTGTCTACTTCTCCATAGCTTATTCTTGCATGCTGATCGTCAGTCTCTGTTTTATGTTTGTCAGATTCGCCCCCATGCTGCTGTGATTTATCTTTCCCTGATTGATGATATGTGTCTTCTTTCTTACTAACTTGTTCTTTCTCTACAGACTTAGTTCCGTGTTTTTCAGATTGTGTTTTGTGTATGTTCGTTTCTTCTTTTTCCTTTTCAACAAGACTTTTCTTTTTCTCTTCTTCTGTTTGATCGTGTTTTTGCCCTTTTCCGTTCTCAACTTCTCCATAGCTTATTCTTACATGCTGATCCTCAGTCTCTGTTTTATGTTTGTCAGATTCACCCCCATGCTGCTGTGATTTATCTTTCCCTGATTGATTATGTGTGTCTTCTTTCTTACCAACTTGTTCTTTCTCTACAGACTTAGTTCCATGTTTTTCGAATTGTGTTTTGTGTATGTTCGTTTCTTCTTTTTCCTTTTCAGCAGTACTTTTCTTTTGCTCTTCTTCTGTTTGATGGTGTTTTTGTTCTTTTCCGTTGCCTACTTCTCCATAGCTTATTCTTGCATGATGATCCCCGGTCTCTGTTTTACGTTTGTCAGATTCACCTCCATGCTGCTGTGATTTATCTTTCCCTGATTGATGATGTGTGTCTTCTTTCTTGCTAACTTGTTCTTTTTCTATACTCTTGGTTCCGTGTTTTTCAGATTGTGTTTTGTGTATGTTCGTTTCTTCTTTTTCCTTTTCAGCAACACTTTTCTCTTTCCCTTCTTCTGTTTGATGGTGTTTTTGTTCTTTTCCATTGCCTACTTCTCCATAGCTTATTCTTGCATGCTGATCCTCAGTCTCTGTTTTATGTTTGTTAGATTCACTTCCATGCTGATGTGATTTGTCTTTCCCTGATTGATGATGTGTGTTTTCTTTCTTGACGCCATGAACTTCCTCTTTAGTCATAGTTCCATGGTGTTCCGAATTAGTTTTTAGTATGTTTATGGTTTTGTGTTCTTGATCCTCCTGTGATTGAAGATTTTTCTCTTCCTTTTTGTTTTCCTCGTCTCCATATTTTATTTTTCCACTATATTCGTCCTCTCCTGTATTAAGCCAGCTTTCTTCTTCTTTTATATATTTAATCTCTTCCCTCTCTTTACCTAACTTCCTTAGTTGTTGTTTCTCAAATTCTGTTTTGGAGTTTTCTCCATATTTAATCCTATATTTCTCTTCTGTCGTTTGTATATTGCTATATTTGTTTTCTTTCTCATTTATGGAAAGTTTTTGTTCTTTATGTTTTCCAAAATAGCTTTCTTGACTATTCCCTTCTCGTTTCTTTTCTTTCGAATCTTTATCACAATTATATGCTTTCTCCTGTTGCATTCCTGCCCCCGAGAGGTGATGGTTTTGTTCTTCATGAATTAATTCATGGGTATCCCATTGTTTTTCACGCGACTCCTTAGATTCGTGTAGTCTTTTATTTTTATCATTAAATTGGCCTTTTATCTCTATTTCCTTTGCTATGAATATTTTGATCAAAGTTTCCATTGCATCTTGCGCCCTCCTGATATACTGTTTACACTGGTACTTTCCTGCTATTGTTCTGCACATCATTCCCATGCAATGCTTCGTTGCACACTTCTCTCCCTCCACTTTCCAATTCGATGACTCCTGTTTACGGTTGGTATCTCCTGTGGATGGTATCTCTAGGAACTCCTCCCGGGTTGGAGACCGGACTACCCTTGTCCCGTGTGGGTTCTGATCTCTCGTCTTCAATTCCTCGTCAGGGTTGGCTCGCTCCTGGATGTGTTTCGTGTGGTCCTAAAAATACCATTTAAACAAATAAAATATATTCTTTACATTATAGTGTGCCACAATACTACTGAACTATATAGAGGACAACCTTCAGTTTTATAGAGGTACTTTTTAGTAGTAGTTTTTCTAATAATATAAATTAATGCATATCATTGGTTTACAGAAGTAATCGTTTCTTAAAATAATAGCCTAATTTCCCATGATAAATCCCTAAAGAGACATTTTTCTTTCCTTAGATTTTGACGTTAATTTACATATTAATAAATTGGTCAATATCAAATATTAATAACAATGTTTTGAAATTTATACCAACATACCTGCTGGCTGCACCCTCCAAAAGTGTTGCACGGATTGTCTTTATTTTGAAGGTCCGGTCTGTACCTGGCCTGCACCTGGAATAAAATTGAATTAGTGATAACATTAAGTATGATGATTAAGGGAAATGAGGTGGTCCAGGGAATTTGTAAGTGTATTTGTTAACGTTTCAATTTTACAAATGCACAATAAAAAATAAATTGTTAGTTTGGTGCAGTATAATATAGCGTATGTATGGTGTGCTATCCAATCTGATTTGTGGTGAAAAAAATAATGTTGGAATTAGTAAACTAGGTATACAATGCAGTTGTCTGCTTGCAATATTGAGCGGAGCAACTACTTTTTTAATCAATAATTTTGAGAAATGAATTGATTTTTAATTACTTTTTACTCATAAGATAAACTAAATTATTTTAAAACAGTATAATTCACTTTGATAAAACTTATTCCACGTTATAAACTTGTTATTGGCAATTGGCATAAGATGCAATTACAATACAATAATTCATGATTGAATCAGGGAACGTAGACGAGCAAGTTCTTGACGTTTTGTTGTCCAACCCGCATTGTTGTTGATCGCACTAAGAAGGTAATCTGGTGGAAATCATGGTTCAAGTATTAGTCCTTCAATTGACCGAACCCGCGAAACTGCTACATAAGTGTAAGACCCAGCGCAAACTCTGATGAACCAATATCAACTACAACTATCAACGGTAATTCTCTGAGCCTTATGGATAGTTATGCCATAGGCAACTTGGAAAGGAAACTGCTTCCTTGTACATGATAAATTATGTTTGTGGTATCCAACAGTATGTGGTAAGACTGGGAATGAGCCATTGAACGTTGGTCCTTTGTATCCATCTAAATGTAGATGCAGATGGGAAATTCATCCAGATAACTTATAACTTTTCCCGGGTTGTACGCTGATACGATAGCATCATAATAATCTTTATAAGCTGCTAAATCATCGATTGACGCCGAGTCGAACATACGGACATCTGGAGCATTTTCAAGCCAAAGAACAGCATTGAAAGTGGGGACCTCCATCACGGTGTTGGTATTCAAAACGCCACAAATATCAGTAATTTTAAACTTTTCCTTCAATATGTTCAGGACATGCAAACCCACTTTGGAGAAGTACTCGTCTGATTGAGCGGAGCGAGCGAAGCGAGCGAAGCTCCTATACTACACTCTGACTTTTTATTTACAAGTACTCCTCCTGAACGGCTGGAGTGATCCTCATGAAATTTTGCTCGGTCATAGTAACCATCTATGGGAAGGTATAAATCTGAAATGGTAAAAATCGGACATAAGGATTCTGCCCTACGGCCTTTTAAAGTTACCATGTTATTTTAATGGGAGAAATATTTTATTTCGTTTGTTTACTGTGTGTTGATTATACAGCTGTTATAAGGATCAAATAAATTTAACTGCAGACTGTTACTATCAGCTGTTTGTAAATACAGTAGTTTTCTGTAAAATTTTTGTTTTGTTTATTTTAGTGGTTTGTTTACCTTTGTACGTGAATGAAATGCAACGTTTTTAGAGATGGGGTGTAAATCTTGGACGACGCACTGTTAATGTATCCCGGTACCATCGACAGGAGACTGCACATGAAATTGATGAAAAGTATGCTGAAAGGTTTAGGCAAATTTGGAAGCCCTCGCGTATCAAAAATGCAGAGTCTCCAGACGCTTGGACGTAGTCATCAATGATGACAACTGTATTTGTACCTCATGCGTAAAAGATCCTTCAAAATTCTATGCAGTCAACAATAAGCAACCTTCAATCATTCCCGAAGAACTTAAGCATCTCTCAATGATTTAGGAAACGCTAATCACTCGAATCCATCATGTCATGCGCGTATATCAGTTTAGCAAGTGGTTCTTTTGGCCAGTATCACTATAGAGGACATGTAATTAATATTGAACAAGACATAATTGATATTGCAAATTCGTATCCAATCGCGCCTTCATCTCTTGGTGTTGGTATCGTAATTGTACGCCGCGCTGGTGTCAAAGGCTATTCTGATTTTTGCGTGAGGAAGCAAAAAGTCCTTCGAGTTCTTTGCTGGCTCCAAACGCATAATCAGTATTATGCTGATGTTTATATCGATATTTACGCTATTGAGTCTCTTCCGTTGGATGACAATGTGGCTGGTCAATTAAGATTTATTGAACAAGGAGGTTTATCAGAATAATCGTTCGACGAAGATCATATTGAATAATCAGCAGTTCCGCTAGCACCGAGACAAAGTAAAGAGTCTGCTATACTAAACCAAATCAATTGGCCAAGAGCTTCGCCTAACCCAGTCAACGAGTTTACACAGTATGGCAATATTCCACAAGCATTCCCACATTTGTTTCCAAACGGTGCCACAGACTTCCTAGACCCAACCCGGAGCATTAAGGTATAATTTCGAGAGTGGTGTGAGTTTCTTATGAGATATGAAGAAAAACGGTTTTCTCAAGATCCTAGATTCAGTTTTTATTTATTTTTTTTGTCTAAATACAAGGCAAAGACATGATGTCTGTCGACAGAGTGCTATCTTCTCTAAGAAAAATGACTTCTCCGGTAATGTCCAACAAATAGAGGATGAAGTTAAGCGAGACCCGTCCATAATAAAACGTTTGCTTGCATGGGGATCCAAAATCCGTGGTACGTCATCATTCTGGTACCTAGGGCGTTGAGAGCTAAAGTCAATGATAAATCAGCTGGGCGTTCCAACGTTGTTCCTTACGTTAAGCGCTGCAGACCTCTGGTGGAATTGTTTGGTAAGACATATAGGTTTATCTGCCAAGGAATTAAATCTACTTATTGAGATAGGAGCAAGCCAACTGATGCAAGAAAAACTTAGCGGAAACCCACTTATATCAGACGAGTACTTCTCCAAAGTGTGTTTGCATGTCCTGAACATATTGAAGGAAAAGTTTAAAATTACTGATATTTGTGGCGTTTTGAATACCAACACCGTGATGGAGGTCCCCACTTTCAATGCTGTTCTTTGGCTTGAAAATGCTCCAGATGTCCGTATGTTCGACTCGGCGTCAATCGATGATTTAGCAGCTTATAAAGATTATTATGATGCTATCGTATCAGCGTACAACCCGGGAAAAGTTATAAGTTATCTGGATGAATTTCCCATCTGCATCTACATTTAGATGGATACAAAGGACCAACGTTCAATGGCTCATTCCCAGTCTTACCACATACTGTTGGATACCACAAACATAATTTATCATGTACAAGGAAGCAGTTTCCTTTCCAAGTTGCCTATGGCATAACTATCCATAAGGCTCAGAGAATTACCGTTGATAGTTGTAGTTGATATTGGTTCATCAGAGTTTGCGCTGGGTCTTACACTTATGTAGCAGTTTCGCGGGTTCGGTCAATTGAAGGACTAATACTTGAACCATGATTTCCACCAGATTACCTTCTTAGTGCAATCAACAACAATGCGGGTTGGACAACAAAACGTCAAGAACTTGCTCGTCTACGTTCCCTGATTCAATCATGAATTATTGTATTGTAATTGCATCTTATGCCAATTGCCAATAACAAGTTTATAACGTGGAATAAGTTTTATCAAAGTGAATTATACTGTTTTAAAATAATTTAGTTTATCTTATGAGTAAAAAGTAATTAACAATCGATTCATTTCTCAAAATTATTGATTAAAAAAGTAGTTGCTCCGCTCAATATTGCAAGCAGACAACTGCATTGTATACCTAGTATAAGTGGGTTTCCGCTAAGTTTTTCTTGCATCAGTTGGCTTGCTCCTATCTCAATAAGTAGATTTAATTCCTTGGCAGATAAACCTATATGTCTTACCAAACAATTCCACCAGAGGTCTGCAGCGCTTAACGTAAGGAACAACGTTGGAACGCCCAGCTGATTTATCATTGACTTTAGCTCTCAACGCCCTAGGTACCAGAATGATGACGTACCACGGATTTTGGATCCCCATGTAAGCAAACGTTTTATTATGGACGGGTCTCGCTTAACTTCATCCTCTATTTGTTGGACATTACCGGAGAAGTCATTTTTCTTAGAGAAGATAGCACTCTGTCGACAGACATCATGTCTTTGCCTTGTATTTAGACAAAAAAAAATAAATAAAAACTGAATCTAGGATCTTGAGAAAACCGTTTTTCTTCATATCTCATAAGAAACTCACACCACTCTCGAAATTATACCTTAATGCTCCGGGTTGGGTCTAGGAAGTCTGTGGCACCGTTTGGAAACAAATGTGGGAATGCTTGTGGAATATTGCCATACTGTGTAAACTCGTTGACTGGGTTAGGCGAAGCTCTTGGCCAATTGATTTGGTTTAGTATAGCAGACTCTTTACTTTGTCTCGGTGCTAGCGGAACTGCTGATTATTCAATATGATCTTCGTCGAACGATTATTCTGATAAACCTCCTTGTTCAATAAATCTTAATTGACCAGCCACATTGTCATCCAACGGAAGAGACTCAATAGCGTAAATATCGATATAAACATCAGCATAATACTGATTATGCGTTTGGAGCCAGCAAAGAACTCGAAGGACTTTTTGCTTCCTCACGCAAAAATCAGAATAGCCTTTGACACCAGCGCGGCGTACAATTACGATACCAACACCAAGAGATGAAGGCGCGATTGGATACGAATTTGCAATATCAATTATGTCTTGTTCAATATTAATTACATGTCCTCTATAGTGATACTGGCCAAAAGAACCACTTGCTAAACTGATATACGCGCATGACATGATGGATTCGAGTGATTAGCGTTTCCTAAATCATTGAGAGATGCTTAAGTTCTTCGGGAATGATTGAAGGTTGCTTATTGTTGACTGCATAGAATTTTGAAGGATCTTTTACGCATGAGGTACAAATACAGTTGTCATCATTGATGACTACGTCCAAGCGTCTGGAGACTCTGCATTTTTGATACGCGAGGGCTTCCAAATTTGCCTAAACCTTTCAGCATACTTTTCATCAATTTCATGTGCAGTCTCCTGTCGATGGTACCGGGATACATTAACAGTGCGTCGTCCAAGATTTACACCCCATCTCTAAAAACGTTGCATTTCATTCACGTACAAAGGTAAACAAACCACTAAAATAAACAAAACAAACATTTTACAGAAAACTACTGTATTTACAAACAGCTGATAGTAACAGTCTGCAGTTAAATTTATTTGATCCTTATAACAGCTGTATAATCAACACACAGTAAACAAACGAAATAAAATATTTCTCCCATTAAAATAACATGGTAACTTTAAAAGGCCGTAGGGCAGAATCCTTATGTCCGATTTTTACCATTTCAGATTTATACCTTCCCATAGATGGTTACTATGACCGAGCAAAATTTCATGAGGATCACTCCAGCCGTTCAGGAGGAGTACTTGTAAATAAAAAGTCAGAGTGTAGTATAGGAGCTTCGCTCGCTTCGCTCGCTCCGCTCAATAATTGTGTATAGCCTATAGAGAATATTGTATATTTATTTATGGGTTTATATTTGTTAAAAAGAGAACAAAAACACTGAGACTTGGGTCGAAAGTTAGCCGACGGAATTTTTTCGGAAGAGTGGGGAAGGTAAAAGGTTTTATCTTGTAAAAATGCTAATAATAATAATAATGTATGAACAATGATGAGTTATTAATTAGTCGCCTTCGGCCCTATGTCCCCCCAGTTGGGTTCCTATAATTTGTCTATTGTACGAAGATACTATTTTTGTTAACAGGGTAGTTCTCCGGATCTCCAAAAAGCCATAATATTTTTATTACCTATTTAACATGCAAATAATATGTTAGTTACGAGAGGGTTGCGATACAACAGAAAGTCAAATGACTAAAATTTTCGACCTTTTAGATTTACTTATTTATTGAGGAGAATTTAGGACCACATGGTCCTTTCTTACAATTAACCTCTTAAATAATTACGTATTGCTAAATTAATACTAATTCAATACAAATAACAAATATATAAAACTATGCAAAAAATATAGAACTACAAAATTAATTTTTTTATACACCTTAATACTTTATGAACTTTTATTTTTGTAATTGGATCGCTATTGCTTTAGACTGGCCAAATTGATAACTGATGGGTTTTGTTTCCAGTTTAATGATATTTGTTTTCTGGTTTCCCTTCATATTATCCATTAAATTAAAACAAATCAAAAAAATAGCCGAAAAAAGGACACGAGTAGGCCTACGATTCACATGATACTTGATATGCAGTCTATTATGTACTATAAAATCAGTATGAGTTCAATCAAGTACGAGAATGGCATTCTCAATCATCGCAATCAAATATTATACTTACATGAAAAAATAAAAGTCCTAAGAGAATCGGCTGAAGGCCTAGCTGCATCATGGTCGAAAACAAACTAATACAAACGTGTAACTGCTTATCTGGATACGTGCTGATGGGGAACGCTCATGATCGTGTTTGACGAACCGCTGGGTTTAAGCTATAGCTCAGTAATGAGATACCAAGATGACTATAGTGCCACAGCTGAACTACATCTTATAAGAGCAATGGTGCCAGTCTCTGCGACATCCGTGGATGTCGCCACAGAGGTTTCGTTGGTTAAGAAGGTGTTAAAAAAACAACATTTTTACTCTTTGGTACCTGCAAGTGTTGCCAATGATGCAGGAAACAACAATTATTGTTCTCGTTAGCGTTGGAGATTTCTCGTCTCAACTATTACTAAAATAAGGAATTTCAAAGCAAACTAGGGTAGAATTTATGGTTTTAGATTTACCTTGATTGATAATTGTTAATTTGGTCATTACCTAATGCGTTGTTATTAACTAATAATCCAAATGTAAAATAGAGTAATATGGAGTCGTTACGATAAATATCGTACCCGTGGCAAGACTGCTTCATTCTCTTTAATGGTAAATATTATACTATGGTGTAATGGTAAATATTATAACGTAACTTGACTTCCGTTTTAGTTTTGACACTTTATATCCGAAACACAAAAAAAATAGTTATTCAGCAGACCGTGGAATCAGTTATGCTTTATGTTCTACAGACCTTTGTGAGAAACCGGTATTACGATAACAATTCAGTCAACTTTACTCATGAAAGATTTGCGTTGGATCTTATTTTAATTTACATGACCAGGGGGACCGAGCTTATGCTCAGTAAAATTAGTAAGCGTCACTTTCCTTTCTCAGACAAAGCTCGTTCGCTCTGCTTACCGTCCTCTTCCTTTTTAAGATGAACTAATTGCAAGGACTCCAATAGGTTGCAACACCTTTTCTCAGCTAAAGCAATTTCGTACCAACTTAGCAAATAAAATTATTTTTTTTCTAAACACATTTATATTAATTAATGCAACAGTTGCTCGACATCGAGCAATTTATTTTAGTACAATACAAAAGTTACGTTTAGTTCTAAATCAATCAATTAAATCCAACCAATCCAATATTGTTAAAAACTACAGCTGTACGTTAACGAATGTTTAAATGCTCAAAAAATCTCAATTCTATTCTCTAATTGGAAAATTCCCAATTTAATTTGTGGATAGTGCCCGTATTTTAGGTCCGATTCTCATTAATTTTTGACGGAAACAACTGCAGACCAACCCCTGTCCAATGTCACCAAAAACTTGAAAATAAGTTAAGAATTGTAGGAGGAGTAGGCCTACACAAAAAAAAAAAAACCTTAGCGTATTAAATAATATAGACGAATTGGCCCGTGCGCAAATTGCGCATTTTATGATTCTGTATGAGTGAAACTCACCTACAGTACGTGAATGTTGATTATGAAGTGACAGAGATTTATCTTTGTTTACTGGCTTTTAAAATTCATCTTAAGGTAATCAGCTGTTAAATTACAATTCACATGAAAGAAATTGCAGTAAAAGTTGGTCAACATTTTAAAGCGCCATCTAGAAATAAATCAAAGGCGAGGGGGGTGAAGCCCGAAACAATATGACCTATTTAATTACGATTCGTCACTGCGGTACATCCTAAGCTTTAAAATGACACCTCAATCTTAAAAATCGGTTCAGTAGGTCGAGAGAAAAAGGGACGTAACAGACGAAACCCTTATAGAAATAAGAAGATAGATGAATAATGACTTTGTGTTCTGTACTCTTAACTTGAATTTTAAGTTCAATATGTCCTTACCTTGTAGACTACGATTTCAAAATTACTATAGGCCTACACGTTCCGCAGAAACAACGAAAAGTAAAGAAAAATTTATCTGGTAATATCCACAGAGAATTTTAAGTTTATCACTTGGTGGTAGCTGGAACACTTGCTGTGTTTTCGTTTGTTAAAGCCCAGTGATTAATCTGTCAAATAGTTTGTGTCTTGACAGTTATTTGTTCATGAGTTCATGTGTAGAATTAGGCCGGTTCCTACGTGGGCGACAGATGCGACGCGACGAGAGCGACAAAATTTCAAACAAATGTATAAGCATTGGAGCGTTCTTAGTGGGCGACAGGAGCGACAACAATTTACAATGTATAACATTATGGCGATGCAAGCTTGTCGCTGGTGTCGCTTCTGTCGCTCTCGTCGCGTCGCATCTGTCGCCCACGTAGGAACCGGCCTTAGTCACGGTTCTTTCCTGAGCATGAAGCACAACATGTTTCCCATTAAAAATTTTTTAGCTGTTAATATCCATTACTTTGGTCATTTTTATTTTTATTGTTTTAGTAACTTTTGTAGAAATGCAAAATGACTTTCTTTCTTAGTATGAAAAGTGTAGTTAAAACTTTTTTTCAATTTATTCTATTCAACTTTCTTTATGAAACCTGCAGATAACAGTTCTTAGTATCAAACTGGAAACCAAAGTTAAGTTATATTATTTATGTTAGCTTATAATCACATTATGCCTAATATTTCTCTCGTTTCAAACTATAATGTTAATTCTAATTTATGTTAATTCAATTAAAATAGATCTTTTATAATTTTGTAAGTTTGCTTTCAATCTTTCACACACCGCTATTTAGGGGCCTATAGTAAAAAATATTAAAAAGAAAACAATATTCTAGGCTCTCTCTCCGGCTGTGTATGTATTGGTATCGTAGGTCCCGGTAGGAGGGTTAGGGAACTTTGGGTGGTACGCAAAAAAAATTAAAAAGTGTCTGGTAATGCGCGGGCACATAAAAGTTGGGAAACACTGCACTAAAGTATCCTACCATAAAATTAGCTCTTTTAAGATTTTTCATATAGAAGAATCATACGGTTTCAAAAGTTTCTATATATGTAAATTATTCATTGCCATGTATTGCCATTCTAAGTGGCATGTCATAGCCGTTAATTATCCGGATATTTAGTATCTTTAAGCCCCGTTTACACGCTCCAATATATCGGTGCGATCTGATTGCACCAATATATCGGTGCGATAAATTGGAGATTGAAGCCGCGTTTACACGCTACGATATATTGGTGCGATGTGATCGGTACCAACCATATCGTAGCGATAATTGGAGATTGATGTTCCGTTTACAACTACAGAACTGATCGCATCGATTAAGTTGGAGCGCTGTTTACACGTTCCAACCTCTCGCTCCAACCTTGCGATATCGTTGTCAATCTAGCCAGAAAAATTAAATTTTTATTTTTCGTCCAACCTCGATATATTGGTACGATCTCCCGTCTACACGCTCCGATTATCGCTACGATATGGTTGGTACCGATCAGATTGCACCGATATATTGGAGCGTGTAAACGGGGCTTTACTTTTCAATGAGTCACATTACCTTTGGTTAAGTTTCCAAGAGTTTTAATGGATAGCGGATTTGTATGGAATTAATTGCATATTGTGCTCTCATAACACGGTAGGTAATAGTTTGTCCATTATATGTAATCACTAGTTATGTTTTTCACCCAGGGATCTCATCGGATATTAGCTATTGTTCTAAATAGCGTGGGTTAAAAGTTATGTGGAGTAATTACTTCATCCATAGTCTTATCAAGTGAAAGAAAACGACAATATTTTAATAACCCTCCGCTTAGCAGACCTGTGTACTTCAAAAATTGAATTTGGTTAGCTCAGCTACATTTTTGTTGAGGCATATTTTTACGGCTTCTGAGTACAAATAAATAGAATTTTTTTAGATTCAAAAGTCGTATCATTCATTACTTTGTTATTCATACAGGAATATTTGATACCACCAGATGCCCTTAAGTTTTTATTATTGATTCCAGCTATCTAAGATAGTATTTCATCTTAAAACTAAATATATTTTAAAACTTTTCAAACTTTTTCAGTTAGCTGGGAGTGGCTTGGCTTAAACCACGTTCAACACCTAGTACCAGGTTAACCGAGGCTTGCTCGTTGGTTTTAATTCACTTTTGATAGTGTCATGGTGATAAAGCTATAAATTTCCATCAACATCAACCAACTACTATACCTCTTCACAGTAAACAGCTGTTTCAAAAAGACTGCTTAACATTAATGTTTCTTTATTTTTGTGTACCTTTCGTTATTATTTCGTTACCAAAATAGCAACCCATAAGACTAATGCTAAAAATTAAGATTTTAAAACTTAAATTTAGACCAAATTCGATTTTTCCTGGGGTTGAGGCGGTTTCAAAACTTATTTTTGGGCCAAAACACTCTTAAATGCAAAGTTTAAGCAAAATCTAACCGCTAGATTTCGAGATAGTGGAACACACATCCCTTCAGACATTGCTCGTATTATAGTATAAGATAGGCAATCGAAATTAGTTATCGTTATTCATCCGATAACATTAGACAATCACTTATAAAAAACACTTAAATAAATACGTTTGTTATGCATTACGTAATCCCGATACTTACTCTATGCACCTGTGCATCTTCTTCTTCTCCGGCCACATTCCTGCTCAAGGCAAACCTCTCGGAGCGTCTTCGCTTTCTCTGTCGATGACGCAAGCCAGGTCGTCAGGTGATTTTGGGTTCCGTCCGCGAAGATTTCGAAAATCCACGATGATTGTAGATTTTGGCATCCCGCAAACAACTCGCTACGCCGACCGGTTTCGAGGCTACGCAACTCCGTTTTAATTTGCCAAACCAATTATAACGGTGGGTCTGGTTTTATTGGGAAAAGGCGCTCCGTTAAAATAGTCTTTGGGTGTTGGATTGAGGAAACGGTGTGCCTAAATTGCTACGTATTTTGGTAGCCTTTACTTGGAGACAAATCTTTACTGTAATTCATGATGAGATTGTGAACTGTCCCATAGGCCAGCTTTGTTTACAAAAACAAATTGATTACAAGTTTTAAAGTCAAGACTGATATTTCTTGAATAATCACTGTTACACACCTTTAATAAGTTTTGGGATCGGGACAGGGTATAGGTCCATCAAGATCAAAATAACCGTTTAAAAACTGTAAACTTTTGTACATAACTTCTTGTAAACTTTTTGGCCCTATAACTTCCCGCTGGAGGCAAATGGAAACCTTTAGCCTTTTAAAACTTTTTTTAACCTATTAAACTTTTTTATTTTTGTAGTGGTTGAATAGTAGCAGGAAAAAGCAATGCTTTCCGCTAGGTTAGTTATGGTTTAGTTTGTTAAATATAAATTAAATATGTCTTTCAGTTGTATAGAATTTATTGCATTATGTAGTGTTGATGAAAATATTGCTCGTAACTAATCTGAAAAAGTTTTGAAGTTTTGCCTACTCTGGACAGTTTCCAGTTCTCAAGTTCGTCTCGAACATGAAACACGTTCTCGTGGCTGGAAACGCCATTTTAGGCCCTTAAATAAAACGAAATGTATCTACTGTTCAACTCATGACGCCCTAAATCAATTGTCATGTTGGTCGAATCTCAATCAGTAAACGGTTTCTAGTTTTCATTGTTAAAAATCATCAACAAATTTTAATTGAGGAATTTTTTACGCCCAAATTTTAGATAGGCCTACGTTAAATGGTTTTGTCTTTGAGTATATGTATAGTAATCCATTATTGATCACTACTTAAAAGTCGCTGCGAAGTGCAGTTTTCCCCAGCAAGTCGGTGTCGCAACGGCAGATTCCAAGGCAGGACATTACAGCTCTTCTCTCTTGTTCCAGGGTCGGTGAGGACGAGTCTACTGACGGGGTCGACCTTCAACATCACCTGGCATCTTGCCTACCCCCACAGGGTGAGTAACAACTCAACTCGAATCATGTTTATGTAACATTTATAATACGTTTTGTACTGTAGCCATAAATAAACAAGTAAAAACTCTTTTTAAACCTTCACGACGCTCTAAAAGAAAACAATTAACACAACTATCGTCGTAGCGTGATCGCGTGCCAAGCGAATTTAAAATGCAATTCAGTGATCTTATAAATTTAGTGATAAGTGAATCTTATGGTTTTCACAAATAGGCCAAAAATCTGGGGTTGAATATGTAGCTTTGCTACCGTAAGAGTGTTGTAGGTTAATCACTAGTTGCTGTACACTTCAAAGTATGTCATAATGGATAAGGGATAGCCTACAGTATTAGGATTTTGTTTATTCACCTTGAGAAAAACATGTTAATAATTTATATTTGGATGCTGGGAACCTCAAAACATTAAAATAACATGAACGTGGTGCTGGAACCCGAGTTATAAATCCGTAGATTTCTCAGCTGCAGTACACGTAGTATATCGGGTATACTTTTTGTGCGGTGCAGTTTGATGTTGGTACACCTGTCATTGTCACATTTCCCTTCTCACTCGCACGCGCCGTAACACGCATTCGCGCGTGTAAAGTTCACCGACACGTTCGAGAAGGACTTTCACCCATCAGCTGGAGAAGAATGAACGATCTGACACCTGAGGGCCAATTACGTATGAGCAAGAAAGCGTTGTGTGTGAGGTTGCCGAGAGACGAGAGATCCAAAGGCCACTTCAGCAGTTAGTTTCTACTCAGTACTACATTTTCCATGCGTTCATATGCATTGGATAATAGGATATTTTACAGGCATTACCATCATAAATACCTCGATGCTGTTAGCTGTTAAAGTAAGGTTGTCTCATCTTCGAGCATCTAACTGACTTTTCGGAGTGTGATATTTACAAATTGGGACAACATTGGCCTATTCTCTATGAGTAATGTTTTTCTTTCACATTTGAGGATCATGTGCATCAGATCCACCATGCATCAGGTTAAGATAGCTACTAGCTTTTCAACTATACTCTCTGGTGTACCGTACATAATTAATTCAGAAAATTGTGTTTCGAATGTAGCCTAGAAAAGTGTGGGGGACGGTCCGCGGGTAAAAAAAAACTCTATCTTTAATCTAAATATGTGTATATACTGAGAAGATATCTAATTTTCACCTTAACGTTTTACGTGATGAGACTTAATATGTCTTTTCCAGCCCCATTCACCAAATTATGTCAACTTCCGAGTCATAAATAGTATATTTCTTTACTAAAGCCGAAAATGGCGTTAGACGGCCTCGAGAACGTGTTTCAAGTTCCAAGAGTCGAAGTCGAGAACTTGAAACGATCGAGAGTAAGGCAAAACGTTTTTGGCCAACTTTCGAACGATATTTTTCATAACACTACATCAATAACACCTGTTTTTTACCCCATCTACTGTTGATATATAATTTGCTCAGAAAGAGTTTGTCATGATACAGTTTGACCATTTTGTTCAGTTTATTGTATATTTTATGTGACACAACAATATGGCCTTTCAAAGACTTACTTAATCTACAAAATGTTCTATTGATATTTGTATTATTTCTAGTATTATATTCGAGTGAATGTAATTACACAATATTTGATAAGACAGTTTTTATACTATACACCATAATCATAGATATAAAGATTGACTACTATTTGAATTTTAACTACATAAAAAGAGGTTTACAATGAGCATCCATTTCAACATTACATAGTATCCTCAAAACAGTTTTTTAAATAAGTAAGATTTCACAAATTTTTTAGCTAATTCCCCAAAATATTAGGCCATTTCTATAAATACTTTGAATAATAGACAAATTAAGTCAAACACATTAAATTTATCATCTACCATCAGTCTCACACGTCTAAGCAGGTAATCTACACTGGGTAACCTGCTGGTTGACAAATCATTAAAATGAGGGTCCCAGTGTCCCAGTTAAGTAGCTACTGGTAGCTATCAATAAGCCTATTGTTAGAAGTGAGGGTCGAAAACCGGTTGATATTGATGGAAAATCAATCCCAGACTTAACACTGACTTCTGTATTTCATCTTAAGTTTCCTAAATATATTTATTAGTATTCTATTGCAAACAAGACGTCAGTGTGCCCTCCACAAAGAATTACTTGACGTTCTTAAAAGAAAAAAAAAATACTTATGGGCGGATTGTTAACTGCAGTAATAGCCTATCCCAGCTTCGCCATACCACAAACACTATAACGAGTCTTCCTCTCACGAAATTCCCACAGCATCTCAAATCCGAACCCCAAATTGGCGCCGTTGAGCAACCCTGCGTCCAAGATGTCAAAGTCGTCACGTCGTAACCCTCTCAATCACCCCAGACGAGTTGCAGAAACATTGTTCCCAGACGTAAGATAATCATCGTACTTTAAATAATTTCACCATCGGGTACAGTAGGCCTATATGATATCGATTTAGTTTCGTACCCTGAAAGTACGACAATTCGAGCCTATCAGATTTAGTTAAAATAGTTATGCCTGAGTACCTGCGTAATTACTCATATTTGTTTTATGACAATATTACTCATATACTAGGGATACGCTTATTCTGCTCGTATGAGGATGAACGGTTTAAAGATAGGCAACTCTAAATTTTAGTCATTTGATAATAAATAATAATACACTTGCCGATAATGTATTAAGGCCCAAATCAATTCATACTCCTAAAATTTGGATTAAGCTTTTACTCATTTCATTAACAATTGAAGGAAGTTAGAAAATAAACAGCTTAAAACTATTAAAACTACTTACTGTACAAAGTAAATGGCTATTTATTGGGATATTTTTTTTATTTTTATCTAAACTATATTTTCGAGTTATTTAATGTACCTTAGTACAACAACACAACCTTTTCTCTCGAGCTGGTTTTTGGTTTTTTTTTGCCATGTTACTTCTGGCATTTATATACTTTTGCCACCCTCAACTGATCGTTCATTGATTTACGTTTCTTTTATTGAATGTGTAGGTTTCAAACATTACAACTTTCGTCCTTATGTAATTACTTTAGAAAACCTCTTTTTATTGTTCTTGCTCAATACAAATATGTATTTCTGTATTTATTTGTACGCTATTATTTGTGGATCTGTGACATGACAAATTGTTTTTCGAGTAGTATCACAGTGGTCGTTTGAAAATCCTTACTCTATGCCTATAGGGCATAAGTGTTGGCTAAAAACAAACAACCACTAAAACAGCCTCCAATGCATTTCTTATGCTGGGGAATTTAATAACGACTCGTTAGTTCATTGACTTCAACGACGAGCTTGAGTCTACCAATTACGCCTAAAACTTACCTCGGAAGTTTGTAGTCGATATAAAGCGTCTTTCTGAAGTTATCTTGTGACATTGAAACGTGTTTCATCAATGGAGTGAGTTTCACCAACACTCCTTCATGAGGATTTCAATCCTCTTCGATCCGTTCATCCGATAATATTTCTAAAATTATAAAATTTGTTTGTCTTAAGAAAAGCTTTGCACATTTCGCACATTTCTTCTTTGTAGGTCTAACTAAATTTTAGGGGTCTAATGCTATTGCAGTCCGAAGTATGTTGAAAGATTTTCGTATTGTTTCGTTTGGCAACACTGGTTGCTGAGTGATTCTCTATGACAATGGTGATTTTCAGCACACTCTTTAGAAATTGTTTCACATATCGAATAGTACAACAATATAATTTTTTCCAATAGACAGATAATTTTTCTACACTGGCACTATAATTGGATTTTAAAATCTAGCAATACTGCGCAGATAGTGTCAGCAGATGCCACCACTACATGGTAGATGTAGTTGTGCAACCGATGAGAAGCCGAGAAAGCGGCTTGACATCCACGGGTCTCCCGGCGAAATTCGGAGGCTCGATTTGAGGTTATGTAAGGTTAGGTGGCCGATTGGAAAATTGGGTCGGCACTTGACTTGCCTATTGGTTCGGGCTCGGGCACTCCCCAGTCCCCGGCGACCAAGTGAGCGTGACTAGGTGTCAGTCCCAACGACGTGGAAATGCTACGGGTTAGGAAATACTGTTGGGATGAAATTCCATTTTGGTAGCCCCTGCACAAAAGTAAAGGTAGAAAGTTGCGGTTGGTTACAGAAGAAATAAATTATTCACTTACACCACAGAAAATTATCAAATTCGCTAAGTAAACTTGTGTTGTAATACGAAGAGAAAATTACATAAACAATATGCTTACAAGTATAAATAGCATGTAAAATACGAGTAAAATAAAGATAACGAAAAAATTACACATAAAAAAACTACGTCTTTGTAAGCATACAAATTTTTTATAGATTACCATTATGCTAAGGAAAATATATTCAACCAGACGCCAATTTAAGTCAGTTCTCATTGATTGTTTATTTAAATGACCATTGTATTCCTTTGATGAATTTTGTTGTATTTAGTTTAGTATCGAATACAATAGTTTTACCTGACATCGTCTATTAAACTACATCAATTTTTTACGGTTAAGAACAATAAAAAATTCTTATTCTTGGAAATAACACGTTTCCCATAAGCCTCTTGGTATACCGTGATATATGTTGTGAAATTTAAAGGATTATACATATTTTTCTGGAAGTTTGGATTAGATCATTTCAAAAGTATTAGGTGTTCATTTGAACAATCTCAGTCACATTAATTAACTAGCTAGTAACATTAAATTACAAAATTGAGAACATAATTTAATTTGTTTGAGTGTTTATAAAAAGAACTCATCGATTGGATTAGTTTCCATTAAAAAAAAATAAAATAAATAAATAAATAAAATTCAGAGTCCGACAACGACTAGAATAACGAAAGAAAATTCTGTCAACCCTGAAGTTACGTCAGTTCGATCCCCGCAGGGAAACAGTTATCATTTGTCATGGAGATATTAATTAATTTGACAACCGATTGACATCAGACAAGGCCATCGTTTTGACAGTCCTCTATAAAAAGTTAAAAATGCCACTGTTGTAGATGGATACCTAAACAAGTTACATTCTTGGATTTACAACTTTGAAATAAGACAAACCTTCATCATGGCTGGAAGCGTCAGCATGATGCCATGGACATCTTCGATGACAGCACAGGATAGCCGATGATGGCATCTTGGAATGTTACGAAGCCAGCAAATTGTGGCAACAGCAAGATAATGCAGAATGGGAGAGACAATGAGTCATAATAACAGGTCTCGGTGGGTGGGCGAGGCTGGCGGTTGAAAGGTCTGGGCCATGCGGGGACTGTAGCCTGAAATTACAACTACATCGGGGGCGCCGATATTTGGATATGCCAATGAGTTTCATAACCCAAGGGTACTGACTTGTTGGCAAGGACGAAAGTAAGATCACTCGTCACACACTCTCGTCAGGAGAAGCAGATTTGTGGTTTATCAATGTCATGGTGTTCCACTACAGTTTTAAGTCCTTGCAGCAATGAAGAATAAGATTTTTTGGCTCTATGTAAACAAATCTCAAAACTATTCACCACAAAGTCAACAAGAATCCAAACCTACAAGGGAAATGGCAAAATAATAAAACATAGTTTTTTTAAAGTAGAATCTTCATGGTCAAGAAAGTAAATTGTTAAAATATATGCAATTTCATACCAGATTTAATGCTAAAACGTGTTTCTATAATTTTCTGGTATTCTGCGGTTAATCAATTAATTTTTAATTTTCATGATTCAGGTGAAAACATTTAGATGTGAACCTAAACTTTCTACCTGTTACAAGTAACTAATGTTAGGAAACTTGATTAATGGGAGAATGAATTTTAATCTGACATAAACCTCTGAAAACTATACTGTTACTCCTACATTCATAATAACAAAATTTCAGTTAATTCCAGTACAAAAATAAAATACCCCCGTCGCAGCAAACCTGCGTACTCAGCGAATTTCCAAAGAATTTTGAGATTTAGTATTTTCCCCATAAACACCATAGAAATGAGTATGTAAGTTTGCTGCCATGGGAGTTTGTTAGAAAATGTTAGTTTTGTTAGGAAATGTAATAGGTAAGGTAAATATAAAATTTTATCAATATTCGGCACTTTTTAATTTTCCCCATAAACCCCATGGGGATGAGTATGTAGGTTTGCCGCCATATGGGTGTTGTAAGCAAATATCAGTTAAACCCTACCTAGTGAATATACATGCCAAGTTTTATCAAGTTATTCCAATAAAGAAGCGTGATATAGGGTTTTGTTGATTTCCCATAAGATTAACATGGGAAACCTATTTTTGACTTTTCTACGTAACCTGTTAAGCTATTTTAAAAATTCAAAATACTAAATTGTTTGTTTTTTTAAGCTCTTTTAAATGGTTTTAATTAAAATTGTTGAATTTTGAAAATTAAGGTCCAAAAATGCCAAAAACCCATTTTTGACCCCTTTGAAACCCCATAAAACCCCGTTCCCATAACCCAATCATGCTGGTTTGCGAACTCATGAAAATAGACCTGGTCTTACACCTTCATACAAAATTTCATCAAAATCGGAGGTTCCTGTCAAAAGTTATCGAGACCACGGACACACACACACACACACACACACACACACACACACACACACACACACACACACACACACACACACACACACACACACACACACACACATATATATATATATATATATATATATATATATATATATATATACATACATATATATGAAATTGAACGAATGGTGTTTTTAGCTTCTGGGGACCTCAAAACGAAAAAGTATTATGGTCCCGGACTTAGGTTTCACCATGACTACTACCGTAATAGCGTATTCCCTATAGGGAAATTCGCTAAAAGGAGGAAATGAAACATGCTTCGTATTAATATATAGATTATTATAGTGGAAAAGCGCTCTTTGTATTTAGTGATTATTTTTATAGTTCTATATTTGAATTAAGAGGGGAATTCTATAAACAAATGCATTTAAGTAATGCTTAGTTTATGAAATCTTAAGTTTTTAAAAAAGTTGTCTTTTTTGATAGATTTTCGTTTAATATTTTAGGAAATTTTATTGTGCCTTCGTTTTGTGTTTAAGTATTGTTTTGCATACACAACAACTAAAAGAATTGTATCAATTAATACCCCCCGTCGCAGCAGACCTGCGTACTCAGCGAATTTCCAAATTAGTAATATTAATTTTGACCAGCTAAACATGTAAACAAAATTTCATCACGTGCTCATAAATAGGGAAATAAATTAATGTCTATTCTCCTTAAGATAATTATAGGGAAAGAGTATGCAGGTATGCTGCCATGGGGGACACTAAAAGAAGGTTTTTAGCATAGAAAAAATTTATTTCGACCATATAAAGCCATATAGTAAGTTTCATCAATATCTGTCCATAAATAAAAGAGTTTGCCTATTCTCCATAAGATTAACATGGGAAAAGAGTATGCAGGTTTGTTGCCATGATAAGTAAAAAAACCGAGATTTTTTACCTTAAATGGATGAATCTCAACAAAATGAAGCTAAATACCAAGTTTCATCCAAAAATATTGGTTAATAAGTGAAATATTAACACATCATTATCCTCCATAAGATTAACATTGCAGCCCCAAAAGACAATGTACTGTCTTTAGACTTTGTAATATCTCGGTAACCAATAGAGATAGAACAAAGCTTCAAAATACTAAATTGTGTGTTTTTTTGAGCTAAATCCAATGGTCAAGATAAAAGTTTAAATTTTTTTTAAATTTACATATGAAAAATGCAAAAAACCCATTTTTGGGGTACAAAACCCCCCAAAACTACCCCTTCCGGTAGGTCGATATGTCTGGTTTTCGAACTCATCCGAATAAACGTAGGATTACACATCTCTACCAAATTTGGTGTCGATCGGACCATTTTTACGAGAGTTATCGTGTCTAGGGACACATACATATATATATATATATATATATATATATATATATATATATATATATATATATATATATATATATATATATATATATATAATTTTAATGACTATTATTTTTGGTCTCTGGGCACCTTAAAACGAAAAAGTAACATGGTCCCGGGCTTAGGTCTTACCATGAGACCTACGGTAATAGCTTATTCCCTATGGGAAATTCGCTAAAACCTTTACTGTAAAAAGTTTATGTAAGCGAGGGAATAAGTTGCATTTTTAAGGGATAATCGATGAGGAAACTATGTGCAGTGTATTAAAGATTTGTGCAGTATTGGTAATTAGTTTTGAAGAGTTGGGAAATTACTGTATGGAGCCTGAAGTGACTTCAAACACTAAAATAGAAACATGACATCATACGTACTTGGTGTATGGTACTGTGCTGTAACTGTACATGTATTTCTTCCGTCTTCCGTCTAACAATTAAACTGTGATCAAAAGTCCAAGTAACTCATTGTTATTTTTAATTTGTAACCCACTAATATTATGATAAATGACTTTTTTCTATTATGTAGACTATAATATCGCCAAGACAAGTAGGCTAAAAAAATATGTTTATCCGGTTTCCTATTTATCAAGAAAAGATACAGCTATAAGCAGCAGAAAAGATACCCCCGAAAATAAGAAAAATAGGAAAATAAGAAAAGATACCCCCGTCGCAGCAGACCTGCGTACTCAGCGAATTTCCAATGGAATTTCAGATTATTTACTTTCCCATATTATCGAGTATGTAGGTTTGCTGCCATTGGGTGTTGTTAGAAAATCTAAATTTTTCAATAATTGGTGAATGTAAACACAAAATTGTATCAAACTCTGGCAATTTTTTATTTTCCCCATAAACCCCATGGGGGTGAGTATGTAGGTTTGCCGACATATGGGTTTTGTAAGCAAGTATAAGTTAAATCTTATATAGATAATGTACATACCAAATTTGATTAAGTTATGTCAATAAATAAGCAAGATATAGGGTTTTCTTGATTTCCCATAAGAATAACATGGAAAACACATTTTTGGATTTGCCCCGTAATCAGTTATGCTATGATAAAAATCCAAAATACCAAATTGTTTATTTTTTTAAGTTCTTTTAAATAATTTCAGTTAAAATTGATGAATTTTAAAAATTAAGGTCCAAAATTTGCCAAAAACTTATTTTTGGCCCCTTTGAAACCCCGTTCCCATAACCCGACAATGCTGGTTCGCGAACTCATGAAAATAGACCTGGTCTTACCCCTCCAGAAATCTTGAACAATATGAAAAATTGACTTTTGGTTTCCATACCCAAGTTTGAAACACATAACCATATTGTTTAATCTATTAAAAAAAGAATTAATGTTTTGTATCGTCAACTTAGCTTAGGCCTAATTGGTTATGAAGAAAACCCAGCAAAAATACCTTCGCAGTGTTCTTCTAATGGCGAGTAAAAAAAACTAGAATCAATTTCGTTTGGAATTTCCTTAGGTCTGCTGCGACGGTAGTGTTTCATTATTACAAAATACGAAAGAAATTAAGATTACTTGTTGACATATAAGGCGCCATGTGAAGGCCGAAAGACCTTTGTATATCGCTCCCGCCCCGGAGATACAAAAGCCCTCTATATAACCTGAGTACAAAGCAATGTGTTGAATAATAGAGCCAATATACGAGTCATAGACCTCTTTGTAGTCTGAGTACACGAGACGGTCGGCCGATTTCACACCTGCTTCAAAGGTGCCCGCCGAAACAAACAGTTTATACTGTACTCTCTATCAGCAACGTAGGTACATATCGCGTGGACAGGGCGAAACACAAGCTTTGTAAACTACACCTGTTGTAATAACAGTTCTTGCGAAACAGTTGTTGAAAAACGTCTGGTTTAAAAAATGTTAGTGGATTTATATTGTACTTTATTTATATTTAGGCTACGTAGTTATAAAAATATGTGTTTCCTTAAACATTTTCTATTTTTATTTGTAGAAATATGTAATTCTAAAACTAATTTTTAAAGTTGTCTGTCTGAGAGTGTGTTTAACTAATGTGAAATCTGTACAGAGCTAAAAAGAAAACAGTGGTCAAATTAAAATAATTTATTTGCACGGAGAGGGTATAGCAAGATATCGAGGAGGGGCCTTCTCCACCAGATTTAACTTATAGAATATCTCAAAATTACTGGTATTAATTAGTTACGAGTGGTTGCCAGTAGATACTCAAAGGATAGTTTACCCTACAGATTCAGTCATAGTGATTGGAGCGCTAGGCAAATGGTGTAAAACATGTATAATATGTACTTTTCAAATTGATATTTCTTTCCAATCAATCAGCTACTTTACGTAATTAAGTAACTTGAAACAATTTTACATTTAAAACTTTTGTATTTAAATCTACCAACTAATAGAATTGAGCAGGCTTAGTTTAAATAGTACTAGTGAACGTGTTGCTCCACATCGAGCAATTAATTTTGATACACAAGTGACATTTAGTTCTAAATCAATTAAATCCGACCAATCCAATATTTTGAATATCAGTGATAAAAAATATTAAAAAAAATAAAAAAAACTCAGCCGTGCGTTAAATTTAATTTGTGGGATAGCGCCCTTATTTTAAATCCGATTCTCATCAATTTTTGGCGGAAACAACTACAGACCAAGCCTTATTCAACGACACCAAAACCTTGAAAAGCGTTTGAGAATTGTAGGAGGAGTTCTCTACAAACCCCCCCCCCCCCCCTTAGCATATTAAATAAGTATAGATTACACCGTATTATTTTTATTACCATTAAAAGAATAATACATCATAATTATATACGTTTTTATTATAGGCTACACATAATAAACCAAATCCTTCTTGAACGTTTGCTCTTCTACTGTAGACAATTACCTCGTGTGTTTACAATCAGCTGATTGAAATATTATAAAATAAATTAATAGCAAGGGTTTTTTTTTTTTAATTTCGATTTTGGTAATGTTTAAGGAAATAAAACCTACTGACATAGAGTAGTTTAAGGTATATTTGGTACAAACTGCATGTAAATCGATCCAGTGGAAGTCTCAGGTAACTGTCCAAATGATTGAAAAAGTTTATTTTTCCCCATGTTAAATCTCCATAAGAAAAGGTTATTTACCAATTTAACATAAATATTTTTGAAATACAAATAAAACCCGTTAATATAGGACCGAAAACGTTTGTTTTGGTACAACTACCATTTAAATCGGCCCAGTTGAAGTCTCCGACGATCTGTCCAAAGGTGTTATGTACCTTACTGTTTTAAATATATAAAGGTAAAATACAGTAGTGTAAAAGTGTATAACTGCAACCGAGTATAGAGATTATTGTATAGTATGATGATTATAAGTGAGTTCAAGCGCCAACGAGTACCTATTGTGTTGGGTCTGCAAGTGGCAATGTTGCACAAGACCTAGACAATCTTGTTGCCTTATTCGAAGTCGCTTACCGTGACATAGTGGCGTCCTCGTGGTTTAAATCTCAAATGCCATCATAATTTTAATTTTTTCACAAAATGGCAATTAGTTTTAACCCCTTTAATATATTATAGTAGAAGTTTACTTACAATAAATAATGGTAAACCATTTCTATCAAAAAGAAAACCCCATAATCTCAAAAACCAATTTGATATACTGTCTCTAACTTTCAAGTTGAGTCTTTCGAAACTACCTCCGTCACTTTCGCGCTAATACCTGCTCCACAACCAGTCTTTGGTTTGGTTTCCGTTGTTGCTCCACCGACGCGACATCGACCGCAAGCAAATTATCCGCTGGGCGCAGCAGCGCGGCGGCCGAGGGCCAAAATCGGAATATTTATGGTATTATGTAAGCAGCGTGGGTTCCCTAACCGCGTAGGTTAGGAACAATACGTTTCTCGCAGTTGCTGCACCATTGTTTCCACAAAGACTTCCGCCTCCGGTGCGTGAGCGCGAGGTCTTCTTCTTCTTCTTCTTCTTCTTCTTCTTCTTCTTCTTCGCAGTTTCAAAGCCGTATGAATCACGTTCATTGTCACAGCCCCCTGTAGGGAGACTTGTGCAATGATTGGGCAACCTGGGTGAGATATGAGAATACATTTTGTAATTGCAGTGTAGGATGTGGGATAGTCTTGGAAGAACGTGTAGGCAAGATGCAGTTGTTATTTGTTGGGCAACCGATTCTTCATGGCGAATGTTCGCAATAAATTTTATTTCTTTTAAAATTGTCTACTGGTATAGATATTATTTTGGATTTTTGCCGGCTAGGATTTGAACAGGAGAACCTCTTTTTATGAGATGTACACAAAGACAAAATATTTATGTTAGTTTCATAAAGAGAGAGAAATTAACTTTATTAAAAGTTACAAATCTGACTGGACTTCCAGTTGACCAAAGTTGATCCAGAATACAAACAAATTTTGATTGTGATACAATAAGAAATTTTTCAATTACATACAGTAAAATAAAAGTTATGTATTTTGCTGGAATAGGTGATGATTTAAAATTTTGATAGAGTCTCTTATATGGGCAAGAACTGTTTATGCTTATTTTTCTTCATAATCTAAATATGAAATAAAATAGAAAAACAAAAAATGACAAAAACTATTACCTGAAAAATATTGCCAACTTGTCCTAGGATTGTGGACAATTCGTCAATTATGTAGAATTGTTATATTCTACTAGACTAGTTTCTATATGAACTACACAATATCAACAAATATGAATAAATATCACAATATGAATAAATATTCATATAACATTAGGGTATTTGGCTTTTTAACAATTTTTTTGTAGAAATATATATGTTGTTTACCATAGGCCTAATATGTTGAGCCTAAAAGTAAAGTTTTTTTGCTATCAGTATTTAAATCTTTGGCAAATTTTACCGATAGGGAATACACTATTTAAGCCCACGTAGGAACATAAAATCCATAACAATGATAAATTTTCATTTTGCGTTCCCCATAGCAAAACATCAATCGTAGATTCATGTACATGAACATCGACCGTATGTAAACACAATAACCAAACAATAACTTTTGGAACCTATGATTTTGAACCAAACATACAAATATACATATCCTTTTCCCTCAGACTCTCTTCAGGAGAGGGTTCGGTAACATTCTGTCCCAGTAACATTTTGTCCTAACTCGAATTTATTGGAAAACCAGTAACATTTTGTCCCAATCTTTTTTACAGTTGATTAAATCAGCTAACGAGGTAACATCTTGTCCCAACGAAAATTTGACAAGGGTTGAGGAACGCAGCTCAGGTAGTAAGAGCAGATCAAGTCCGAGCGGCATGCGGCCGCATGGAGCGCCGGCCTGGGAGGGGCGCAGATTAAAAGTACGGTGTTATTTGATAGTTACAAAAATTAACGCCTTGACAACCGGGTATAGCCTATAATTCGGTAGTGTGTGTCAAAACTGCGCTAAAGGTCGTGGACACACGGGACGGCTAAACTCCCGGAAATCTGTTCCATTTCACAGCCGCCGGCTGTATTTTGAGAGTCCGAACACAAGACAACAGCGAAATAGCCGGGCTTGTGAGACTACCATGTTACTAATTATGAAACCCATGTTGAATCATTAACACAGCCCTTATCATCATTCTTACTAAAGCTTTTGTTTTAAAAATTCAAATGCAGTTCTAGAAATTGATTAGTTGTTTTATACTTTTACATAACTGCTATTTATTTAAACATTAAGTACCTGGGGGCCGAGCATTTTCTCGGTAAACACTTAAACAATTCTGTATAGTAATATCAGTTACAGACAGTGCGCTAAAGTAACAAGTAGCAAAAGATTTGTTCAAAACCAAGACGAGCTCGTTCGCTTCGCTCACTCGCCTTTCACTATTTCATTGTAGGCATACGGGTTCTGCACTCCGGTGTATATTTGTTGAACCACATGTTGAATTTGTAACACAGGGAATCTACCTATTTGACTAACAGCTAATTTGGAGCGAGATGGATTTTGGCATTTTTATGACCCCAGTTAGTGAAGACATGTCAAATAATTTTTGGGACAGAATGTTACTAGGGAGCAGGTAGAGAGTTGGGCATCTGAGGAATTTAGGACAAATGTTACTGGGACAAAATGTTACCTGGGACAAGATGTTACGACACGCAGGAGAGCACTCGATGGTCAAAATGGTCATCAAGTGGCATTATATTTTGGAATGGTTGAGTTATTTCTAGAAGGAGGAGTGCTTGCATGTTGGGGGGTTTAGGTATTCTTCCAGGTCATAAGAGCATTTACGTGCCAGACCTTTTTTTAATTGTTTAATGCGTAGTTTGCCAATTTCCTTTGTGCAGATTGGTATTTTCGTTTTTATTAGGTTTATGTATATTGGTTTGCTTTGAAACAAAGTGTAGGTCCACAGTGAGAAACTATTTTGAGCGACGAGCGAATTTTTGCAGAAAGAATTTTACTGCATAAGGGATATTTATTACAACTCTGCACCTTGTACCTTAGATCAGATCTGGATCTAGACACCTCTACGTTACCGGTAACGCATTTGGCGTTCGCTGCGTGGGGATCTAGGATAGGTTAATTGCGGGGTCTCGGAAACTCGGAAACGAAACTGCCGAGCGTGGGAGACTGGGAACGACCGGGGCACGGACCGAACCGGCACTTAAGGCTGCGGTCTACCCCAACCAAAACAAAAACAACAACAATGCCGAATATGCCGCCTAGCGGCCGTAGCGCTAGGCGAGTTTGATGGCTGCAGAGGTTTACGGGGATCGTGTTTTAAAATTAACCAATTAAGATAGAGATTGGCTGTTAACTTTTTCCAAAAGTAGAAAATATTATCTAGTCGGCTATCTTTTTAGAATTTTTAAATAAAATTTCTAATTTCAGTACTAACTGTCCAAAATCATCTGTTTTTAGTTTTGTAAATGCAGAGGTTTACGGGGATCGTGTTTTAAAACTAACCGCTTAAGATAGAGATTGCCTGTTAACTTTTTCTAAAAGTAGAAAAAAGGATCTAGTCGGCTATCTTTTTAGAATTTTAAAATAAAATTTCTAATTTCAGCTATACCGGTCTAAAATCATCTGTTTTTCTTGATTTTTAACAGAAGTTTTCTATTGGTTTTAATGAACTAATTACAAAATTGTAACAGACGAAAACTAGTACCGTTATTCTTCTTTAATATGACACCTTATTTATAGCTCTAGGATACATTTGGCAGAAGATAACACCATTCTAAAAAACCCTTACATTTGGGTGCGCGCCAGGGGTAGACCGCAGCCTTAATGGGTTAATTAGGAACATGTAACTTAGACTAATTGGACTTCATACCACACGGTGTATAATTTTTATATTTTTCGTTCGTCATCATTTGGAGGCAAAGTAATTTCAGGGAGCGTCCAAATTTGTGTTACGCAAGAATTCTACTGGAATTTTTCTCCCGCCATTAGGTAAATACTAGGCTTATGTAATCAGATGTTGTTTAAATGTATTTAAATTACCTGGGGTTTCTAAAAACAATTATTGTCTTTTCCTTACATAGAATGGAAAATATATGCATATACCGTGTGACATCTAAGTCGAATAAAAAATGATAAACAGAAGTTTTTGTACTTTTTTATACATTTTACCAAAATTTAAATTTATTTTTAATCTTCTAATGGATAATACGTATTATCTCTTCACATTATTTAGTGAAATGTGAAACACCGTGTGACAATACTGTACCCATTTAAGCTAATTTCCCCCCTAAAGAAGAGCAGTAGGCCTAACTTTTTCAACGGCAGTGAGCTCAGGAGTATGAATTTCATTTGAGGCCCCAAGAAGCCAATAACCTCGAATATTTATATGAACATGTATGTTCCGTGAACGCTAGCCCTTTTAATAGGCAGTTTTTCTTTTAATAAAATGGTTTGTACTGTGTAAAAGTGTAGGACCAAGTCTAATAATTTTGTAAATTCAGGAATCTGTATTATCGGATTGATAAAAATAGGTTCTTTATAGTATTATAGAGATGTGGCTGCAAATGGGTAAAAATTGGGGGTTTTACATTACAAAACCGTTTTCGAATTTTTGTCAAAATAACTTTAAAAAGGGCTAAGAACAAAGTTTAAGCATTTTCAATAATCAATGATAACTGCATGTGAAAACTCTTTTACCGATGGAAAACCAACTTATTTATCGATTACGACCAACAATTTTAAAATCATAGAATGAATCTTCACTTGGTGGGAGTAAATTTAAATTTGCTTAAAACAACCAATTTGCTTATAAGGCCACTCACCATGTTGTAATTATGGCAATGATACATCTCCTAATTCCGTTCGATATACGAGGCTTACCCACGCCTGCTGTGACGAGGGAATTTAATATTTTGCGTTAACTCATTTTCCACTCCTAAAAGTAATTTAGTATTTTTCCCTCGTGACTATGCGACGGCGACGTTGAGGCAGAACCCATGCATCAGAGTGTGCAGACTGCGTGGTGGGTCAGCGACTTTCTCTATCACATTCCGTTCCCGCTCTCGCCGCCGCCGCCGCGCCGCGCCGTGACTCTTGTGATAATTAATCATCTGTTATCGTATGAAATATTAATCAGGTGTTTCTTTCAACGATCAATCAGCTGATGGACACGTGTTGCGAAATTTTGAAGTTAAAGATAGATCAAATGATATTGACAAAGAATAAAAAAGACACATGTAATAAAAATTTAGCTAAATTTTCTATGCCTACATTTAAATTTTTTTTTCATGCTTTAAAATTATTTTGTTCTATCAACTGATTAAATATTTAACTCTGCTTATGCCGTAGTTAAATAAGCCTATAATTAATTTATAATTAGGTAATTACTTATAATTAAGTGAGGTGTTATAAACTCATAAGTAATTAAAACTAAGTTTCTATATTATTACACTTTACTACATTACCACCACAAAATGGTGGTAACAGGCAAATTTATTATTTAAGATTCTACATTAAACTGAACAATTGCGTTCATCAACAATTTTGTTAAGTGAAGTCCTAATTAGACAGCTAAGTGCAACTAGTAAACATGTTGCTCGAAATCGACCAATTTACTCTCGATTATCCCATGTAATTGCTAAAAATGTTACATCCTGTACTCTAATACGAGTAAGGTATAGTTGTAAGTATGTATTTATGAATGTATGTATGTTTGCCCACGGATCTCAAAAACGGCTCGAACAATTTGTTCAAACTTTGCAAATAACGTAGGAAATATCTAATCTAATATAATCTTTATTAAAATTCAAAAAAATTTTAACATTTGCCTTATAGAGTTCAAATCAAATCAAAGAAATAATGAAAGCAACTGACTCAACTGCCAAAGTACAAGCAACGTGTTACAGTATAAACATATGGGTCCCTATTGCAGCCAGTTTCTAAATGATTATAAATGGTACTATAATAAAAACAATTTATCATTTTTTAAATCATACCTTATACTGATGATAATGAATGTTTTGATAAATAAAAGTTATGCAAAAGTATAAAACAACTAATCAATTTGAAGAATTGCAACTGAGTTAAAAAAAGTATTATTAACAAATATGAAATCAGCTGTTAACAAAAAAATTAGAATCCACGTGTTACAGATACAACATGTGGTTCAACTTGTGCTGTACTGAGAGCATAAACCATAGAGTGCAGCATCCGTAGGCAGAGTCATAGATTGCTGGCTAAAACAGTCTGAAAGGCGAGTGAGCGAAGCGAACGAGCTCGTCGTGAACGAGCATATCTTGAACAAGAAAAATAGCCTTTTTTCACTTGGCATTTTAGTGCATTGTCTGTATCTGAAATCACTACAAAGCATTATATAAGTTTAACGAGCAAATGCTCGGCAGCCAGATACTTTACTTTTAAACTAATAACACCATACCATTCCAATATTGTGATTGTCAGTACCTAATCACCAAAAATACACTTATTTACAGGTGTTCATTAAAAGATGTTTAAAAAACTCTATATGAAAGATGTTTAAAAAACTAAACCCAACGCAATGTTTTCTAATGGGAGAATTCCAAATTTCAATAATTTATAGCACCTTTTTAAGTCCGATTCTCATCATTTTTAGATGAGAACTCGATTTTTTATCTCATCATTTTTAGAACAAACTCAAGGTTTGTTTTGGTTGGAAACAACTACACATCAAGCCAACGACACCAAATACTCGAAAATCGGTTCACGATTGTAGGAGGAGTTCTCTTATAACAAAATAATACTTAGCGTATTAGTATAGATAAACAATTTATTGATGTGTACATATTTATGTTCATAAAAACCAATTAAGGTCTTGAAATTTTAATTATGAAAACTTGTAAATAATGATTTTATTTTTTATAAATGGAGTTTAATCGTGAATAATCTCTTTTAGTTATTGAAGACTGGTTTTAAAGGAAAAATCTTTTAGTTAGGGTAAATAATTATATTTTAGCAAGCTAGTTAATATTTTTATAAACAAATCCACAATAAGAAATGTGATTCTAAAGTAAAAGGCAATGAATTGTCAAGTAATTAATAATCGTAATTTTGAAGTAGGAGTCATTCAACTGTTTTGAGTTTTGAACCACTTTCATCATTTTCCATTTCTCGGTTGTTTATTGTGTGTTGCTGTTCCAGGGAGGCTTCAAGTTGCAAGTTCTGGACAACCTGTTGAGGCCCGTGGTGGACCTCACGCCAGTCACCAAAGATTCGGAGTTCGTCCGAGTAGATGCCACGTAAGTTTCATCTCATACTACAGTATCTGGCTACCCGTATTCGCAATGAAAAGTTTGTCAGTTTTGTGAAAGATTAAATTTACAGGGTAATAATGTCATTTCATTGTAAAACAAAAAATAATTAAATGATAATGTCTGAAAATTTTGTAGACTTAAAATATTGAATAATATAACAATCAATGATGAAACACATTTTTCATCATACCCTTGGGATAAACATTGTTTTCGGAACAGTCAGCTGTGATCGGTTGGTTGGGTAAACAGTTTGGAAAATTGTTTAGTTTTCAGGACTAGGCTAGAAAATAGTAGTTAATATTCTAACCTAGTTAATTTATTTTTATTTTTACTAATAGAACAGTTCAAATACAAGAGATAAAAATAACAGAGTAAGAGGGGGTATATAGGTAAAAATTTATCACCTTTTATTCAAACTGTATATTTATTAATGTTGGTACAGTGAAAAGTTATATTCGTAACTCGGCCAAAAGTGGCATACGGGTGCTCGATCAAATTCGGTAACGACCACTTTCCAGACTAATGACGAAATATACTATAGATTTAGGATGGACAGGAGTTTTGTTAATAAATAATGTGAAATAGTATCTTTTTAGGCCTCCCTGTTTGTTTAGTAATTTTGTAAGCTAATTCAGGAATATTTTAAAGCTGAGTTTTCAATACATTAAGGACCATTAAGGTTTTCTGGAATAAATGGTTAGAATTTTGCTGGATGGTTATAATTCCGTTCAAATTATTTTAAACAGCTGGCATAGCTCTCCTCTGGCCACCAACAAAATAATCAATGCCAGGGAACTCCATTTGAATAAGAATATAAGGCAATATTATGAATAAGGGTAAAAAATATCATGTGATTCTTGGAGGTAGAGTTTGATCAACTTAACTCGAATACATCATCACAACAACTGAGGATTCTCCTCAATTATTTATAAGCTATTTCAACTTAGTTGTTATTTGTAAGATAACCTTCATACATGTAACATCTCATGACAGCTCATGTTTTGTTTGCTGTTCTAGAGCACAGTCGTTCACTGTGAGGTTGCCCCCTGACTTTGAGTGCAACGATTGCACCATCCGGCTGCAGAGGGAGGCGCTGGAGTGGGGCAACGCGTATCGGTTCTGGTCGTGCGCTGACGTCGACATCAAGAACAGTATGTGGTTCAGCCCAATCAAAAGTGTAGCTTAAGCATTTTTAACCTTTTTTCACAAAATTGATAAGTAGAACCCCTTTTAAAATCCTTGCTTAACCGGCTTCCACCTAAGAAAGATTTTTAAGTCAGAAATTGCAGTCAATATCTTGATTTTTGTTGGAAAGGAAACAACCATTCATATTACAAAAACGTGATAACATCCTACACAGCCATATATTTAAGAAACAGTCATTGTATATTAAATATGTGGGTCTATGTTCATGACATTTTGGCAGATGCGACAGATGCGAAAAGAATGCTCATTTGATGAGACACTATCAAAGACTTTGCATTTTAGTACTGTTCCATTCCAAATAAGACATTTGGCAATCTTACTTTTGTATTAATTTTATTATTATTATTCCGGGTACTAAAGACAATCTTCCAGTTTTCATTTTAAAAAAATTGAAATGGATTCTACTCAATATGTAGCTCAGACTATTGGACCAAATTTCTTGAAGTCTGCCCCCTCCACATGCTCCGCTATTACTACAGTGTGTTTCGTTTCTTTTATAATGCACCCCAAGAGTTCAAATATAAAATTACAAACATAACACATATCTATCTTCTTATTTCTATAAGGGTTTTGTCTGTTACGTCCCTTTTTCTCTCTACCTACTGAACCGATTTTTAAGATTGAGGTGTCATTTTAAAGCAAAAACAACAATAGATCTCTGTCACTTCATAAGCAACATTCACGTACTGTAGGTGAGTTTCACACTCATTCAGAATCATAAAATGCGCAATTTGCGCACGGGCCACCTCGTCTATGATTAATTTTATTGATATTAACCTTTATTATCACCATTTACAGTATTTTAATAATATTTATTTAGTTCAGTTTTGGTGTTCAAACAGACGTCCATTAACCTAATGTATTAATACTAATGTTAATTGTATTTGAGTTTCATAATTAATATATTTTAGAATATTTTGCAGGAGTTTTCTGTCCTGTTTTCTTTAGTAAATTTCTAAAGACCTTTTTCAAAGTGGCTCTTATTATCTCAAGTTCTTCGTAATTTTTAGGGTTATTTGACAGTATGCCTAGCTTGTTGCATATTCCCAGAGGACATACTCCCAAGGTCTAAAATCTGGAGATTACATGGGGAGGGGGTACATTTCTATATTCCATTTATCGCCAATGATTTTTAAATGGAAGAGAAATACACCCTACGTGAGACTTCTACATTTAACATCACTAAATTTTTCCATTGGGGGTATGTTAAGAGTATAAACAGGAAAAGAAAACCCAAAATGCTTATGAACTCCTCCTCTACACTCGTGCAGAGGAGTTTTCCGCTCAATTGGCATGCTTACCCTCCCCTCTATTTTCATTTACAGAATAGTGCTTTCCACGTTGAAAACCTTTAACAATTTCCCAGTTGTTGGAGCAAACGACAGATATCCCACTAGATATGGTGATGATCTCCGCACTCCTAGACATCGCCTGGCACTTTCCGAAAGGGGAATAAATTATTCGGGTCCGGCCTTTTACAATAAACTTCCCCGGGAAATTAAGGAAATGAAAGGTTCCAGTTTTGAGAAGAAACTGAGGGAATATTTAGTTGAGGGGGAATTTTATAGTGTTCAGGAATTCCTCTCTACCTGATCACACAATTTACAATGTTTACCATAAGTTCATTTTTTAGTTTTTAATGTTGACGACTGAGATGTACACCTTGTTTGTATTCTATTCAGAATAAAGATTGTCTATTGTCTATTGTCTAACTCGAGACAAAAATGGAATAACAAGAGCCACTTTGAAAAAGATGTTGAGAAATTAGCTAAAGAGAGTAGGACGTTGAATAATGTAAATAGTGTTTGGTTTAAACACCCACACTAAATTAAATATCATTGAAAAACTCGAAGTGGTTGTAATAAACATTAATAGCAACAAAGTAAGAAAATGTATTAGAGATTTGAGTTATAATTGCAATTTTTACCTCAAACCATGGTTGATTTTTAAATGGAGACACCCTGTATTTCGCTTGCTAAAACAACGTTGTTTCCAGGGAAGTCATACAAGGAGGACTGCAGTGGCCATGGCCGTTACCTCCTGTCCAAGTGTCGGTGTGACCGGCTCTACTACGGCAGCCGGTGTCAATATCGGGACGAGTGCATTGACAACAGCGACTGTGGCGACAGAGGACGCTGCGTTGACGTGCAGGCCACCACTGCACCGCGCAAACACTGCTACTGCGAACTCGGCTGGTTTGGTCCTGGCTGTACTAAACGTAAGTTCACACTAACATTCATTATAGAAACTTGGTATTGATTATGGATAGTGTTGCGCTTTTAAGGCAAAGTTGTAATGAGCACGACTCCTCTGCTGGCCAGGCAGAAGAAGCCACACTATGTTAGGGGGGCGTACCTCAATAAATGAAATACATGTTAAGAATCAAACTAAATATAATCACCAGAAATTTATATAAAAAAACTGAAATACATTAAATTTCAAACAGCATAATAATAATGATTATACAAACGTGCTGAGAAATTAAAATTAAAATAATTAAATATTGGGGTTTAGCAAACTGGATATCTTTTAGACGAATTCAACCATTTAAACTAACAAAACCCTTAACAGTCTATCAATTTGGATGGAACCCCGTATCAGAAAATCCCCAACTACTTGCGCTCCATGGTCCCTCAGACCTATCAACCGATTCGCCATACACTCACGACCCCGCAAAATTCTTGGGGCCCAAGAGAAATTAAAGCAAAAAAAGACGTGCTTCTATAGTTTTACTGTAAATAATTAAAAAATTAAATGTTTAATTGTTAAAACTGTTTTAATATTTTTTTTTCTTTCCCGATAATATAAGTGCCCAATATTACACATTCAAATTTGTAAAGTATCACTTTTTATTGAATTTTTGTTTAATTGGGTTGAGTGGCTGCCAGTTAAGTCTCTTCTCCGAGGCACCACTTGGCTCTGGGCGTCCCTAACTTCAGTTCCATCTTAATCGGGTGGCTAAGCTTTAGTGACATGTAGATGCCATGTTTTTATACAGACAATTTTAAATAATGTCTCAGATTATCTTGTGTTTATTTGTTTTTTTAATTGTTTCTTTTAAAAACTTGATAAGTCTTATAGTTTTTTTTCTGTGAATTTTTTTGTTAAAAAAGTGCAAGTACAGTAACCGGATTTACCCCACTAGTGGAGTGATACCGGGTACACATGTTAAGTATATGGGAAATAGAAAAAAAATAAATTTTTTAATAGGCCTAAAATTTTATTACTAAGTACACACAATTAAGTCAAAAATAGTATCAAAGATAACATACTCAGTTTATGTATGAGTGAAAAATCAAATTTTAAATATTTAGATCATATAACATGTGTAAATACCATCCGGTTTTACCCCACGCGTCATACCCGGTTTCACCCCACTGATAGTAACTAACAAAAACTTAACATATTCAGAGTGCTTAAAACTAATTTGAGATATTGCTTATATCAGTGTAAAGATAAAGACATAGACTACACAATAGTGTAGTCACCTTCACTGAAACTCATGTAGTTTTTCCGTAGTAGGCAATCAAACTGTCCGTAACATTGGGAAACGAAATATAAAAAACAAAGAAACGCTCTTAACAGCCAGAGTTCTGCTCAGAGACTAATGGCGCAATGTCTGCCACTTTCCCTCTCCAACTACATGTTAATTTTGGCATTTATCGCCAGGTACCAGCACTTACTTGGTCAAAACCCGACCACCCGGTTTGTACCCAACCACCCGGTTATACCCACCTCTCCCCTACTTTAAAAACACACTCTATTTTACATAAAATATAATGGATCCATTAATAACTATTGTTGATTATCTAGAAATTTAAATGATTAAAAAGGTTTTATTTAGCTTACGACGAAAGTTCTCTCATTTAACTTAATTCACATGAAATCCAATCTCTACCACTGTAATCTATATTTCTCAATAGCCATGTATTTGCAGGCTCCCCAGTCAAGTCTACTGATGTGGACCTGAGCGGACACAACCACCGGGAGCTGGCGCCTGGATTCCAGCTGTACTGGAGGATCCTGCGAGAAGATCAGGAGGTAGAAGTGGTTCTGCAGGCCAACGCAACCAGCTACCTCGGTCTCGGATGGAGACCTCGAGGGCTCACTCCCTCGTGCAAGAACTTCCCCACAATTGACGATCTGCCGGGAGCGGTGACCTCGGACCCATCCCACAGTCCCACCAGCGAACCAGAACCGAAAGGAGAACCGGAGCCTACAAGTGAACCTGAGCCAAAAAGCGAACCGGAACCTAAGAGTGAACCGGAACCTAAAAGTGAACCGGAACCTAAAAGTGAGCCGGAACCTAAAAGTGAGCCTGAAGCTAAAAGCGAGCCTGAACCAAAAAGTGAACCGGAGCCCACGACTGAGCCAGAGCCGAAAAGTGAACCTGAGCCAAAAAGTGAACCTGAACCAACAAGTGAGCCAGAACCTACGAGTGAACCGGAACCAAAAAGTGAACCAAAACCAAAGTCTTTACCAAAGACAAGTGGACAGCGAAACCCCAAACGAGTTGTTTCATCACGTGACACTACAAATCAACAGGTTCCTGATAACAATGACCATCCGGAGGTCTCAGTTGCTACGAGTGTCTCTTTCCGTGTCAGCTCTTCAAGTGAGTACATTTTACTGTGTCAACATATAAAAAATTGTTTAGAAAATGCAAATCTATATAAAAGAAAGTCATGTTAGTTTCACTATTTATAACTTAAGAATGGCTGAACCAATTTGGCTGAAAATTCGGTGGGGAGGTAGATTAGAACCAGAAAGGTATAGGATACTTTTTTATCCAGATTCCTCCATAGGGCTCCGCCCCACACATTTTCAAAGTTATCATGTTATTCTTATGGAAGCAACATTTTTGTATTGGAACATATGATTCCACTTCGGAATATTACTTTTATAAACAGCTGTTCTCATTTAAAACTATATTGAGGGAAGATGGTTATAAGAAACTAGAGGATATAGTCTTGCGGCGAGTGAGCGTAGCGAACAAGTTAACCTGAAGGGCATAAAATTCCTCAGTTTCACATTGCAAAGCATGCCAGGTAAGCTAGTATAACTATAAAATCAAATTAAATTATTAAGATAGAGAAATCTTATTATAATATTATCAATATTAACTGTTTTTAAATTTATAGTTTAAATAAAATACTTTTATCCATTAACCAGTCACCGTTTATAGGTAACAGGGGAAAACGAGCTGCAATGGAAGATGAATCTTCACCAAGTAAGTGATTTTACAAAATTAATAAACTTGTCAATTTGGAATATTTAGACATAGGGAGTGTTATTTAAGAATTTAATCGTATCATTACTTTTTTTTCGCAAAATTAAGTGTCAAGTACCGTATAGGCTAATTAGTTGAAAATGATTGGTAGATACAGTAACTGAACAATCCCAAGAGGAATCCTTACTATATAATGAGGGATTCAAACCAAATATGCCTACAACCAGTAACAACCTTTATATTCAGAGACTATAAAATTCTGACTTTAGTGCCTACTCTGTTTTATGTATGAATGTGTATAAAACCATGGAGGAATTATATTTTGAGAAATAGGGTCAAGCAGAGATTCATTGTAGTAGCAGAGCTGATTAAATTTAATTTTTCTTGTAGATTAGGTCTCCTGTATTTTCTTTAAGTATCGCATTTCCATGTAAAGGACTTATGGTTGCATTCTTGATATTCACAATTAGTTATAGTCACTGCACTTTGTATATATTTATAATATTCTCCTAGATTAGTCCATTAATACACACAAGTAGAAACCACACACTATAGTATCAAATAATGCTCATTTTGACAAACCACGTAGCTGGTGTTGGTTCTTTCTTTCCTGGCAACACTTTTATTTCTTTTCTAGGAGATTCTGAGTCTGCTCCAGAGCCATCATCTGAACCAGAACCTAAATCAGAACCTGAACCTAAATCCGAACCCGAGCCTAAGTCTGAACCAAACTCAGAACCTGAACCAAAGTCTGAACCCGAACCTAAATCTGAACCAGAGCCAAAATCCGAACCAGAGCCAAAATCCAAACCAGAACCAAAATCTGAGCCTGAACCAAAATCTGAACCTGAACCTAAATCCGAACCAGAGCCAAAATCCGAACCTGAACCAAAATCTGAACCTAAATCCGCACCTGAACCAAAATCTGAACCTGAACCAAAATCTGAGCCTGAACCCAAATCTGAACCTGAACCTGAACCAAAATCTGAACCAAAACCCAAAGGAAAACCACAGGTGGCATCTTCAAAAGAGCATGTTAAAGATGGAAAAGGTATATTAGTTTGATTTTTATTGTAACTGTAAATAAAAAAGATATGTATAGTATAAAGTTTCTAAAGCACTGTGTAACCAATGTATACCGAACCAAATAAGTAGGAACATCGTTATGGGGAAGTGAGAATGCTATCCACATTATAGGTGATAACAGCACCAAAAGATGTAATTTTTAATTAAAGATAATGCTGATTGGTTGAATTGACACATATGGCTAAAACAGTTTGTTAAAAAGATTGTTATCTTTTTGAATTTTTTTTGTGAAGAAATATGTTTATTTTGACATTTAAGAATAAGAAAGAACACTTCTTGTGTGGCAATTAAGAAAAGTAATCCTAGTATCAGTGCTTTATTTTCCTGTGGTTTTCAAGGGCAAAACTGTAATGTTTTTACATGGGATGTCTCTACTTATTTTTTCTGTATACACTGGTGTAACTTTATCTTCCTCTATAAACGTTTGGCATGCCTAATATATGCATGTATAAACTTCATTCATTATGGAAAAGTATAAAATTCATCTGTATAATAAATAATGAGCTGTTTTTTGACAATTTAAATAATATTGTATAGACTTTTTAAAGATATGTTTAGTTAGATGTTTATTTATTATTTATTATTGTAATTAAAAGCTGTTCCATTTTGTTTTGTTGTAAATATAGAAGTGCAACAAAAGTAGAAAACAAACTCATGCACAGTTTGTTTTAATTTATCTTCTCATCAAATTGACATCTCAAGGACATAAAGAATCAACCACATTCAGTACTTAGATACATGAGTCCTCATATATTAATATTTTGCATGTCAGTTAACTCTCTTTAAAAATTTTTAGATTTGTTCCTTGAGTCAAGAAAAAAAACATGACACAAAGATGGGCCTAAAATCCTTATTTGTTAAGCTGCTAGCCACCATTTTGTTTTTTACATAATAATTTTTATTTATGTGATTGTTGTATTCAGTTCATATTCGGTATGAAGCCTTAGCATACCAATGTACATTTTCAGGAAAAAAGTTAATTTTTTATGATGTGTATTTTCAAAATGGCGGTCATTTTAAATAATGATTTTTAACTCAAATATCTCAAATTAAAATAAACTGTAATTAAATTTGAAAAAACACATTGAAAAAATTAACTTTTTCCTGAAAATGCACATTGGTATGCTAAAGCTTCATAACAAATATGAACTGAATACAACCTCCCGTTATGTAAATAAAAATTATTATGTAAAAAAAAAATCACGGCTAGCGGCTTAACAAAGGATTTTAGACCCATATTTGTCTGATGTTTGTCTTGACCCAAGGAACAACTCTACAATTTTTTGAAAGAGACTAACCCCAAGTATAATGTAACAAACTATAAGGTTAGTCTTGAGTATTAGAAATATTCAGTTTTTTGTTTATAACCATTGTTATACCATTGTAATATTCTTGATAACAATATTACATAAAGTAAAATGTACAATATTTAAAAAAAGAACTTTCATAATAAAGGAGGGCTTTAAAATATTTTGCTATTTTAAATTTAGGAAGTACCGTACAATGAAATCCAATTGAGATGTTTGAAAGGTTTAGGTTTGAATGAGGAAATTGACACTTGACAACAACACAAACACCATACTGACAGGGCCCAAACCCAACTTTGGTAAGAATATATAGCACACTTTCATAATCGAAATGTCATCGTTGAGAAACATTTTTTGTGTCCACAGAGGTTGTAAAAAATACAAGACATATTATATTTATTTAAAAAAGTATTGGAAGTAGTAGAAAATATTCCTTGCAAGACTACAAATCTGTGTGGGGGAAATAGTTCATTCTCAGTCCCTTCTTATACGCCCTTTATAACACTTTGGTGATACTACAGTTATGTTTTGATTTTATGCGGTGATTTGTCATAAAAAGCGTTAACGCCCCATGGAACCATTATTGTTGTAATTGCAACAGAGCCATAACAGTCACGAAGCCATTAAATACCGTACAACTTAATACAATTGGCCATTACACTATAATCTTATTCAACTAAGAAAAATACCAAAAAGTTTGAGTAATATACAGTGGAAGCTCTCTTAACCGACCTCCGATCAATCGCCTGTCGGATTAACCGACCGTTTTCTAGGAATATACAAACGTCCGCCAAAGCTGATAATGATCTAAAAAATAACTCATTTTTCAACAGATTGATCATATGTTTCCGTAGCAAGTCAAAATCTGTCAGATGCTCTCAACATTTCGTGTAGACCGCTTTCACTATTGTCTATGCTACAATAATGTTATTTTGTTACCTAACAGTTTTTTATACCATAACTGTTACACTATTAACTAATTTATTGCGTTAGGAACCATATTGATTGTGTTCCAACAATTTTAACATTTTTTACTTGTTTTATTGATTGTAACACAATCATATTATTTCACACTTTCTGGTGCTATTCGATTTAATAGACCTTTTTCGTTATCCGACAATGGTCCGGTCCCGTAGGGGTCGATTAAGAGAGCTTCTACTGTGTGTGTTTATATTCAGAACTTTTTGGTAAAGCTTGCTGTGTGTTAATGCAATAGGAGCTGTTCTGAGACCTTACACGCCTCGTCATGACTTCAGCCCAATGGACTGTACAGACATGGTAATCGGAATGGCGCGTGGGACAGCCAGCAGGATATGGGATTACTACACAAGAGACAGGTTGGTGCTTTCAAAACAGTAAAAGTTTTAAATGATAAAAAAAATGGTTGTCCAAACTCTCATTAGGTACGGTAGCATTTAAGAGATTGTGTGGCAAAAAATTTTCATCTTTTAGTCTTTTATTACAGTGTGTAGACCCTCATTGAAAAAGACCATTGCAAGACTTTTATTTTTGGATTAATAATCAAGTAGATTTATAAAGTAATAAAAAAATTAACTTTGTGTTTTAGGCCCTTTATGCGATTTATATGCAGGTCACCAATGTCAAGTGCTTTGTATGAAATATCTGCTTATCATCTGGTTATTATTGTTAATTAACTTCTTCTGAGATAGATGAAACATCAATTTAATGGGGGACGAGGGATGTAAAAGAATGGACCTATTGATAACTTAATGTTATGTTGCCGTAGAGAATCTGCTCAAAAAATTAAACTGTGAAGAATAAATTCAATGAGGGTGGGGCCAAAGCCAAATAATAATACCAATACAGTACCATGACAAAATATATCAACCCAAATACTGTAGGAATTCATGTTATATTCTCCTAACATGTGGGAAGTGTGTGCGACTTTGGTATGTCAACTTAGTACCTATCATGTAAAACAAGTTTGATAGAGTTTACCCTATACGCTAATATAAGAAATGCAAAATGTATATGTACCATATGTACACGAATCTCAAAAACAGCTCTAACAATTTTCTCCAAACTTAGCAAATAACATAGTTTTAGGAAAAAAATTTATATAAGTCTCTATGCCAGTAAAGGTCTTATTTTTTTTATTACCGATTGGATTCTAAAAATTTTAACAGTGGTCTTATGGAGTAAAAATCCAAACAAAAGATTTGCTTAAAACAGCTGATTCAACTACTAATGGGCTCGTTCACATAATCCACTGCAATAGCTATTTGTGTAATAAGAGCGTAAAGTACATCATTGCCACTCGAGAATTGTAGATGGCCGCACGAAGCGTCAGCTGAGTCCGGCCAAACAATTCGAGAGCGGCAATGACTATTTACGCTCGTAATACACACAAGATTTTTCCTACCAATATAATTATTACATATTACATGTTTTATTGTCTACAAAAATGTAATTTAGATTATTTTAATTTGTTTCTGTTGGAACATAATGTTAACTATCAAACATAACCTCAAACTAGAAAAGAAGCATTTACTAAACAACAACAATGAATAACAGCTGTAGCATGGTTTGTAATAACAGCTGATTTACAATTGCTGTTTGATCTAGCGTGCGGTAAAGAATCATTGCCGCTCTAGAGCGGGAAAGAAACGGAAACCGGAAATGAACTGTTTTGCATAGGGATTACAGGTGTGGCAATGCAATTATTTCCATGCAGTGGTAGGAAAACTGTTTTTTCCTATCAAGTGACAAATTTCAGAAATTCCAGATACATTATTTGTAAGATTTGTCACTTAATAGGAAAAAAAAGCAACAAAAAACAGTGCGGTGGATGATGTGAACGAGCGTGATATATGAACTACTTGCTCAAGTATAAACATGTGGTTTTTCATTGTAGCCAGTTACTGTGTTACTGAATTATACTAAGTTATATAAACACAATTTAGGTCAATCAGATTTTAAATTATAATGTATACCAGTGATGAATTTTAGATAATTAAATGTTAAAGTAAATAAGTATAATAGCTGAACAATTAGTAGAATTGAAATTGGATTAATATTTTTACACAAAATAAACATCACAAGGCTGGGCTGTTGTTGTTTGGTAACAATGAAATGAAATCAGCTGTTAACCTGGGCTGTTGTTGTTTGGTAACAATGTAATGAAATTGACAACCGTATAAGTAGAATCTAAGTGTCACACATTCAACATGTGGCTCAGTAAATTTATATCAAAGTGTAGCACATTCATAGACCCATATAAAAATATTCTGAAAAGGGGAGTAAACGAAGCAAATGAACTTGTCGGGGTGGCAGCAATGAACAAAGCAAAGGATTTTGTCTTGAATAAAAAAAGCCTTTATCGCTTGGCATTTTAGGGCACCATCTGTGACTGATATTATTATTAACAAGAATTGTTTAATTTTAGTTTACCGAACACACGCTCCGCCCCCAGGTACTCTAGTCTAGTGGAAGTACACTACACACTGAATTAAGATATAAACACCAGTTTTTATCAATATACTTAAAAAGAGACTCTTTTGTACCATAATATTTGTAGAAAACTTCTCACATGTTGCACTTGGGTTGCATCTTCTGGTTGGAAAGATGAATTCTCTTATTTATATGGATCTTGTTTCGGTCTATTGAAATCAAAATCAATTCCAAGACCATTTACCATTAGAGAGGGTTTGATAACTTTAACTGGGAGAAACTTCTAAAAATGTTTATTTCCAAATAAACATGTTCTAGATCAACTCCTCGACTTGACATGTTTTGGGGAGGCAAGAACGATCTGACAGCCGCAATGGGATTTGAGAAGGATGGCGTGACAACAATTCTCTTCAGGAAAAAACTCAAAGGTAACTGTTGATTTTTAGCAAATTTCCCTATAGTGTATTTAACGGTATTACCTATTAGTATTACTATAAGACCTAAGCCCGGGACTATGTTACCTTTTTGTTTTGAGGTCCATAGAAGCCAAAAACACCGTTCATTCAAATTCAGATATATGTTAAATTCAGATATACCAAAGATGACTGTGATCAGGGCTATTGTAAAATTAATTTGATTTATTATATTGTAACTATGTATACTAACAATGTATGTATGTATTTAGTTTTTTGTTTTTTACAAACATATATATTTGTATATGGGTCTGTTTAAACGATAGCATTGACTATGTACACTAACGTGAATAGACCTCTCATCCAATGCATTTAGTTTAAGGCAAAAATTTGGAAGTTTTGTGTACGCAGCGCTGCCATCGATGTTATTATTTTTCAGCTGGATTTACAGTGCTGCAAAAACACACTTTACCAAAACATAAACATAACTCTCAGTTATAAAATGTTTCATCCTTGGTTGAGGAGAGTGGTAATACTGATTTATCTATCATATGTCACTTGTACTTCATGTATACCGCAGAAGATCGCACCACCGTCAATAGGTTTCAAACACGCCTATGCTATGAGAAGTCTATTCACGTTAGTGTATATAGTCAAAGATGATAGCTTTTGAAAGAAACCTTTGATTTCATTGAAATTTGGTATAAAGTTGTAGGGACTATGGGAACGGGTTTTAAAAGGTCAAAATTTTGTTTTGGCAATTTCCACCCTTAATTTTAAAAATTCACCACTTTTTAAAGAGACCATTGGAAATATTAAAAAAAAGCTACGTTATTTGTTTAAAAACTCTCAATAAAATTATCCCTTTATTAGTCGATGAGTTACTAATATTGGGTCAAAACTCCCCCATGGCAACAAACCTATGTACGAAATCCCATGACATTTTCATGGAAAATAAATGTATATTGGGAGGTGGGATAGAGAGAGATGCAGGACTGGGGAAAAAGTGCTGTAATGTAAAAGACAAGGGCTGTTTCATTAGCGGGTAAAACGATGTAAAAATTAGTACCCAAAACGTCACTAGCCTGATCAGCTGGTACATGTTATTCTTATGGACATCAGATTGATTACGTCACCGGCCTGACTCAAAAGCGGCATTTTCCAACATCAAAGGAATGAAACAGCCCTTCTTTTGTTCATATGTTCTCCGCAGTCCTGGAGAGATGTGTGATCATAATCAGCTAATCAGCTGACTTTCCTGCATTTGTCATATTTATGTTTACATTTTGGGATTTATAAACAGATAACAGAATTTCTTTATGCATTGTAGAATTAAGGCCGACTACACTGCAGGCTGGAATGCTCGCCTCCACTACAGATCGGAGTGAGGGTGTAACAATGGTTGTGGGCACTGATCTGAAATGACACCTAATGATTTAATGGCGGATCTTACACGGTCAATACAGATCATGATATGGATCGTAATAAATATTTTCAGTCGGTATCTTCAAAATGGCCTTAATGGTTTTAAAAATATTGTGGTTATGGTGTTATTGACAAAATAAATCGATTTTCATATTTGCAGAAATGCATTGGCAAACAATCATAAAAATTTCAAAATCATTTTAGTTCTTCTAATAGATCCTACTCTATACCTTTCTACCAAGATTCATTGAAAATTGGCTATAAAATCACAGAATATATATTCATATTCAGAGGTTATAACCTTGTGGAGGAATGTTTTGATTTTGTTACCTGTGCACAGCATCTGAGCCCTCTGACCACTCCATCGAGGAGGACCTGATGCATGTGATCTGGGCGCGCGGCCAGGAGCCCGGCAACTACCGGCACTTCCCCAAGTCTGGCCTGGAGAAGGACATGGTCCGGGTGAAGGAGTTCTACAAACCCGATGAACTCAAGTACCACGGCCACGGCGACCAGAGGGGCGTCCTCAGCCTCAACTTCCACGGTGGGCACTCGGATAGGCTTATTCTTGATTTAAGGGCTTGTAGTGTAGTCAGCTATGTTTACCTCTTACAGCTTTTGGTTAGAATAAGAGGCTAAAACAATTTACTCTCCATCATTAAAAAATGTTAAAATATATTTTGAGTGCTAATGCGTAGAGATAGGACAAAATGTTTTGAACAAATTTTTTAGCCATTAGTAAGATTTTTTGGACATGTTCAATAACATTTTTTGATAGAACCAACCATTTCGTCAATAGAGAGGATAAACTGGAAACGCGATTTCACAAAATTTGGTCTGGAGGTGCAAGGTATGACAAAAAGTCACAGGACAAAATTGTTGTTCATCCAATTCCCTATCGTAGTATTTGACTCAGATTTTTTTATAGGGCACGAAATTCGGTAAATTTTTGTAGGAAAAACTGTTTAGTCGCTAGAGCCAAAAATCTAAAACCAAATTTCACAAAATATGGTCTGGAGGGTTAACTGTAAGTGTCAGTGAGTCAGTTACACCTGGGCTTTATATATGTTAGATAATTTCATATAATTAAGTCATTGAATTGCATCAAGTTTAACTTGACTTAAAAAGTAAGGATTTATTTTATTTTCTCCTAACCTTTGAGATGTTTGCATATAAACTTACTACCTACAAGCAACATAAAACCATTATCTTCACTTTTACAGTTATATTTTTTATGTCGGCTAAACCATGACTCATCACAAGATCTAAATCATATTGAAAACATACATCCATCTACATTTTTCTCATGCTCGGTTGCCATTACAGAGTCGACGTCAGAGGCGTCTGCCGGGGGTGGGGAGGCAGCCGCTGGGGCAGAGCCCCCAGCACCCAGGATCACACCCTGTCAGGGCCAGTGGGAGTCACCGCGGGGCTGCGACGTGGCCAAGGGCTCCTGCGAGTACCACGCCCGGTGGGAGTACCACCCGCGCAAAGACGAAATCAAGTTCACCATCACCACCTCCAACACCAACCACTGGACGGGCATCGGCTTCTCTGATGACCAAAAGATGGTAACTTGGAAAACAAAAGTTCTTTTACTGTTGAGTAAATACCCTTTTTACAGCAGATCTATGAATTCATAAAAGTTCTAAATTGATTTGTTTCATGTTGTAAACGTATTTTTAATTTTTACCATAACCACAGTTGAAGTCAATTCCAGAAATTGAAGTTAGTTTCTTTACCGGACACAAGTTCAATCACCGGAAGTTATAGTCAATTCCAATTGGGTCTATAATCCCCATTAGAGCAATGTTAAACCGGAAATGTAATAACTCCTTTATTTATAATCAGAAAATTATGGTGCATAGCTCTAAATAAAGGGTTCATCAAGACGGATATTTTTGGCTAGGGATATTATTGTAGGTTTTTACTAAATAAAAATAAAAATCAAACAGGCTTTAATAAAGTTTTTACAAAGAATCAATCTTGCAAAAGAAACAGTAAATTTAACTGGCATTCAAACACAATTTAATCAATCAGACATAAATTTAAAAATAAATAAATAAATTATAACATACACAGTGGGAATAAGTTTAACATTTCTATAAATGGGAAAAAATCTATTATTTATTCAAAGAAAGTTGAAAAATATATTGATAGATATTTATTGAATACAATACTACAATATATGTTGCTCAAAATCAATCAATTTATTTGGATACAATACAAATGTTACTTTAAGTTCTAAATCAATGACTTCCGACCAATCCAATGTTGTGAATATCTGTAATCATCAAAAACTACACGTATTTACATCTGAAAATTAACAGATGTTATCAGCCTTTATTTTCAGTCCGATTCTTATCAGTTTTTGGCGGAAACAACTACAGTCCAAGCCCCATCCAACGACACCAAAAACTTGAAAAATCTGTTGAAAATTATAGGACAAAAAAACCCTTACACAAAAAACAATTAGCGTATTAAAGTATAGATAACAAACCATGGTGCTCTTGAAAAACTAGCAAAGTAAACAAAATATCACAAGTTATTACTACAGGAAAATTTTTTACATATGGGATTGAAGTGAACATAATAAAATCCTAAATGGTAGCACTCCAATGCCCTCTTAGATCTGATGTGACAAATGAATCAACGGCTATTTGTCAGTTACAAAACTACACCTCATCCGATCTATTACACTCATCACATTCACCCTTCAGGCATATTCATCTCAGAATACGCACTATAGAGTGCGTCGGTGTCTGAAGAAATCTATCTGTATTTATAAGGTTAGTAAACGCAACCATAGCAAACACCTCATTGACACCTCATTATTTGTAAGTTACGGTTTGGACACAGGTATTAGGCTACAGTGTTATTTCCCTGCCATACAAAAGCCTTATTCACATTTATTCACATGATGTTCGCTCACTTGGTTTTCTAAGTATTCCTCTTTCATAAAAGATATGTTTTGAATGAAAAATCATGTTATAAATTAAACCCGATAGGAGTGTGTAACATAAGTTGAGGTTACTCCTGATTGGATGTTGCCACCACAGTCGCAGACGGATGCAGTGTTGGGCTGGGTGGACAAGTCTGGCCGTCATTTCCTCATGGACACTTGGATCGGAGGTTATACCTCGCCTCTGCTCGACACCTCGCAAGACATATACAACAAGACGGGCCGTATAGAGAATGGAAACACCATCCTGTCTTTCGTGAGGAAACGAGCCACTCAGGATCAGAGGGTATGTCTTACGTTTAAAAAGGTAGAATCGAAGATGATTTTTTTTTTTATTTGAATACTACAAAAGATATGAGTACAGTGTTGGAAGATATCAATATCAATATCACAAAGAAAAAAATTGTTGGGATGATTATTGAATCTGGAATTTGAAGTCCAAAGTACAAAATCCATAGGGGATTGTTCAATAAAAGTATTCACAAGAAACTGCAAAAAGTCAGCAAAATTCATGGGTTTTGGAGTGTGTTTATAAGTAAGTATGAGTGGTCATATTATGTCATGCCATACTACTTCAAAAATATTTGAATTCAGAGTAATTGGCCAAAAACCCAACGGCAAAACGTTTAATATTTCAGTAGTTATGACATTTTAAAATTTTGTTAATAATATAATTTTAATGCTTAGTTTTATTGCCTGCCATTTTTTAAATAATCCATTTGAGGCCAGGTTTGGGGCATATTTCTCTTTTAACTGAGTTAAAAACTATTTCTTTTTAGTTTGATGTATATCAAACAATGATTACATTTAATATTTTCCTCTGACTCCTTGCGGGCCGTCCCCCCTGGGGATTGGAATTCACTGTAAGAGTATTGTATATTGCAACAAACTATGAACCAGATTTCATATTGGTCTATCTATATTGATAAAAAAATATATTAAGCTGTCCTGGGCCTTTTTGAACACCCAGTATGATCACAAATGAGCTGTTATATAACATTACCATGGCACTACAAACGAGCAGGTTAAATGAGCGTTCCAGAATAGTGCCAATAGTGAAAGTGACAATGACGATATTATTTAACAGATTAAATTCCAAGCAAATTACGCACACTTCTTTTTTTGCAGGACATGTCTTTCACAGATGAAAAGTGTCTGTACATGATGTTCCCAGTGAAAGGAGGAGTGTTCAACTCAGTCAATAAGAAAATACGCAAACACGAAGTCATCCCAAGGATATCGACCGAAAGAATCTGCATCAGATCTTGTGGCGCAGGTAATGTTAATAACAATCAAAATTAGCAAATAAAGCAAGTCCTGAAAAGATTGACTACTTGATTGACTATCCTATTCGGAAAATCTTTAATTTTTAAAGGGTGTTTAGTTCTTAACCGATAGAATCATAGAATCTTTTCGTCACAACTTCTTGAGATAAAAAGTTAAAATGTATACTTGTAAAATATATTTTCATATAGTCTTGTAACTTAATATTTTATCTTTTCGTTGAAAAATCATTTAACACAGCCCATAGAAATACTTTTTATTTGAGACTAATTTAATATTGTAAAAATGTATAAAGGGTTTTTAAGTTGTGAAATTTGACTTTCGAAGTGTCTAATGTTATGATTTTGTACTGGAAATAAATATTAGGTTTAAAATAAACCATATTCTTCCTGTATCTTACATATTTTCTTCGTTGTTCATTATTCATCATCATTGGGGGTGGTGTGTAGATACGTTCTTCACCAAACCATTTAAAATAGCTCAAAAAACAAACAATTTAATATTTTGAATTTTTAACTTGGCTCAACAGCTTACTGAGAAAAACCAAAATTAGGTTTCCTATGTTAATCTTATGGGAAATCAACATAACCCTGTATCTCACATATTTGTTATCATAACTTGGTAAAATTTTGTATTACACTATTAAAATTCACTAAGTAGGGATTTACTGATATTTGGTTACAACACCCATATGGCGACAAACCTACATACTCAACCCATAGGGTTTATATGGGGAAAATAGAAAAGTGCTTAAATATTGATACAATTTGATATTTATTTTACCTAACCATTACATTTCCTGACAACTAACATTTTTTTTAAACATCCCATGGCAGCAAACCTACATACTCATTTCTATGGTGTTTATGAAGAAAATAAAAAATCTCAAATTCATTTGGAAATCATAAAAGAAAATTATCCATCATTTGATTAAGGAGTTTAGATTGGGGTGATTGTTCCTAAAAAGAGGTATCAGATTGACAGGTGCATGCAGGGGAAGGGTTGATATTAAAAGGAAAAATGGAGACAAAACTATTAAGATGAAATGGCTTTATTCTCAAAGCAAAGCATTAAAATCTTAAATGCATAAGAGCAAGTTTCTGAAATTTGTCTTCATTTAATTTTAAGACCCCATATCAGAGGCTCAATGTATGCAGGCTGCATTTCACATAACAATCAATAAAGCTTTGGAGCAGGTGGACCGATTAAAAGTATGAAACTTTCCTGAACCAGCCTTCAGTCATGATCAGTTGTAGGTCTCTTCATTATTCAGAAAATAGTTTGATAACTTAAAGGTGTAAAATTATACCAGGGTTTGATGGACAACCAACATTGTTTGGAAGGAAGAATGGTAATGGGAAGATTTTTTATTAGTATTACATATTCAGTTTTTTTTATTGCATAATAAGATATACAGGGTGTCCAGCTTCCACCTTTACAAACTTTTCCAGGTTATTAAGCATGCCAAAACAAACAGAAAAATCATATAAACATATGTCCGGAAATGCTTCGTTAAGCCGCTAGCCGCCATTTTGTTTTTTACACTTAAGAATTTTTATTTCCGTAACGGGTCGTTGTATGGAGTTCATATTTGGCATATACTTTAGTCACACCAATGCTCACTTTTAGAAAAAATATCATTTTTCCCCAATGTATATTTTCAAAATGGCGGCCATTTTAAATTTTTAAACCTAAATATCTTAAAAACCGTAAATTTTATAAAACTTTTAGAAGACACAAAAAAGTTGACAAATTAAATTATCTAAACATTGATATCAAGTTTGTAAGGATCCTACAACAAATAACGGAGTTATTGAGATTTTTCTCTTAAAATAACCTAAATTGGCATTAATCATAGTGCAAAATCAGTGTTTTTCTACAGGAAAACCACCATAACTCCGTTGTTTGCTGTCGGATCTTTACAAACTTGGTATCACTGTTTAGATAATTTAATTTGTCAACTTTTTTGTATCTAGTAAAGTTTTTATAAAATTTACGGTTTTTAAGATATTTAGGTTTAAAAATTTAAAATGGCCGCCATTTTGAAAATATACATCGGGGAAAAATAATATTTTTTCTAAAAATGAGCATTGGTGTGACTAAAGTATATGCCAAATATGCACTCCATACAACTACCCGTTACGGAAATAAAAATTCTTAAGTGTAAAAAACAAAATGGCGGCTAGCGGCTTAACAAAGCATTTCCGGACATATGTTTATATGATTTTTCTGTTTGTGTTGGCATGCTTAATAACCTGGAAAAGTTTGTAAAGGTGGAAGCTGGATGTTATATTGCGAGCTTATATTACCGCATTTCATTTGTATACAATTTAATCACTGATATCTAATTTGGGTTATATGCTAATAAAACAAAAATAAAATTGCCTATTAGACTGCATATCCTAATTGCTTCAGAACAGCACAAGTCCCCTTGTTCTATTTATAACACTTTACCATCTACGGTGTAGTGTTAGCTAAACGAATGAAGTAGGGCGGAATTCACAAACCTCCCTCAAACCTTCCTCGCCTCTAACCTTTTATCAATTGAGGCCGGTTTAAGGAAGGTTGGAGGGTGGTTGAAAGATGGTTAGAAGGGGAGGAGGTTTGAGGGAGGTTTGTGAATTACGCTTGTAGAATTTATCATAAAATATTTAACTTAAACAAAACCTTCAAAGCAAGCTAAGAATCAATTTAATTATTCTCATTGTCGGCGCCAGGTGAGGAGATCCCAACAACAGCGGAGCCACCGAGGATCGGTTACAACGTTGCAGTCAAACTGGTGCAGCTGGGGCAGAACTTCAAGGCCCCGGCGCCTGGGTCACCGGACTTTGACCTGCTAGCCAACACTGTCAGCGATGGCTTCAACCGGGCACTCAACAAGATTCCGGGCTTCCACAAGATGGCGGTCAAGGAGTTCCAACAGTGAGTGTAAAATATTATTGATGGTGGTTCCACTCATACTCTGTAGATTATGTGTTTTAACATGGGTTTTTTGTTTTAGTGGTGAAATGAACGTTGTCATTTCCTAATTAAATGTTAAAAGCAAAATGTATTTTCAATAACCAAATTTACTATGAGTTATCTATACTTATTTAATACGCTAAGGGTTTTTTTGTCTTGAGAACTCCTCCTACAATTTTCAACCGATTTTCAAGTTTTTGGTGTCGTTGGGTAGGGCTTGGCCTGTAGTTGTTTCCGCCAAAAATTGATAAGAATCGGACTGAAAATAAAGGTGCTATCCACCATTGAAATCTCAAAATTTCCCATTTAAATAACATTGGGATTAAATAAAGCATTTTGAACATCTGATAATAATCAGCCGTAAATACGTGTTGTTTTGGTGATTAAAGAGATTCACAATATTGGGTTGGTCGGATGTAATTGATTTAGAGTTAAAAATAAAATTTGTGTTGTATTGAAATAAATTGTTCGATTTCGAGCAACACGTCTACTAGTATCTCTTTATTATGAGTTCAACCAACACTTTAAATTTGAACATGTGTTGAAAAATATCTTAAACTATAAAACCAATAATATCTGTAATTAGAAGCTAGACAATACAAATCAAAGACAAGATTGACACAACTTTAAAATGCTGATAAAATTAAAATTAATCTTTTGCACAGGCTTTCCAGGAGTTTAATGGAGCATAAGGAATAGAAATTCTTATTCTGATTCTCCATGACTAGAGAGTGCAGTCAATTGCTGTCTTGGCCTGACAAAACATTACCCAATTTTCACCAAAAGATTAACCTATTATACTTCATTCTCGTTCAAGTGAATAGTCTATGGTTTTCTTAAACTATCTGACTTATCCATCTGCCTGGTGCAGGGAGGATGACAACGTGATCGCACGACTGAGTCTGGAGCTGGACGAGGCCAAGCTTGACCGCGGCCGCTCGCTCGAGGATTCACACGACTCAGTAGTGCAGCTGCTCAACGAGACTGTGGTCAGCGGCAAGGTGGGGGCGCTTACCCTTGACCCGCAGTACCTCCGTGTGGAGCCCCTGGAGAGTGAGTAGTGACCACTGTCTAACCTAATCTAACCTAGCCATGAATCAGTGGTGCAGCTGCTCAACGAGACTGTGGTCAGCGGCAAGGTGGGGGCGCTTACCCTTGACCCGCAGTACCTCCGTGTGGAGCCCCTGGAGAGTGAGTAGTGACCACTGTCTAACCTAATCTAACCTAGCCATGAATCAGTGGTGCAGCTGCTCAACGAGACTGTGGTCAGCGGCAAGGTGGGGCGCTTACCCTTGACCCGCAGTACCTCCGTGTGGAGCCCCTGGAGAGTGAGTAGTGACCACTGTCTAACCTAATCTAACCTAGCCATGAATCAGTGGTGCAGCTGCTCAACGAGACTGTGGTCAGCGGCAAGGTGGGGGCGCTTACCCTCGACCCGCAGTACCTCCGTGTGGAGCCCCTGGAGAGTGAGTAGTGACCACTGTCTAACCTAATCTAACCTAGCCATGAATCAGTGGTGCAGCTGCTCAACGAGACTGTGGTCAGCGGCAAGGTGGGGGCGCTTACCCTCGACCCGCAGTACCTCCGTGTGGAGCCCCTGGAGAGTGAGTAGTGACCACTGTCTAACCTAATCAACCTAGCCATGAATCAGTGGTGCAGCTGCTCAACGAGACTGTGGTCAGCGGCAAGGTGGGGGCGCTCAATCTTGACCCGCAATACCTCCGTGTGGAGCCCCTGGAGAGTGAGTAGTGACCACTGTCTAACCTAATCTAACCTAGCCATGAATCAGTGGTGCAGCTGCTCAACGAGACTGTGGTCAGCGGCAAGGTGGGGGCGCTTACCCTCGACCCGCAGTACCTCTGTGTGGAGCCCCTGGAGAGTGAGTAGTGACCACTGTCTAACCTAATCTAACCCAACCATGAATCAGTGGTGCAGCCAGGGCCCATTTTAGCTTAGTGCCGCCCCTAGGCCGCATTATGTTTGCCCCCCCCCCCCCTCACGTCTCCCACCCCTCCGACACCCCGCACCCATGGCACTGGAGATAAGAAATAATATTCTATCTATCTATAAACGAAAATAAAAAATATGCTGGTAATTGAAAGTTAAATCTTTAAACTTTCTAGATCGATTTTTCCCGGAAGAGCTGCTTAGATTGCCCGCAGTACCTGAGAACGAACGATGTTACCGAATGCCGCGTCGCGCCGTCGCGGCCGTAGCGCTAGGCAAGTTTGATGGCTACAGAGGTTTACGGAAAACGTGTTTTAAAATTAACTAATTAAGATAAATATTGACTCTGATAATTTTAACTTATTTTAAAATTAACTAAAATTAAATTAAAATTTTAAAATTAACTAATAAAGATAAATATTGACTAATTGATAAATATTGAAATTAACTAATTAAGATAAATTTTAACTTTTCTAGAAGTATAAAAAAGGATTTCATCTTCTCCGGTTTTAGAATAAAAAAAAAAATTAATTTCAGCTATAACTGTCTATATAAAACAATCTGTTTTTCTAGATTTTTATTAGGCCTAAATTTATTTAACTTTACAATCTGTTCTAAATCAAGTTGAACAATAAGTAAATATCATATACAAGAAAGAGTAATTAACAGTGAAACCTGAACTAGCCGCTAACCGAAAAGTTAACAACAATTTATATTCAATTTTCAAATCTAAAAGGCAAGTCCAAAATTGAAGATCTTTTTAGCCTGTAGACGAAAACTGAAGTTTTCTATTAGTTTTGATGAAATAATTTCCAAAGTGTAACACAGGAAATTGAGCACAATTATTCGTCTTTAATATGACACCTTAATTATAGCCCTAGGCTGCATTTAGCAAAAGATAACACCATTGTAAGAAACCCTTGCATTTTCATCGAGAAAACAGATGATTTTAGACAGCTATAGCTGAAATTAGAAATTTTATTTAAAAATTTTAAAACCAGAGAAGACGAGATCCGTCTTTTTACTTTCAGGAAATAGTTAAGAGCCAATCTCTATCTCAATGAGTTAATTTTAAAACCTCGATTCCCGTAAACCTCTGCATAACCACAAAACTCGCTTAACGCTCGCCCCTCCCCCCCGCCACTGCCAAGCACCGCGCACCTTTCCATTCCGGTGGCGGGCGATATAGAGGTGGCTTGCCTGCCGCTTCCCTTCATGGGTGGCTGAGAGGAGTAAACAAATAGCCTACGGATCTAATTAATTAATTCAACATAACTACAAGTTCTGTTACAAGGATTATTTACAATGTATATAAAAATTGCAAATTCTTTTGCCAACGGCGTTATGTTATTTTTAATTAATTTCGGAATTTGCCGCCCCCCAAAAATTTGCCGCCCTAGGCCGCGGCCTACTCGGCCTATTTAGAAAATGGGCCCTGGGTGCAGCTGCTCAATGAAACTGTGGTCAGCGGCAAGGTGGGGGCGCTCAATCTTGACCCGCAATACCTCCGTGTGGAGCCCCTGGAGAGTGAGTAGTGACCACTGTCTAACCTAATCTAACCCAACCATGAATCAGTGGTGCAGCTGCTCAACGAGACTGTGGTCAGCGGCAAGGTGGGGGCGCTCAATCTTGACCCGCAATACCTCCGTGTGGAGCCCCTGGAGAGTGAGTAGTGACCACTGTCTAACCTAATCTAACCCAACCATGAATCAGTGGTGCAGCTGCTCAACGAGACTGTGGTCAGCGGCAAGGTGGGGGCGCTCAATCTTGACCCGCAATACCTCCGTGTGGAGCCCCTGGAGAGTGAGTAGTGACCACTGTCTAACCTAATCTAAGCCAACCATGAATCAGTGGTGCAGCTGCTCAACGAGACTGTGGTCAGTGGCAAGGTGGGGGCGCTCACCCTCGACCCGCAGTACGCCCCCTTGTGTAAGGGCGCAGTGTGGCGCCCTTGGAGAGTGAATGGTGAATGGTGGCAAAACACCGTGATGTTAAGGTTATAAAGTGATGTTAAGGTTTTTTTTTTGCTCAAGATGGTTGACATGTACGGATGCTTGAATTTTGCTCCCTTTTGATCGTGGTATTTACATGGTTTATTTACGTAGTGGTTTCTACAAGAATATTAATAGTCCCAGTTTTATTCTGTGAGTTCTATGTGGCTAACAAATTCACATCCACACTAATGTTTAAATATCTAAAATAACTAACAGTCATTGTCACTCACCATCACCGATCCTGTTCTGTCAAGTAAATAACAACAACTGTTTTTCTTCTGGAGTACTGCACGGAAACCCCGCCACTTTTTTTGCCACTGCCATCTGGATTTCGTCCATTATTCAGACACATACTATATGAAATACTTATAACAAGCGTTCTCTTGTCAACTTGGGGTGAATTGAGTAGCTCTGAGTTGGGAAGGAATAATTACCGAAACATTCATACTATATAAAATCACATTGCCTCACATTGATCTGCTCATAATTTTTTTTTGTCACAGAAGCGTGACACCATGCCAAATACACAATCCGCTGGTTGTCCATGCTGTTTAAAAAAGGTTCTCACTAGTGATAAGAGCATAAATTGTGATGGAAACTGTGGCCGCTGGTTTCATGTCAAATGCGTGGACATAAGTGATACCGAATACTCGTCACTTTCTAGCAACTCTAAACAAAAATGGTTTTGCTCCCGCACAGACTGCACTTCTGATGATGAGAGTCCTTTTGCTAAACTCTCCGGTCAGTTGACCAGCTTGATGACCAGTGTCTCTCAACTTGCGACCAAAGTGGAAATCAATTCTGTTAAGGACGAAATTGAGAAACTTCGTGTAAGCGTGGATTCTCGACTCTCTGCAGTTGAATCTCGCGTGGATAATCTAGAATCTGAAGTCACTGCCCTCCAAGCTCTCAAATCATCTTCTGGCACCAGTTGTGAAGAGATCATTGGTGAAATGAGCGAGCGCAACAAGAGAGCTTTCAATATTATCGTGTATAATCTATCAGAGAGTAAGAGCAGTAATCTTGAATCGAAGGTCAATCATGACAAAACCTTGCTCTCTGAGTTAGCAACTACCATAAGTTTCACTCTGAACATAGATGAAATCAAATTTTATCGAATTGGAAAGCCCTCAAGAAACAAGGTGCGACCCTTGAAAATTATTTTCAACTCTGTGTCTGCCGTGAAAGTCTTCTTCGACAGTTTCACCACTGCGAAACTAAAAGAGTGTGATGGAAAATTCTCTGATGTGAGTATTTCCAGAGACAGGACTGTCAGTGAACGCAAATATCTGGCCTCACTTCGAACTGAACTCGAAGAACGCACTAATAAAGGAGAAAAGGACCTCACCATTAAATATATTAACAGTGTGCCCACTATTGTGATCAAGTCAAAAAACGGATAAGATCTGGTCGCTCGCGACCAGTCAATGCCTACTTCCAGAACGTAAATGGCCTTCGTACTAAGCTTCAAGTATTGAGAGAATCAATCAGCACCTCAATATACGATATTATAATCCTCGTTGAGACAAACCTATATCCTGAAATTTCCACTTCTGAGTTGGGTATGGACAACTTCAATGTATATCGCATGGACAGATCACCGGCTAATAGTACAAAGGAGTCGGGAGGTGGCGCCCTTGTTGCAGTAAACAACATCCATCCCTCCTTTGAAATTACAACATCTATTGGCGATGTCGAATGCGTCTTTGTTTCCACCTCAATATTCGGTCATCCTTTTCTTGTTGTGGGGGCCTACATTCCACCTCAGTCATCCTCCATAATGTACACTAAATTTAGTGATGCTGCTGAAGAGGCTTATTCTTCCTGTGATTCAAATACTGAAATTCTGGTCGCAAGGGATTTCAACCTACCCACCGTGGACTGGACCAATGATTACCCTGCTCCTGTCAACTCGCCTGCTGATATCATTATAAGTATGATGGATTTCCTCCATTTAAAGCAACACAATAGAATACCTAACTCTCGTGGTGTATTACTTGATCTTATTATGTCAAGTCACTTGATTATCCTGATCCTTCTTCACGCAATGTAGAGATCTCTTTTGCCCAATTCTGCACTGACCTAGGTATGTGCGTGGTACTCAACTCACCAATGAAGAAAAAAGCAAGCTCTATTTTTCCTCGGTGGTTCTCACCTGAACTGAAGGGTCTGGTTGTTCAGAAAAAAATCCTACACAAGCGTTATAAATCCAGTATGTCTGATACTGACTACAATGCCTTCAAATCAACAAGAGATCGTTGCAAGATCTTGACCAAAACCTGCTACGAATGTTATCTGCGGAACATTGAGGGTAGCATCAACTCTAATCCCAAGTCCTTCTGGGGTCATATGAATACCATAGGCAGGGTCAACAATTGTACACCCAACATCCTAAGATATGATACGGCCATCGCTGAAAAGCCCACTGAAATGTGTGACATGTTCGTGAAATACTTTTCGTCTGTCTATACTCAGCCCCATATTAATACTCCAGAGTTCAGCTATAATTCTGCAGTCAACTTGTCCGTCTGGCGGATATCTGCCATCGAAGTGGAGAAGAAGCTTAATGCTCTTGACATTTCCAAGGGTGCCGGTCCCAACAATGTAACTCCTGCAGTACTCAAGACCTGCGGTGCAGCCCTGGCTCCTCATCTTTGTGTATTTTTTAATAGACTTCTAGCCATGGGAGTTTTCCCGGGCTCATTGAAGCACGGATATCTTGTCCTATTCACAAGTCTGGAGACAAATCCGATGCAAGGAACTATCGTCCTATTGTTGTGCAATCAGCTATAGCCAAAATTTTCGAAAGTCTCATTTTGGATGTCTTATCCTTCGCCTTCAAAGGATACTTCAGTCCTGAACAGCACGGGTTTCGTCCGGGTAAATCTACCATCACCAATCTCTGCGTCTTCACAAACTATGTTTTCTCTGCTTTTGCTCACTCCAACCAAGTTGACTGTCTTTATTTGGACTTTGCAAAAGCGTTTGACAAGGTTAGTCACTCTCACTTAATTGCCAAACTGAAAGCCCTAGGAATAATCGGTCCTCTCCTTCAATGGTTTGAGACATATCTGAGTGGACGTACTCTTCAGGTTAGGTTTGCTGGCTCATACTCGCTAACATCACTGAAGGTGACTTCTGGAGTACCACAAGGATCCCTCCTCGGGCCATTCCTTTTTTGTTTCTTCATCAATGACATTGGCAAATCCCTGAAATCCCACTATTTGCTTTTCGCAGATGATATAAAAATATTCTGCGAAATTTCATCAATAGACCAGCAGTTGGAGCTTCAAGAGGATCTCTGTCATGTGGAACGTTGGTGCGTCGAGAACTGTATGCAGCTAAATGTCAAGAAGTGCCAAGTCATGACTTTTGGTAGAAACAAGAACAAATCATTCTTCAACTATTCTCTCAATGGCACCACACTAGAGAGAGTCTCAACTGTCAAGGATCTGGGAATTCATCTCTCTCCTGGCTTGGAGCCTGACATCCACATCAACAAGATTTGCTCTTCTGCTAATAAGGTCCTTGGACTTATTGCTAGGACATCTAAAAACTCCTTTTCTCCAGTTACAGTCAAGATGCTCTACTATTCTCTAGTCCGTCCTATTCTGGAGTATGGCTCAGTTATTTGGTCCCCCCACCAGACAGGCCATTGTGACTCCCTTAACCTAGTCCAAAAACGCTTCCTACGCTTGCTGGGGGTGAGGAGTGGTATCAAATTTATTGATGTGAACCCATTTGAGATGGCCTTGCAATACCAAGTTGTGCAACTTACTCCTCGCAGAATTGCCCTGGATCTGATCTTTCTATACAAGGTCGTCAACGGGCTAATCAATTGTCCTGAACTGCTCCAACTGATTGATCTACACGTCCCGGCTAGAACTCGTCAGATGCAAACTTTTGCTAAGCACCACTTCTCCACCTCATACAGCTACAACAGCACGGTGCCAAGTTTGATGCGCCTGGGAAACTATTCAAAGTTGGAGTTCTTTGGACCGTCTCTCCAGTCTTTCCGCAATCGTGTCCTATCATGGGTGGCTGATCTCGAATGAATGTTCTGTACGGACTGCTTGATATAGATTCTAATTACCTTGTATCATGTCCTTTTAAGTTAGTTTATTTATTAAGCATTTGTTTGTATTTCATATTGTATTTTTGTATGTATTCATATTTCTCATTGCATTTGCTCGTATTTGTCAACCAAAATTGATATGTCAACTTTAACCTCCTTATTGTCTTTTCCTATTGCCATTGTTAAGCTAGTCTTTAAGTTGTCATTTTTGAGCTGACCATTTATTAATACTATTTTTTATGTTATTAATGTTTAATTATGTATATTGTTTTGTAAAATGGTGTTTGCCGTGAATAAATAAATAAATAAAGTTGTCTTAATATGATTTATAATTATATTCTTGCTATTAAAGGTTGTAAATTACATAAGTTAAAAACTGCTGGGGTCCTGTAAGTGAAAAAAGGGTCCGGTCCCAAGGTGTCCAGATTAGAGGGAGTCAACTGTATATTTAGAATATTATGTGCTCCTTAGTTTTAAATTAAAATACTACTGTACTGTACAACAATTTAGCTCTTTATTTGTTTGTTTTTTTTTTTTTTTTTTTTTAGAGCATATTTTGGCACAACAATCATTTTCATGAAATTCTCTCAGTGAATATTAAGCTCTTAATGCAAATGAATACCCAATACGTTTTCCAGTTACGACAAACCTGATTGACAACGAACCTGCAGCCAGCCAGCCGTTCCTGCTGTCAGCCACCAAACTGTGGATCGTGATTGGCTGCATCATCGCGTTGGTCGCGGTGGCAATCGTGCAGGCCGGCTGCACCATCTACCGCACTATGAGGAGCCCCACGCCCAACAACAAGGTACCACTGCCAACGTTGTGTCAGCAATTGTCCAATGATTAAACACCTTTCAGTATGAGTGAATCAAGAATAAGTAAAATTGTGTGCCATATTTGGTTTGCTAGGCTGCTGCTGGATTGCATGACTGGATATTACACCAAAACATGAATGCATTCACAGCAAACACATGTTTTAACAACATTTTTTTATTTTTTCGGTTAAGCAAAACAATATGTGGTTTGTTTTTATTTAAAAGTTGTTTACCTTTGCTAAGTAAGCTCAGATGTATGACTAATAAGTAGATATTTAGTCATTGATGGGGAATAAAAGCAAAGTAATTCTTCTAATTACTGTACAACTAATACAAGACCATTTTAATAACGAAACTCCTTAAATTTAACCTATAAATCACTATCACCAATGGAGGCATAGCTCTGAACTACATAAAATCGTTATATTTTGACATCAGAGGTTACAGAATTAAAGTACAAAAACAAAGAACACTTGAATGATTTAGATTCAGTAATATTTTTTGTGTAAACTATTTTTTAAACATTTGTTGCTCACTGAAATGGAAACCTTTGATAATTTTTGTTAATATTGTCAAATCACTACAACCAATGCCAGAAATATTTCGAAACCCAATGATCTTGTAATTTTTTTAAATTAATTTTATCCCTAGTTAAGATATTTTTTAGATTTTGTTTCCAAAATGTGAACAAACAAAAAATTAAGGTTAGAGTATACAACAACGATGGGTTAGGCCGGGGAATACAAAAACTAATGGGCCTGGATACATTTTCGGTCACGTGAGCAGATGTGGCCGGATTCCAGCTGTAAACTAAATTTAAAAGCATTGCAATAGCCTAACGTTACAGCAGTTTTTACATTTAGTTTTCAATATGTATCATGAAGTACTGTAGTGTTCTTGTGAGATTCGGATTGAATGATATTAATAATGTTCTCCTTCACAAAACTTTAAACTCACTTTTTTGGTAAAAGAAAAACTTGCATTTCTCATAGAAGGATATAACATGATTTTCAGAACTTTTTTAGAACATATTTCTTTTGATGATTTTGAAGATTTTTCTAGGAATCAGACATGAAATAAACGTCTTAAATCAGTAGCTTGCAAGTTAACTCTTTATTTTGAAAGACTCCACATAAATTATTAGCTTCTAAAATTTGTTACTTGCAGTTAGGTAAACACTTGATGAAAAATGTTAACAAAACTATGAATGAAATAAAAGTTTTGAATTTATCTCATAAAAAATGTATTAAAATAGTTTTATGGTTCACAGCATAACTAATCGTATAATTTTTTCCAGTTTTATCTTGATTACAATATACAGGGTGAACAACTTAACTGTGCCACCATTGGCATATCCTAAACTATGTGATTTAGAGAAAACTTGAAATAGTGAACATCACCTATTTTTGTAAGATGATAAAAAATATTAATTCCATTTTCTTCTAAATGGCCGCCATTTTCCAATATGGCGTCCAACTTTAAAATTTCTTACGGAACACCCTATATGTTATTGTGGTTTTGGAATGTACATTTAATTTTAAGACATTTTTATTCTTTAACATTTTTCTCTAAACCTAACGGTTATTGAGCTACAGGTAATTAAAGTTCATTTTTAGTTCCATAAGATTAACATGGGAAAAACTTTATCTGTCCATATCTCCGAAACCATTAGGTAAAATAAAAAATACTCAAGAATAAAAATGTCTTAAAATTATGTTTGAAGAACATTTTACACATAAAAATTATCATTTACACATAAATTAACTTATTTCCAATATGGCGGTCAAAAAATAAAATTTGTAGCAAATTGGTGTTATTATGAAAAAATGGCATTAAAACATCAGTTTAAGACATTTTTACTCTTGAGTGTTTTTTATTTCACTGAATGGTCTCGGAGATATGAGCAGATAAAGTTTGACCCATGTTATTCTTATGGAACTAAAAATGAACTTTAATTACCTGTAGCTCAATAACCGTTGGGTTTAGAGAAAAATGTTAAAGAATAAAAATGTCTCAAAATTACATGTATATTCCAAAAACACCATAAAATGTAGGGTGTTCCATAAGAAATTTTAAAGTTGGACGCCATATTGGAAAATGGCGGCCATTTAGAACAAAATGGAATTCATATTTTTTATCATCTTACAAAAATAGGTGATGTTCCCCATTTAAAGTTTTCTCTAAATCTCATAGTTTAGGATATGCCAATGGTGGCACAGTTAAGTTGTTCACCCTGTATATGTCTTGTTGAATAAGCTAAGATCTAATTCCGAAGTGATGGCAATTAAATGAGGGATGTCACATTTTCACAATCTTGTGGAAATTTATGCAGCAAACTGGCCACCTGTAGTCACATGAGTGTAGTGGTGGGGGAAGTATGCAGGGACGTTAGTTTTCGTAGGCCCCATTTCAAAACAAACTTTCAGTAGAAGATTAAGTTATTCTCACATCTTTATCTAAAACAAAGCATAATTTATAAACCTAAAACTGCTACTATATAACACAGCCAAAACAATTACTTTATATGTAGACCACATAGTGGTATTTCTTTACAATTGCTCGCACTAATAAGATAGCTTGGCTGATAACACACACAGCAGGTAACGTTAACAGTGTTTGTAATGTAGCGAGTGTATGCGATCCCCGTGGGGACGGCTTACCCCCACCCCGTCTACCCCCCCCAGCACCCTGCCGCCACGTGGAGTCGTTCACAGAGAGCGTGGTAACGTTGCGCCGCGTCGGTGAGTCGTCAGTCTTGCCCTTCTCTGTCAACCTGTCTTTGCACCTAAACTGCACGCAACTTACTGTGTTCTGCTCAAAACCAAACCTTACAGGCTTCTCCGCTTCAAGTAACACCCACAGTTATCTGTGTACTTCTGTTGTACAGAATAGTTTTTATTGACTAAAATTGTCTTGAGATGGAACTTCAATGTGAATGAGGAAATATTTTCTTATTTAAAAAATAAAAACTCAAAAAAAGCTAACGGGTTCAATTTTTATCTAAAGTCACTTTACTCTTCTTTTCCACAGAACACTCACCAACTTTCATACTAATTTAAACTATTTATATAATGGTGACCTTATTGTAAATAATTGAGCAATAATCCCAAAAGACGGAAAATTGTGTCGTTTAAACAAAATGTGCTGGTGGGTGGTAGCGGGATTTTTAGTTTTAATTGAGTGATGAGTCCAGATTAACTGAGAAGAACTCTTTTAATAGAACGCATGACATATTTCCTAAAAGTTATAAAACAGCCAAAATAAACTGAAATTTAACAGATTTTTTATACAATAATTAATGATGTGGTAATAAACTAATTTCTTACTTACCAATGTGTGTTGTGTGTCTCTTTAGTTTTAGGATCATCCATACTAACATTGTAAAAAATACCATGCATAAAATAATAATAAAAAAAGAATTATTGATACTATTATAAAAAGAAACCCACCAAAAAATAGTTGTCATTACTATAAACAGGAAAAATATATATACTTTTTTAACTGAAAAATAAAAACCACAAAACCTAATATGTATATAAAAATGTTATTCAAATATGACGAGATTTTTATTTGAATTTGTGAAATCCAAATAAGTAGAACATGAAACATGATCAAGTTCCCATTGTAGAACATGAGCTATTCAACACCATGATTGCCAGTACTCAGCTGTGCATGATTTTCAGCACAATTTACAGCCAATATACGTTATTAAAATGAGGAAGGTCATAAATTTTTTCATCTTTTCCAGGACAACCTCATCCCTAACTCGGCCTGGAAAGACTACTCAGCTGCCAACACCAACTACGCCTTCGAAGCTTTCGAAGCCGAAGAGAAACAACCCGGATCGATAGCCCACACCAACGGGTCGTCCCGATCCACGATGCCTCTCACCACGTCTAAGCCTATGCCGCGGGAATCCCGCGACCGGGATCCGCGTGACAGCCGGGAGGTACGGGAAGCTCCGCATGGCTATCCTCACGACAGGGAGCGGGAGAGGGACCGGGGGCATTACGCGGACACTCGGTCACTCCAGCGGCCACGTTATGGAGGCCACGGGGGTCCTCCGCCAGACCGTAGCACTTACTCCCTGCCCCGCCACAACCAGCCGCCGCCCCCGCAACACAACGGGTTCTACACCCACCGACCCCCGCGCCCCCACGACCAACTGCAACCCGACTTCTACTTCATGCCTTCGCAGAGGAAGTACTCCGGCGAAGTGGTGAGAGTTTACGTGGACTACAACAGCCCGAGGAAGTGAATGAGGGAAAGACATAAATATTTACGGGCTGATACTAATTAGTTTTGTACTCAGTTCTGTGCTAGTGAACACAAAATTTAAAATGATGATTTTTGTAAGCGGCACAACATCATTGAGATGGTACCAAGATGACAACTAGGCCGAACAATTTGTTTAGTACGGTAATAAAAATAACCATATAAGTTTGAAGAGTGACAGGTGCAATACAATTAAACTGGTTTTTTTTAACTTTTAATAATGTATTGTTTTTGCACCGCTCATGAAAACACCTACTTTAGTTGACGAGTCAGGAGAAGAGCCTTTTGGCAACAAAGCTTTTATATTCAGTCCAGGTCTCTTCTGACTCGCCGGCAAAATTACTTATCAATTGTTATTTAGTTTAATTTAAAGGCATTAACTGAATCTATTTCAGCTTTTGATTAAATATGGAATTTTTTATATACATGTATTTAAGAAATGCTGGAAATAATCAACTCTAATGTTTTAGAATCAGGATAAGATTTCTGCTTTGATCAGTTGACAGTTTTGCTAATTATTGTAAAGCAAAGTTCAATGCCTCACGGATGAACTGTCATAAGGCCTGACGACGCCTGTCATATCACGACAGTCAACTCAGGTTATCTCAAGAAAAGTGAAGCTGTGCTGGGCAATTCAAATTGGTAGGTTTTGATACTTGGTTTATTGCACTAGCACTAGATCACACGACTGAAAATAACACCAAACATTAATTAATTGTTGGACATTGATGGAGTATTCAGCTGGCTATTTTACCCATTTAGCTTGACTTATCTTGCGGGCGTGTATCTGAGTAGCATTGTGCTAGAACATCATTTGAAATTTAAAAACACCCTGCAAATAATAAATAAAATGCAATCTCCCATCTCATTTTGCTCCTAAGCTTGATTTATTTATTTTGTTGGATTTGAAATCAATTGTTTCATTTGGTTATGATTAAAACTCATGAATGGGTAAATTGTGGACAAACTACCGAGAAAAGAAATTACAAAGCAAAATAGTATTATACGAGGGCTATTCAGAAAGTAAGGAACGTTTTCGTCTTACGCCGTTGTACGCGCGCGTATCGAATATATTAGGGTATGAGAGTGCTCGGGGCCTCAGTGGCTATCCAGCCGTGACACTTGGAGCATCGTCGCGCCGCCCGTTTTCTTTATATTTAAATTCAAAATGGCCGCTTCCCTAAAAAGTCCCGCCAGTTGCGAAGTGCGATCGGTAACACGGTTTTTGTTGACAAAAAACTTAAAACCAATAAAGATTTATCGAAAAGTGAGTGGAAGTATGGGAACAATGTCTTGAATGAAAGTTCTGTGCGTAAGTTGTGTATTCAGTTCACAAATGACCGAACCAATGTTCTTGATGAGCAGTGGAGTGGACGACCGAGCGTTGTGACTGACGAACCGGTCACTAAAGTTGACAAGAAGATCCGTGAAAACCGCTGCTCCACCATAACGAAGCTTTCGTTATTTTTCCCTCAAGTTTCACAAACTTTGCTGTGTTGAAATTGAAAGAATAAAAATCGATAAATCTCTATCGGTTTTTAGTTTTTTGTCAACAAAAACCGTGTTACCGATCGCACTTCGCAACTGGCGGGACTTTTTACGGAAGCGGCCATTTTGTATTTAAATATAAAGAAAACGGGCGGCGCGACGATGCTCCAAGTGTCACGGCTGAATAGCCACTGAGGCCCCGAGCACTCTCATACCCTAATATATTCGATACGCACGCGTACAACGGCGTAAGACGAAAACGTTCCTTACTTTCTGAATAGCCCTCGTATTATTCTTTTAAGATATCGTGCTTAACATCACAAGTTAAAAATTGCCATTGGTAAATAATAGAAACTAAGAATTTTATGAGAATTTTTATTTGTATTGTAAATATTTTTCAAGTGGTCATGTATTTCAAAATGTTTGGGCTTATTTTACATACAATCATTGTTAACTCTTCAAATGGTTATATCACTAAAGTTAACAAACCGAAAATAATTTCATTTTTGACAATGAGATAGCTGTCCTTGTGGTGCTCTTGATTTATTTACTCTTATTTTATGTATGCTGAGAGAACATTTTATTAATTTAATATTGAACTGCAGAAACATGGTATATTAAGTATACTGCATGTATTTTTCTTATTGATAATTGTCAGTCTTTATTATACTTTCCCCTTAAACAACAACTCTCACCAATACAAGTATAAAATGATTAAATAAAACTCAGTAATCAGGAAGGAATTTTCATTTGGAATTGGAAATCAAAAATAAATATTCCTTAGTATGATTATAAATATATTGTTTGTAAAAATTAGTTAAACTTTATAGTTATTTTTTTTAAATGTCATAAATAACAAAGTTTTTTTTTAAGATGTTTTATGTACGTACATTTTTCCTATGAATAAATAATTTGCTTCTTGCAACCATTAGCTATAGTAGTTTAGACGTGTGCCACTAATAAACGTCTAAACTACTACAAATGGGAAACGTTGATGGTTTAATTTCCAAGTGTTCATCGTAAATATTTAAAATCAAGGAATCATCTTAAAAACACAGTACCTTACTATAAAAATATTTATATCGATAAACTCAGTTTAGAAAATAGCCGTTATTTTTGTTTTGCCAAAAATAATTCCTATTTCAAAGATATTGTATTTTTTTCAAATACCAGTACTTCTTGTAAAGAAATTTTAGATAACAAAGTACAATTGACCAAGAGTAATAATGTTAAACCCATTATGCATAAAAAGTAGAATGTTAAGATTTCCTTTAGTGACAAAATTAGAAAACTCGACCAGTTCATCATATACCTAAGATATAATTATTTTGTACATAGATAAGTGTGAATGTGCCTGATATAATGTAGATTTTAGTTTGTAAATAAAATGTGAATTACTTAAGAAAATTTTAGACAAATACTTCAAAAATGACAGCAATAGTTTAACAAATTTCTATTGTATATTTGATTTTTTTAATTTACGTTAGATGTACAAACTTTTGAAGTGTTTGTCTGAACAAATTTACATATTACCATTATGTTCTGTAGAATCTAACCATGTACATATGCTGTATCATTTGCTCAGAATAATGATATTATAAACATTTGTCATTATATGTACAAGATAAAGTGTACGTTGTTTAGTATATTCATTTTTATTTCAAATCCTGTCAATTCCTGAGGAAACATAATTTTTTAATAGAAGTATCATGACAAACTTTAACTTACACAACCTCATAGTCTACAGCCCTCGTCTCACTGTTTACCCCATTTATAGTTGTAAATTGTTTGTGGTTTTCCAAATATGACTTGAACCAGTTTTGAGAATTAAGTTACCTGTGACCCCAACATATCTTACTTTGTAAAGTAATTTTGAACGATCTACTGTGTCAAATGCTTTGGCTAAATCTAAAAAAATATACCAAACACTTTTTATTACTACTTAAAGATTTATTAATTTATTTTTTAAGATTGAAAAGATCATCATTAATATTCTTTTTCAGCCTACCTGCCATTAATTTATTATTTGCCAGAAATGTTTAGGGTTGTTGTTACAGATATAGCAGATATCTTGGCCTCTGACATACTCCACTTCTGGATTGAAATCGGTAAACATATGGTCCTAAAAACAGTCTGCGACAATCTGCAACTTCTTCGCTCTACTCCAATTATTTGAACTATAAACGGCTGTCACAGGCCAAGATATTCCGTGTTATCTGTACCTTCATTGATTTTATTTCTGTAGTAGTCTTGTTTAGTAAACCTTAAACACATGTTTAAATTGTTTCTAAATGAAATATAATAATCTTTTAACTCAGTATTAAAAGGCTGTTTTTTACAAGTTTACTAAATTTGAGTTTTGAGGCAGAGGTTTTAAGACAAATGAGACCATCATGCAAACCTAGCTAATTTTTGACCAACAAGTGCAACAACCAAAGTTCATCACTGTTTCACAGTGGGAAGTTTGAAAATTAATTATGAAAATCTATGTATCATAGGCCTACACCAATAAGGTAAATTGACACTTTAATTTAATTTATACATTAATTAAAATGGGGCAAGGTTTGATTAAATTGTACTCTGATAAATACAGCGCTTTGCACCGCAGAGGTATCCCTAGCATAAATAAATTTAAATATAAATTTATTCTGTACAAAAACGTTTTTGCAAGTGCTCTTGTAACTAGAGAGGATAAAGTTAGTAAATTTTATTTGTACTAATAATAATTAATATCGCTTTAAAGAAATACACAACTTACCTATGCTGTTTTTAATTTAAAAAAATTTAAATTAGTAATTAAAATTATTATTAGAGAACCCTTTAAAAATCATTTGATATCACTGATACGTCTTTCCGCATCCATAAAAATGATTTACAGTACTTTAATTTGCACACAACTTATTATTAGTTTGAAATAAGCTATAAAAGAACATTGCATTACAGTATTTCAAAATACTACCACAGAGACGTCAGAATATTTTTAACTCCTGAAGATCTTGTTTTATAATTATATCATACTTACATTTATATTGTGGTATATCTGGCAAGATTGAAGTATTCTCCATTTTGTAAGAAATTCTTCTCTACGATGTTTTTTCTTCCTTACACCATGAATTGTTGTCTTGGAGCCATTATCAGTATTATATTTTTCAATTCAAATACAAAAAATATAAATTTAACGGTTATATTAAATTACCGTAATTATAAGGTTAAAAAGAAAAAGAAAACAAAATTAAAATAGTTGAAGGGTTGAAACCATGTACAGAATGTAAACGTGTAAACCAGTGTTTCTCAACCAGTGGTACGCGTACCACTGGTGGTACGCGAGAGGCAAAGGGAGAAATAAAATATTAAATATTCACGAAAAAATAAAAAAGTGTTTCTGATTGGCATGATTAATGGCTGGTTTGGTAAGCTCATTTGTGCATTACAATACATTTCCAATTTTCTTTCTAGAGACTCCAATTGGTACCACCACCTTTGCTTGGCTAAAGAAATTTTGTACCAACTTAGCAAAGTAAATTAGTTTTAAGAATCCTGTTTTCCGAGCACGTTTTTATTGTATTAACGATTAACGTCCAGTACTCATCAAAACCTAATTATATGAAATACAATATTTACTTTGACCATTTAAAATTAAGAAACACAATTGGCAGATTCGATGAAATGAGATGAAAAATTTAATTTGTCACATTCACAGAGAATATTAGGTGTATTTTTTTTTTTCAATTTTACTGAATTTATCTTTGTTTATACAATTTTACAGCTAGCAGTTTTTAGTTTCAAATTGGAAAATTTTGACCTATTTAATTGAAATAAAATTGTTCTAATTGTTGAAATTTGAGTTTAATTATTTTTCACATTTCTAATCGTAGTGAAGCATATCATCACTAAGCATGTCATCTGTTGGAAAGTAGATCGTATTCATGTGCGCCATCACTTCCAGCAGCTGCCGATAGAGGCTGCCTGTATTGGGGGTCACTCGGACCAAAAATTCATCATGTAGTGCTTCACCTTCTCCAATTATCCGAGTTTATTTTAAGTCCAATAAATGTGGGAGGGGTTTTTAATAAAAGATAAAGACTTGGGATATTTGACCAACTTTTTGATTTTTTCAAATTTGAATCCATAATGGATTTGATAAACTTTGATTCATTATATCTTGATATGGATCCAAAATATGATGAAATATGAGGTTAGTCAAATAGCCCAAGTCTTTATCTTTCATTAAAAACCCCTCCCACTTGTATTGGACTTGAAAAAAAACTCAGAAAATTAGAGAAGGTGAAGCACTCCATGACGTTTTGAGAGGGGCCATTCGGGCCCCTCTTAATTCAAAGGCCTACTTTCCGCGGCCAAATCTCCTTCCTCACCATCATGTACCTGAGTCTTGGGTCTCACACATGCTGAAAAGCAGCGTTTCTTTATCCACAGTGTTTTACACCAAATACTAGATATATTGTTTCTCGCCCTTAGTATGGTTGTAAACGTATTCAGGTACTTTCAGCAATGTCCGCTAGGACTGACCCTTTAGCCCCCTCTTAAGATGAACTGCGTTTTTAATCGAATTTCGAACAGTGGGCAATCCCTACTTCTCATTATTGAGCAATAGAAAAATAATAAGAAATCAGACAACTGGAATACCATAGCTGAAGACTGAGTTACATGATTGTACACTGTCTCAAGAACTATGGCAGTCACCTCTAATTTGTTTTTATCAGTCTATGTATTTATTTTTTACCAAACTATGTCAATGGTATTATAGTCGGCAGCGATAGAACAGGTGGACCAAGATCAGGCTTAATAGATAAATTTAACACATATCTAAATGAGAAAAACAATCAGCTGATTTTTTTTTAAGACTAGACCTAGACCCGCCTGTTCTACTGCCACCTACTATAGTAGTGTCAGTGCTGCAGAAAGCAAGGAAATTAAAAAGAATAATAACTTTTAATTTAACACCTATTGTCATGAATTTAAATGTGATGAAAAATATTGTCTATAACTTGGGTCAACATTATTGTTCCATAGCTCAATCCTGTAAACTTTATCCTCAAGACTTAAGGAGTCGACTCGAGTCATGACTCACCACCCGCCGCCGGCATTCGATTTCAAGTGTCGTTTTCCTTTTCCTACTGGCCAGTGTTTTAAATTAATGTTTTCGTGTGTGTTTGTGTTTATGTGTAAATTTTATCGTTTGACGAACTCTTCACACCTCAGCGTGGAAGAGGAATGATTTTAACTTGATGCAAGACTTGAAAATGAACACCTGTTGTTCAAAACCTTAGGTCGTCTTCACCTAATCCAGGATCACTTGGCAGTAACAGGTAATTTAAATCTTTTAGAAAATAAAACAGAAATATCTCCATGTTTGCAAATTTAATATATCTAGAACTAAGAAGAACTGGCAATGATCACAACAAGGTAATAAAAAACATTCATAACAAATTTATTGTAAAGGGAACTGTAATTCTACATATACACAAATAAATGTAATTAAGATTCATATAGAAAAATAAGACTTAACACCTAGTTTAGTTGATATTCAGTTCTCGAATAAACTTAATGTAACCTCAACAGTACAATAAATAATATCTAAGTAGTTGTAAAAAAGCGTTACAATACTTTACGTTTGAAAATTGTCATATGATGTTATGTTCTAGGACTACATAAAAGAGTTAAATCTCAAAGGAGAAAACTATTTCATTATTTAATGGCCCTAAAACTTGCACTTCATGCTGAACTGAGACAATTTGCACAACCAAATCAGAAATGGGGCCTCTCCATAACTACATTTTTCAACAACGGACAAAACTAGTTTTTTTCTTATTTTTGTTTCACAGTTAAACGAAAATCTTATACCATACTTAAAATATTTCATATAAAATAAGATCTTACGCAGCGACAATAACACAACAAGTGATGAGAAGATAGTGGAACGTGGGTGTATTTAGTCGCAGTCGCCAGACTAGAGGTTGGATCACAGACGCAATCTATCACCACATACTGTAGTCGCTATCCTCCTGATAGAGTGTGACGAAAAAGCCAACATAAGTCATGTAGACGATGACGTTGCCGAGGAGCGTCAGGTAGCAGGCATTCCACGATATCTGCACAGAGTGACACCATCAGTCTACGTCCAGATGTAAGCAAACGCTAATCAATTTCGTGTTTTTGGAAAAACCACAGTAGGATGGGGTGGTTGGAAGGTAGAGAGGATGAAAAAGGCTTATAAGTAGACTCCCTCTTAACCGGCCACCTCAGGACCAGACCACGACCAGATAACAAATTAGATGGTTAAACCCACACACCTTTATAAAAATCAAACTACTGGTTTTTTTATGCCCTTGATGTAATAATCAGTTTAAAAATACTTAATAAATTAGAAGATTACAATTCTTTACTCTGTTTTTTTTTTCATTTTATTTTGGTTTAAAACTGACTTTTATGCTCCTCACTCATTTGGTTGTACTTTGGTAATAATTTTAACTACACAGGCTAATCAAAAGCACAACCAATACATTCAGTAAACTTCACAATACCTTTAACATAAATCGGTACTAACTAAATTTAATTTGGTATTGTGATTTTCCGGAAAGAAGATAAACTAATGTCATCACTTCCAATGACATTCACTTCTGTCTAGGGGAGTTCACTTTGATCGTTCACTGGGAACAAATAAAAACTCATGTGAATTTATTTATTTTAAATATAGATACAAACATTTCTGTTGAAACAAATGTCAATTAAAGTGATATTACATTAAAAAAATACCTGGTTAAAAGAAAAATTGTTTTTGAGACATGGCAAGCCCGTTAAAAAGTTTGGATAAGAATGAGTTTACTGTACCTCAGAGGGTATTAGCCACTGAAAGCAAAGGAAAATACCCACAAGTACATCCAAAATGTTTGATTGAACACCTCTCTAAAGAAAACACGGAAGAAAAAGACTTTTTTGTGGTAAAATTTTAAAAGTTCACTTAGGTTTCAGTATGTAGAGGAGTAGTCAGTAAAGGAAGTTATCCCTGCCAAGGGAATTGTAGTGATTTGGTAATACAGTAGACTCCCTCTTAACCGGCCACCTCGGGACCAGCCCGCGGCCGGATAATGAATTGGCCGGTTAAACCGATGTTCATTTAAGAACACCAACCCACAATTTTATATGGCCTAAATATAATTATTACTTGAAAAACAACCTTAAATACATTACTGTATATGATTTTTAGCTAACATCCACCACCCATGAAATCCACAACAAACCTACACTGATAATAATTTGTTTCTTTATTGTGGTCTACTGAATAGTAGGTCCAAACGCATTGACTTCCGGTGGCAGTCACTTCCGTCCAGGACGTTACAGTTTAATTGGTTTGAGAACGTCAATATGGTTTAAAGTTGAATTGAATGATACATTAGATAAGAAAACTACGTTTCTGGCGAAACGTGGCCAGTTAAAGCGATGTTGAGATAAAAAATGGCCGGTTAAAAAGATGTTATTTTGTGTCAGGGTAGGCCGGTTAAAGCGGAGACCGGTTAAAAGGTGGCCGGTTAAGAGGGAGTCTACTGTATTGAAATTTTTACCACTCCACCAAAAATTTTCTGCTGCTTCCTTGAAGGTCTAATCTCAATAGATTAACTTAAAAATAGGCTTAAAACTTGAAACTTGACTTTTTTGTAAGCCTAATTTATATGTGAGTGTTATCTTCAGTGGCCAGTGGAAAAACACAACCTATTATATTATTATTTCACTGGCTATTATAATATGCTAAGGTGTTACTTCCAAAGCATTTTGAACTATGGCCTAACTTTTGGGGGCAACAGCGCGCTGGCCCAACGCATTCCTCTTCTGCAGAAGAAAATTATAAGAATAATTTGCAAGGCTGCCTACCTTGCCCATTGCAAGCCACTCTTTGTGGAATTAAATATTCTGACACTACCAGCATTATACATCCTTGAAGCAGCTTTGGTGGCTAAGAGAAAAGCAATCATATTCACAAAAAATTATGACATTCATAATTATAAGACAAGGCAGAAGAGGAACATTCATGTAGTCCAAGTAAATTCTAGCCTCAATCAGAATGGACCTAAATATATGTTTGGAAAAATTTTCAACAAAATCCCACCCCAAATCAGTAACATTACTTTTGATGTAAAATTCAAGAACAAACTAAAGGGACATTAACTAAAGAGACCTATATACTCCATTGACGAGTTTTTGAATGACGACCACGGTGTAGCAGCACTACTAGTGGGAGATCTACAAGTATCAAGTAAGCAACAATCCTCTGCTGGTGCCTCGAACAGTCTCTAGTTTTTACAGCACTTCTTCAGAGAGATTACAGATTCCCCTGGAAGTTCAAATAAGTTGACCCTTTCCATAAAAAAATATAATTACTAATTAAAAGAATTTTGGACCTTTTCCATTCCATAAATTTAAGTTAGGCCTATATAATTTTTACATTTTCCTAAAAACCAATATTGGTTCCTTTAATTAATGACGTTACAATTAAATATTATTGGAGTGTATGTATATTTAACTCTTAACAAGTTAGTTTATAAATTTGTTAAGATTCAAATAACAATTTATTAAGATTATTCAACAAAAACTACTTAAAAATAAACACTTTGTTTTAAATTAAGAATAAATAGCAAATTGCAATGCCTATAACCTTGTAGTTCACATATTAATTTTTGTGATCGAGTCATTGTCAAATAAATGTTAGGCCTAATTTCCTTGACTTTCCCTGACTATCAGTCTGTTTCCCTGACTTTCCCTTACCAGATTTAAATTCCCTGACTTTCCCTTGATCTTCCCTGACTTACCCTGATCTTGGAAACCCAGGATTAGCGAAGTGTGAAAAAAGCGGGACTACTGAAGAGTAGTTGATTACTTAGTTTACTGCAATAATAGTCATGTAATATGGTAAACAATTGACACCAGAGCAAATGTAGATTACTCACGGTCGGCGCAGCGTCAGGCGATCGAGCCAGCACCATCGGTAGAGCGAACGACGACACAACGAAACCCATCGTTATGAAGATGGCCAGCTCGATGGAACTGTTGGACGAGCCGGTATGTTCGGTGTAGCGGCGTGCGAGGATTGTGGGTAGAGGCGCCAACACATAGAACAACACAACGAAGAACGGCCACCACACCCTAGGCAGATATGAGGAGCGTTTTATTAGGCCTTTTAAGAAATACCAAGGTAAATAGAGTGGTTAAGTCATAATTTACAATATTGAAATTATCACTGTAGCGCAACACTGCCAGTAATAAAATACAATGCCAGATAATATTTTAGAAATAACCTTTTCAGGATGTGGATTTCCAAGAGTTTTTCTCCATCTCTAATCCCAAAAATTTGATGTGACCTACTTCAGCTATATTTTGTTAGTTACAATAATTTTGATTATAGGAACAAAGGTTGTTTTTTATTGTTAAGTGAATGAATTTTGTCTTTTTAGGGTTGAATAACAACTGCTTTTCATTGAAGTATTTTGCCTTCTAGTCAAATTTAGATTTTGACTCTAATTCATCTTCCGAAGAACCAGACACAGGTCTTAAAGTAAAAATAGGACCACAATAGGAACAGAATCCTTGTAATTGCCTAACTTCCGTGTCACATTGACAATCATGCCAAAAATAAAAATCACGATAAAAAACAGTACAATAGCACATTATTTAAAAAAATGTCAGAAACTGAACCATCAGGAATTCAGCAATATAACTGAGATATTTTAATGAATAAATAAGGAAACGGTTGATTCATGTCAGCCTTAGGAAATGTCTGCGGCCAAATGTTTCATAGCCAGGCTAGAGGGCTTCTATTGTACGCTTCACACTTACTGAATTATCTACACATATACTCACTTGGGGTCTGGCAGGGCGCACGCCAGGATGACCAGGGTCATGCCTATGGAGCCTGTGAAGGCCAGCGTCACCAATCTGGGAACAAAATAATGTGGATATAACACTAGTCACTAATGTGTACTTACTGTGTACCGAAATATTTTATCTACTCTGTACAATTTCAGGTCTTTCTGTTCTCAAAAAACTTGAGCGATACAGTAACTATATGTGATGCCTTCTTCTAGAGCAATTTACAGTATGGCTTAACAGCAAATGTTTAAAGTCATTTGAATAGTGTGTGGCTTTTGGGGATCTCAACATGAAAACTAATATGGCCAAGGGGCCATGGTATTAACCAACCAGGTTTACTTTTGTAATAATGTCCTCTCTACTGGAGTGATTCAATAACGACTGCAAGACAAGAGATCCTACCCCTGGGATGCTTATGCAACTGTAGAGGCTATAAACAGCATCGAAGAAGTTGACCTGCAAACCTCAATCTGACCTGACTTCGGGATTCATTCAAGTTGATTGATAAGTAAATTTTTTTATTTTATTTTTTTTAATAGTAGGCCTATCTTGTTTTACACCCTTGTAAATGTCAGTACAGTACACTCTCGTTCATCGGAACTAATGTGGCGGACGGCCGGTTCGGATGTCAAAAAATTCCGATGAAGCGGAGTCCGTCGTGAGTCATCATTTTCGCCCGTACGTTGAACTATCGTGATTGTATTCACTCTTGTTTTTAAGATAACACAAGAGGTTTTATGAAAATAAGGCACTCAAACTTTGAACAAGGTAACAATGAACAGATCAACGCAGGAAATAAAGATCCAAAATCTTTATTTTCATATTCCATATTCATATTCCACTCATTTTCCAGCAGTCAACTGACTTCCAAGTAACACAGGTGCAGTCGCGACGCGAGACAGACCGAATGACAGTTTGGGAAGCGGTCGAACCGGATGTTTACTCCCTGCCCCTTCCTCTTTCTATTTTTGTGCGAATACTCCACGGCCTCGCAAATCACATCGATGGGTAGGCCTACAGATTATGGAAAACGCCTGATGACGTTTGATGCAAAATGTGGTACTTCACTGTTGTGCGGATAGAACAAATAAAAATTGAAGGCGCTAAAACGGAAAAATTATTTATTTTGTAAGAAAAAAAAAATAATATCCAGATTTTCAGTTCCGATGAAGCGGAGTTCCGATGTCGCCGAGTCCGATGAACGAGAGTGTACTGTATGTTGAAATCCTTTAAAAAAGACACTTTTATAACCATACCCAAGCATTGGATGTACCTTATAGTATAAAGGTTTGGCCGTATTGACTTAGGGGTGCGAGCTTAACCCTGCAGTGGTGATTTGATTTTGTGGCTTCAACTGGTGATGTCAGTTTGGAACACCAACTTTTACACATTAACTTTTTATGTGTACCTAAATATTGAAATATATTTTTTTAAATTTTGGTATGAAAGTTAGAGTATTAGGAAGATTAATACAGGGTATTTATAGTGAAAACTCAAAAAGTGGAACAAAAGATGTTTATGGCAATACATGTTTTTCCAAAACTTGAAATATTGAAAAATGTAACAATTTCCAACTAAATCTAAAAACCGAATAATTGTGCAATTTTTATAATTACAAAGGTCCAAACTTGAAATGAAATTGTCATAAGAAAAATGTATTTAATTGTTTTTTGAAAACGGGTTTAAAAAGTACCGAAAAAATGTTATTTTAGAAAATATATTCCAAGTATACTATAAGTCCCTATTTTGGTGACGGCCGACTGAGAGACTGTAAATAATTAAATCTTTGTATAAATAACAAAAAAGAATGTCACACAATAAAAAAGGGTTTTAAATCTTATTCTGCAATAAATCCATGTAATTAGGTTTATTATTTCTCATTTTTTATGTACTTGAAAAATATTATATCAATCGTATGAACTCCTGACGGCGGTGCACCAGACCGCTCACGTTTTTAGTGACTTCGGTGTACAGGACCGCTCATGGATGCTGTGCACCACCACTTAACCTCAAAATTACGTCCTGACAGCTGAAGTCACACTGAATTGAGTTTGTTGCATAACTCAAGTGACAGCGAACACAACCTAGATCGGCTAATTGTTAAATTTAGACTAAAATTTGGATCGGTCAGAGACCATGCGTCGTCACCACTGCAGGGTTAAATGAATATATAAGTTGGACAATCATTTAAAAATTTACTCCCTTAATTAAAGTAAAAATAATGGCCTTCTATAGTTAATTAATTAAATGTAAAAACTCTACTTTTCCAAAAAGCTTTTTAACCCCGACCACGTTCAAGTGGAGTAAAAAACCCAACAGAAACCATAACAAAAATTAACAGAAATAAATAACAGAAAAAGTATAAAATTAATGAATGAAATGAGTTTGTGTAAGGCTTCGTCGGCCGGCCGCCACTTGGGAAGGGTTTAGACAATAAGGACTAAAGAAGTGCATACTGAATGTTATCAAACAATAATGTAGATGATACAAGATTTGATTGAGTAATCAGTGTTCTGATTAGAGGAATAAGACAAAAGTAAGATCACTGTTTACCCACCACAACTAGCCAAAATATAATTCAAAACTACATTTGATAATGTTATAAAGGCAATTTATATAAATTTCAAGCAAAGTAGTACGAACAGTAACCTTCATTGGTGATCGATATTGTTATACAAAAATCAAGACATGGAGATATTATCATTTTCTCATACCTGTTTCTACTAAAAAAATCCATACACAATGACATTATAACGCCCACTGACTAATTAAAAGCAAAAGAAAGAATAACAACAAAATATTAAGTTAAACCACAGACATTCATAAAGATGATATGGAAACCAAAATGACGTTACTACACTGAGTTACTTTAGCAACTGATAACTGAAAGATAAGTGAACTACCTGATAAGATAGTGTTGGCACCTAGAAAGTGAATAAATTGAAGTTTCGACACTTTTCAAAAATCTATCCATATGTGCAATATTACTCATGTCCTTGAACACCCTAAATAAACATTCATAACATTCCCTATGTAGATGTAAATTATAGGCCACATCATAGAGGATACAGGCTATTAAAACCAATAGCTGATAAGAAGAAAATGATTCCCTTGTTTGAATTTTTATGATTGAGTCATAACAATGAAAGTCTGATTAATAATAACATTTTTTGCATGTTGTTACATCTAGGCCTTCTTAAATGTCAATTTTTAATGCAATTATAGGGTAAATGTAAGTATTGGTTAGGCTATTCCGTTCAATATGGGCATTATAAGTGTTGTCATATTTTATCCAATTACACAAATACACAATTGACACAAATTGTCAAATTGTGTATTGACACAAGTAAACTGTGGTAGGCCGTAAGACAATCAAATATAGCTTAATTTGTTAGTTGGAGATTCATAAGTTTACAAAATTTAGCATAAAGACACTCCATTAACAATTTTAAAGTTTTTCTGAGAGAGCCCACATACCCCCTCCCCTTCCCACACGCCGCCACAAAGAAAAAACAGAATAATAATAATAATAATAATAAGAATATAAATTCAGCCCTGCTCATGGCTGGGCTTGCCTTAGGCAACTAACCCATCTGACAATACATTTCTTTTTAACAGACTAAAAATTATCTTATTGTATTATTATTTGAATATCTTTCTTGTCAGATCACTTTTTGGCCAATATTTTTACATGGTCTGGATTTACTTTATTTTATTTACAGGTTTATGGAGTGAATATTTGGAGAAAAATATTACTCATTGAGAATAGCATTACTTACATTTTAAACATAAGGAGGTCCTAAAATAAGAGTACACATATATATTTTAGATGCATAACATAGATTCTTTTTCCCATTAGGATTTGCGTAAAATTAAGTCATCATAGAAAATTTATTTGTTTAAGTACGGAATTTGTTTCAGTTATCATATCTTGTGAGGTTTTGGTATTAACTGTTAAAATTGTTAAAATTATTTTGAAAGTTACAAAGTTGAACATATTTGTCAGTTTAAATTATGTTGTATAAAAAATTACTTAAGTGGAAAATCTACTTAAAACCAATTACTTAAGGTAAAACATGATAGAAATAGGATTTTTCTATTTTAACAAATAAATTTCTACAACCAAAGTTATGACAAATCCTTGAGGGCAATAAAAATTCTTATATTGGTTCCCAGAAATATAACACATCCTATTTTTTATTTTAGGACCTTGTTTAGTTTAGAGCATACCGTAGGTTTTAACGTCATTCCCTATGACTTAACAGTAACGATTTCCCAAAAATATTTACACCAAAGCGGTAAACATTAAAAGGTAAATCCAGCCCATGTTAAAACGGCGGCCGCCAAATGGAGTCTGACTCCCGACCCTCTTAAGTCATTTTTTGTATCAGTAAGTGTATGTAAGCTAGCACGTTAGGAAAAAATCTAATTTAAAAAAAAGTATATAACTTACTGAAAAACAACTTTTAAACAAGTCATGAGATAAATAAATCGTCTACAATTAACTGTTGTGTGCAGACATATTTTAAACCAAGAATTTCTCATTCATACTAAAGTGGACAAAATTAAATTGGCCCTATCGAATTCATTCATACAGTCTAATATGAATATGTTGCTATGGATATTTATAAAAATATATATGAACATTAATTTTTATCAATACTGGAATTTTTTATCAATGGAAGTTATAACAAATTTACAACAAGCTGAGTGTTGTGGTGTCTGGGGGCACAAAAATACAATCTCTCTCATTCACAACAATCTGTTACAATAAATGGTATGGTAAGATCTAAGGCTATTACCTAGAATAAATTTCTGTTATAAGTAGTTATTCAGAAGCCAAAACCATTGTTCATTCAAATTCATATGTAGGCCTCCTGTGAGAATTTGCAAAAAAAATTATTCTTAAGATGGGAAAATCACTTTTTAGATGGAAAATGGGGCCCTCATAATTCTTGAGATATTTATTCTTAAATGCCCATTTCAAGGATAATTACCTCAAAAACTGAGGTAGAGCACTAAAGTGATATGACCTAGGCCTACTATTAATAGGACTGTACTTTGAGAATCTCTTTCATAGATTTTAGTTTTAGTCATCTTCACTACGTGGCCTGCGTGCCACAAGCAGAATCAAGGACAATTTTTGTCTGGCCCTCTGACTGTTATGAATTCAAACAAAATTTAAGAGTTATGAAAAAATTACAAAATACTTTATACATATATATTTTATTTCCTAATTCAGGGTAAATCCGTTGAAGTTTCACTAAACTCTATACCTGAAATTTACACAGACTACTGCAGCGTTAGAGGAGTATTCCTGGAGTTAAGTAAAAGACATTTCCAACTTGGACTATTATATATGCACTTTATTTTATGTTATAATAATATTTTTTTAAGTTAGTAAACACCACTTATTTTTCAAAGTTGGAGCTTATTAATGAAGGAAACTACCTGTAGGACTGAGTGGACAGTGAGTCTAATTGTGTATTTCTGTAATGTTTCACAACCAATGAACAGAGTAGTATTTCTAAATTGTAATTTCCCTTCGTTAATGCTTGGCTTAAAACACGTTTTTATGCTATTATTTGTAAAAAATTTCCCGGGAGAGGGAAATAAGGGGAATAAGGGTTCCCGGATCCCTTTCCTCTGGGGGGTATTCCATACCCCCCAATCCCCCCTGGTTGTGAACCTCCTACAAATACAAGCATGAGCCACCATTGCTTGCGGCCCTGCAGGACCGGCCCTAGGTTTTCTGGTGCCTTAGGCAAAACTGTCGCTAGGTATAATATAAGAATTATTACAAATAGAAGAAAGAATAATTAGCCATTATTACAAGAATAGTACATATTGCAAAAAACTAACTTTTAAATAAGTTATAAGGGGCTACACCAACTTTTGAGAGTGCCCTTTACCAGGGATCAGGGGCGCTCTTTACCTCCAATAAAGGGCGCTGTTTACCGCCTGTCGGGGCGCTATTTACCACTGATCAGAAACACTCATTAAGGCAGATCACTGACGCTCGTCTCCGCCAGGCGCCCCTCGGGCCTCGGCACCCTAGGCAGTTGCCTAGTTTTCCTATATGGCAGAACCGGCCCTGCAGCACTGAGCGTGATTTGATGCTAACCAATTGGCCATCTAAGAAATCCTAGTGAGGATCTCTTTTATAGATGTACAGGGTTAGGCAAAAGTCTGGACACCCCCAGTTAACTTTTTAACGCGTTGCAGTAGGAAAACCAAACTCGGCACATGTTTACAGCATCAAAATCTGCACTTTTTCATCAACTACACAACTTTGCCCCTGCCCCCAAAAAGGGGGATTTTGGGGGCAGCCCCAAATTTTCAAATGTAAACCCCTATCGAGTGACCCCTCATTTTAAACGGTTTATCAAGAGAAATTAAATGGCGCAAACCGGAGGTCGATATCTCGCCCCTAACCAAAATGGCAGCCATTTCAAAATTTGAGATGGGCAAGCAAGTATAAGTCTGGACACCCCCAGTTAACTTTTTAACGCGTTGCAGTAGGAAAACCAAACTCGGCACATGTTTACAACATCAAAAACTGCACTTTTTCATCAACTACAAAACTTTGCCCCTGCCCCCAAAATACCCCATCTATTTAGGTGCCCCCTGAGTCCAAAAAAGTGGTTTTCAGAGTGATGTCTATCTGTGTGTGTGTGTGTGTGTGTGTGTGTGTGTGTGTGTGTGTGTGTATGTCTGTATGTCTGATGTAAACAGAGCTAGAGAATGCCCCAATGGTCCGATTTTGGTGAAATTTGGTATGTAGGTCCAAGCCCACGATAATTCCAGCCGTTTTTTTTAATTTTTTTTATTTTTAAGGGTAGTTTACCCCCAAAAACCCTCAAAGAAACGTAAAAAAGCAAAATTTCTCATAAACAGCTCGAAAGATTTTTATTAAAATTTTGTGGCTTATTAAGATTAAAACGCTGAATAAAATGACACAACCCGCATCTCCGAGAAAATGCGCATTCAAAAGTTATACAGTAAAAAGTTATTAAAAAAATCAATTTTTTTAATTTTTTAAATAGCTGATATCTTGAAATTTTACTTATCACCATTAAATCAAGCTCAAAAAACTAAATAATCCAGTCTTTTAAATTATTGCTCAACGTCAAGTGGTTGCGGAGAAAATTCAGTTTTTCGTTTTGCTGTAAACGGTTAGCTGTAAACGTGTTAAAAGTCACGGGCGCGCGTAGGGTCAAACGAGCGCTGCTCAGCTGGTAGCTATCCGACTGAGTCATAAAGGCAATAATGTTTAAAGCTTTTAACACCTTTTTTATATTGTTGGGAGAAAGTATGTGTCAGTTAACTGATACCGTTTATTTAGTAATATATAGGTTAGGCCTACATCCTTTTCCTTTAATTTGATTTTTTCCTGGTGAGCAACAAGGTAAATAATGAAACCAAACAAATGCAAACTTGCAGTGCTTGCAAACAGTTTGTCTATAGGCAACGGCTAATCAGATGTCCAAGGGATTGTGTGGGTGATAACCATTAAATGTTTCTATTAACGATGAGCTTTCTATTAGTACGATTTTTATCCCTTTCTCATAATTTTTATGCTACACTGGATTAAAATAAGAGTATGATTGAGGAATATGTCTAGATGATTTTGAGATGGTTTCCCTTTCTTTAGCAAATTTTAATAGTATATGTTTCAATTGAACAAAGCAATTTACAGGGAGTTCTGTTTGAATATTGTTTTATGTAGTGTTCAACTCAACTCGTATATCGGTGTAGCTACTTAAAACTGACTCTGTTTCATACTGTATGGCGTAAAATGGGTTGACATTTTATAGATCTAAAAACATATTATTTCTCTTAATATTATTTTCCCTAGGCATTTGGGGAGGGGGGGGGGGTTAAGAGCATCTATGAGTATGTCAACAGTATCGCAAAAATGTCCGGGGTTGGCTTCATAAATATCTGATAACCCTATCTTTAATACACCCCTTTAAGTTACGGTTTAGATCTCAGAAGTTTAAATTTAAAATTATCCAACACCATTAAGCCGGGTTTACACGATGCCAGTAGGTGAGACAATTGTCAAAAGACAACTGATTGGCATGAAATTATTGCCTTCGTGTAAACACTTCAGGCCAATTGCCTTGCCAACTGCCCTCCAAATTGCCCCGAAATTCAGTTGTCTCCGGGAGTAGACTGATGCCAACGAGCTGGGCCCAGCGAGACTCCCCACCACTCGGAATTTCAGTTGTCGGGACAATTGGCACCGTGTGAACGGATAGGCCAGTAGCGCTGTCTTGTTTTTTGCCAGTTCCCTAGTTCCCTTGTGTCAGTTGAGACATACAGGTGTGTTGTTTTTGTTACCACTGCCGTGCCAATGGTTGGCCCTGTGTAAACAGCTTCACGTTCAACTTGACTGGCCTCCGACAATTGTCTCCCACGAGATGACAATTGTCCAAAGACAATTGTCTCACCTACTGGCATCGTGTAAACCCGGCTTTATACTTTTAGTTTTTTATTTTCACAGAAGGCCTTTCAATAGACAAGCTATCATCATCAGCCGTACCGTAAACTAAAACAATATTTGTAAATAAACATTGTAAATATACCAAATATAACATATGATATTATTTAAATTAAAATTAAAAGTTTTGGATACAAACGGCCAATAAATTATACAAAGCAAATTAGTTAACAATAAAGTTAAGAAGTTGCGAATTTTGAATTGGTGGAGGATCAATGTTCATTAGGTTTCCTTGTTGTTCCTTTAAAATTTTTATCGATTCTCATGTGTTTAGTTTGACTTGTTATATTTTTAGCGAATTTCCCTATAGGGAATACGCTATTACGGTAGTAGCCATGGTAAGACCTAAGCCCGGGACCATGTTACTTTTTCATTCATATATATATATATATATATATATATATATATATATATATATATATATATATATATATGTGTCTGTGGTACTGATAACTTTTGAAGGAGACCTCCGATTTTGATGAAATTTGGTATGAAGGTGTAAGACTAGGTCTATTTTCATGAGTTCGCGAACCAGCATGATCGGGTTATGGGAACGGGGTTTTATGAGGTTTCAAAAGTGTCAAAAATGGGTTTTTTGCATTTTTGGAGCATAATTTTCAAAATTCAACAATTTTAACTAAATCCATTTAAAAGAGCTTAAAAAACAAACAATTTAGTATTTTGAATTTTTAACTTGGCCTAACAGGTTACGGAGAAAAGCCAAAAATAAGTTTTCCATGTTAAGCTTATGGGAAATCAACAAAAACCCTTTATCTCGCTTATTTATTGGAATAACTTGATACAATTTGGTATGTACATTCACTTGGTAGGGTTCAACTGATATTTGCTTACAACACCCACATGGCGGCAAACCTACGTACTCACCCCTATGGGGTTTATGGGGAAAATGAAAAGAACACCATAACTTGATAATATTTGGTATGTACATTCACTAGGTAGGATTTAACTGATATTTGCTTACAACACCCATATGGCGGCAAACCTACATACTCATCCCCATGGGGTTTATGGGGAATTAAAAAGTGCCGAATATTGATACAGTTTGACATTTACCTAACGCAACTATTACATTTCCTAACAAAACTAACATTTTCTAACAACACCCCAAGGCAACAAAGCTACATACCCATTCCTATGGTGTTTATGGGGAAAATACAATTTCTCATGATCGTTTGGAAATTCGCTGAGGTCTGCTGCGACGGGGGTATTTATTCATTTAACGGTTTTAACTGTGTGGTTATTCAGCGCACAATGATTTGCCACTGCACTTTTGTCTGTTTTTTTCTAATTTTAAGTCCCTAAGATGTTCTTTAAATCTTGTTTTTATCGTTCTTTTTGTTTGTCCAATATATTTCATGGGGCAATTTTCACATTGGATTTCATATATCCCTGATTTTTCTTCTTCAGAAATTTTATCTTTGGGGTTATTTAACAAAAATTTTAAATTGTTTCCTGTGGAAAACTTAATTTTTTGTTAGTTGATTTTTTAAAATGACCTTTTATCTTATTTGACAACTGAGGATTAGTGTATTTGACACTAATCTATTTAATTTGTTCGTTTTCACTGCAAATATTTTGTGAAGTTGTTCTTATATTTTTGTTTTTCTTTTTCTTCACATTTCTTATTGTATAAATTAAAATGTCTTGCTTGAACCCATTGAAAACCGCCACTTGTTTTAGATATGACCTTCTTTTCTGTAATTTTCTTTCAATAGAGGTGTATTTATTAAACGATAAATTAAACTATTGAAAGCCGATATCTTTTGAGAATGTGGATGATTTGAGTCGTAGGAAATGTATCTTTCCGTACTTGTATGTTTTCGGTAAATATCGTATTCAATTTTGTTTTGTTTTTTAGTTATCATTAGATCTAAAAATGGCAATTTGTTGTTTTCTTCTGATTCATATGTGAACTTGATGGAACTATATTTAGCACTCTTCCAGCGATCCAGCGTCCCGTAGACAGCACCAGATGGGATCAGTCATTGGTCGGGTTCACGTTCACCCACCGCAATCCACCGCAACCGGGATGCGGTGGATTTTTTGCGGTTAAGGCCTATTTTCCCAGACGCGTCTCGTTATATCGTTAAGGAAATTTTGTAGGTTTTGGTCCTTATTGAAAACAGCAAAAACATCGTATACATATCTTTTATCCATATTCTAGGAAAGTAGGTTAAAGAGTTCTTTAAAGACATTTCAAAATTACTCATGAATAATTAACGATATAAATTCTAAATATAGTTCCATCAAGTTCACATATGAATCAGAAAAAAACAACAAATTGCATTTTTAGATCTAATGATAACTAAAAACAAAACAAAATTGAATACGATATTTACCGAAAACCAACAAGTACGGAAAGATACATTACCTACGGCTCAAATCATCCACATTCTCAAAAGATATCGGCTTTCTATAGTTTAATTTATCGTTTAATAAATACACCTCTATCGAAAGAAAATTACAGAAAAGAAGTGTCATATCTAAAACAAGTGCGGTTTTCAATGGGTTCAAGCCAGAAATTTTAATTAATACAATAAGGAATGTGAAGAAAAAGAAAAACAAAGATATAAGAACAACTTTACAAAATATTTGCAGTGAAAACGAACAAATCAAATGGATTAGTGTCAAATACACTAATCCTCAGTTGTCAAATAAGATAAAAGGTCATTTTGAAAAAAACAACTAACAAAAAAGTAAGTTTTTCCACAGGAAACAATTTAAAATTTTTGTTAAATAACTCCAAAGATAAAATTTTTGAAGAAGAAAAATCAGGGATATATGAAATCCAATGTGAAAATTGTACCATGAAATATATTGGACAAACAAAAAGAACGATAAAAACAAGATTTAAAGAACATCTTAGGGACTTAAAATTAGAAAAAACAGACAAAAGTGCAGTGGCAAATCATTGTGCGCTGAATAACCACACAGTTAAAACCGTTAAATGAATAAAAAATATAACAAACTCAAACAAACTAAACACATGGGAATCGATAAAAATTTTAAAGGAACAACAAGGAAACCTAATGAACATTGATACTCCACCAATTTAAAATTCCCAACTTCTTAACTTTATTGTAAACTAATTTGCTTTGTTTGATTTATTGGCCTATTGTATCCAAAACTTTTAATTTTAATTTAAATAATATCATATGTTATATTTGGTATATTTACAATGTTTATTTACAAATATTGTTTTAGTTTACGGTACGGCTGATGATGATAGCTTGTCTATCGAAAGGCCTTCCGTGAAAATAAAAAACTAAAAGTATATTGGTGTTGGATAATTTTTAATTTGTACCAATATAGAGCTGTTAACCTATTCTCAGAAGTTTCTTTAAAAAAAAACTTTAAATAGGTTCGGTACCAAAAAAGTTTAGCCAATGAGCCACTATTTTTTCCGGTATTGTACCTTGCAAACAAAGATAAGTTAATCTATGAAAAGTGAGTAGCCTAAGTTACCAGTAACTCGATGAGGGTGAAGGATAATTTTTAAAAACATATTTGACAGTAAGACCAAAAGCTAAAATAAATCAACCAGTTATAGGCTATACTTACGCTGTTTGAAGAATAAGCCGCAGCCGAAACAAGAACATGAAACAAAAATAACATATTCTTATGTTAGTGTTATATAACTTAATGAAGGTAAGCTTAATATATTTTTATTGTTTATTTTTACTGTACTCTAAATGCTCGCTATATTTAGGCCTATCTTGGGCCCTGGGCCATTTGAGTTCTGTTTCCATGACTGACCATGAAAGTTTAAGATAAATAAATGGACCTAACTTAAATAAATAATATCCTGTACTATGATACGATTACGTTTACTGAATTATATAGAGGAATCTTGGTGTATCAAAGTCCTCTATGTACAGTAACAAAGTTTTCTTGTTCTCCTTGAACTTGCCTATCAATCTAATGTTATGTCTACCTCAGTATATCGAAGGATTAGCCATGATTTAACCTCAATATTTTGAACTTTTGTAGTGCCGATACTCAGCCTAAGAACCCTCTACATAATCGAAGTTTTGATTGCAAAACCTCAACATATCACAGTTAAAAAAGAACAACCAATCAGACCATCAAACTCCTGAAGCTCATTGGTTGTATCCTGGGAACATAAGCGCTACCTATCTTTGTTGTGGTTTGTGGCAGTAACTTACTATAGTATAACCATATATTTTGGCTGCTTGTAAGAAAAAAGTTACCAATGCATAACCAAAACGGAAATTTTTGTCTGCTAGCCAAGTAACCACAAGTCATTCTGGGCTCTGGATAGTGAACGGGTGTTTTACCAATCACATTACCGGGACACAATCATTGTGTTGTGTTGTGCCATTTACTGTATTAAAAAAAAACTATGGTTAAGTGTCTATGAACTTGTGTATAACAATAGTGTGAAGAGTACTCTAAGTATAGATGATCAGTTCATGACAAAAACTACATGGAAGCGTTTGTAAACAATAGTTCAATGTTACAATGAACTGTTTTTCTTCTATGTAAGTTACCCCAGTAAACACATAAAGCTATATAGTTCCTCAATAGCTAGGACTATTGGAAATAAGTAATGCACGGAAAATCACGAACCTCTGTATATCAAAGACAGCCAAAAATCACCTTGATTATATGTATATCGGTATATCCATATACCCTTGATATTACACCACATGAGCAGTCTTTTCCTTGACCAGCAGAAGGAGTTTGACAGCATTAATTGGAATATCTTTTTTAATAAACACCATAACAAAGTTTTCTTGTTCTCCTTGAACTTGCCTATCAATCTAATGTTATGTCTACCTCAGTATATCGAAGGATTAGCCATGGTTTAACCTCAATATTTTGAACTTTTGTAGTGCCGATACTCAGCCTTTGAGTATCATGAGCAGTCTTTTCCTTGACCAGCAGAAGGTGTTTGACAGCATTAATATAATCTCAATATTACAAAAATGCAGCAAGATGGATAAAAAAATACTTATCTGAAAGAAAGCAAGCAGTGGACATAACATTCACCAACAAACCAACAGTGTAATTAATGGAATGACAACATAGAACCAGGAGTTGTATTTGTCAAGTGACTCCTTTTTAAACTAACACCTTTATTCTTAGTTAATTACTTCCATCCTCTCTGCTGTGCTCATCTCAATTAAAGCATGACAATCATGAGAAGCATGAGAATCTTTAGAACAAAAAATACGAGTAACTTTACTGCTAGCTGCCTTTGAGGGTGAGGTAAGAATAGAAGCACAAGGTTTAAGTTTGTCTTTTGTTTAGTAGAACGTTTGTTTTGCAAGAGTTTGACATCATTATTACATTCAAACTTACTTACCCGTAGTTTCAGACTCTCTTCTGCCTCAACTTCAATCTTTAAAAAGTTGAAAAGCTCACCATGACAGCCATCACTGTTTTCCCCAATAAGTCATTTTATTGACTTAGCCTTTTTTGTAGACAATGTCCTCAAGGCTCAGGCGTTTGAAGCTCACTCATTTTTAATTCTCAACAAAACAGGTAGGCCTACTATTACAGGACAATCAACTGGTTACTCCTATTTTTGTTTTAGCCTACTTTTTATTCCCACAACAATCAAAAACAAGTATTTCCTAACATAATTGAATATCAAAAAAACCAAAACACTACTATCACTTAACTTAATCACTATCACTATATCACTATTTTGAGACAGGGACAACCTGTGGATATTTTAACCTGAATATGAATGAGAGATGAGTGTAGGATGATTGTGGCACAATCTTGTAGTCTTGTTACTGACTAAGGTCGACATTCTCCTTAACTGTTAATTAATAGCCCAACAGCCAATGGTAAATTATCTAGGGACCTACAGTTTAACGTGGGATCCGAACCAAATTTCGACCTCATATTTAGGAATCGGTCTAATTATGAGTATGGTCTCTATGGATGAACTAGTATTCACTAGTACGGACGTTGCCTAATCCCCACCAGGGAATATAGCTTCCACAAATCATGACACTTTCACTAATCATGACAGAAAATTTCACACTTCTTAACATGTAGCCAAAGGGCCTATCAGAACAATTATCCTACTTAAATGTGGTGTCTCACATTTGAACGTTCCTGGGCTTAGGGTGGTTCTTCAAGTTAATAAGATTAATTTAGGTTTAATGTTTGTTAGATTAGAATAATCTTTGACATGCTAAATTTTGTATCTGACAGTAATTTTAGATCCTATTCAATCGATATATCGATACATGTTTTCATTCTATAGTATTGTAGGCGCTGTATGAAACTGTACCCAAACTACTTATTTGGTGTTTTACATAATGGGGCATGTATGGAACTAAGTCAAAAATAGGCCTAAGACTACATCTCTAGAGCAATGTGAAAAGTCCATCCCATGTTAAAAAATCATAAATGTTCTCTTTTAGTCTACTAATAAGAAAAAGTAGTCCGTGAGGCTGTAAATTTACTAATTAATAGCACTCAAATAAGATTATGTTATGATGGAAACTATGGAACAATAGCCAGGCCTAGGACCTGGTCATGGCTATGAAAATAAGTAACTCTTGTGGACGAAGTTCCCAATTAAGAAATTATTTCTTGATCAAGAATGAGAAAAAAATCTATTAAGTTAATCAACATAAATATAACAAAAATAATTAATCACAAATAAATTATATTAGTTTAAATGTTATTATTGCCTTACCTTTCATACCAGCCATTTTGATGAATTTTGTTATTTTGACAGCGAAGCGAACTAACAACAGAGTCTGAGTGAATAAAATACAGATCATATTGGTCTATAGAGATACAGGGAGAGACGCAATTTCATTTCACACTATAGTCAATGATACTACTAATAAACAAAATCAATAGTACCTAATAGATCATTGGGTATATCATATAAAAAATTATATAAATAAAAATATATATCCCCGTTGCAGCCAACCTGCGTACTCAACAAATTTCCATTTCTAAGCGTCTCAGCGTAATTTTGTTATTTTATTATTTCCCCATAAACACCATAAAAGGTTGAGTCCATATGGTAAGGTTTGCCGCCATATGGGTTTGATTCAATTGATTCAAATGATTTTATTGAGCCAGACAACGTCAGTTTTAGGCTAAGTCTTAAAACTAACATACAAATGCAGTTATGCTCCTCTTGACTCACAAAACAATAGTTCAAACTGTGCAAAACTTGTTCTAATTTCACACCATACAGCACTCCATGCACAAAAAAACCAAAATAAAATAAAAAAGCAAATCAAATAAAATGCACACAGGATAAAGAGTCCATGCTTATACCAGGTTGATTAGGCAAGTTGTCTTGGGTCCGCCTCCCAGAACTCTTGTACACTGTACAATGGGTTGGCCAAAAACCATGACTTCAGTGTGCCAGCGAATATATTTGGGGGTTGTTGCCTTACCCACAACGGTAAGGCATTAAAAAACCTTATGCTTGCAAAAGGGAAACCGTTTAGTGATTTACTTAACCTAAATCTATTCATATGTACATTCAACTAGTTTCTAGTGCCATAGCCATGAATTTCATTGTTTTGGGCGAGATTTACCTCTTGCTTCTTAATTTCTAACAGGCATTTGTATACATATACACTATAAACCGTCATGATTTCGTGCTGTATGAACAGAGGTTTGCAATGTTCCAACTGCTGGGCTCCGCAGAGGACCCCGACAGCCTTCTTCTGTAACAGCAGAATCTTGTGAACTCTGGACGAGTGACCCCAGAGTCTGGTTCCATACAAGATATGAGATTGAAAAAAGAGTGACAGGCTAAACGGACAAATTCATAAGGCATATCAGTCTTAAGTCTCCTATGGAGGTAAATTACTCTGCTGAGTTTAACACATAGAGACTCTATGTGGTTGTTCTAGCTAAGCCGAGAGTCAAGTGCAAAGCCCAGCACTTTGGCAAATTCATTCCCATCTAGCTCCCGGCAGAGGCTAAAAGTGATTGCCTGGGTTTTGGCTTCATTTAAAGACAGCTTGTTCTTTTGGAACCACTGATGCGACTTCCATCAGTCTATGGACTTCTATGTCGGAAGTACAACAGTCTGCATTGCTAGAAATAAGGGTTGTTTCATCCGCATATAGGAGCACACTGCCAGCCACATTATAATAGAGATCATTAATTGACACAATGAAGAGGAAAGGGCCTAGTATAGAGCCCTGCGGGACCCCATGCTGCACATGTAGAGGGGTAGACTCGCTACCATTCCAGTGTACCACTTGAGACCTATTAGAAAGATGATGATAATAATAATAATAATAAATTTATTCCTCCGACAAAGTTTCACATTGTATGGGAATTTACAAAACAAATCAAATTTCAAGTTTTTACACTTATTCACAATTTTCAAATTTTTATTTAATTACAATTTTATCTACTCATTTTCTTTAAACTTTTTCTTCATTTTAAACTTATTTGAAATTTTTCTTATTTCTTTTTTCTTCCTACTTATTTCTTCTTTCTTCCTTCTTCATTACTATATTTGTTATTTTTAATTTATGTTTAATTTATTAATGGTCTACTGCTTTATACGTTTTTCATTTTAACTCATCCTTCCTTCCAAGTCTCCTTCCAGTCCCTCCACGTCTCCTTCTACGTCATTCGTTTTGATCTTCAAAAATGTCTTAAGTTGGACCTCTCAAGTGGATACCGGAAACAAAATATACAAGGACGCAAGAGTGTGAAGTTTTTATGATGTTACCATAAAAGTTTAGTTTGTTTTTAGATATGATTTCAAGATTGAGAGAGCATTGCCCTTACCCCATACCTCTCCAACTTGGCTATTAGGAAGTCATGCTGCACGAAATCAAATCATAGATTTAAAAAAAACCATCAAGTCAAAATTCAAAATTCTATGTGAAAATTCGGAAAAAGGACTATGGTACAAATCCATCCATCAAGAAACAATTGACAAACCGTGGTTTGAAAATTCGAAGCTCGATAGAAAATGCATAAATATTATCACACGATTAAGATTTGGCCATATATATAATGCTGTTCGGTTATTTCAAATGAAATTGGTAGACTCACCGTTGTGCCCAAATTGTAATTTTGAAAACGAGACTATAGAACATATAATTTTTAAGTGTCCTGCACATCAACAGCAAAGGTTGGAATTTTTTAAAAAATTAGAAAAAGAAAAATTGACGATTCCGCTGACAGTACAAGAAATTTTAAAGATAGAACACATTCATGTTTGGGAGCATCTTCTAAATTATATTTTCAGTGTGAAGAAACGTTTGTGATGTGAAGACACGTTGTGATCTCTTGAAGATATGATGGACTCATGTATTTGGACTCCAGGTCGCTCGGTAGTGGAGAACGCCAAAGTATCTTACTTACTTACTTACTTACTTACTCCCAGGGCCATGCATATCTAAGAAGATATTTGGCCGCACCAACGAAGCCTCTCCATCTTGCTCTATCTTCTGCATCTTCCTTGGTCGCTCGGTAGCACTGGTCGGCATCATCAAGAACTCCTCCGTACAGCTCCTAGTATTTAACTTAATTTTTAACATTTAAATATATTTCAGTGGCGCTTAAATTTGCATTTAAATTAAACTTCAAGTGTTTCTAATCAGTTTGAGTCAATAGTTTTCAATTTTTATTCGTGAGAAGTCCATTTTCCCTCAAACTAACTATCCACGAACTACGGCCGGCTTCAAGAGGACATGTTAGCCATCTTGTCTTGAAGATTGCACGAAATGGCGGTTTGGCTTCTCTCCTTATTTCTTTCGTCCTGTTACCAAATTCACATAACCACACCTTCCAGTGCTCCTTCCAACCTCTCCAAACAATAATTTTGCAAGACCTGCTTTTTCTCAGGTAAATTATTAGAATATGTTAAAGTACGCCCATGCATGTTAATACAATCACGTACTTGATGCTTGCTCATTCCTGATGACTGCTTTGTTCTTGAGCACATTTTTCTCAGTTCTTTTTTCATTGACCAAATGTAACTTAACATAATAGAATGAGCTAGGTTTTTTGCAAAAAAAAAATCAAAAATACAAAAAAATAGTAAATAAAAAAAAGTACAGTAACGTCAAATCTTAAAGTAGGCTTAGGGAACCAACAAGAATTAAAAATGCCTGAAAGATTTGCGAACTTGAATGACTCTGTAATAGCTTGTGGCCTTTGTAAATTAGCAATAGTAGACTTGGAAAGTGATTCCATTCAGTGCGACATCTGTGACCGATGGTTTCATTCATGGAGACAATGTTCAGGTATTAAAAAGACTATTTTTAAGTTGGTGAGAGGTCCAGATCCATGGGCCTGTAAAGCATGTATAGATTATAGTAAAAAACGTTACCAACAAGATCCGGAACTTAAATTAAGGGAGGAACTGGAGGAAGTAAGAGACTTGAACAAATTGTTTTTTGACGAAAACAAAGATTTGAAACAAAAAGTAATTTCTTTACAGGAACAATTAAGTAACCTTCGGTCATTGATTGCCGCAGAAAAAATTAACTTGAATTCTGAATTTCACTCGTCTCTCGAGCGGTCACTGTTGCAAACCGACTCAGCTAAAGGTAATGAGACCTTAGGGGTAAATGTTCATGAGCCTCAAATAAGTTAAAATTGTGAGCCTAGTTCTAGTGTTAGTGTTAAATTAGATTTCTCACATGTACATTTTGTTTCTGATAGTCATGGTCGAAAACTTAGAGAAAAAATAGAAAGTAGGCTAGTTGATAACAAAGTAAAGGTTTCCTCTGCACTTCACCCTGGAGCTCCAATGTTTCATTATGTTAAGAACTTAGTGGGAAGGGGAAACTCATTCAACAAAGAAAGCAGCAAGACTTTAAATGTAGTAATCGGTGGAGTCAACGACACATCAGAGGAATCAGTAAACAGGATGATTAGTGATCTATCTGCAAATTCTCAAGACCTTGGGGAAAATGGCAGTTTAGTAATAGTTGGGACACCTTTTAGGTATGACAATCCAAATTGTAATGAATCCATCAAACTTCAAAACGTTAAACTCAAAGAAACATGCAACAGGCTAGGCTGGCATTTCATTTCTGTAAACTTCTCTCTTTTTTGGAATCACTACACTAGGCAGGGCTTACACTTGAATGAAAAAGGCAAAGATGTTTTGAGTTCTATCATAGCTGATAGGCTTAGGGAATTAAAGGCAGTTCTTTTAGCTTAGATAAAATTAGTATAAACAATTTAGGTAAGGTTAGGCCAACTCAATTAGAAAATTGTACACCGGATCCTCAAAATAAAGAACAACTTTACTCTTGTAACTCTTTAATTTTTGTGCATTTGAACGTTCAGAGAGGGCTAATGTCAAAGAGAGATCAAATCGAATTTTTTCTCGAAGAGGAAAAGCCACATATTTTTTTGGTCACCGAACATGACCAAAAAACCAGTTCAGACATTTCAAACATTGCCATTCACAACTATAGGCTAGTCAATTTTTTCTGCCGTGAAGACAGAACTGGTGGAGGCACTGCCATCTATCTTAGGAACAACTTAGATCCAAAGCTAGTGTCATGTGAAGATTCTGGCAAGTCATTAAATAGTTTTTCAATTCCATCCTTATTTGAAGTTTCTGAAATTAAACTGTTTTTCAATCAAATGTTCACTCCATGTGTAGTAATTTATAGGCCTCCAAATAATGACAGAAATAGTTTTAATTCTTTTTTTGAATCCTTAGATAAGTTTCTTTTTTCTAGAGTCAAGAACACCCAACAACTGATAATTGCAGGAGATTTCAATATTGATCCAACGGCTCATGAAAATGAGTACAGAACTTTCCGAGATATCCTCTCTGGTTATGGCTTAAACATCGTAGTAAATTTTCCAACTAGACTCAATGAACGTTCTGAAAGTTGTTTAGATACTTTTATAACAAATATAGATGGGAACATATCTCACACAGAACCGTTCATTTCTGATCATCTTGCAATATTTTTTGAGGTTCCGGTTTTTGATTTCCCTAACATCAACATGGGATTTGTAGTAAATAGAATCTTTTCTGACAACAATATAAAAACCTTAAAATTTAGATTAAGTAGGGAAACTTGGCAAGACTTTTACAATTCCACAACAATCAATAGTATGTACACGGAATTCACTAAAACACTTCTTTATTACCACATCGATGTAACCTGTACTCTGCGGAAACAAAAATTGCAAAATACAAGAAGATTAAACTGGGTCACAGACAAGATTAAGTCCATGAAAGTCGAACTTCTTAGGTGTTTTGCTGAATGGAAATCTACTAGAGACAACACTGTGAAACAACAATATAATAGATTGAAACTCGATTACAGAAAGGAAATTACTGCAGCCAAATCAAACTTTGTCAAAGAACAAATTTCTATCTCCAAAAATCCTGGAAGGACATCCTGGCAATTCATAAATAACTCAAGAAAAACATCAATAATCCACACTGCAAAAAATATAACTTTGGAAGTGGACAGAGTTAAAATAAGTAATCAAAACATAGTTTCTAACATTTTCAACAATTTTTTTTCTAACTTACCTCAATGTAATTCATTCACAAACAACTCTCTTTCTTCTTCAATAGATCCATCATTAAAATTAGATTCTGAACTTGTACAATTTTCATCAGTCACTATAGAAATGAACTCATCGAGATAATTTCATCTATGCCTTGTAAAAAGTCAACTGGTCATGACGGTATCTCTATAGACTTAATTAAGAAATGCTGTTTAGAATTAGTGGATCCATAATTGTACTTAGTCAATAGTTCTGTAGAGGCAGGTGAGTTTCCAGATGCTGCAAAACTGGCCCTAATCAAGCCCTTATTTAAGAAGAACGATCCTAGTTCCTTTGAGAACTACCACCCTATCTCGCTCCTACCAACCATATCCAAAATATTGGAAAAAGTAGTTTGCAATTCTTTGGTTAACTATCTTAGTACTAACCTGATTCTCTTTTCCAATCAATTCGGCTATCAAAAACAAAAATCCCCCAAACTTGCCCTCATCAATTTCATAAATACCTGCATCGATGCCTTGGACGGCGGTGAGACGGCCATTGGCTGTTTCATCGACCTGTCTAAGGCATTCGATTGCGTTTCTCGCCCAGTACTTCTTCGAAAACTCTCAGCAATAGGCGTTAGGAACAAAGCTTTCGACTGGTTACAATCCTATCTTCTCAACAGACATCATATCACAAAAATAGACTTCTTTGATCAAAATAATGTCAGGAAATCTTCCTTTTCAAGCCCTAAACAAAGCAACTTCGGAGTTCCGCAAGGATCAATTTTAGGCCCTGTTTTATTCTTGATCTACGTGAATGATATATCTGAACATCTTCCTGATAAACATCTCACTATTTTCGCAGACGACACTTCTGTTTTAACATCACATAAAAATCTTGATTCCCTGGAACAGTTAACTTTCTCAAATCTCAATATAATTTCTCAATATTTTTCTAGTAACAACCTTCATATCAATCACCAAAAACACAAGTTCTTCACTTTATGACGGATCAGAAAAAGAATCACTTAATTCGCTCAGTCAGCTTTTCCCTCCATTCTACTCGATGACACTTTCATAGAAGAATCTTCTCATGTAGATTATCTGGGAGTGAGACTGGACGGTGGTCTCAGGTGGAATGAACAGATTGAAAAATTAGCTAAACAGATCTCTTCCAATATTTTTGTTTTGAGAAATATTTCATCTCTAAATAACATCTCGCTGTCAAAACTGGTTTACTTTGGACTTATTGAGAGCTTGATAATCTTGTGGGGTTTGTCTAGCAAATCCAATTTGGACAGAATATTTGTCTTGCAAAAAAGAGCAATTAGATGTATCTTAAAACTCAGACCCAATGAATCTTGCTTTAATCATTTTAAAAGCCTTAAAATACTTACTGTACCTTGCATTTATATGTTAGAAGTAATAACCTATGTTAAGGAACACCATATTGTAAAGGCTCATCAACATTCATATAACACCAGAAATAGAAACTTCAATCCATCTTTTTCTCACAAGCTGAAATTGTTCGAAAGTAAACCTGAGCACATAGGCAGTAGTGTAGAAAAGCCACTCCTGGCCCGGAAGTGACGTCACCGGAAGCCACATGCCACGGCACGCAGCTTCCGGTGGGCCAGAAGTGGGGACAATAGATGTCGGGGTGGAGATGGCGAGAGCGTCGGCGGTCGGTTGAGCGAAGAGTGCGCATAAAATAGAAGTTAGTTCAAAATTGAAATTCGACGGTGTTAATAAAAACTCTAATAGTTGAACGAAACTAGAAGTTAGTGTAAAACTGAAATTCAACAATCGGGGTGTTGAACTAAATTTGCGCATAAATTAAAAGTTGGTTCAAAGTTGAAATTCAACGATTGGGAGTTGAACTAAATTCGCGCATAAATTAACCGGGGTTGAAGTAAAACCTCGCATAAATTAAAAGTTAGTTCAAAATTGTAATTCGAAGGTGTTAATAAAAACTCTAATAGTTGAACGAAAATAAAAGTCAGTTGAAACATTGCGCAGCCATAACAAGAGAGAGAGAGAGAAGGTAGATAGAAGTGTTAAGTTCCGCGGATAGAACGAGAATGAAGAATGAAACATGACGCGTCGAAATATATGCGTGACTGTAGGTGTCAGATGGTGAATTAATCAATGGGGGGAGTGGAGATGGCGCTCGGTTGAACTAAAATTGCGCATAAATTAAAAGTTGGTTCAAAACTGAAATTCAACAATTGGGAGTTGAACTAAAATTGCGCATAAATTAACCAGGGTTGAAGTAAAACTTCGCATAAATTATTAGTTAGTTCAAAACTAAAATTCAACAACTGGGAGTTGAACTAAATTTGCGCATAAATTAATCGGGGTTGATTTAAAACTTCGCACAAATTAAAAGTTAGTTCATGTTAGCTGAAGAGTGTACAGGAGAATGAAACAGGAATTGTCGTGAGCGCGCTTATATAAAGAAGGGTGGGGGTAAAATATGAAAACCTGTTGAACACAGTCGATAGGTGTAACAAGTTCGAAGTTGTGGAAACGTAACATCGAACGCAAAATGTTGTGAATAACACTATCGTCAACGCTAACTTGCGAAGTTCTAGCAGAGTATAACGGGTTAAAACTTAATTTCTTCCTTACTTTTGTTAAATTAGTTTTAATCTTTGAAACAGAAGGTTTGGAATTACTTCGTAATATATGTTGTGTCCGCAAAAGTTTCAATTTCAAACATTGCGTATCCATCACAAGAAGTATGTTAGACGTGTAGAAGTGAGAACAAGACAGGTGAATGAGATATAACGTCGAGCACGCGAAGGTGATTCAAACAGGACGACATGTGCTAATGTAAATGAAAGTTCAGGTTAGTAGCAATTAGACTTGTATAATGAAGTTGGCGAAACGTATATATAATGAGTAGGAAGGATGCGAACAACACAAATGCGAGTTAATTAATGGTCGCGGCGCGATGAACAATCTCTTTTTATAACGGTTATCGCGTGAGAAGATCTCGGTTGAACTAAATCTGCGCATAAATTAAAAGTAAGTACAAAACTGAAATTCAACTTGATAATTGGGTTACGGAAAGTATGTCAAGGTCATCCCGAGTAAGTTTTAAAAAAGCCTATCCCGCTAGCACAGGAAATAGTTCTGAGAGTTGAACTACCCGGTGATAGCGGGATAGGTAGATTTAAGTTTTGAACTTTATTCGTAAAAACAAATACAATCAATGTGCAATACCAGGAACTATACAGGTTGAATTTTTATGATGAACTATGGAGTTGTAGAAACAAACGCCAACGACGAGAAAAAGGTAAACGCAGAGTCCCCAGATGATGTATTTGAAAAGTGTGAAGAGACGTAATATTCCGAGTTGGTTTTCCTGCTCCATTTCCAATCGTTTAATTTCCAATTTCAATTTATCCTCTTCCATTCTAGTTACAAAGGGAACTTCATCCATCATGATTGTATTAGTGTTTGAAATTTTAAAAGAAGTTATGTTGATAGTTTAAAAGTCGAAGACGGAATGAGGAGTGAAAGCGAGAAATGTTAGTTAAATAAAAAAGTGGTAAGGGGAAAGATGAATTACAAAGAAGTGGCGGGGGATAGATTTTGCTCTTCATTATTACCGTCAGTAGTGTCAGATGGTGCAGGAGTTAGATTTAGTAAACTGTCTTCGTCTGAACTTTCAACCTTATCACAAATAGGACAATCGTATGTTATTTCTAAATTCATTTTGATAGTTGTATAATTATCTACAAGTTCTTGTAAAATATTAAAAATAGCTTGTAACTCTTCTTTAGAGTTTATTTCAAAACTAGAATTCATCCGTGCCAATGGAGAGTTGTTCATCGTTGGAGAGTTGGCGAGTAAATGAGGAACGCCGCCAAGGGAGGGGGCTTATTTAACGGCGAGCTTATGATTAAATAAAAAGCTAAGTTCTTCTTCTTCGTCTTTTAATTCAAATATCTTAGCTGTAGTAGTTGCCTCGTCCTCCTCACTCTGTGATGATGAAGATAATTCACCAGGACGTAAATATTGAACATCAATTCTGATCCATCTCATATAATATCTATCCATTATAGCGAGCAAGTTTTGAAACAATTCTTCCATTTCTTCCCTCTCAGTTATTATATGTTGAAACCTGACGAAAGGTGTTCCCATGTTGTTAGTTAGAATGTTGGAAGTGAAATAATTCAAAGGTGGATTCAATAAGATACAAAACTTAAACTAATGGTGGGGAGAAATCTAAAAGACTTATGGTGGGGGGAATCTAAAAAAAAAACAATGGTGGGGGGAAATCTCAAGGTCATCCAATTGAAGTTTTAAAAAAGAGTGTAAAACTGAAATTACACATTCGATGGTTCAACAGGATCTGAATACCAATCTGATCTGTATTTACATCTTTTTATCATATGTGTACAAAAATCTTCTTGATGAGACTTGGTGCGTTGACAATAAGCTAGATCGAGAGGATGAAATTTGAAACATCTTTGAGGACAGCATGTATGAAAATATCTTGATTTGTAAAATTTGAAAGTTCGCAATTCCGGTGGCGGTAGTTGTTTTGTTTTGCACTTGCAGTAACAAGATCCAAAAAATTCACATTTAGTGCAAGCTAACCCGTCCACCATCATTGGTCCTAAATCTGTACACTGTTGTTCACAACAGTAACGAGGTTCGTACTTGTAATTTTGTTTTTCCATGTTGACGCTGCTGAGTCCAGTGAAAGAATAAGAGTGTATAGTGTTGAATAGTCAGTTTTATGTACTACAAAAAGTGGTGGGGATAATTTCAAGGTCATCCAAACGAAGTTTTAAAAAATTATACCTTACTAATGTAAGGAAAATTGATACTTAAGAAGTTTGTTTCTGTTTGTTTTCTTCAGACTTTTTCTCTCCCTCCTGTTTGTTTTCTTCAGACTTTTTCTCTCTCTCCGCTTTAGCCATAGCGATAAGTTCTTCAGTCGATAGTGGATGTACTTCAGGAAATTTTAAAATTAATTTAGCCTGATATCCTTCTCGGGTTAATATTTCTAAATCTTCTGTCATTTGTTCAACGGTGTTGTAATCTTTTCCATAGATCTTTCCATCAAGTTCAATCATCATTCTGTATAACATCTTTAAAAATAGGTGTTGACGCAGCGAGAGTTGGGAAGCGAATGATTAGTTATCCAAGTATCACACCCTTTTTATCAACTTGACATTGATCACGTGATTCCTTAGTTTTATTTGATAAAAGCTATTTAACATTGGTAGTACTTGTGGAACTTGATGTTATGTTGACCAGTTGGCGATGAAGATGTTGTAGGTTGTGTAGAAAGAAATACTTCATCATCGCAGTATTTTGTTTTAGTAAACATCCTTACATTAGTAGCACTAACATCAACAGTTAAGTGATAACCACCGGTAAGTAAAACTCGCATTTCGTTGGTTAAATCTTCAAGTTGTTCAAAACTCGTAATGGTGTTGGTATCGTAAGATGCACACTTGACCTTTAAGGACATGTTGAAGTTTTGTATTTAGTTATAGAGAGCGAGATGTGTACCGTACGAAAGGTAGTCGTAGACTGATGAATTTCACAAGTTGATTTTCACTTTTATTATCACACAAAATTGGGTCAAGGTCATCCCGTGGAATTTTTAAAAAAAGCAACATATTGCTATGTACAAAGACATAACAATATGTTGCTTCTTTTATTTTTCTTTTTTGTTTTATATCATCTTTATTGAGAAACCATTACAAACACATATATTTACAATGTTATGTACAAACTAGTTAGTAGTAGGTGTTACATGAATAGTTAGTTCAGTTGAGTTGTTTCCACTCGGTCCGTGTGAAACTAAATAGAGTGCGCCAGGTTGAATAACTCGAAGATCTTCATTTTGTAGAAGTTGTACAAACCGTTTCGGTAGGAAGATTTGAAACTTCGGTTCGTCACCAACTGTATACGGCGCCTCGCTCAATGTGCAATTAATAGCATCACCAATTGAAGTGTCCATCTTCTTGATTGTATGTATGATGTAATGTTTTTCTTCTTTTAGTTCAGAACATTTCTTCGTCGGCAAGATTGTTGATTTAGAATGAGCGTTAAATTGATCAACCAAATTTTGAAGAAAGTTCTGTGATGCCATCTTGATGTTATTGTTAATCTTCTTGTTAATCTTCTTGTTAATAATAATGTCCGTCGGAGATGTTGTCTCTTCGGAGGTTCGAGTAATACTCATGCTGCGTCATGGTAGCGCTCTCACTTTTATTACCGACATTACCCCCACCATTCTGTTGAAGGAAATTATTTAAGCGGTAGGCATTCTTCAAAGCGCACTGTGACCTTCGATGTTTAAAACTCTTTGATGAAATACAAAGTTCATTGAAGTAGCATTGGAAATCTCTATCTATTATTGCATTTATCACTTCGTTGCTTGTAAATGATTGTATCCAATTAGCTTTTTCCAATCCTCTTGTGTACATAGTTTTGAACTCTTTGCAGTAATGATTCATAATGTGCGGCATCATGTTATAATTAATAAAACCTTCATCCCATCTTAAGTTGTGAAAATGTTTGTACAACCATTTGTTTGTAACTTTCGCTTTAGTTGTTAGTCTATTGAATGGTAATGGAGGTTTGAATAAGTAATGATAAACTACAGATGTGTTCATATCCAAAATTACTAATTCTTTTATAATAAAATTTCCATCATTTCCTCGAAAAGCTTGAAATTCAATTATACCTTTTTTAACTTCCATTATATGTAGCGCATTAGAAAACGAAACCCGTTTGTTCATGATGAAGTCTCGTCAGCAACTGACTTGTATTACAAACACGATTGTTCTTCTTTAACTTCTTGCGCTTCTTCGTCGATATTAAAGTTGGTGTGATAGTTGTTCAATTGTCTCCACATATCCACTTCTTGAGGTATTCGATTAAAAATTGAAGTATCCACGGGACCGTATAAAATTGGAACGAAAGGTTGTCTGTCCAATGTATCGATTAGATAGTCTTTGATTGTTGCACTTGAAAATATTAGTTGTTTCAAATATCTGGTGACGGGACCGGTAGTACAACTTAAAGTGTAAAATTCTTCTTTAGTCAAATGTAATTTTACATCATGTCTAGTTAAATCTTTGAAGCGAACCATTTGTCCTCCACGATGTTTCACTATATCAACTTCAATATTTGATTCCAATAAACTTAATCTTGTTCTTCTTCCAAATGTGTTGTTACTCAAATAGCATTCCAAAAGATGTAAATGTTTCATAAATGATTCCCAAGAAGTTTCAGTGAATGTAACCATTTTATTTCCATGATTTAAAATAACAATCGGTGAATAATCCAATGATTTTAAAATTCCCACTGAAATACTTTTCGTCATGCATGAAGAAATGGGGTAGAAAATCCGAAGAAATACTTCTGTTAAAATATTAGTTGTAATGTTAACTTCAACCTTTTTTCTTTTTACTTCTTTTTCATCTTCTCCTTCTTCTTTTTCTTCTTCTCTCTTCTTATGTTTGTTAAACTTGAGGAACTCGTCCATTTCTCGTTCAACTTGTTTTTCTATATCTGAACTATTCTCATCCATTAGAGGTGTATTTTCTTCTCCGTTAGTAGAACTCATCTTGCGAACGATGTTTCCCATACGACGGTCGAAGATATAATGAATTTTCCACTCATGATTTTCTCGCTTTTATGTTTTTCGTCGAATCCTTGAAATTTATACACTCACATAAATGTTTGTTTTTAACTTGTCTTTCACAAACGAAATTCTAACCTCAAAAATTGAGACAGATAATTCTAACCTCAAAAATCTGCAGTCGTTGTACTAATTCTTTTTAAAGTACATTCTTCACGATTCCGGTCAGCGGTGTGTAAGTAACTATTTTATCATGTAGAATAAGACAGTATGCTGAAGTTCCATCCGCTACTGGTTGTTCAAATTCCATTTCAATTTTTATATCCACACTTGATGATTTTACCGATTCATTTTGTTTTGAACAATCTATTACAATTATCGGAGCCTTGGAATAATATTGGTCAGGTGATAATAGTGGAGTATTAGTCTTTCCATAATATGACGATTGAAATCTTGCATACATATCGTATAAAATGGAAAAACGTTTTTTGCTGAACATGACATTCAAATTGTCATACGGAAAGAATTGAGAGTTTAGGAAAACTTTACAATTCTTTATTTTACAGTTATCAAATTGACCGGCATTTGCAGTGATAACATCTTTTCGCTTAGTTTGAAAACCGAGTATTATGTACCTTGCTCGTTCCAAGTAAGTTGATGTCTTGACGGTCCATGTTTGTCGTTCGGTCTGAGGTAGTGTAGGATATTCATGGAATTCCCAACTTCGGAATGGCACCACAATATCACGGTCAGATTTTAACTTTCTCAATAATACGATTCTATGTTCATCAGCCAATCTTACATGAGGTACTCTCCAAACAACTTTATCTAATTGTAGTTGCCATTCCAGTTTATCTTCAGTAGTTGCAGGGTCTGCAAGTATCAAGTCCTTGTTAGTTGAAGATCTGAGTAATACCAATTCTTGTTTGACATTTATTATTACTCGTTTGTAATCTTCAGCGAATCCCAAAAGCAATCGTAAAGGTACATGAAAATCAAAGTGACCGTTGGAATCCGGTGTTATAGTGTCTTTATCAGGGGCAACCCATCCGGCGGTGACTATTGAATTCTTCTCATGCGGTGTTAATGATGTTAATCCTTTCAATGTCGTTGTTATACCAACCTTTTTTGTCGAATCAACTGTCACCCCTGATATCTCATATCTTATTTCATCAAAAAGATATGCCATCGGGTTATTTATAAAAGGAACTGTTGAAGCAGTTTTTCCATCCAATTTTAATACCCGTCCTTCAATGTACAAATAACTTTCACACGGTAATGTGTAAATATCTTGTTGTTGAATGGGAATCCTTATTTCATCGTTATTGTTTAATTTTGATGAAGTGTAAGGGTTGTGCGTGTGATATTCCTTCTCCCATAGTGTTTCGTCGAATGTCGGTCCTTGAGATATATCCAGGATATCCATCGTTGTTAAGTTTCAATCCAATCTTCTGTAGAAAACGAATGTTGTCCGATGTTAACTCTTCCAATGTCGAGGAGCTACTGAGCTCCCGACTCTTCCGTTGCGGTTTAAATGATAATCCCATGTTGACCTTTATGTTGCCGCTCTGATGTGTATCCGTATAGTTATCGTTTCTCCTCTAAAGTCAACACTAACACCGTCTTGATCCAATATGTTCAGTACGATGTCTGAAATGAAACTGGTGTTTAACGGTAGGTATATCAAGTTTTGTGGCTTCTCAACAATTTTAAAACCAGGAGCCACTGTTGGATAAAATGTATGTAAAATATGCTGATTCACTCCTTCTCTATACGATCCGTGTATAATATTACACGTTACATCGATACTATTGACTTTCAATATTGTAACAGTTGTATCACCTGAATGAGTAGTTCCAGGAGTTAAGATTTTCTTTTTTGTATCTGTAAATCCAAGTAAACTGGCAATCGACTGTTCCAAGCTGACATCAATATAATATTTTGAAGTTATTTCTGCTTTTAAAGTATTATTGTTTCCTTTAACGGTGATATTGTCTTCTCCGAGTTGTTTCTGTAATAATTGGTTTATATCATCGATTTCATAAGCTCCAGTAGGAAATGTAATTATTTTCAATTCTGAGTATTTTCCTGAAGCATCCTTAGTTTCATAATAATGTAGTAAATTGTTCTTTCCTTCCGTAACATTGGGTATTGAGTTGTAGGTAGTCAAATCAAGTAATGCCGCTTCCCATAATCTTTCCTTGGATAGACGCAATGCTGGGAACAGCGTACTTTTCAATGTGGATGAATTTCCACTCAGTGACACTGTATACGATGACATCTTAAAGCTGACTGACACTCTTCGCTAGAAACTCCAAACATAAATGCCCACATATTTCAGTATTGTTAGGTTGTTCTCTTTTGTAATTGTAAAAAATGTTTTTGGAGTTTCGAAAATAATGTTGCAGTTCTTTCGGCGGTGGTAGATTGCCAAAACTGTCAAAGTAGTAAACGGTTTGTCCGAGCTTTTTATAGCATACCCAATGAGTGCCTGGACCATAGGTGGAATCCAAATTTACTATTCCAGTTTCATCTTCCCATATTTTAGTTGGTAATGCATCTTTCATAAAAACTCCTCGAAAAAATGGTATTTTCAAACATTTTACATAATCATTTAACTGATGATTTGTTAAGGCTTTATTTGGAATTATCAATTGATTCTTTTTATTTAGTACACACGGTATGGTCTTAGGTATAAACCTGCTCCGTTTTTTACCATTTGCCAAACAGAAGTCTTCTTTACATTTGCCTTACGAGTTCTACGACGTCCTTTTTTAATGTTTCCACCTCTTTTGGGAGCGCTTCTTTTTAGGTCTTCCTCTGCGACGTCTTCCAGCACCTAACTTTGCTTTCGTCTTCATGGCTGTAGTTACTGCCCAAGCCGCTGCTTTTTCTGCAATACTTGCGTCACTTGATTTTACTCTTTGCCAAGCTTTTTCCGCTAGAATTTTATCCGCTATTGATCTATTTGTTGAATCTTTATACTTTGAATATGCTATATCGTGTTCTTTGCAAGCTTGATCTAATTTATTAATTCCAGGATCTCCTCTTGCTAAACGTTTTGACAACTTAGTTCCAGGTCCACAATATTGATAACCTCCGGGCAGATGTAATTCGTATGGTAAAGCGTCTATCGCTCGATTCACAACAGCACCAATTGGAATCCGTCTGAGCAGGGATAATGCAGCTGATGTTAAACCACGTCCTCTCTTGCCGCTGTCTTGACGACAACTGAGCGATACGGTCTTCATTATGCTGTTTTATGTAACCAACGTCTTCACTCTATGAAATACTTTATGATAATGAATCCTTTTTTTGTGTATTCTATACTTAAATATTCATAAGTTTTACTAGTATCTATCAATGATTTCATCTTTAATCCATTGGTTTCTCTGAGAATCTTCGATTTTATTGTGTTTCATCGATGCATTAATCAAATGATTATGCATATCAATAACTACATTACCTACAAGATTCATTACATACTCTACATTAGTAGCATCTTTGTTACGTGTAGGATTATCAAGATTTGTGAGACGTTTACCATTACATGTATACACAGATGGATCGTCATTAGAGGTTGCTATAACTTGATTAATAGTAGCAACATCATTCGGAGCTATTCCTGCTGATATGTTAGATATTCTTCTATTTTTTCCATCATATAAGTTATTTATTTTATCTAAAACTATAGTTTGTTTCACAACAACACAATCATTATCATCTTTACCAGATTTTACATGGGTTAATCGTCTACCTCCACATATAAAGTTAACACCAGTAGCTGATAGTTGTGGCACTTGTGTTAAAATAACAGCATCATGTTCTTCCGTGCCTAAACTTATATTTGACAATCTTTTATTTTTTCCATCCCACTTGTTATTTTGTAGTTGTAGTAAGGTAAACTTTTCACTTCCTTGCACAAACTCATCACCTTTCTTTGACACCACCTGATTTTGTTTAACAAAAGCGGATGTTCCTTTCTTCAAGCTTTCATTCATTTGTCTCACGGTAGCAGCATCCGATGGAGTTGAACCATCTTTCAGATTGGACAACACTTTTCCATGACAATCAATAACAGCACCATTATATAAAATACAATTATCTTTCATGTATTTAATATTAACACCATCACTTTCTTCTTTAGGATATCCAATATCGTTTATAGTATATTTATAGAAGGAAAATCCATCTTTTTTCTTTTCTGGTATTACAGAGTGCAAATAACGCTTATTGATTGTATCTGTATCCTCGGTTGGATCTGCCACATTAGTTATTTTATAATTTAAAGCATTGTACTTTTTTCCACTTTTAGTCTTTTCCAACAGTAAAGCGTATTCCATCGCAGATAGAAAATAACCTTTATTAACAACATCTCCATTATTGACTGGTTTTGCAACGTTAATAACCCTGTGAGATTTTGCATCATACAGTTGGTTGTCGTCGAGTTTTAAACTTGTAGATGTTACCTCCTTAACTGTTTTTAAATTTGTTGCATCTCCATCTTCTTCTGGATCTCTAACAAACTTTAAACGTTTATTATTTATGTTATAGTCACCTTCAGGTGTTTGCGGTAATCCACTTCTTTTTCTGTTTTCTCCAACTTGCACTCCTAACGCGGAGTATCGTCCGAACTTGTCGACGCTCATGTTAGAACTGACACATTATACGCCTGCAATTCTTATATATCCGCGGACAATTATACGATTATGCCGCGATTCCTGAGTTCGTCAATCAGAGCTACCCATTCATTATTTAAACCTGTATGACCGGCTTCCATGGCTTCATGCAATAGTCTCATTCTATCAACCAATTTATTGATGTCGTTGTAGTAAATCACATTCGTATTGTATAGATTTTTCATCAATCCTTTGCCAGATGTTGAAGTATCTCCTTTACTCTTTTTACTATGTTGTTCAAGAAGTGATAAATCCATAAGTGATAAAGATTTTCTTTTCAGTGGTTGTCTCACCGCTGGTGCAGTACGTAATGTTGGCAATTTTCGTGGAGGAAACAACTTTTTTATAACGATGTTATATTTTGTTGCACGTGAACGATTAATCATTGCATCCTTTAAGTAGTTTCTTTTATGAGCGTTAGTATTTTGTAAAATCTCCTTAAAAACACTTAAATCTTTGGATGAATATCTTAGTGGTATGTTTTTAAAAATTAATTCATAAAGTCCTTTTGTTCCTTTATATTTATGCTCACCAATAATGATGTAATCGTCTTGTGTTATTTCAAGCTTTGAATCGCCGATCTTTAATTCATTCCCATCAATTCTTGCCCGTATACGTGTGATCTACTCAAATTCGGGTTTGACTTCATGTCATGTAGCATTTTCATTATATATTTTCTTCCAAGAGGTCCATGTTGTAATATATCGCTACTCAATTGAGTTAAATTTGGAATAGATTGTTCAGCTTCAGGTATTGGTTGTTCTTCTTCCTTTTCAACAATTGGTTCTTCTTCTTCTTTTGTTTCTTCTTGCTCACTAGCACTTGTATATGAATCATCATCTTCTTCTTTTTTTAATGCTTGTACTTCTTGTTTAGAAACTGGTAGTAAAACATCTCCTTCATAACGAGGTTTACCAATAGTTTCTGATATCTGTTTTAAAGGTTCCGTAATAGGTTTAAATGTAGTCTCTAGAAATTCTTCTCTTTCACTTAAACCCATCCTCAATGCACGATTCTTCATCCTAATAGAATCACTGAGTGATTTTATTTCTTTCAATAGTTTTTCTTGATTCACCATGTTTACACTGTGAAGTTCAACGTGTAACTAGATGTAGCATCGGTAGTTCAACGCATAAATACAAATTTATCCAACCCTATACGATATCTACCATTTTTAATATCTTCTTCCTTCATAATAACGAGAAAGCCATATTTCTCATTCCATGCTTTGCCACACATTTCTTTAAATTTCTCAAATGGCATATCCGCATTTACATGATCATTGTATATATGCTTTAAATTTGTTTCATCTTGCTTAAAGATAATCAACATATTTGCATTATCTCTTATAAGTTGTTTTGGAATTTTGCTGTATGTTTGACCAATATAAATGCTATCGATATTATGATGTCTTCCCATAGCGAAAGAATTCCTTATAGTGTCGTGATTTTCACAAGACACATCGTCAAAAATAAAAATAGAAAATGGTTTTGCTTCATTTGGTTGCATAATTGTTTCACTGGCATTAAACTTGTAGAAATTCACTTCAGGTACACTTGCAAGTACTTTATCCAATAATTGATATTTCGGTTGTTGCAATGATTTTGAAAAAATGTATATATTGTTAAAGCGCAATCCTTTAGGATTAGTTATAAGGTTAAAAACAACATTTGTTTTTCCACAATTTGAAGGACCAGTTATTAAACATCTTATCGTATTTGGTAGTAATTCACCATGTTTACCATGATTTAACCTATCATTGTCAACCGTCAATTCATCAATATTATTGATATTAAATCGATCTTTTTGTTGTACAATCTCCATCTTGTATCAAGGTTAAACACACAATGAGCTATTAAATTACTATACCAAGTCTTTTGAAGGAATCCAAGAGTCTTCACTTTTATCGAATCCTAACCACCGGACTTTAACCATATCTTTTTTCCTTTGTAAAACCTTCTCAACAAGATATACATCACCGACATTTGATTTCAACAATTCATGTCCGTAGAATCCACCTTGAAGTAATTCACCCTTGTTATCCTTTAATAAGTAAGTTTCAGGTATAGTTGGTTGCACTTTATAAACTGTAAATACTTCATTAGTCCAATTTTGGTAGATACCTTTTACTAAATACACCTTTGTACTTGCTTATACGAACTTTATCGTTGACCTTAAACTTTTTTGGTTGCAACTTTTCCAATTTAGGTGTTTTATTTCTGATGCGTTGTAATACAACCTTAGCATTAGCGCTGTTTACTTGGATAGGTTTCATTCCAATGGTACGATGATATTTGTTGTTATACTCTTTTATAAGTTGTGGTAATATGTCATACCACACGTATGATCCTCGTTTTGAAAATTGTTTGTACATCGCTCCTTTCAATGTTCTATTGAATCTTTCAATTATTGAAGCTTTAACTTCAGAATTTGTAGAATAATGATTTATTTGATATTTTTTCATCAAAGCTCCAAAGTCTTTATTAAAATATTCTTTTCCATCATCGGTCTGTAGATGTTTGATTTTGAATTTATTTCTTTGTATCGTTGTTTCCATAGCTTTTGTAACACTTTTACCAGTCTTATCCTTTAATGGTAAAGCGTCAGCTATTTTAGTAAAACAGTCTATAATTGTTAAAATATATTTAAAACCTTTGTTTAATTTACTGTGCGGTATCATTTCAATGAGATCAGCTTGATAAAGATCATTCATTCCCTTAATAATTGTACTTCTTCTTGGAAATCTTCTTCTTGCTGGTTTATGTAGTTCATTTACAATCTTGTCCTTCACACTTTCCATCTTCAGGTGTTGCTTGCACACCGCTTGTAAAAATACTGATCCGTACAACAGTTCATTCTCTTTTATATAGTTTGAATATAGGTCAAGGCCATTTCATATTAGTGTAAAAAAGAGGGAACATGGCATTGGGCTTGCCATGTCCCCTCTTCTTTACGGAAAGGAAAAAAGGAAGAAGGTAGAGGACGAAGAATAGGTTTACTGGTCGATAGGGTTTAGAGAGTAATGTCCAAATGGCAGAGTTCTTATGTTGTCTTCAAGGATGTATCTCTTGTCATCCTTATAGCTCAATGCCGATTTGGTTTGCTTCACACTGAAAAGACGATGGTTGAAGCTTCTTATGGTGTTAAATGTTGCAGTTGTTTCAACATTTTCAAACAAACATCTTTTATAATGTTCAAACTGTACGTTCTTCTTCAGGAAAGAGGTTTTTATTCCTTTGGCTTTCTTTGTGACTTGATGTTCGTTCCTTTCGTTTATGTACAGTTGAAACGAATACAGTTTGGACATCAATGCTACAATTTCCATCATTGGCACACCATTTGTTTCATCTTTAAATTTTCCCAATACTTTCTTGTTTCTGTCGTAGTCGTAATTTGGATGGTCCTTAGGATAATCAGAAAAGTCGAAATCATCTTTATATATAAAGGTGCGTAGATCTTCGTACATGTCATTTGTTTTAATCCAGTAAATGAGTGCATCTGTATCCATATATGCAATACCAATGTTATCTCTTCCATAATAGTTAACCATCTTCTTATAATGAAACTCGTACATGTGTGTTTTAGAAATATCCAAGATTGACATTCCAAGATACAAAGGACGATCCATTTTAACTGACTTCTTGTTCATGGAAATAAGAACTAGATTTTCATTAATAATTACAGATGTACCAAAGTTTGGTTGTTGCACTAATTTCTGTAATTTTACTAGATCAGTTACCAATTTGATATCCTTATGTTTCCTTTTGTTTTCCAAAGTCTTGCCAAATATTGCGTTGTTCATTAGTTTGAAAAAATCTTTTTGAAAACTTGATGTAGCAGCAGCTCTTCTTCTTGTGTTGTTGTCAATGTACGGTTTTAACCAACAAGATTGAGAGAATTGTAGTACTCGATTAATTTTTGTAATTCTCAATCCCAAGTCTAAGGCCTGTTGTATCATCCAGTAGTGTCAAACATACCTAGACTTACCGGTTAAAGTCATCATTAATTTCGGCCATCTTCCAGTTGGAGGAATTTCGGTCTTCGGAAGAAGTGGTAAATCATAATGTTCGTCGTGAAGATGTTCGGGATATTCAAAATCGACGTCAAATATGTAACCAGTTTCTCCATATTTCGGTATATCCATTATGTTTCCAATTGATTCTGGGTCTATCCATTTGAAATTATCATATGGAAGGGGATTCGACATTGCCCATCCGTATAAGTTATTTGCATCAAAATAACCCAGGAATGTTGTTGGTTTTGATGCATCATAATCGGGCAAATACTTATTGTTCGCCTTGACATGACGTGTTACACTTTGCGTCAATCCTCCTCGAACTCCTGATTCTAACATCAACACCATATCTATATCTGTAAGAAGTTGTATTTTACAATTTGTTTCTTTCAACATGGCTTGCCACGCTAGTCCAGGCGAAGTGAACGAATGAAGAGGGTCCAATCCATATGCCGCAAAACACGTATTTCTAAATTCTTCCATCACATCACATAATAAAGTCACATCTAGTTTAACATAAAAATCTGAATATTCTCCCAATGTTCTAAATCCTAATTCGTTCCATACTTTGCATGCGTGATTATAATCATCTTGAGATATATCCATGTCGTACAGTTTACTTTTAAATTCTTCTTTTGGAGGTAATGATGTTTCATTAAATCGTTCTAAACTGTCTATGTAATCATATGGGAAACACCTTTTCGAAGTACCAGATCCAGCTTGTCGTTGTTTACAATCTTCTTCGTTTCGATTAAATCTTGTTTCCTTAGGTTTTCAGAAAGTTTGGACAAACTCGACGGCATAAATCGGTAGGAGTCCAAGAATCTTAATTTGAGGTTTCCAACTTCTTTGGAAAAACTTATGAACTTTTCTGAAGTTTCAGCTAACACATCGATTTTACCGTTGTCTCTTCCTAGTTCAGGTATTATAAAATGAGCGTCGTACCCACTGAGGTTATGCAGAACCACAGGAATAAATAGTGGTAAACAATAGCTCAAGTTGCATTTATTACAAGAAGCACCTCTGTAATAACCTGTGAGGTGGTCGTGATCTTTAACTTTATAATTCTCAATAGTAAAATCATTTTTGCACAAGAAACAGCGAGTCGCATTTTCATGTTGAATTTCTTCTTCTTCGTCCATCGGTTTCATTGGTACAATATTTGTATATAATCTTTGTGTATTTCCAGCTATTGAATATAAATTATCAAGAAATATTTTTTCCGTATTTTCACCACGGTATACTAGAGGTTTCGAAGTTAATCCATATCTGTTTAAATGTTCTTCTGATAATGTTGATTTGACCATTAAACAAAAACTGTTTGGTTTGTGCATTTGATACTTTACACTTTTTCTTGCTTCAAAATTTCCATCTTCAACTGGAACAAGTGTTGATTCAAAATCCGCATACACAACTAAAGGGATACGGTATTGATGATGAACTTTTTCAAATGAAACGAATGCTTTGCTTTGCGGAGGTAAAGTAATCTTTGCTTCATAATTATTGTTACACAATCTTTTGTGCTCTTGTAACCATTCTCTTCCGTGTAGTCCATCTCGTTTAAAATTGAAACATCTCTTGCAAATTAACTTTCTGTGTCGATCTTTAGAAAGCTGCTTATTAACAAGTGAGTCGAATTTCTTTATGTACACATAGTGAGACACATCTCCTCGCGTTAGTAGTAGTAAATCCGTATGATCTGGTAGCTCTTCTTTTGCAATACGTAAAGGATACACTTTGTTTGAACTATCTAATGCAAAAACATTGATAGACGTGCCGGGATTTTTCTTCTCAAATTTTGATATATCTCCTAGTGATACAGGGTAAGTAATTCCTTGAAAATTGTACCTATGTCTTTGATTTTCATATTCCTGGTCAGGTCTATACGCATTATTTGGTACAAATTTAGCTGTCATTGCATAACGAAAACATTCATTGTCTGCGTTTCTAACATTAATACAAGATTTTGTATCTTCAATTCTTTTTGGCAAAGGAATGTAACTAGATCCCCTTAGTCCATATCCATGTTTGTGAACTCTTATATTTAATCCTTCAATACTTAAAAGACTCCATCCCGATCCTCTTCCTTCATGTTCCTGAATTTTGGTTAATATTTCTTCTATACAGTTCTCTACTATTGAATCAATGTTTGAACTTTCTATGATAGTTCGATTTCTCGTTATGAATCCTCTTGGTGATAATTCTTCTTGTACATTTATAAACATAGCTTCTAGTAGTAAACTAAATTTAAGAAAGTTCAATCTTTTCAATTCTTCTTTTAAAGTTTTACTTACGATTGGTTTTGCTTCTCTAATAAATTCTTCTAAGTTCAAATTTTCATTTTGAATCTTATGATGTATTACTACCTTACCGGGTAAAGCAAATACTTGTAGATTTGTTGAAGTAGTTGAAGATGTTGCTGTTATTTCATCTTGATCTTCTTGTTCTTCTGGTTCTTCTTGTTCTTCTTGTTCTTCTTGTTCTTCTTGTTCTTCTTGTTCTTCTTCTGCGTTGTTGTGAAATAGTTCTTTATGACAGTCTAATAGAATTTCATCGTGAAACGATTCCGAACATTTATCGCAATGATACATGTTGAGATGTTTACTCTTCGAAGTTTCGCAGAGAAATGAAATGGGCTCTCACAATCCTCCTTTTATAACGGTCCCCCTACCGGTATTTCATCATCTTCTTCTTCACTATCCAAGAAAATCAAACGTTTTCAACAAAATATTAACCTTCTACAAAATTGATTGTCCGTTCATATTTTTTAATACCAGTTTTTTAATTTTCAATATTTTCCTTGTTTAACTATTATTTCTTTATATAACATTATTCACACTTTCTACTTCGAGCGTTTTGCTACTATCATCTCTTTATTCCATTTTAACAATCTGCATAAATACAAGTTCATTTGTCGCGCCGACTCACTATAAATCCAGCTTTCGTACAGTACACATCTCTACGACTAAATTACAACATGTATTTCAATATGAATTTTCCTTATACAAATACTATTTCAATAACTTTACAGCAAAACAAAATTCTAACTTCATAAACTTGATAGGAAGATATGCGAACTTTTAATTCAAGCCCGGTTAATTTATGCGCAAATTTAGTTCGACCAACAATTGTTGAATTTCAGTTTTGAACTAACTTTTAATTTATGCGCAAATCTACTTCAAACCCTCACCCCACAAATTTGGTAGGGAGAATTACATTAATTTGACACTTATTTCTACCGTTACACTAGCTCCATTCTCAAAAAGATATAAATAAAATGGTCCTGGATACTGTTCTTTTTCACGTCCTGCATGTTCCTTAATGAATTCGTAAGCCAATCTTTTTGAATATTCATTATGATACACTTCTCTTACATAAACAAGATTTTTTTCTTCCAGAAATTTCGCTTGAACTAATGGTATTTTGCTTACATCATCCTTGTCCATCAGAGGTAGCTTGTAGGTGAAAGTATTTGGAGGTAGTTTTTGCGGTTTATCAAGTAGAGAACAAAATTTTCTATAGAATTTCTGCTCAGTGCCTGTAATACTATTAAAAGATAAAGTGGTAAGCATCTTGACGGCACAAGGTGCAAGTACAGACTAGAAACCTGGAGGTTCATAGCCCGCCTTTTATGAGTTTTAAAAATGGGGAGGGGGAAGGAATAAGGATTGGGAAGGGATAAGGTGTAGGGTGGGGGAAGGGTAATTTGATTATTAAACCACTTGCGCTGTAAAATAGCCGCCAACATCCACACCTTGTTCGTAGCACTCCTTCATTGTTTGAGCCCACTGCCGCATGCGGTCTCTATCATTTGGTGTTAAAAGAAAAGAATTACAATCATCATACAATATAAAAGAGCTGATTCGTACGTAAGATCCTGAATCCAACCATTTATGAGCTTCAGACATGAATTTTTCTATTGTATCGAATGGGAATTGTGGATCAATTGCTATAACTTTCAGTTCTTCACTAATTTTAACGCTATAATAATCATCTTCATCATCATCATCTTCACTGTCACTGTCGTTATTTAAAGTGTCTTCAGGTTGTTCAAAAACATCAGAAATTTCGGAAGAACTGAAATTTTCACTAAGACGAGGAGGCATTTTTAAAGCAAGTAATATTGTAAAGAGCAAAGACGAAACAACAAGAGTGGCGTGTAGAAGCGGAATGAGGAGTGAACAACGCTTGCTCCGCTTTTATAACGGTATGCTAATGAGAGGGGTAACAGCTGACCGTGACCGATTATTGATCCGGGAGGTGGGAGGGAAGGAAAGAGAGGGGGTATTTATTTCAAATAATTCGCATAACTTTCAACTAAAATAAGATAACCAAATTTTTCTTTAACTAAAATGTTCGTCTTACATAGACGTTTTCAATGATGTATCGCTTGTCGTAATCGATCAAACCATTATCGAGTTATACCCATTTGAATTTTCGGGGGGGTTCCGCTTGAGTGAACACGGGGGGGGTTCCGCTTGATTGGACACGGGGGGGGGGGTTCCGCTTGAGTGAACACGGGGGGTTCCACTTGGGCGCTCATGCGGAACCGATCTTCTCACGAGATAGTCGTTATGTGATAATGAAGGCAAATGTTCATCGCGCCGCGACCACTAATTAACTCACATTCGCGGTATTCATATCTTTCCTACTCATTACATATACGTTTCCTACTTCATTATTTCAAGACTAATTAACTTGCAAAACAACAGTCTCTGTCTTTGAATGCTGATGAGATTTCATTAGGAACCATTCTTTGCACGCTATATGAAGCTACACCGGCAAACAATGCAAGTCGGAGAGGTCATATAACTGTACAACGGCCTCAGAAAAGTAGATCACGAGACTTAGAGTGTTAAAAATAATGGGGGAGAAACACAACGCTCTAGCTTGCACTTATACCAGTCGGGAGCATTTTTCAAGCAAAGAGTTTTCTTGACTGTAGTTGAAGCCGTAGTAGAAGTAGAAGTTGAACTTGTAATAGAAGAGCAAGCTGTAGTGGAAGTTGTAGTCAACAGGGATGACATCGTGGTAGTTCTATTCGCAGTTCGCAGCGTAACGTCTGGAATCAGAATGAAACGTTAGCCGTGGTCGATGCGTCTTTTATAACGGTATGCTAATGAGAGGGGTTAACATCTAGTAAGTGGGGGAAGGTGGGAGGAAAGGAAGGAGAGGGGGTATTTATTTCAAATAATTCGCATAACTTTTGACTAAAATAAGATAACTCAATTCTTCCTTAACTAAAATGTTCGTCTTACATAAACCTTTTTAATGGTGTATCGCTTGTCCTAATCCGTTAATCCATTATCGATTTATAGGGATTTTAATTTTCGGGGGGGGGGGGGTTCCGCTTGATTAGTCACGGGGGGGGTTTGCTCATTGACCCTTCCGAAAGTGGGTCAAGGTCATTCAAGACTTATAAAGAACCAAGGTGATGGGAACAGTAGTAACTGTTCCCACCACCCTGTTTGCCTAACGGTTCCCACTCCCAACCCACTAGTTACGTTCTGCGAGGGACATCGACGCAATTTTGTTTGGCCCGTCCGGGTCCATCCGTAACGGGCCGGTCCGGGTCCATCCGTAACGGGCCGGTCCGGGTCCATCCGTAACCGTGAATTCGAAGGGAAACTGGAACAGCTAATGCAGAAACGCAACTCTAACACCCACCCAACTAATCCCACCCATCATATTCCTAAACAAAATGCAAAAACCTAGTCCGCAATTTGCGGATGTCCCACCCCTTCTAAGTGAAGTTCAACGGAACTTCTGAATTTACAGTTAATCTACCCCCTATCATCTAGCTGAAAGGCAAAACAACAACATTAATTATAAATACCAACACTTAAAACTAACAACACATCATTATTAAATATCAAATAATTCAACACAACCAAATACCATCATTATTCTTAAAATTAATACACCTTAACCCTAAACACAACTTATAACTAACATCGCAATGCGCAAATTAATTCTTAAATTAAGTGCAACTTACAACTAATATTTACACACACACACACATACCACATTGCATTAAAGAACGCAACGTAGTATAAGAAGTTCAAATATATATAGGCCTACTATATATTTGAACCTCTTACCGAGTCGCCAACGACTTTTCGCTATGAAAACTCGTTGACGACTGACGCGAAAATCGGGCTCGTATCGCTCCTCGGGTTTTCGAGTGGTGGGGGTAATTAATGCAGTGGTGGGGGAATTGTTTCACTCCAGTACGGTCTTCAATCAACTCCAGTTCGCAGCAGTGTAAAAATGAAACGAAGGAGTGGGGGTGGCGCATGCGCAGCGACGTAAAATCCAAGGTTTGAGGTTAGAACTTTCCGTGCACAGTAGAGCTAAATTGAGTAATACAGGACTCGGCGCATGCGCAATAGCGAGGAGTGATTCCGATCCGGAGAACTCGTTGCATTCGCAGGAGCGCTAAAGTGAGTAATACAGACTAGGCGCCGTAGCGTGAAGTTGGCTCACTCCAGTACAAGTTATAGCAGCATAAAAATGAAACGAAGGAGTGGGAGCGGCGCATGCGCCGTGACGTAAAACCAAGGTTTGAGGTTAGAATTTTCCATGGTGGCTGCCATGTTTAATTCTGTTTCATTCAAACAATAGTAGTTCACGGCTGGCATGGGATGTGAAGTGTGGTAATTAGATGGGGTTAGCAACCGGTCGTGACCGGCCATTGACCGGTCATCGACCCGGCGGGGTTCCGCTTGAGTGACCACCGGGGGGGGATTTAATCTCCATTTTTTATGGGGGGGGTTCCGCATGATTAGTCACCGGGGGGGGGGGGGGGGTTCCACATGATTAGTCACCGGGGGGGGGGGGGGGGTTCCGCTTGAGTGAACACGGGAGGTTCCACTTGGGCGCTCATGCGGAACTGATCTTCTCACGCGATAACCGTTATAAAAGAAGATTGTTTATCGCGCCGCGACCATTAATTAACTCGCATTTGTGTTGTTCGCATCCTTCCTACTCATTATATATACGTTTGGCCAACTTCATTATACAAGTCTAATTGCTACTAACCTGAACTTTCATTTACATTAGCACATGTCGTCCTGTTTGAATCACCTTCGCGTGCTCGACGTTATATCTTATTCATCTGTCTTGTTCTCACTTCTACACGTCTAACATACTTCTTGTGATGGATACGCAATGTTTGAAATTGAAACTTTTGCAGACACAACATATATTACTTTTACTAACATATATTAGTTTTACTTCAACCCTGGTTAATTTATGCGCAATTTTAGTTCAACTCCCAATTGTTGAATTTCAGTTTTGAACCAACTTTTAATTTATGCGCAATTTTAGTTCAACCGAGCGCCATCTCCACTCCCCCCATTGATTAATTCACCATCTGACACCTACAGTCACGCATATATTTCGACGCGTCATGTTTCATTCTTCATTCTCGTTCTATCCGCGGAACTTAACACTTCTATCTACCTTCTCTCTCTCTCTCTTGTTATGGCTGCGCAATGTTTCAACTGACTTTTATTTTCGTTCAACTATTAGAGTTTTTATTAACACCTTCGAATTACAATTTTGAACTAACTTTTAATTTATGCGAGGTTTTACTTCAACCCCGGTTAATTTATGCGCGAATTTAGTTCAACTCCCAATCGTTGAATTTCAACTTTGAACCAACTTTTAATTTATGCGCAAATTTAGTTCAACACCCCGATTGTTGAATTTCAGTTTTACACTAACTTCTAGTTTCGTTCAACTATTAGAGTTTTTATTAACACCGTCGAATTTCAATTTTGAACTAACTTCTATTTTATGCGCACTCTTCGCTCAACCGACCGCCGACGCTCTCGCCATCTCCACCCCGACATCTATTGTCCCCACTTCTGGCCCACCGGAAGCTGCGTGCCGTGGCATGTGGCTTCCGGTGACGTCACTTCCGGGCCAGGAGTGGCTTTTCTACACTACTACAGGCCTAAAGCTAATTTCACAATTGCCTCCGTACCTCACTCAGATAGATAATTTGAAAAGATTTAAACTTGAACTTAAAGAATACCTTTTAGAACAGCGATTTTATCAGCTGCCTTATTACCTCACCTGATACAACCTCCTTCAGCCTAACCTAATCTAACCCTAACCTTGCCTAAAGTTTAACCTTTTACCATTCCGCCATGACAACTACTGAATAAGTGGAGCTCTATTCGAAGTGAAGCTGAAGAAAGCTGACAGGTCTCATACCAGAAGCTGGTCAATCGAGACGACGAGGGATGTATGTATGTATGTATGTATTTTAATTTTAACTTAGTTGCTTTTTCCCTAAATTATTGTTAAATCATAGGTGTCATGACAATTGTCAAGCCTTTATAAAGATAGAAAAAAAAGAAAAAACTAACACCTGGACCGGTAACTGAAATAAACGAGCCGGCTTCTCCCACCACCAGCCAGGATTACCGCAACTGCCCCGACGCCACGCCGCGCTGAATTTCAGCTGACATGATTATTGTTGGTGCGTCAGCTGCATTCTTGTTTGTTTACATTCTTTTAAATGTTCATTTATAACTATGATTATGAAAGATGGTACTGTACTGTGCAGCTTATGGATGTACTGGTGCACATTCCAAAGGCTGGAATTTATCATTTCATAGGTAAGAAAGACTAAAAAATACAGTATTTCTGTAGTTTTTTTGATTTATTTATTTAAATAACATTACATAATTATTCGCACAGGGTTGTCAACAATGACCACGAATCCTGACTAGTGGTGGGGCAACGGCTCGTATTCGCAACACAGAGTTCCCGATCCAGGTGTTAGTTTATATCTATGAATCAAATGGGCGCGACAAGTCACACAGCAAAACAGAAGTTGAATTCTTTTGCTTCAGAGGCATCTAGAACTATTTGAATGAGGAAATACACTGCTTGAACAGTGGACCTACCCACTCGGAAACCAAATTGAGCAGGGACTATGAAACGATGCTCCTCAAAATAGTTGCACAGCTGCTCCAACATAGCTGCCTCAAAAATCTTTGCAAATATTAGTAGTAAGCAAATATTAGTAGTTTGGTAAGCAAATATAAGTTAATCAAAATCAGAAATCAGTCTTTTATTATCATTCAGGCACAGTACATACATTGATAAAAGTCAGGCAATAGTCATGCAGTCATTACATTTTTTCAATCTTAAAAATAATGGTAAAATTTGGCACAATAAGAATACATGCAACTAGGCTAATAATAATAATATCACAGGCAGTGTAGAAGAGGACAGACTGAAACAAAACATTGAAAAATCACAAGATATTTATAGGTGGTAGATCATTAAATTCTTTTATAGAGTAAGATGGGTTTTTAAGAAGCCATTAGTAGAGTTTTTGCTTAAATTTCTTAAAAGGAAGGTTGAGCACATTTGAGGGCAGATTTAAACATTTGAGGCCCATAATTCTGTAACTGGATTTAGTTTTCTCCAATCTAACAAACTTTATGTCCAGTTGCTTCTTGTTTCTAGTGTTTATACTGTGCACATCTTCCCTAAGCATTTGAGAATCAAGGTTCTTAAAACTAGTTAACATCAAATTGTAAATATAAAGGTTAACTACAGTTAAAATATTAAAATCAATGAAAATTGGACAGCAGTGTGCTTTTGGGTCAGCTCTAGCCATAATTCTTAATACCTTCTTCTGTATGAGTAGGATTTTGTGTACATGTGGGCTATTGCCCCAAAAAGTAATCCCATAGCTGAGAGCCGACTGGAATAGGGAGAAATAGGCGGTCTTTTGGTATTCAAGGGGAATAAGGTCACTAAGACGACGAAAGAGGTAGGTCAGTCAGCTGAGTCTGGTGTACAGATAATCAATTTGTTCGGACCAAGAGAGGCTTTGATCAAGAGTGACACCCAGAAATTTCACAGCAGGGCTTAGCCTCAGGTTGTTTTCAGGGAGCTTCCTCATCCCAAAGACTACAGTTTGAGTTTTCTCTTGGTTTAGAAGAAACCCATTTGATGTAAACCAGTTAGCAGCTGTTAATATGGCTTCATGTGCCAAATTTTCTACTCTAAGGAAGTTACTACTACAAGATAATAAGGTAGTGTCGTCGGCATAGAGGTAGGCATTGCTACTAAGGCAGGCAGGCATGTCATTAATCGAAACCAAAAAAAGCAGAGGCCCAAGGACCGAGCCTTGTGGCACTCCACAGTTGTTAATAGCAACTGATGACATATCACCCCCTGTACTCACTACCTGCCTTCGGTTTGAAAGATATGAACGGAAAAGGTCTAAATCTGTGCCATTAATTCCATAAAATTCCAGCTTATGGAGCAACAAGTCATGGCTGACACAGTCGAAGGAATTACTGAGATCTATAAAAGTGGCCCAGGCAAAGTCCTTGTATTCGAAGGCTTCGAGAATGTCATGAACCAGAGCATGTATTGCATCCATAGTGGACTGCTCACTTCTAAAGCCAAATTGCCTAGAACTGAAAAAAGAATTAGTTTCCATGTAAGAGTTCAATTGGTTGTAAATGATATGCTCCAGCACCTTGGACAGTGTAGGTACTAGGCTGATTGGCCGATAGTTGCCTGGATTGGATTTGTCACCCTTTTTGAATTTTGGAAAAAATTTTCGAAATTTTTAGACAATCAGGGAAAATCTCTTCCAGTGCATACAGGCGCAGGCATTTATACAGTATGTGAGAGGTGTTACAATGAAATCAGCAATTTCTTTAATAAACCAGGTGGAGTGATCAAAAAAATCTTTACTTTTTGAATTTTTCATCTTGCTGATTATGAGACAAACTTCGTCATCAGTAACATCAGTAAAATTAAAAACATGTTGAGTCTTAGGAATAAAATTAAGATATTGGTCAAAGTTTACATTGGGCTTAGTGATAGTATCTTTAATGACATTGACAAGAGTAAGTCCTAAAAAGTTAAGCCCTACCTAGTCAATGTACTTACCAAATTTTATCACATTCTGGTATTTTTTATTTTCCCCATAAAAACCATGGGGGTGAGTACGTGGATTTACTACCATAATGCTACTATATATGGTTTGTAAGAAAAATTAGTTAAACTCTTCATAGTGAATATTCAAACCAAACTTATCAATCTATGTCAATAAATTGCTAAGTAGCCAGCCACCAACTTCTGAGAATTTTAATAAATACTCTGCAGTGTATATAGTACCTCCATCAATACATTTAAAACTAAACTAAAACAAACATTTATGATCTCTCTTTATAAAGCTAAATCCAGGGCGCTAAGTCATTGCAACCCAGCTTCATTTGCACAACGCAGACCTTTCAACCCTCCGGGGAAAGCACTCAATATGGGCACTCATCAGTGACTATGTGAGTCACAGTCTGGAACTCCGCTCCACAGCCGCATGACTGGTCTTCTGTCATTCCTCATTTGTATTTCGAATAATTACATCTTCCCACTCCAGTGCGGAAACGATTGAAAACAATCCACTGCTTACGAGGAAGATCCATACCAGCAATTTTACAAAGTGATTACGACCTTGAAAAGAGTCCCAGGAGGAAGTCCAGTCGGTATGGATGGAAAAGTTTGTCTCCGTCAACTGGGATGCTGTCCGCAGTGGTGGATTTCGTGAACTCAATCGGCCCATTACTTAGAGTAGTTAATCATGGATGGGTAGATGTCCGGAGCAGATACGATATTATTATATTCCCTAGTAAGTGTCCCCTTCCTTATTTCAGGTGGAGCGATATTATACAGCACCGGGAGAAAGGGTACAGGTACAGGGGTTGCCACGAGTATACCACTTATGGCTCTCATAGTCCTGTTTAGCTGGATATCGATCTCTCTGACATGCACACTGGTCTATCACACGGGGGCACAGTACTCAGCATTTGAGTAAACCAGGGACAAAGCTGTAAAAGCCTAAAAAAATTCAAATGAAAGTGGTGACAAACAATATCGATAGTTTCGGTTAGATACCAACCGAATGACCTGCTGGCTTGCTGTGAAGGCAAGACTTATCCTCCGGGTTTTGTCTCTGTCGTCTGTCGGATAGTGCAGATTTCACCGCATCCCAGTTAGTCATTCGGTAGTCGTTGTAGAGTATCGAATTGAATGTGTAGAGTATCGAACTGAATGTCAGCGTATCGACATCGTTTCGGCTACATCTTTGTCTGCTCACTGCTCAGACTAGACCAGACCACTTTCACTTGTGATTTTCTGTTTCCTCTCTTTAACCAGAATAAATAATCAAATCAGAATTTAACAGAATAATTACATTACATGTGACATGTCTGAAACGTGATTTAAAAAGACGTTAAAATACGCAATTGTATAGCCTAAATTGTGCTGCTAAAGACTTAGTATGTAATTACGTTGAGTTGTTGGGTTTTCTACACGACTTTTGTCTTACTTGGGATAGGCCTAAATTTGTTATAACTTTGTCGTTTACTGTTAAGAGTTGCTAGAAGCAATTAATAGCTAAATTATTTCGCTCATCATTTTAATACATTCCAATAAGGTATGAAGTAACTTTGCCTCACTTTTTAAAGAACTGTCCATTTTGGGAATTGTTCAGATTTATTCTTACTCTGTAAAAATGGTTATATCCTTTGGTGATCAAATAAATAAAGTAAAATCCTTTAGTAGTTAAATCAAGTAAAAACGATTCGTATTTTTCTTCACCTTTGACGAAACCAGAAAAACAACTATTACTATCAATTTTAAATGATTCTAAGAAACGATCACAAATATCCTCCATTTTGCAGCATTGAAATTGGATTTTTGTGTTCGAGTCCGAGTTCAAATTCATATTCGATATGAATGATACTTTGATACTCTGTAGTTCGGTTGGCTACTACCGAATGACTAACTGGGATGTGGTGAAACCAGCACTGAGCACTCACCTCGTCGGTGAGCACTTTTTCATACAAACAGGACGGCGACTATCGGTTATCGATATCGATTCGAATCATCGACATCGCTTCAAATATCGGTTATTGACATCGATATATTCATACTTATGTATGTTCGTTGTCTATGTTCGTTGCTGTCTATAAAATGGAAGTTGGAAGGATGTTGATGTAATACCATTGACTAAGGATACCTAAATAGACGAACCAAGCTTATGACGTATTTGTGCCTGTTCGTGAAATTAGTTCATGTTCGTCACGCTAGAGAGCGCTCGCGCTGGTTTGTTTACATTTGTACTTGATCGCCGCCATATTAGAACTAACCTAATTTAGTCAGTTGAATATATTATTATTATTGTACAGCATCCTTGACATAAGTTATAATTTTACTTTTTATCCCCTTGAATTACTTTAGCCTTTATATAATCTCACATTACAATTTATTTACTGTAACTTCAGAAATATTATTGAAATGAACTTCAATCCCTAATTACTTTTTTTAATCAAGGCATAGGCTTTAGATTGAGTTTTTTTAGCAAAACTGAAACTTAGCTTAGCTTTCCTCCCTATGAATAAAAAATGTTGTGGTGACTCAAGCATTAAATATTTGTTGTAAATTTCTGCCTTGAAACGTTCAATAGCTGTGCTATGGCAGAGCTCTAGATCCAAGATGCTACAAACGTCAAGGTAAGTTGATAGTCCTATGGTAGCTTACTTTCTATTGTGTCATTGTGAAACGTTATTTATAGCTTATATTGCCTCTTATCGAACACTAGGCCTAGCCTATTACTATAACTCTATTTACTTAGCATAATGTTGTGTGAAGGCTAGTACAGAACTTAAGCTTCATATAGGCTACACACTGGTACATACATCCTGCCTCACCTAGATTAACCATAAATTCAGCGGCTTAAGTTAAGACCATTCCTAAAAATTGTAGTTTTCTAGCCCATTCTATTGTGGATTAATTCTAGGCCTAGGGCCTATAGTTGGATGATGACAATGTCCAGTGCATGCTTGTAATGCTTCACGACAATAAATAGGCTATTGCTTATTATTGCGGTGGTTGTCTTGGGATAAAGGTAGCACACAAAGTAGTAGGCCGATTTTAGCAAAGGTCATGCTGATTGGTTTTAATATGGTTTTTGATGTGGTTTGATTCCTATTTGTTTGGTTAGGTTACCTAGTACGCAAATCGGATGCTAGCTGTCAAAAGCTTCAAGTAGGCCTAAGGTAAAACACCCAAATGCCGTGATCGTACCAAGTACTATCGTACCAAGTACCAAGTACTGTATACATCGTAATTACTGTGTATATAGTCAAGTCAATGCTAGAATCAAAAAATCCCCTAACTTTTGCCATTAAAGTGGATTCCCCTGACTTTCCTTAGTTTTGGCCAATTCCTCCGTCTTCTGTGTAGTAGACTAAATTAATTTTATTTTGTGATTCTTATGAAAGATATGTGTAGGGTACCTACATTCTGTTGTTTATTGAGTTCTTACTAAAGCCTTTTCTAATTACCAGTTTTTGGAAAATTAAAAAAATTTTGTCAAATGGTGTAAAACAACACTGTTAAGAAAGGTTCTTTCTTGATTAGGCTATTGTCAAAGTGGTAGATGGATTCAATTGGAAAAATGACATTACACTATTATAAGAAGTCGACTGATTGAGAACGCAAATTAGAAAACAAGCAGAGGAATAGTTTACAACTCCTATGTAAACCTGCTTAACAGTATTTTGTTTTATTAAAAGAATTTGTAGTCCAAAACAATCTATTCCCATAAAGGTCATTTTTGTTTGGTACGGTATAGCTTTTAGCATAAACTCCTATAGGCATTGAGATCTTTGATCTTACAAAAAATTTTATTTAACTGCAATAATGATTTACTGGTTCTTATATCAATTACAGCTTTAGGCCTACTTATTGTTTCAGCGGCAGGGAGCCTACCTTAAAACAGACCAACAAAGAATGCTAGAAGCAAAGAAATCGCTGAGAATTTTCATGAAGTTCTCTCGTGGCAAAAGGTCAGTAAAGCAAATTTGGATTCTCTTTTCATTTCTCACTAATTTTCCATCCCCCCACCGACCCCTAGTTCCTTTTTAATTGCAATTCTGTGATGAGGTGTCAGTTTGTGGAGGTTTTCTCTGCGTGCGCCCTATCTCGCTAGTATGCTTATTTCCCCATGAAACTTGCTTTGTTATAGGTTATTGTTCGTGTGTTTAAGAATGTTTTTATGTATTATTTAATTTATAATTATTATCAAGTACATTTAGTTTGCATTGATGTATAATTTTATTTTTGCGGAGAAAAACTCCGCATGCGCCCTCTCATATATAACATAGTGACACCTATTTTACATACTATAATACCCCCGTCGCAGCAGACCTGCGTACTCAGCGAATTTCCAAAGGAATTTGAAATTTTGTATTTTCCCCATAAACCCCATAGGAATGAGTATGTAGGTTTACTGCGATAGGATGTTGTTAAAAAATATTAGTTTTTAGGAAATGTAATGGTTTTTTAAGGTAAAAATCAAATATTGTATCAATATTTTGCACTTTGTAATTTTCCCTATAAACCCCATGGGGGAGTAAGTTATGTAGGTTTGGCGCCAAAAAGGGTGTTGTAAGAAAATATCAGTCAACCCCTATCTAGTGAAGGTACATGCCAAATTTTATCAAATTATGTCAATAAATAAGTGAGATATGGAATTTTGTTGATTTTCCATAAGATGAACATGGGAAACCTATTTTTAGCTTTTCTTTGTAATCTGTTAAGCTAAGTTAAAAATTCAAAATACTAATTTGTTTCTATAAGCTCTATTAAATGGATTTAGTTAAAATTGTGGAATTTTGAAAATGAGGTGCAAAAATTCCAAAAACCCATTTTTGACCCTTTTGAAACCCCATAAAACCCCGTTCCCATATCCCGATCATGCTGGTTTGCGAACTCATGAAAATAGATCTGGTCTCACACCTTCATACCAAATTTGACCAAAATCGGAGGTCCCCTTCAAAAGTTATCAGTATAACGGACACATAGATAGATAGATACAGTTTGTAGACTCCCTCTTAACCGGCCACCTTTTAACCGGTCTCCGCTTTAACCGGCCTACCCTGACACAAAATAACATCTTTTTAACCGGCCATTTTTATCTCAACATTGCATTAACCGGCCGTTTTTCGCCGGAAACGTAATTTTCTTATCTAATCTATCAGTCAATTCAACTTTATTTTATATTGACGTTCTCAAACCAATTAAAATGTAACGTCCTGGACGAAAGTGAATGCCACCGGAAGTCAATGCGTTTGGAAGTATATTATCCAGTAAACCACAATACAGAAACGAATTATTATTAGTGTAGGTTTGTTGTGGATTTCATGAGTGGTGGATATTAGCTATACATCATATACAGTAATGTATTTAAGGTTGTTTTTCAAGTAATAATTATATTTAGGCCATATAAAATTGTGGGTGGTGTTCTTAAATAAACATCGGTTTAACCGGCCAATTCATTATCCGGCCGCGGCCTGGTCCCGAGGTGGCCGGTTTAGAGCGAGTCTACTGTATATATATATATATATATATATATATATATACATTTATATGAAGATGAATGAACGGTGTTTTTGGCTTCTGGGGACCTCAAAACGAAAAAGTAACATGGTCTCGGACTTAGGTCTTACCGTGAGTACTATTGTAATAGCGTATTCCCTATAGGGAAATTCGCTAAATTTACTTACAATGTTTAATTGAAATATTAAACCTATTAGGTTAAACAATTAATGGTTCCAACGATGTAATGTGGTTCCGGATGAAGTTAGTAAAAATTTAAATATAATATTTCATCATAAAAACAAGTAAAATGGGTTTAACTGTGTAATTTACTGTTGCGGAGTAAAACTCCACATGCCCCTCCTGCCGTTTTACCGGTGAAGCACCCGCTCGAGGGTATTTCTTAATTTCTTGTAAACAATTTTGTTGAAAGCTTTAATTCATCACTTCACATTTTTAGGCTTCAAATTGTGTTGTTGAAAAATATTTATATTTTAATTTTTTTATTTATTTTTTTTTTATTTATATTAAAAATATTTATTCTATATGTTGATAATAAATTTAACAGCATTTTCAAATACGGACCTTTTCCAAATTTTTTTATCAAAATATCTTATCGTCTCTCAGCGAATAGCAATTTCCTGATACAATACATTAGAACATCACTAGCTTTAAAAGGCCCTGCCTAAAGTAAATTTATCTAACTTAGGCCTTCAGTTATCGCATAAGTTAAACTTGTTTTTTATAAATAAAACTTACTAATGCATATTTCAGATCCTGTTATCCTCCGATTGCGACTCAGGGCTCCAGAAGGACAACTCAGTGCAGAAATGTTCACCGCCGTTTCCGTTGATGTTAGCCAATGACATGTAAGCAAAAAAAATAAATAAATAAAAAAATTAACTATAGTCTTTTGATTAAAACACGAATTTCATAGCTAATTTTCCTGCTGTATTTCAATCAAATTATAAATTTACTGACATATTGATGAATATTTTCATTAAAAATTCAAAGGTATCTTATCTACTGTATTGTTAACCCATGTGCTAGAAGGGCTTCCGTCACTAACTGATGCCCTTTTACCACAGTCACACAATTTCAGAAGTTAGTATCTATGTGCGCAGTGCATGTGACTAAGTCCTTTGTAGCAGACATTGATTGGCCTATCTTTCAACATGCAATTTTTAACAAAAACTCAATTTATGTATTTTACTGAATTAGGCTCTCTAAGGACCTTTTAGCATGTACCGATTAAACTGGAAAATTTAATGGTGTACTTTTTCATTCACATGATCTGTTTACTTAAGTGTAACCGGCCGGTGAAATGTTAGTAAAAAGCCCCTGAAGGTCGTCAACCTCCATCACCATCTCTGATCAGTCTGCACCGCAAAATCCCATAACGGTTACTTTGTGCACCACAAATGCACAGAAAGTTAACGTCATGTGATTTTGACGTGCATTTAGCGGGAGTGACCTATTTTCTTAGCTCATTTTACGTTTAGAATAGTATATTTCATAACAAGAGTGGAAAGTGTCTTTTCCGGGCCGAGATCAATTTACGCGCGAGGCTTTAGCCGAGCGCGGAATTTCGATCAAGGCACGGAATAACACTTTCTACTCGAGTTATGAACGATATTTTTCATCACACTGTAGATAATTAATAATAGTAATTAATTAAATAATGCAAGTTTAAGAAACCACCTATGGATGCCCAATTGATTTCCGCAGTACAATGAAAACAGTGATTCCGTTTTACACAGCTGATTACATTATTGAGAACAACTGCTAGCGCTACTTGTGTCAGTAATCATAACTAATTATTGTAGGTTTCGTAAATCAACCGGAACATCCGGAACAGCTGATTTAGGGAATAATATACTCTTAGCACTGCTAGCGCTACTTGTGTCAGTAATCATAACTAATTACTAGTGTGGGAAAATCAACAGCTGATTTTCCCTCTCTAGAGAGGGAAAACGGTTTTTCTACACTCTCAGCTGGTGATGAATATAGCTGTTTCCCGTACAGTGTGATGAAATAGTTATTTGTGCTTCTAGGGACTAAAGTACAATGTTTTCTCCCTGAAGGGAAAGTGTTGTCGCCCGAAGGCGAAGCCGAGGGCGACAATTTCCCTGAGGGAGAAAAGTACTTTAGTCCCTTGATGCACACAACATTTTCCTCCAACTACACGAATAAAATTTAGGCCTAATAGGCCTACCGTAGATAGTTTAACTTTACCTTCATATGATCCCTTGCTCCGTCAAGCTGGATCTGTCACATCAACATAAAAAACACACAATAAGGTAGGCCATATCAATTTTGAAGAACACGAAAAAACAAAATATAATTTAAGCCTAGTCAAAAGTTTTCACACTTATGTTTTGGACTTCTTAGGTTAATAGCCTACCCAAGCAAAATGTAAACAAACACCTACACTGCCACGGCCATCTCTAATACTAGAGATGCTGCTCACCCACTGCTGACTGAATGGTCAGCAGTGGGTGAGCAGCAGCTACAGCTGCTATTAGTCAACAATGAGAAACGAAACAAATACAAGTAACAGCTGACTGTGGCTCATGTTCTTTTTAATCTCTCTTTTAATGTTATTCTTATGTAACTAACTTTAGCCCCGTGGTACGAAAAAACTCGAGTTTTCCCTAGGTAGAAAGATTAAGTATTCACGTCACATGGTATAGAAATTAGTACTTTACTACTCTATTCCAAGGAGTAAAATACGGCTTTAGATAGTAGGTGGAGGAAAAGTGTATTTTCGTGTGTAGAGTAATGAAAAGATATGTACCGGGTTCTAGCTGTTTCTAATGAGCATTATTTCGCAGTTGGCTTGGAAAAAAGAACAAACCTTTGTTACAGCATAAACTACACAAGGCATTATAACGTAGGAAAACATATACAGTAGAACCTCGATAGTTCGACTCTCGGTAGTTCGACACTCCTTATAGTTCGACAAGGTATAAATGACAGCTTAGCATTTCATTAACGACTGATTTAATGTCAATGTTGGGGACTGACAAAGGTGAAAATGTAAACAAAATGGTGGATGATTTTAATTTTGGCTAAATTATAGTTCAATCAAGTTAAACTTAAATGTTTTTATTAATATTTAGTGTTTCGACAGATTTTTATGATTATATTAACCTAAACTCCCTATAGTTAGACTTTTGGATAGTTCAACACGTTCTAAGTCCATAAAGTGTCGAACTATTAAGGTTCTACTGTATTTATAAAAAGAAAAGTTAATTGGACGACAAAACCTCAAAATAAATAAGTATTCAGCAAATTAGATCCCTTTTTATATATAATGTATCATAGTAAGAGAAACAAGCAAATCACTGCACTGCATTATGAGTGCATTTGTCCAACATCGAGAAGGATAATTTACGATTCTGAAAAAGGTAGTTAAATTAATAATAATACAAATTTACGGGCCACAACAATGACGCAACAATGCTGGCGCGGCACGAGAGAGACATACAGTCGGACCAGCAGGGCAGAGGTCAGAAGAAGGGCGCCACTTTGCCCCCCCCCCCCCCCCCCGCCACTCGCCCTCTCTTGTCACCAGGCGCTGCCACCAGCCACGCCGTCGTCGACGGGTCCAGCTGTCCAGCGCACCTCACGTCACCGAGTTCTCGGTTCTCGCCCGCAGTCACTGCCCGCTGCAGGTGGTCCCCTACAGACCCTCCAGGCAATGCCTCTTGAATATATACTACGTGTCATTGAAAATATCAACATTGGTTGACACCATGTTGTTAAGCTTCATCATGGTTACTATTGGAGGACGGGCTTTTATGTTAGTACGCTAGTATGGAATGTTTAAGACGTCACAAAAAAGCGTAACGTAAAAGTTAATCTGTTGAATTGATAATGGGTCGTTTATTATTTAACTCTTCAATTTGTACAAATTAATGGATTAATTGAAAAGATTTCCGTCTAGTATCCATGTTAGACAAATTAAACGTACTCAACAGTTGTTCATCTGGAATCTGGAATGTCAAAAGTATAAACGCCAGTGTTTCTGAACGACAAATATCTCAAAAACCTTTTCTGAACAATTTCTATTTTATTTATATAAACCCTATAATGAGGAGACCATACAGAGGATGCATATTGTAATTGCGAACGATCAAAAGAAAAATAAAACAATTTCTGTAGTCCTTCAGATATTGAATTACAATTGCGCCCTTCCCTAAAAATAAACCCCATGCCACACAAAGCGGAAATGTACTATCTTAGAAATATAATAACTTTGAATAAACCAAAAACACCTTAATATTTTATTCCATTTCAACTATTTAACATTGTTCAATTACAACAATGCAATTATTGTAAGCCTGTTTGATATCCCTTTTTTTAACTGTGCTCGAGCGGTTGCTAAAATGTATATAAACATCACGACAAAGAGGATTACTCTGCGATTATATTTTATTAAATCTTTTAAACAGCTTGTGTTTGGTTCTAATGCGAGATTTACATTTACATTTCTTACACCCTTATTCATCAGATTTACATTTCTTATACCCGCAGGCAAAGGACTGTGCATATTTTAACACAGATCATGTCAATTAAATAATAAATTCATCTGAGATTATTTCATTTATAACACCCATTACCTCTAAAAGTTAGATTCCTGAACACACTCTAATCTCTTTTCCCAACCAATTTTTAAATAATTACCTACCACGAATTCGAATTACATCAAATATTTAATACTAATACCAAATTAAAGTTTTTCTGAAAAAATCATTTTCTTTTTTGTCGATAAAAAAGGACAAATCCTATACTATAATACAAGCAATTTCTGAAGGGATGTGTGTTCCACGATCTCGAAATCTAGCGGTGAGATTTTGCTTAAACTTTCATTTAAGAGTGTTTTGGCCCAAGAATAAGTTTAGAAACAGCCTCAACCCAAGAAAAAATCGAATTTTGTCTCAACTCTATATTTTACTTATTTAATACGCTAAGGGTTTTTTTGTCTTGAGAACTCCTACAATTTTCAACCGATTTTCAAGTTTTTGGTGTCGTTGGATAGGGCTTGGTCTGTAGTTGTTTCCGCCAAAAATTGATGAGAATCGGACTGAAAATAAAGTTGCTGTCCACCATTGAAATCTCAAAATTTCCCATTGAAATAACATTGGGACTAAATAAAGCATTTGAAACATCTGTTAATAATCAGCTGTAAATACATGTAGTTATTGGCGATTGAAGATATTCACGTTATTGGATTGGTTGGATGTCATTGATTTAGAGCTAAAGTAACATTTGTACTGTATTAAAATAAATTGCTCGATTTAGAGCAACACGTATACTATAGTCCGTTTTTTTTAACCTGATCCTTCTCGAGAAAATTGGGGTGGGGGAGGGATTTAAACTGTAAAAAAAAATTTAAACTGTGAACAACACAATTAAACTCGTGACAAACGTTTGTCGAGTATCAGACTTCCTCAAATAACGTTTTAAATAAGTTATAATATCTTTCAGTAACTCCTAGTCAGCTGATATATTTTTAAGCCAAACCTATTCCTTGTTAAAAAGTAACAGTTCTAAAGTAAACTGATTAAAAAACAACTGTTACCAATAATATTGTAAAACGATACACATTATGTTGTGATGTAAAATTACCAGCTGGTATGCAACAGTGAAATAAAACAAAAACAACAAAAAAACCAAAAGGCTTCAGTCAATGGGATAGTAGCAAGTTTAAACAAACCCCCTCCACCATCTCTCCCTCGAAGGATCAGGTTTAAAAAAGATAAGCTATAATCATCTTATTAATATACATACAATTTACAGCAAAATTAATAAGCAACAAATATGTTCATGTACTCTTTTGGATAATGACCAGCGAATATAAACATAAATTTATTAATAGTAAATTTCTATTTTAAATACAGTATCAACTAACAGTTGCGAGTTCTGATGTCAAATGAAGATGGTTGTATTTTAATAGCACAATAATAATGATCAGCAACTAAGCGAATGAGAAACAAGGCCTTTTCGCATCATGCAGACAGACACCATTATTACGTGAAGCCGGTCCGTTGTGGCATTCGTGCCAGTCCGCTAGGCGCCGCGCCGGCCGGCTCATCGGTAGCGGTGAGGCGGGGTGAGGAGAGGAGCATTGCCCAAACCAAAATATCTCGGCCGGGAAGCAGACGATGCCACCGCGCGCCGTTAGTTCCAGGACGACCACGGGAGGCAGCACTGCATTGGGGAAAAACACAGAGATTGGGAGGGAATCCAACAGAGTCCCTAGTCGCGCTCTCAAAAAGCTTGGCTTCAAATTATAGCATTGCTTGGCTATTCTATTTAGATGTATATTCAATGGTAATACGAATTGTTTAAGCATTCCCAGAAGTAAAAACCACCTTAACCATATTCTTGGTTGAAAGCTCTTAAGGTGGTGCGGTCAAAAAATTTTTCTTGTACTTTTTTATTGATTTATGTTTATTAGCACTCAACCATTCGGTAAACATTCTGTTTTTGAAAAAATAATCTCGTTATCTCATATATTTTTGCGTTTGAAGTAGCATTTTAGCGGCATTTTGTAAAGTACACCACGTGGAAACGGATTAACATATTTTTCTCAGAATTGGCTTAAACGCTTATTTAAAATACACACAAGGGTGAGATTAATGATTTTCAATAAAATTTTTATTGTATTAATAAATAAAAAAATTATCTTTGGTTTATTTTGTGCGATTTGTCTAAAATTTGCGCTACACCCTGGAGCTTGACTAGTAAGGTAACATTCCAAAAAGTTTTATATAAAAATAATTTTTTTTACGTAATGGTGTACAAAAAACTTTTTATTTTCAGCCCACATTAAATCTGACGCAGCGCGCACTACCAGTTACTCACACAAAGGGCAGTCGAAATGCTTTTAGACGCGCACGAGCCGACAGCAGGATATTCTATCTCTCTCGCACCGTGTCCCCTCGTTCTGAAGGTAGCGCCTAGTCCTCGGTCACCACCGCCAAGGGATGAGTACCTTTCCGTCGCCAAGGGATGTTTTCTTATGGCAAAATATCAATGTATGGTGTTAGAAATTTCATCAGTTTGAAGATAAAAACTAAACTGCCTTAATATAAATGTAAGATATTAAATCTTGTTATTGTATTTTAAAATCATCCATACTATTGTCACAAAATTAATTCTAAGGACCTGAGATTAGCTTCGACATGAAAAATAAAAATAATAATTCATCAAGCAATAAATTAAAAGGTTAAATAAAGTTAAGTGTACCCGCCACTTTTGCTTTTTTAAACTAACATACGATTTTAATTTTGCAACACCACCAACCCTTTACTGCTGGCCGTGTGACATGAGAAACATTCGTATAATAGTTTTTTAGCCGTAGTGCTGCCATTTTTGTTTGCCTTTTAGCATCAGCTGATAGCGAAAACGAAAACATTTTCCGCTCAACCCTAACCCTAACAACTTAGGCCTACCTATAGATCTACTACAATGGAATGTATTCATTTATAATATTTGGTTTTTAAAAAGGTACCTATCGTCCTAAATCAGGGTGTCTACTGATATCTCATTTTAGAATTCCAGTATATTTCCAGTATTTCCAGTATATTTATTTCGAAAATTCCAGTATCACTCGCGAACTATTAATTCGAACATGGAGTAACAATAATGACAATTTATTCATATAATCAATATTGAAATAGATTTTTGTAAAGAGATAAACCCCTTATGATTATGATTAATAAGTAGAGGAAAGTACCCAAAAGTGGCCCCTTCCCCCTAAAGTGGCACCCCGGCTTTTCTACTCTGTACGGTGCTGAACTCTATCAAATCCAAGTGTAACAAGTAGTTCATACATCTACCACTACAAGGTGAAGCGCTGGCATCATCTGCTTCACATGCCGGCTGTCAGTCCGCCATGACGTAATTTATTGATAATCAAACTTTTTGCAGTGTCTGATATTTTTTGTCATTTCTCCTAAAAGCTTTAAGGTAACACTTATACAACTATATATTCTTAAATAGTAAGGATTAGAGATAATATTTATCAGTAAGCTATCTCATAAATACGTTCCGTTAAAAATTTATTAAGAAAAAAATAATTAGGCTATATAGTAGCCTAAAGTGGCACCCCGTGAGTGTCCAAAAGTGGCCCCCTCGTTATTCATGTCTAAATACCTGTGTATATGTCTCCTCATCCTATTATTCTCTTGAAATTCCGTTTAAGGTTTAAAGAGGATGATAATGGGGAAGATTGACCACAGGAAGTGAAATCTGTCTAAAATGGCTAAAGCTATTGATGCAGTTCAAACAAAAAGAAGGCTGGAAGAAGGATTCCAAGCAATTTAATGTAGCGGAATCAAACCTTAGTAGGTTGTCGCAAATGAAATACGGCACTCCTGAGGAGACAGCAAGAGTTGATAGAAGTAGACCTACAATTCTGGGGAAAGATGTTGAAAAAGAGTTAGTTCAATTCGGCCTTGCATGGAAGTCTCTTTTTTTGTCTAACCCGTTAGACTTTAAAGGAGAACTGTGGATAATGTGTATTATGTGTTCGCAATGGGCCCATGAAGACTGCTCTGGAGCTGAAAAGTACATTCATGTCTGTGATTTTTGCCAGTTGTGTCAAAAAATCAGTTTTGTATGTTTTCTGTACCTAAAAAAAAATTAAATTTGAGTTAAAATGTTGTGTAATAGGTTATAGATGCCAATCTTTCTGTGAAAATAAATATTTTACCATCTTAACATTGTTTTCTGTGATTTAATCCCATTTCTCCATTTATTTCAGTATCATTTTTGTAATTTTTACCAGGGGGCCACTTTTAGCACCTTTTTTCAAAATCACAAAATGGTAAGGTTTACGAAAACATTTTTTTGCTCCTATAATTCATATGTATATTTGTCAAAAGTGAATTACAAATGGTACATAACATAGTAAAGTAAATATTACATAATTTTGAAACAGGATTTTCCGCTAATTTATTATCTTTTTAATATAAAAACAAAATGGGGATTTTTTAATATAGAAACATTCGTATAATAGTTTTTTAGCCGTAGTGCTGCCATTTTTGTTTGCCTTTTAGCATCAGCTGATAGCGAAAACAAAAACATTTTCCGCTCAACCCTAACCCTAACAACTTAGGCCTACCTAGAGATCTACTACAATGGAATGTATTCATTTATAATATTTGGTTTTTAAAAAGGTACCTATCGTCCTAAATCAGGGTGTCTACTGATATCTCATTTTAGAATTCCAGTATATTTCCAGTATTTCCAGTATATTTATTTCGAAAATTCCAGTATCACTCGCGAACTATTAATTCGAACATGGAGTAACAATAATGACAATTTATTCATATAATCAATATTGAAATAGATTTTTGTAAAGAGATAAACCCCTTATGATTATGATTAATAAGTAGTCTACTTTCCAAAAATAACATTTGTATAATATTTTTTTACAATTTTTTTGTGAAGGCCTTTAACTCACTCTATAGCCCTCTGTTCCTCCCACTTTGTTTTGCATTAACATAATATGAAAATTAATCATAAAGAACATTTAACTACAAAAAATAATGAAATAGGTTAATACTTAAAAGTGAAAAAAGATGAATATGATAAAAAATTTAAGAAAGAAAAATAAATTTTTAGTATAAAATCAAACATTTTCTAGGCTCCATCATTACACAAATGTTTACATTTCTTGATTAACTATTTGAAGAGAACTACAAGTTTTCTGATTTTGGTTTGCAAACATACTTAAACAGGAAAAATGACTAGTAAAATATTTTTACGTTATTATGTACGGATCAAATGACAAAATCTATATATTATGCATTAAAAAAATACGCATTTTAACAAAATTCTAAAATTCCAGTATCTATTTTGAAATTCCAGTATAATTCCAGTATTTCCAGTATGGAAATAAAATTCCAGTATAATTCCAGCATTTCAAGTATTTCCAGTATCAGTAGACACCCTGTAAATATTTTGAATTATTTGCTTTCACTTCATGAAAAAGTTTAAACAATTGTCTAACTCAAATAATTTTATTCTTAACATATAGTTTTCAGACACAAAGTGATACTAATTTTTACAGGAATTAAAAAATTCCAATAGTTGACTATCGGTAGACCTAACTATTATTTGGCCTGTAATGAAATTGTTGGCAATACCATTTATTTAGCCTACACACTGTACTTTCCTGAACTATGAGTATGAAATGTGTACAAATATTTAACCACAACCATTCAAACATTTTATTTGAAAATAACATTTTAACTGGTAGGCTATTCGTTATAATAAATGAAATATAGTAATACAATTAAAAATTGTGCTGCTTGGATTGAAAAAAGTCTGTTGTTGTCTTTGCTATACTACTTTCGTCACTTCTGAGTTAGGTTATTGGCGTATCATCTTAATTCTTCACAGCAACATAATTGATTGTAGTGTCTTTATTAAAATTTATAAATCAGATCCTGATGCTTTCAATTAATTTTCATGAGTAGGCTGGAAATGAATCTTCACACGCTCAATCTCGGTACCCATGAATTTTTCAAAGAAAAGTTGCTAGCAGGCAACCATGGCTTCGTTGATATAATTGATGTTTAACGTTTAGCCCAACCATCTAGAAGGTACTTTCTGATTATTAGGTAAATTAAATACGCCTCTTTCTTCCTCATTGTTGTCAGTACAATCTTTCCAATCTTCCAAAGTAAAAATTGTTTAGGATGGTCGTAATACAACACACAAAACTTTACGAAACACTCAGATATTTAAATTGAACTTCGAGTCAATATCAAATAACCACATTTATGAACAAAATTGTTATTGAATGAAAAATCAGTTTTAAAACACCATACGCTATACATTACAAATTTTTAAAACAAAACACGAGAATATTTTAATGAAGTTTACGGAAAACAGCCCATGTAAACAAAAACAAACTATTGTTTTGACATTGCCTTTTAGGTGACGTCACAAGGCATTTGACGTCAGAGCGCTTCGACTTTGTCTTAGCAGGTGTTGGTAATATCCAAGAATTGTGAATTAATAAAAATCCAGCTGTTTCATTTTTATTAGAAACTATTCTAGATACTGTGGAAACACCTATAATCTATATATTAATACGCAAGCATGTTTCATTTCCTCCTTTTTTCTCAACTCGTGTGCATCGTAGGATAAATCCAAGCATACTGTTAGAAAAGTAAAGTCATGTAGATGAACAGAATCTCATTCTAATTCACATCGGACTCCAGGGCTACGCCCCACAGGCTTTCAAAGTTCAAATGTTAATCTTATGGAGAAAGGATAATTGGTTGAATCATTCTACAGCTGTTGTAAAAACAACTGCTTGAAAATTAGAAAGAACAGATGTTTTAGTTGTAAAATGTTTTTAAGCTTCTTGGTGCCAGATCAACTCAAATTTTGATCGAATTTCGATCAGGAGGCGATCTCTAGTTCTAATTATTATTGGAGCTAGTGCTCCAATAGAGGCGATAACCCTATAGCAAAAATTTACTTGATTTTATGGCCTTATGAAGTCATTAACACCATAGAAAAACTACTTTATTTTAAGTATGGTACTAAATTTTAAAAAGTCTATCACCTCATCATCACCTAGCGGCTAAAGGACTGAGAGGGCAAAATAAGGAAACAAGAGTGTAACCCATCAGTCCGACCGTCTGACGGGTCCAGCCAACTTGGTTTGTCCCGCATGACTCATTGCGTTCACAATACAGTTTTTGGAAACCATCTGCACCCCCCAACAGGCACCGTTACAGTTGTCGCCAAAATTAGAGAGATGGAGGCTGGAGGTCCTTGTATATTTGTGTCCTTTACTGTCTCACCCTTGGAGGAATTATATGTATAATTCCTCCAAGGTCTCACCGCAGTCAGTCTCAATCTCAAATTTTATTTTCTTATAACATGTGCAAAAAATTGTTTCACTACTGAAAACGGGGTTTTTATAACGTATGAATTATTTGGAACAAATTGATGACAAAAAAATCACATAATATGTTTTGAACTTTTGCTTAAAATAATTCCGTCTCAGCCCGTGATTTAATGTAGCCCGGGAAGGGTTAAATATTTGTAATTGGCACGGTTTAAGTGACGTAAAAAAGGAGTATGAAGTCCAGGGTGAAGAGTGAATTTCATAAGAGGTTCATGGGCGCCGACTTTAAAAAATTATTGGGGGAGCTCGAAGGAATGAGGGGAAATTTGATAGTTCTTGTCTTAAAACTGTATTATTAATTAACTAGTGTAATTATTGCTAAAAATCAAGTAATTTAATTTGGACTATCACATGGCATTGCTGAAAGTAATACGTTTAATTCTAAATCATTTGCACCCGATCAATTAGTGATTATTGGGCAGTCATTCAAAACCACACTTTGTTTACATGTGTACATTATCAGATTTTAAAATGCTTAATTGAATCCTAATGTTATCCTAACGGAAATTTTTCAAATTTAAATGATCGATAAAGCACCTTCATTTTAAGTCTAATTCTCATACGTTTTTAGGGGGAACAACTACATAGCCTACCAAGCCTTTTCCAACGACACAAAAAACTTGTAAATCGGTTGAAAATATTGGAGGAATTTCAATTTAAAAAACCATAGTGTATTAAATAAGTACGAGGTGGCCCGTGCGCAAATTGCGCATTTTATGATTCTGTATGAGTGAAATTCACCTTCAGTACTAGTCCAGGAAATTTAGGCTCATATAGGGCCAAACCTCAAACAAATTGCAATAGAAATTAAAATTATACCATGAAGTCCGATAAGGCGTCTTACATACCATATACAAAATCGGCCAAAATCGGACTGGTGGAAATCCGCCATTTTGGCGAAAACCACCGCCATCTTGGATTTATGCAAGCTTTTGGTAAATTGGATACTAAAATATGTTTTCACTGATTTAAAACATTGAAATTAATTTTATTGGACTCCTCTTTGAATTTACTTAAAGAGAAATTCAGATTTAATGTATATGACAAAGGATTAAATAGTATTTATAAACATTAAAAGAATAAAAATATAAAAAAATTAACTTTTTCAAGATACCATTTTTATTTTTGTGCATTTGTTCCTCCAATACACAACTTGACACTTATAATATATTGTTTAAAAATATTTCTAGTATACATAATATCAAAATGTTCCATCCAGAACATATTTTTGGGATGGTAGGTACAACCTCAGTTGAAAGAAGTATACAGGGAACGTACGGTGTTGCGCGCTGCAGACCATCTGCCGAGCCGACCTCATCGACTCTCGTTGTGCCGGGACAAGTTCTAGTATATCGATGTTCAGTCGTTGGTTTTCAACCAAAATTTACAATAATTATCACTTATTTCACAGTACTACAGTCGCGGCCACGAAAACAGGTGGGTGAATAATTTTGCAACGTTGCCAAATTACCAGTGGTTATTAATTTAATCATACAGTATGTTTTATATTTATGTCAATGTTTTTATCTATTTTATTAGATGATACTTGTTTTGGTCATTTTTATAGAATGCACATTCAACATACGGTCTAGGCAACGCTGGATGATCAGTGTTGCCACTTTATGCATCAACATACGCAATTTTCGATAATCTATTTCATATTTTGGTTCAATGTGACAACATCGCGTTTTCAGTCACCCGCCTGATTTCGTAACCACTACTGTAGTGGTATCACATTTATTTTTATTAAGGTTACACTTTAGTCTATCTCAAAGTTTATTTTGTATTAAATATTAAAAGAGTTAATATGAATGTTTTTACTGTATAATTTTTATTGTATTTGAGAATTTTCCCTATAGGGAATACGCTATTACGGAGTAGGCATGATATGTCCAGGACCATGTTATTTGTTCATTTTGCGGTCCCCAGAGAAGCCAAAAACACCATTCGTTCATTTTAATGTATATGCACAGTATCTATGTATACCATCATACACAATATTGTATATTGTGTGTCCGTGGTACTGATAACTTTGAAAGGAACGTCCGATTTTGGTGAAATTTGGCATGGACGTGTAAGACTAGGTCTACTTTCATGAGTTCGCAAAGCAGCATGATCGGAATATGTTAACAGGGTTTTTTTGGAGGTTTTAAAGGGTCAAAAATGGGTTTTAAACATTTTAACCTCAAATTTCGAAATTCAAAGTTTTATTTGAAACCATTACAAAAAAAAACTAAAAATAATAAAAATTTACAATTTTTAGTTTTTAATTTAGCATAACTGGTTACGGATGAAATCCCGAAATGTGTTCCCATGTTATTCTTAAGGGGAAATCAACAAAACCCTGTATCTTGCTTCTGTATTGACCCCACTGAGCACAAGATTTCCCCAGGATATCCCAAACGAGTCCCAAATATCCTATTCAGATCCCGGGATATGGAGGATATTCTAGGACATTCTAAGCATATCCCAAAAGGACTTTAAAAGAAATACAAACTTTTTACGTAAATAGGACTAAAATTAAACAAATTCACACAAAACAGGTTTAAAATGGATTTGTTTTACTTTTTTGGCTATAAGACACCCGTCAAACAAAATTTCAAAGGATATTCCAGAGATATCCCAAGGATGTGTCAGGCCTGCGTAAACGGCCATATTCCAAGGATATCCCTAGGATATGTGCGTTTTTTTTTCAATTTAGTTCAAACATTCAAAATAGGGGTTTTGCTAAAAGTCTAAAATCATCAAGTCATTTAACCATTTTTCTTTGAGGCCTCTTTTCGAAAATTTCTGAAAAGAGCTCCTGGGGAAGTCCCTGGAATATGTCCGTAAGCATAGTTTTAATTAAATTCTATAAAATCGTTCACATCCTTAGGATATTCTCAGGATTTCCCAAGTAAATATCTGTTGACACAGTGTAAATTATTGAAATACTAAATAAACTTGTATCATATAGGTCCAGAAAAATTAATTAAACAATCTAATAACATTAGATAATAACATTGTTTACAAGCCAAATAGATTTGTTTGAATTCAAACATTATCGTTGAAAGGATCTACAAAGAACATCCATAGTGATTAATCAGTGATTGATCAGTGATTAAAGCTATAATGCAAAATAGTGTATAGGTCATTCACTATAAACTAAAGTTTTAATAAATAATTTTCTTTAATGAAAACCTCTGAAAATAACTCGTAGTAAAAAGTATGGGGAATTTTCATAAGCAATGCCATGGCTGCCTCTCTTCATGACAGGAGTTCCAGATGGGTCTCGAAGGATATCTCTTAAAAATATTCAATGTCCTGGGGATATCGTGAAAGGATATCCCAAAATGTATGATTTGCAATATCCCTAGGATATCCTTGGAATGACTTAGAAAATATTGGGGATATTTGGGTTTACGCTGGGATATCTCGATTTACCAAAAACACCATAACCATAGATTAAGCATACGTACACAGGATAGGTATCTATTTTACATCAAATACACTTTCAAAAGGTCAAACTACATCAAATAAAATGTAGTGATTTTACTCAAATTAAAATATATCAAGTATAATTAATAATCTTTTTGTGTTAAAATATACAATCCAAATTACATATATCAGTTCATATTCAAAAGGTTTTGCTATTTTATTTCAAAATTTTTAAATATGTGAAAATAGTCAATTTGTAAAGTTACTTCAAATTTAGGCTAACTTTTTTACTTTAACTCGCAAAACTTCCAAGTGCACCAATGAAGGTCAAGTTTCAATACTTAATAGTAAATGAGAACACCTCAGAGCACAGGTCAGTTGGCTCAATAGGTTAGAGCGTCAGGTCATTGAGTGTGAGGTCACAGGTTCAAATCCTGGCATGTGGGCTTATACTTTTTGCTCCAAATTATTTTCATTTTTGTAATTTGTTCGTTAGCAGAAATGCATTTATTTATAAACTTTGATGAAAATAGTTACAATTTACAAGTTTTAGACCAGTTTTTAACGACATCCCATAGGGATATTTGAATATCCTAAGGATATCCCGAAAGGATATCCCAAAACGCGGGATATGCGCGGACATTCAATATCCCCAGGAGATCCCTGGGATGACTTTTTGAGAATATTGGGGATATTAAGGATTTCCCCGGGATATTCCAATATCCCATAAGGATATGTTTAGGAACTCCTGGGGATATACTTGTGCTGTGTGGGACAAAGCTTAATCAAATTTGGTAGTTACATTATCCAGACAGGGTTTAACTTAAACTTGCTTACAAAACCCATATAGCGGCAAACCTACATGCTCACCTCCATGGGATTTACGGGGAAAATAAAAAGGGCCAGATCTTATAACATTTCGTATTTACCTAGCCTACACTAATGAGGGATTAACCTACACTTTCTAACAACACTCCATGGCAGCAAACCTATATTCTCAATCCTGTGGGAATTGAAATAAAAATCTGAAATTCCATTGGAAATTCGCTCAGTAGGCTACGCAGGTTTGCAGTGACTGGGGTATTTTTATTACATATGTTGTAGATGACACAGCTGTCTTTGTATTATTATGTTACCATTGAAAGTTTGACAACAACAGGTAATTTTTAGGAATGAACCTAAGATGGGATCAACAGGAAACAGAACATGGAACATACAATCTACAAAGAAAAATCTGGGACTAGAAGTTTTTCTTGTCTATACTGTTTATACAAGCATTATTAGGTTGTGATACTACTTCTAAGTTGTATGGCATTGGAAAAGGTTTAAGTTATAACAAAAGAATCGTCTCATTAATCGATGTTCCAAAGTAAACAGCCCCACTTACATAATTTCGGACATAATTTCTGTTGGAGAGGAGACATTTTTTCGGTGGTAAATCTTCTGATACGTTCGATTACAAACGTTTTAGTTCTAAAGCTGCAAGCAGACGAACCAGGCAAGCAGTACAACCTAAGACACTGCCACCAACTTCCTCAGCTGACAAGTACCACATTTTAAGAGTTTATTTTCAAGTTAAAGAATGAAATTGTAACGAATCATTATCTCCTTTGGAATGAGGGTGGAGATTAAATGCTGGAAAGTTGCACCCTATAATGACAAATTTAAAGCCAGCCCCTACAAAAAAAATATATATATCAGATGTAACTGTAAGGTACACTGTAGATCTTCCCGCTGTACCTGCAAGCTAAACGGTATAAAATGTCATCTGTGTGCGGGGAATGTCATGTTTTTATTTTTTTATTTAGGAATTCCATTGATATTGAAGTAGGAGAAGAAAACTACGAAGACTTTTGAAATGAAGTATGATTACCAATAAAACCATTGTATCAATGATAGACTATGTTATTAAAGTTAATAAAAAACTTTTAAGATTCTAAAATAACAAATGTGTCACACGCGATACTTTTAATAGTTATACTTTGCAATATTTATTTATTTATTTATTTATTTATTTATTTATTTATTCCAACGGGAAACCCATTACATTGAAATAATCAATACATGATAGTAACAACAATAATAACAACAACAAGATAAATACTAGTAGTGTCTTTTGGCCACTCCTGGCCCAGTTCAAGGTCAGCGGTTGGAAGTGGCAGGTGTGGGGTTGGAAGTGTGGGGTGGGGGTGACAGTGATGGATGGGTTTGGGAAGTGGGTCAAGGTCATCCGGAGGGGGTTTTAAAAGAGTGGGAGCCGCAGGGGCTCGGTGGGGGTTTTGGGAGGGGCGGCGCCGGGCCGCGGGAGGTTATCGTTTATTTTTAAAATTAAATCAAAGTCGTGTTCTTGTGCAGAGAGGTGTTGGAGTGCCGTCCACTGGTGAGGGAGTGGTAGACGCCGAAGGTGGTGGCGAAGAGAAGGTAGACGCACAACATGCACAGTACGCATTTGAACAGTTGCAGCAGGCGAACCATCCCTTGTTGATTTTCCGTTTCCAATTGCAGCCTGTTGATCTCTAGTTTGAGTCTGTCCTCTTCCAATTGTGTTTTAAGTGAAAAATCATCCATCATGTTTGTGTGCTTGTTTTAATTTCTGTAGGTGAAACGGGAGCGGTGTTGACGGTCGGAAAGTTGGCGATGAAATGAGAAACGAAGATGAGGACAGAGCATATTTACTGGAAAGTGGTGGGGGGTTAAAAAAAACAGTTGTGTGTCCGATCAAACATCGTCGTCAGCTGTCGGTGTAGTTTTGGAGGATGCAGGAGTGAGTTTTAGCAAACTATCTTCATCTTCAGTCTCAACTCTATCGCATGCTGGACAACCGTAAGCAAGTTCCAAATTCATAGTGATGCAGTGGAATTTGTCTATAATATCTTCTAAAGTTTCCATTATATCTTTTAAATCATGTCTTGTTCTAATTACAAAAGTAGATTTCATTAGTGCTAGCGGATCGTTGTTCATCGTACGGGAGTCGGGAAACAAATGGCGAGCGTCAGTCAGCGGCTCGCTTATATGCGGGCAAGGGCGGTGGAGGGGGAAGTGGAGGGGTGGTGGCGTGGTGGGGGAAGTGGAGGGGTGGTGGCGTGGTGGGGGAAGAGTGATATACCCCCATGCGAATCGTTGGCCAGCGCATTTCGCAGCAAAACGCCGTTCGGGTAGGTAGTAGGAGGTGTACTAAGATAACCATTAGTTGTATTTTTAAGTTAGGAATACTAATAATGTTTGTAAATTAAATATTAAATTTATATTTAACCAGAGCTTGCATTTCTTGTTCCTCGTCGTTTAATTCAACAATTTTAACACCATTAGTTGTCTGTTCCTCTTCCTCTGCACTTTGCGACGATGAAGACATGGAGGTGGCAGAAGATGATGATGAGGATGAAAATATTTTGGTAGGATTGACGTATTGCACTGTGATGTTGATCCATCTTAAAGGATAGTTATCAATGAGTGTGAGTAAGTTTTGGAATAGTTCTTCCATCTCTTCTCTGTCGGTAATTAAATGTTGAAAGGAAATGAATTTATCATCCATGTTGTTCTCAGTGCGAGTAATGAAATAAGAATGAGAAGCGTATCGAATGATCCGTAGAATATATGTTGTAAAAAATAAGTGGTGGGGGTAATCTCAAGGTCAATCAAATGGAGTTTTAAAAAAAGACTGCATTCAGTGACTACAGCTATACATCTGAAGCTTCAACAGGATCAGTAGACCAATCTGATCTGTACTTGCACGCACTTATGATGCATGTACAAAAGTGGTCTTTATAATATGCATTGCACTCTCGACAATTGACAAGTTTTTCCGGATGAAATTTGATACACCTCTGGGGACAGCAAGTGTGGAAGTATCGTGATTTATAAATTTTGATGGTTCGCAATTCCGGTGGTGGTAGTTGCTTTGTCTTGCATTTGCAGTAACAGGATCCGAAGAATTCACACTTTGTACAAGCTAATCCGTCTACCATCCATCTTCCTAAATTGGTGCATTTTTGTTCACAACAGTAGCGCGGTGCGTCCTCGTTTTTCTTCTCTTCCATGTTGGCGCTTCTAAGTGTTGGCAAGAAATGAAGTTGTATAGTGTAGGATAGCGTGTTTTATAGACTAGGAAAAGTGGTGGGGGTAATCTCAAGGTCATCCAAATGGAGTTTTAAAAAAGATCATCTTACAAGTGTAAGATGTATTTATTTAAGATACTGAGTTTTCATTTTCTTTTTTTTTCTTTACATCTTGTTTGTATTTTTCTTTTTCTTCTTTAGCCATGGCAATGAGATCTTCAGTGGAGAGTGGATGTACTTCAGGAAATTTTAGAATTAATTTTGGTTGGAATCCCTCTTTAGTCAATACTTGAAGATCGGACGTCATTTGTTCTACACTTTGATAGTCTTTTCCGTAGATTTTTCCATTGAATTCAATCATCATTCTGTACAACATGGTATTAGTAGTTGTTTTCGCTGCGTCAGTTGGAGAGCAAATGATGATTCTGTTAGGTTACACGGTCCTTTTATAGATGCTACAGCGACCACTTGATATTATTTAACATTAGTAATATTTCTGGAACTTAACATTACTTTGAGTAGATGGTGTTGTAGTTGAAGGTTGTGTGGAAACGAATACTTCTTCGTTGCAGAACTTCTGTTTAGGAAACATCCTCATGTTGTTAGCGTAAACATCAATATTTAAACGATAACCACCGGCAAGTAACACTCGCAGTTCATTAATAAAATCGTCGAGTTCTTCAAAAGTTGTAATGGTGGTGGTATCATATGATGCACACTTAACCTTAAGAGACATGTTGTTATTCGTAATAACTGGAGAGCCAACAGAGATGTGTACAGCACGAAAGGTAGTCGTAGACTGATGAGATCCTCAAGAAAATTACGGCCTTTATATACCCTCGAAACTAGGTCAAGGTCATCCAAACGTGTTTTTAAAAAAAGCAACATATCGATAGTGCAGAAACACTATCGATATGTTGCCTTTTCTTATTATTTTTTTTTCATTTTTATTTTTTATTTATTTAAAATCAGTGACACACATGTACAACAGTATATATAAACTACAGACTAGTTGCTAGTAGGCATAACATGAAGTGTAAGTTCAGTAGAGTTGGTTCCACTAGGACCGTGGGATGCCAAATAGAGTGCGCCGGGGTGAATCAGTCGTAAATCTTCATTCTGCAGCAGTTGAACGAAGCGTTTGGGAAGAAATACTTGAAATTTCGGTTCATCACCAGGTGTGTAGGGTGCTTCACTCAATGTGCAATTGATGGCGTCTCCAACTGATGTTTCCATCTTCTTAATAGTGTGAATAATGTAATGTTTTTCTTCTTTCAATTCTGAACATTTCTTAGTCGGTAGTATTGTAGATTTAGAATGTTTGTTGAATTGATCAACAAGCGACTGTAGAAAAGTTTGCGATGCCATTATTTTTTCTTACTATTGTTCGTCTTCTTCTTCTTGTGCTTGCGCGTCAGAGGTGTTGACTCCTCGGAGGTTAGAGTAATACTCATGCATTGTCATAGTGCCGCTCTCGCTTTTATACCCATCGCTTCCCCCACCACTTTGCTGGAGATAGACATTCAAACGATATGCGTTCTTTAAAGCACATTGAGACTGCCGATGTTTAAAGTTTTTAGATGCAATACAGATGTTAGCAAAGTAGCAATAAAAATCTTTCTCCATTTGCACATTTATCACTTCATGGTTTGTATATGCTTGTATCCAATTTGCTTTTTCCAATCCTCTTGTAAAAATAGTTTTGAACTCTTTGCAGAAATGATTCATAATGTGTGGCATCATATTGTAGGTTATAAAACCTTCATCCCATGTTAGATTATGAAAATGTTTCATCAACCATTTATTTGTTACTTTAGCTTTGGTTGTTAATCTGTTGAACGGCAAAGGAGGCATGAATAAAAAATGATAAACAACAGATGTTATCATATCTAGTACCACTAACTCTTTAATTATAAAATTTCCATCATTACCACGGAATGCCTGAAACTCTATGATACCTCGCTTTACTTCCATTATTTCCGTCTTCTTAGAGAATGAAACTCGTTTATCCATGATGACGTTCAGTAGACAACTGGTATGTCAATGCGGATTGACAGCCTTTTATACTCCAACATTCTTCTTCTTCTTACTTAAAATATTCTTTGTCTGTTTAATTTGTTGTTGATTGTTGATTGTTGAAACGTGATTCGTTTTCCTTGTTTTCTTGCTTTTTTTCTTCATCTAAATTAAAGTTGGTTTGATTGTGGTGTAACTGTCTCCACATCTCTACTTCATGCGGGATCCTATTGAAGATTGAAGTATCTACTGGACCGTATAGGATTGGAACATATGGTTGTCTATCCAATGCATCAGTTAAATAATCTTTGATAATTGTACTTGAGAATATTAGCTGTTTTAAATATCTTTTTATAGGACCAGTAGCACAAGTTAAAGCGTAAAACTCTTCTTTTGTCAAATGTATTTTTATATTATATTTAGTTAAATCTCTAAATCGAACTAGTTGTTGACCACGTTGTTTAACAATATCGATTTCAATATTTGATTCGAACAAACCTAGTTTTGTTTTTCTTCCAAACGTATTGTTACTCAAATAGCATTCCAAAAGATGTATATGTTTCATAAAAGATTCCCAAGAAGATTCAGTGAAGGTTACCATTTTAGATCCGTGATTCAAAATAACAGTTGGAGAGTAATCCAATGATTTCATTACTCCAGCAGACACAGTCTTTGTCATACAAGAAGAAATAGGATAAAATATTCTAAGAAATACCTCCATTAAGATGTTGGTAGAAATGTTATCTTCAATTTTCCTTTTCTTCGTTTCTTTTTCAACTTCCTCTTCGTCTGTCTTCTTATGTTTAAACTTGAGGAACTCTTCCATTTCCTGTTCAACTTGTCTTTCTATATCCAAACTATTGTCAGCCATAAGAGGTGTAGTTTCTTCATTAGCACTTGATGTAGCAGAACTCATCTTGCGGACGATGTTACCCATACGACAATCAAAGATGAAATGAATTTCCAGCTCTTCTTTCTCGCTTTTATACTCGCAGATGACCTAGATATTGTTGATCTTTTGTAAAAACCTTACAAATCGTGCAGATGTTGTATTAATCTTTTTTAAAGTACATTCTTCACAATTCCTGTCAGCGGTGTGTAAGTAACTATTTTGTCATGTAGAATTAAACAGTATGCTGAAGTACCATCTGGTATTTTATCTTCAAATTCCATTTCAATTTTTATATCTACACTTGAAGATTTCACAGATTCATTTTGTTTTGAACAATCGATTACAACAATTGGAGCTTTTGAATAAAATTGTTCTGGTGATAGTAGTGGTGTATTTGTCTTACCATAATATGACGATTGAAATCTTGCATACATGTCATATAGAATGGAATAACGTTTCTTGTCAAATGAAACATTTAAACTGTCATATGGAAAGAACTGAGAGTTTAGAAAAACTTTGCAATTCTTTATCTTGCAATGGTCAAATTGACCAGCGTGCGCAGTTATAACATCTTTTCGTTTAGTCTGAAAACCGACTATTATGTACCTTGCTCGTTCTAAATAAGTAGAGGTTTTAACAGTCCATGTTTGTCTTTCTGTTTGAGGCAATATGGGGTATTCATGAAATTCCCAACTTCTAAATGGTATTACAATATCACGGTCAGATTTTAATTTTTTCAATAATAATACTCGATGTTCATCCGCCAATCTGACATGTGGTACTCTCCATACAACTTTATCCAATTGAAGTTGCCATTCCAAATCGGCATCTTTTGTTCCACTTGGCGCTTGTATTACATCCTTATTCGTTGAAGATCTGAGCAGTACCAGTTCTTGCTTTACATTTATTATTATTCTCTTGTAATCTTCTGCGAATCCCAAAAGCAATCGTAAAGGCACATTAAAATCAAAGTAACCTTTTGAATTAGGAGTAATAGTGTCTTTATCAGGAGTCACCCATCCAGCCGAGATTAAAGAATTCTTTTCATGGGGTGTTATTGAAGTCAATCCTTTCAAAGTTGTTGATATACCAACTTTTTTTGTTGAATCAACTGTTACTCCAGATATCTCATATCTAATTTCATCAAACAGATATGCCATAGGGTTATTTATAAAAGGAACAGTTGAACCAGATTTTCCATCCAATGTTGTTACTCTTCCTTCGATATATAAATAACTTTCACATGGTAATGTGTAGATATCTTGTTGTTGAATGGGAATCCTTATTTCATCATTATTATTTAATTTTGATGAAGTGTAAGGGTTGTGAGTGTGATATTCCTTCTCCCATAGGGTTTCGTCGAATGTCGGTCCTTGCGCTATATCCAGTATATCCATGGTTGGCAAGTTTTAGTCCGATCTTTTGTAGGAAGCGTATGTTGTCCGGTGTTAACTCGTCGAATGTTGAGGAGCTACTGAGCTCCCGACTCTTCCGTTGTGGTTTAAATGATAATCCCATGTTGACTTTATGTTGCTGCTCTGATATGTAACCGTATAGTTATTGTTTCTCCTCTAAAGTCAACACTAATGCCGTCTTGATCCAATATGTTCAGTACGATGTCTGAAATGAAACTGGTGTTTAACGGTAGGTATATCAGGTTTTGTGGCTTCTCAACTATTTTAAAACCAGGAGCTACTGTGGGGTAAAATGTATGTAATATGTGTTGATTTACTCCATCTCTATATGATCCGTGTATAATATTACACGTTACATCAATACTGTTCACCTTTAATATTGTTACTGTTGTATCGCCAGTATAATCATTTCCAGGAGCTAAAATTCCTTTCTTCTTTGAAAATCCGAGCAAATTGCCGATTGAGTGGTCTAAGCTAAAATCTATATAATACTTTGAAGTTATTTCTGCTTTTAATGTATTATTATTACCTTTTAGCGAATTTCCCTATAGGGAATACGCTATTACGGTAGTAGCCATGGTAAGACCTAAGCCCGGGACCATGTTACTTTTTCATTTCGAGGTCCCCAGAAGCCAAAAACAATGTTCGTTCATTTTCATATATATGTATATATATATATATCTATATATCTATATATCTATATATATATCTATATATATATATATCTATGTGTCCGTGGTACTGATAACTTTTGAAGGGGACCTCCGATTTTGATGAAATTTGGTATGAAGGTGTATGACTAGGTCTATTTTCATGAGTTCGCGAACCAGCAAGATCGGGTTATGGGAACAGGGTTTTATGGGGTTTCAAAAGGGTCAAAAATGGGTTTTTTGCATTTTTGGAGTATAATTTTCAAAATTCAACAATTTTAACTAAAACCATTTTAAAGAGCTTAAAAAAATAAACAATTTAGTATTTTGAATTTTTAACTTGGCTTAACAGGTTACGGAGAAAAGCCAAAAATAGGTTTTCCATGTTAATCTTATGGGAAATCAACGAAACCCTGTATCTTGCTTATTTATTGGAATAACTTGATAAAATTTGGTATGTAAATTCACTTGGTAGGATTCAACTAAAAATTGCTTACAACACCCACATGGCGGCAAACCTACGTACTCACCCCTATGGGGTTTATGGGGAAAATGAAAAGAACACCATAACTTGATAATTTTTGGTATGTACATTCAATAGGGAGGATGTAACTGATATTTGCTTACAACAACCACATGGCGGCAAACCTACGTACTCACCCCTATGGGTTTTATGGGGAAAATGAAAAGAACACCATAACTTGATAATATTTGGTATGTACATTCATTAGGGAGGATGTAACTGATATTTGCTTACAATACCCATATGGCGGCAAACCTACATACTCACCCCCATGAAGTTTATGGGGAAAATTAAAAAGTGCCGAATATTGAGACAGTTTGACATTTACCTAACGTAACTATTACATTTCCTAACAAAACTAACATTTTCTAACTACATCCCAAGTCAGCAAACCTACATACCCATTCCTATGGTGTTTATGGGGAAAATACAATATCTTAAGATCGTTTGGAAATTCGCTGAGTACGCAGGTCTGCTGCGACGGGGGTATTATAGAAATATTTTCTTCTCCAAGCTTTTTTTGTAATACTTGGTTTATATCGTCTATTTCATATGCTCCTGTAGATAATGGAATTATTTTCAATTGTGAATAATTTCCTTTTTCATCTTTACTCTCATAATAATGTAGTAAATTATTTTTCCCTTCTGTAACATTGGGAATTGAATTGTATGTAGTCAAATCCAATAATGCTGCTTCCCATAGTTTGTCCGTAGATAAACGTAACGCTGGGAAAAGTGTACTTTTCAATGTTGACGAATTTCCGCTCAGCGACACTGTATACGATGACATCTTAAAGCTGACTGACGCTCTTCGCTAGGAACTCTAAACATAAATGTCCGCATATTTCTGTATTGCTAGGTTGTTCTCTTTTGTAGTTGTAGAATATATTCTTGGAGTCCCGAAAATAATGTTGAAGTTCTTTTCGTGGCGGTAAATTTCCAAAACTATCAAAGTAGTAAACATTTTCTCCAAGTTTTTTATAACATACCCAATGAGTACCTGGTCCATAATTAGAGTCTAAGTTTACTATTCCAGTTTCATTTTTCCACACTCTATTTGGTAATGTATCTTTCATAAAAACTCCTCTGAAGAATGGTATTCTTAAACATTTCACATATTTTGACAGTTGATAGTTTGTTAATGCTTCATTTGGAATTATCAATTTATTCTTCTCATTTAATACACACGGTACGGTCTTAAGTAAAGACCCGATCCGTTTTTTACCATTGACCATATGGATGTTTTCTTGACTTTCCTTTTAGGGTTAGTGCGACGTCTTCTTTTGATGTTCCCGCCTCTTTTTGCAGCTTCTTTTTTACTAGGTTTTCTCCCGCGTCGTCTTCCACCACCAAACTTAGCTTTCGTCTTCATGGCTGTTGTCACTGCCCAAGCTGCTGCTTTTTCCGCAATACTGGCGTCACTTGATTTAACCCTTTGCCAAGCTTTTTCCGCTAGCGCTCTATCCGCTATTGATCTATTTGTTGAAGATTTGTTGAAGACTATTTGTTGAAGACTTTTATATTTATGCTCACCAATAACAATGTCATCATCTTCAGTCAAATGTACTTTTGAATCTCCTATTTTTAATTCATTTCCATCAATTCTCGCTCCATATACATGTGACTTGTGTAGTTTTGGGTTTGCTTTTATTTCATGTAACATCTTCATGATATACTTTCTTCCAAGAGGTCCTTGTTGCAATATATCACTACTTAATTTTGTTAGATTTGGAATTGATTGTTCTGCTTCAGGTATATGTTGTTCTTGTTCTTCTTCTTTTTGAACGTTTATTTCTGGTTCTTCTTCTCTTGTTTCTTCTTCTTCTTTTTGAGAAACTTCACTATCACTTGTGTAAGAATCATCATCTTCTTCCTTTTTTAAACTCTTTACTTCAAATTTGGAAACAGGTAGCAAAACATCTCCTTCATAATGAGGTTTACCAATAGTTTCTGTTATCTGTTTTAAAGGTTCTGTAATAGGCTTAAATGTAGTCTCCAGGAATTCTTCTCTTTCATTCAAACCCATTCTTAATGCTCGATTTTTAAGTCTAATCGAGTCACTCAGTGATTTTATTTCTTTTAATAGTTTTTCTTGGTTCACCATGTTTACGCTGCGAGGTCCAATCTATTACTAAACGTATCATTAATCGTTCAATGGATTAATACAAATTTATCCAATCCTATACGATATCTTCCATTTTTTATAGCTTCTTCTTTCATAATAACAAGAAATCCATATTTTTCAGCCCATGCTTTGCCACACATTTCTTTAAATTTATCAAATGACATGTCTGCATTTACATGATCATTATATATGTGCTTTAAATTTGTTTCATCCTGCTTGAAGATAATAAGTAGATTTGCATTATCTCTTATTAGTTGTTTTGGAATTTTGCTGTAAGTTTGGCCAATATAAATGCTATCAATATTATAATGTCTCCCCATGGCAAAATAACTTCTAATAGTGTCATGATTTTCACAAGATACATCATCGAATATAAATATAGAAAATGGTTTAGCCTCGTTTGGCTCCATTATAGTTTCACTAGCATTAAACTTGTAGAAATTAACTTCAGGCACACTTGCGAGTACCTTATCCAATAATTGGTATTTGGGTTGTTGCAAAGATTTGGAAAAGATATAAATGTTGTTGAAACGTAATCCTTTAGGATTTGTTATTAAGTTAAAAACCACATTCGTCTTTCCACAATTTGACGGTCCAGTTATTAAACATCTTATTGTGTTTGGCAGTAGTTCACCATGTTTTCCATGATTTAACTTGTCGTTGTCAACTGTTAATTCATCAATATTATTAATAAAAAATCGATCCTTTTGTTGCACAATCTCCATCTTGTCTAAAGGTTAAACACGTAATGAGTTGAAAAATTGCTACACCAAGTCTTTTGTAGGGATCCAAGAGTCTTCACTTTTATCAAATCCCAACCAACGTACTTTAACCTTATCCTTTTTTCTTTGTAAAATTTTTTCAACAAGATATACATCGCCGACTGATGATTTTAACAACTCATGTCCGTAGAATCCACCTTCGAGTAATTCACCCTTGTTGTCCTTTAAGATGTAAGTTTCAGGTATTGTTGGTTGCACTTTATAGATTGTAAACACTTCATTAGTCCAGTTTGGCAGATATCTTTTACTAAATACTCCTTTGTACTTACTTATACGAACTTTATCATCAACTTTAAATGTTTTAGGCTGCATTTTTTCACGTTTAGGAGCTGTATTATTCCTAATACGTTTTAATACCACCTTAGCATTACTGCTATTTACTTGATTAGGCTTCATACCAATGGTTCGATGATACTTGTTGTTATATTCTTTTATAAGTTGCGGTAAGATATCATACCAAACATATGATCCTCGTTTGGAAAATGTTTTATACATTGCTCCTTTTAATGTTCTATTGAATCTTTCTATTATTGAAGCTTTAACTTCAGAATTTGTAGAATAATGATTTATTTTATACTTCTTCATTAAAGCTGCAAATTCTTTGTTAAAATACTCTTTCCCATCATCAGTTTGTAGATGTTTGATGTTGAATTTATTTCTTTGTATAGCCGTTTCCATAGCTTTTGTAACACTTTTACCAGTCTTGTCCTTTAGCGGTAAGGCATCAGCCACTTTAGTAAAACAGTCTATAATCGCTAAAATGTATTTGAATCCTTTATTCAACTTACTATGTGGTATCATTTCAATGAGATCGGCTTGGAAAAGATCATTCATTCCTTTTATAACTGTACTTCTTCTAGGGAATTTTCTTCTTGCTGGCTTATGAAGTTCATTTACAATTTTATTTTTTAAGTCTTCCATCTTCAGTTGTGTCTTTTACATCGCTTGTAAAGATACTGATCTCTAGAATGGTTTATCCTCTTTTATATACGGTTAGGATATAGGTCAAGGCCATTTTACGTTGGTGTAAAAAAGAGGGAACATGACATTGGGCTTGTCATGTCCCCTCTTCTTTACGAAAGGAAAAAGGAAGAAGGTAAAGGACGAAGAAAAGGTTTACTGATCAATAGGGATTAGGGAATAGTGGCCGAATGGCAATGTGTTGATGTTATTTTCAAGAATGTGGCGTTTATCATCCTTATAACTTAATGCCCACTTTGTTTGTTTTACACTATACAGTATATGGTTGTAGCTTCTGATGGTGTTGAATGTTGCGGTTGTTTCCACATTTTCAAATAAACATCTCTTATAATGGTCAAACTGTACTTTCTTCTTTAGATATGAAGTCTTGATGCCTTTGGCTTTCTTCACCACTTGATGTTCATCCTTTTCACTGATGTACAGTTGGAATGAGTACAGTTTGGACATTAAAGCGACAACTTCTTCCATTGGTACACCATTTGTTTCGTCTTTAAACTTGCCCAACACCTTTTTATTTCTATTGTAGTCATAGTTGGGATGATCTTTAGGATAATCTGAAAAGTCAAAGTCAGTAGTATATACAAAAGTACGTAGATCTTCATACATGTCTTCTGTTCTTATCCAATAAATGAAAGCATCTGTATCCATATATGCTATCCCGATGTTTTCTCTTCCATAAAACTTCACCATCTTGTTGTAGTGAAAGTCATACATGTGGGTTTTAGAAATATCCAAAATAGACATTCCCACATATAGAGGACGATCCATTGTTATTGAGATTTTGTTCATGGTAACAGCTACAAGATTCTCGTTAATAATTATACTCGTTCCAAAGTTTGGTTTTTGTACTAATTTTTGCAATTTTGCCGGATTGCTAACTAATTTTACATCTTTATGTTTTCTTTTGTTTTCCAACGTTTTGCCAAATATTGAATTATTCATTAATTTGAAAAAGTCCTTTTGAAAAGCGGATGTTGCTGCAGTCCTTCTTCTTGTGTTGTTGTCGATGTATGGTTTTAACCAACAAGATTGATTAAATTGTATTGCTCTATTGATTCTTGTTATTTTCAATCCCAGTTCTATTGCTTGCTGTATTGTCCAATAATGAGCTACATATCTTGACTTGTTGGTTAACGTCATCATTAATTTGGGCCATCTACCAGTTGGTGATATTTCCGTCTTTGGCAATAGTGGTAAATCGTAGTGGTGGTCATGCAGTTGTTCAGGATATTCAAAGTCCACATCCAAAATGTAACCAATGTCTCCATCTTTGGGTATGTCCATTATATTGCCTATCGAATCTGGGTTCGCCCACTTAAAATTACCATATGGAAGAGGATTTGACATAGCCCATCCATATAGGTTATTTGCGTCAAAATAACCTAAGAATGTTGTTGGTTGTGACGCATCGAAGTTTGGGAGATATTTGTTATTGGCTTTTACATGTCTAGTTACACTTTGTGTCAATCCTCCACGAACACCTGACTCTATCATCAAAACCATATCAATATCTGTAATAAGTTCAAGCCTACACTTTGTTTCTTTCAGCATAGCTTGCCATGCTAGTCCAGGTGATGTATAAGAATGAAGTGGGTCCAATCCATATGCTTCAAAACAGGTATCTCTAAATTCTTCCATTATGTCACAAAGTAAAGTCACATCTAATTTAACATAAAAGTCGGAATATTCTCCCAATGTTGTCATTCCTAGTTCATTCCATACTTTACAAGCGTGTTGATAGTCCTCTTCACTGATGTCCTCTTCATACAACTTACTCTTGAAGGCTTCTCTTGGCGGAAGTGATGTTTCTTCAAATTTTTCCAAACAATCGATGTAATCATAGGGAAAAACACCTTTGCGGAGAACCAAATCCAATTTATCTTTACTTACAATCTTCATTGTTTCTATTAAATTTTCTTTCTTTAAGTTTTCAGTAAGTTTACTCAAGCTAGATGGCATAAAACGGTAAGAGTCTAGAAAACGTAACTTCATATTTCCAATTGTTTTACTAAAACTAATAAACTTTTCAGTAGTTTCCACTATCACATCGATTTTTCCATCATCTCGTCCCAATTCCGGTATAATAAAATGTGCATCATAACCACTAAGGTTATGCAAAATTACAGGTATAAAGTTGCGAATTTGATAGTTAATATTACATCTGTTACATGCGGCACCTCTATAATAACCTGTTAGATGGTCATGATCACGTACCTTGTGATTTTCCAAAGTATATTCATTTTTACATAAATAACAATGGGTCGAATTTTCATACTGAATCTCTTCTTCTTCATCCATCGGTATCATTGGTACAATATCACTATACAATTTTTGTACATTTTCTGCTATCGAATATAAGTGGTCAAGGAAAATTTTAGAAGCATTTTCACCGCGATATATGACAGGTTTTGAAGTTAGATCATATTTATTTAAATGATCTTCTGACAGTGTAGATTTAATTAATAAACAAAAACTGTTTGGATCATGCATTTGGTACTTAACACTTTTCTTGGCTTCATCATCATTATTTTCAATAGGAACAAGTGTAGATTCAAAATCCGCATAAACAACAATGGGAATACGGTACTGATGAGATATCTTCTCAAATTTTAGCTCGGCCTTATCTGGTGATGGTAACATTATTTTTGCTTCATAGTTGTTGTTACATAGTTTTTTATGCTCTTGTAACCATTCTTTTCCATTTCTTCTTTCTTGTTGAAAATTGAAACATCGTTTGCAAATTATCTTCTTATGTCTAGTTTTACACAGTTGGTTATTAACAAGAGTTTCAAACTTTTTGATCCATACATAGTGTGAAACATCACCTCTTGTAAGTAATAGCAAGTCCCTATGATCCGGTAATTCATTCTTTACCACACGCAATGGAAACACTTTATTTGAACTGTCCAAACCGAAAACATTGACAGATGTTCCAGGGTTTTGTTTTTCAAACTTTGAGATGTCCTTTAAAGCCACTGGGTAAGTCAATCCTTTGAAATTATATTTATATCTGTGTGTTTCATATTCTTGACTGGGTCTATCCGCATGGTGAGGTGGTACAAATTTTGCCGTCATTGCATATCTAAAACATTCCATATCTTCATTTTGAACATTTATGCACGATTTGGTGTCTGAAATTTTCTTTGGGAGCGGAATATAACTGCTACCCCTTAATCCGTAGCCGTGTTTATGAACTCTGATATCCATACCCTCAATACTAACCAAACTCCAACCAGATCCTCTGCCTTCATGTTCTTGAATTTTTGTTAATATCTCTTCTAAACAATCTTCAACTATTGAATTAATATCTGAACTTGCCATGATGGTCTGGTTTTTTGTTATGAATCCTCTTGGTGACATTTCTCCTTCTACATTAATAAACATAGCATGTAGTAATATGCTAAATTTAATGAAGTTTAGTCTTCTTAATTCTTCTGTGAGTGTTCTCCTTGCAATTGTACGCACTTCCTTAAAAAACTGCTCCAATTTCAATTTTTCATTTTGAATTTTGTGGTGCATTACTACTTTACCTTCTAAAGCATATACTTTTAAATTTGGTATAGCATTCGAGGGTCCTGCTAATGATTCTTCTTGTTGTTCTTCTTGTTGTTCTTCTCCATATAGTTTTAAATCTTCATATTCGGTTTCTGTTACATCTTCATTATTATTATGGAATAACACTTTGTGTATTTCTAGTAGAATATTATCATGAAAGGTTTCTAAGCAAATTTCACATTGATGCATCTTGTTGATGTTTACTCTTTGAAATTTAGCAGCGAAATGAAAAGATTCTCTACTGCTCCCTTTTTATAACCTCCCAGTTGTAGTGGGGAGGGGGGACGGTAAGATTTTTAGTGAGATGTTAAAAATAGTAGGTTAAGACTAAAGCTGAAAAGTAATGATTAAAGCCTATATTTTCTTCCAATTGCAAATACTCCACATATGCCTCCACCCATAGCCATAACAGATCACTGTTACGCCAATATACACCAAAGGTATCATCAACTATCATCAACTAAAATTGGAGATGCTATGTTTACTAATCTTTCATTTCACCACGACACTCTTATATAGGCAAGTCAATGAGTGGGGGTTTCTTTTAATAATAAAGTTTGATTAAAAGAAAATAATTTAATTCCGTCTTTACTACAATATTACTCCTAATTAGAGCTTTCCAATGATGTATCGCTTGCCCTATTCTGGCAAACCGTTCTCAAGTTATAAGTAAATTTGTTAGCACTTGGCTGGCGGGGGGGGGGGGGGCTCGTCAAGTTCAAGGTCAAGGTCAAGGTCAAGACGTTGTGACGTCGGAAGGGGGGGGGGTTATGCATGAGTGGATTGAGGTCAAGGTCACCAAAAAATAATAATGATCCAAGGTGATGGAGGCGGCCAGGACCGTCTCCACCACCCTGTGTTCCTCAAACACTCCCAATCCCAACCCAAAAAGTTACGTCTTGCGAGGGATCCCAATTTTTTTTGCCCGCACGCACTTTGGCGATCCAGTTTGGTGAGCTGTGATACGGGCGGCCAGTCTCGGGCCATTTGGCACTGGGCTTGACCATGTGGTAGTTAGGGACACTGGAACAGCTAGTGCAAGACGCAACTCTAACCTCCCACCCTTAATCTAAACCCGCCCAAACATATTTTTGCCTGACCAAAATTAAAAAACAAAAATCAAAAACGATAGAAATATGCGCTACCTACGGCACAACGCGCATGTCCCACCCATATTTAATGAAGTTCAATCCAACTTCTTAAAGTTACATTTAAATTTAAATTTAATCTACCCATCCTAACAGCTAGCTGTGAAATGTAAAAAATTATTAGTACACAGATAAACAAACACAAACATAGATACACACACACACACACACACACACACACACACACACACACACACACACACACACACACACACACACACACACACCATAAACCAATACTTAAAATTAAAAACACATTTTTTAAACATAAATAATACCATAACACACCTTAATGCTAACATCGCAATGCGCAAGTTAAACCTTAAAACTAACACATCTTAAGACTAAAACCAAATAACACTTTACATAAAACCATAGACACACACACACACACACACACACAACTAATATTAAATAATAATAGCCTAACAACAAGAGTAACTCAAATATATATCGGCCGCTTATACATTTGAGTTGCCCTCTGAGTTCGGAACAACCATCGCGTCCGACGAATTGTTCCGAACTAACTCAGCGATAGTCGCCAAAGAGGTTCTCGGCTCACAAAGTGGTGGGGGGCCTGGAGGGGTTTGAGGGGCGCGGAACTTTCCAGTAAGGTCAGTGGAAAATCCCCAACGGATGTGCTTTGTTACATGTGGGTCGCCCCTAACGCAGGTGGAGCCTTGTGCCTCTTAATTAGCATTAGATAACATCTAATTACATCCGCTGACAGCTACATGCGCAGTTTTCCCCGTCGCGTGCGTGACAGCATAACTATCGCAGTTTGTTATCTGCCCTCTTCCGGCGCTTAATTATAGTTCCAACGGAAATTAATCGCCGGTACACGCAGCCTGTGGGAGGGGGCGGGGGCGGCGGCGGCGGCGGGGGGGGGGGGCTTCCGGTTTCCGGTCCGGTCGGGGGGGGGGGTCATGCATGAGTAACCATCCGCATGTATATAAACGACGGGAAGCTCGCGCGCCTCCCATATAGGGAGCTGACACCCCAACGGTAAACAACCAATCCGTGAGTTCATACCACATAGTACTTTAACACACTATTTATTTTAACATTTTTATTATTTTTACACTATTTCTTAACACTATACCAGTTATTTTATATATCTTAATTTTATTTTCGTGTCGAGTTTCCATTTTTTTTTTTTTTTTTTTTTTTTACTAAAATATGCTAATTAACATCGTGTGCAGGAAACTCACACTGATTAATTGCAGGTTCCATTCTTACACACCTGTTTCCTCCTTAATATGCAAATTACTCTCTTACTTTAACAACACTTAAACTCTAACCGCTACTTCTCGGTCATATTAATATAATTAGTGCTACACTACGGGATTTACCTGTGCAATAGTGCACGCTATGTTTCCTGCACGTCTGCAGGTAATACACCTTACACCCGTCTACTATTATACTTATTGCTACATTACACGAGACATTTCTTTCACGCCTGCAGATAATACACTTGCTAACCATCTACTATTATAATTATTGGTACACTACGAGAGACATTTCTTGCTCACCTGCAGGTTAGACACTTTACAACTGGGTACTATTATAGTTATCACTACAGCATAAGATTAAGCCGTACAGATGGCTATTGTAATCCTACTTCATCGTGCACGGACCATTTCTTGCACACCTGCACCTTATACACTTTACAACCGTCTAATATTACAATTATTGCTATGATACGGTAGTTACCTGTTCAATCACAGTTGCAGACCCACTTGCTTATCCACAGGCCAATACTTGCAATCCTACAACTGAATAATTAATTAACTTCCGCTATTACCGATACTTTTCTTAAACTATCCGTCTCTTCCTCCGACTCTTGTGACCGTAGCCGCAGCCGACTGACAAATAACCGAGCTCTCCCAAACCTCGCTCTTTTATGCGGTTTTCTCGGGGAGGGGGTTGGAGGGGCGTCGCACGTGACTCATCGATCGCATAAAAAGGGGGGTTGCCGCCGCGCGCGCGCCATTTCGGTGGCGGAATCGGTCGGGTGAGGTACTATCCGTTAGTCTCTTGCGCTTTTATAACTAACGCTTGTTACTCTAAAATGTGTTTGCACTTAATATGCTAATTAGTCTTTATATTTGTGCACAGGGCATTTCCTGCACACCTGCAGGTGATACACCTTACAACGGTCTACTATTATACTTGTTGCTACAATACAAGATTTACCTGTCCAATTGGCAATTGTAATCCTACTTAGTTGTAAACGGGATATTTCTTGCACACCAGCAGGTCAAACACTTTACAACCGTCTAATATTATAGTTATTGCTACAGTACAAGATTTACCTGTACAATTTACAATTGTATTCCTACTTATTCATGCACGGAACATTACTTGCAATCCTGCACCTGAATGATTAAGTAACTTCTGCGGCTACCAATATTTTTTTTTTCGCCTATATGTTTCCCCCTGCTACAACCTTTCGCGGCGCCGCCCGACAAATAACTGAGCTCTCCGAAGTTCTGTTCTTTTATGTCATCCTCTCAGGGGGAGGGGTTGGGGAAGGGGAAGGGGGGGGGCCGCACAACCCCCATATAACGGGCATCGGTACCGCGCGCGCGTCATTATAGTGGCGATAGGGCAACAGTGAACAACTATCCGCAAGTCTCTAACACCTAGTCTAACACTTTTTTACTTACACTTTTTTACTCTAACATATGTTTGCACTTATTATGCTAATTAGTCTCTATATATTCAGGCACACTCGCGGGCGCCGGTCATATACTCGCCGATTGTCGGAGAGTACACATCTCCCCTTCATATATTATTATGGCTTCGCACTCTTTACAACTAAAGCTTTTACGCACAAAACATATTTTACAGAAACAATCTAACTCCACAGTTTCCAAACCGCGTACTACATTGGCTAAGCTTAAGAAATACTACAGTTTTCACCCATTGTACTTTGCAAAACCTAGCCTGTGCAACACTGCATACTGTACTGATACTGTTTTGCACGCTGTCTTAACTGACATGCTGCAGTATCAACATTTCAATCTTGTTACACCTATTGACGACGCTATCCAATTATTCTTATTCACTATATTACCGGGTTTATATGATCGTTCTTCCTTGGACACATGTCTCATTCTACTGTATCGACTCGCACTGTAAACACCTAGGAGCTCTCCTATCATGAAACTATTATTTTAATTTAATTTTAAAAATAAACGATAACCTCCCGCGGCCCGGCGCCGCCCCTCCCAAAACCCCCACCGAGCCCCTGCGGCTCCCACTTTTTTAAAACCCCCTCCGGATGACCTTGACCCACTTCCCAAACCCATCCATCACTGTCACCCCCACCCCACACTTCCAACCCCACACCTGCCACTTCCAACCGCTGACCTTGAACTGGGCCAGGAGTGGCCAAAAGACACTACTAATACTTATACAATAATAACAAGACGGTAAACTCAATTGATAATATTTTGTACAATACTTTGATGCTGCAGTTTAAATAACAATATGAAGCAATAATTAACAATAATGTCAGCAAATTACTATAATGATGATGCCGCTATAAAATATCCATCACTCAACAATCTAACAATAATAATAAATATAGTATCAAAAATAAAGAAAAATTAATAACAATAACAAAACAATACAAGGTACGATAATATTGGCAATACTTTTTTACAGGAGTAGCTCTTCATCTGGGACTCTTCGCAATTTATTCTTGACGACTAAAGGACTGTCAGCAAAGAAATCAACAAGATGACATACTTTATTTCCCAATCTCATGATACGATTAAGGGTGCTGTTAGCCTCATAGTTAGTGTTCACCTGCCTTCTACCAAATAGCTCAGTCGACCTAGTTCCAGAACGACAGCGGAAGCATACTTGAGCCAACAACTCTGGGCAGTCTATAGCACCATTCACCAACTTATGAGGAAATGTCACTCCGCTAATATTTCTCCTGGCTTCTAAGCTCTGAAGATTGAACTGCTGCTCAAGATACCTGACAGGAACATCTCTGAAGTTGTATCCCATCCGGCAGCCCAGAAGACGCAGGAATCTATCCTGAATGGCTTGCAGTTCCCGAATCAGGGTTTTCTGATGAGGCGACCATATTGTGCAGTTGTATTCAAGTAAAGGACGCACAAGAACACAGTAGAGAGTCCTCAGAGAGTGAAGATTTTCAAAGTCCCTTGATGAACGTGACAACAAACCCAGTGCTTTTGATGCTCTCGCACATATATTATGAACATGCACATCGGGTCTCATATCTTGAGCCAGCATCACTCCAAGGTCACGGATGCACTCACATCGCTTCAATGGAATATCATTCATCTTATAATCAAAAATAATTGGGGACTTAATTTTATGAAATGTTATGGACGTGCATTTATTCACATTGAGCGTCATGCAGTTCGTTTGGCACCACTTAACAATAGCATCAAGGGCCTCCTGAAGCAGTAGGCAGTCTGCCTGTGAGCTGATCCTTCTATACACTTTAACATCATCAGCAAAAACCAGACAGTTTGTCCTGATAATCTTGACAATGTCATTCACAAAGAGAACAAATAACAACGGCCCCAGATGTGAGCCCTGAGGCACTCCAGACGTAACTTGGAAATGAGATGATAAGTGTCCAAGGAATCTAACTCTTAATTTCCTATCGGAAAGGTAGGTCTCAAACCATCTTAGGAGCACACCGTCAATGCCATAAGCTTTTAATTTTGCTATGAGGTGGGAATGGCTAACCTTGTCGAATGCCTTCGAGAAATCAAGGTAAATGGCATCCAGTTGTTGACGAGCACCGAATGCACCGATTATCTCAGTTTCCATTACTGCTAGATTGGTAGCTGTAGATCTGCCACTGGTGAATCCATGCTGTTTTGGAGATACTATAATCCGGAATAGGGTACTGAGTTTCTTGACGACTAATTTTTCAAATACCTTAGCCACAGCCGACTGAATCACCACAGGTCTGTAGTTGGTTACATCTTCCTTCGGACCAGATTTATGTATAGGCACTACATAGCCAAGCTTAAGAATGTCAGGGTATACTCCTTAAATAGAATCCTAGAAATTAGAATAGAATCCTAATTTCGTTATTTTGTCACTGATATATCATTTTTTCAACTCAGTTTTAAAACTAAGGATCCTTAGGGATCATAGCAGGTAGTTGAGTGGTTAAAGAGCCTTTGAATCTGAGGTTGCCGCGGTGCGATCCTGAGAAAAGTTTGTGCTTTTTGAATGGTTCATCGATACTGGACCAAGCTGCCTTTGGTCATTGGGCTATAAATTAATCATCCTGAATATTAAGGAAACAGCTGCTATTTGTCAGTAACAAAGCTAAACTCCATCGGATCCATCACAATCATCACACTCACCCTTCAGTCATACTCGTCTTAAAATAGGCACCTGAGAGTGCTTAGGAGTTTTGAATAAAGTAGGCCTATCCAAAGTAGGCAAAAGCATATAAAAATTAAATATTGGTCTAAAAGATCGTTTCAGTAATAAAACAAACTTAAAAATGCTATAAGAAAATTAATTACAGATTCATCAATACTATCAGGGTTAGTTAAAATTGTCTAACATCACTTCTACTGAATTTGAAAACTACCAACTACTGGAAACACCAGTAGGTCTACTGATATACCGGCACGGCAGATGGCCCGTCGTCGCGCGCACCACTGTACGCACTCCCCGTCTACTTATTTCAAATAAGACTGTACCCACCATAACTCCTAAAATATGTTCTGGATGGATTATTTTGATATTATGCATACTAGAAATATTTTTTTCAATAAATCGTGTCAAGTTGTATATTGGAGTAACAGGAATTAAGAGCAGTACCTTCAAAAATTGCATTTTTTACACTTTAATGATTATAAAACCTATTTGATACATCATCAGATACATTGAAGTCATATTTTTCTATAAGAAAATTTAAAGAGGAATCCCATAAAATTAATTGTAATGCTCTAAATCAATTTAAACACATTTTAATAATAACTTTTTGAACATTTTGCATAAATCCAAGATGGCGGATGGTTTTTCTCCAAAATGGCGAGTGTCCGCCAGTCCGATTTTGGCCGATTTGTAATATCCTATATAAGACGGCTTTAGGTACCTAGTGCAATAACTTTCATTTCTATTGCAATTTGTTTGACCTTTTTCGATAAATTTCCTGGACTATACGTGAATGTTGATTATGAAGTGACAGAAATCTATTTTTGTTTACTATATGGCTTTTAAAATTCATCTGAAGGTAATCAGCTGTTAAATTACAATTCACATTAAAGAACTTGCAATAAAAGTTGGTCAACATTTTAAAGCGCCCTCTAGAAATAAATCAAAGGCGAGGGGGGCGAAGTCCGAAACGATGTGACCTTTCTAATTACGATTCGTCACTGCGCTAAATCCTAAGCTTTAAAATGACACCTCAATCTTAAAAATCGGTTCAGTGGGTCGAGAGAAAAAGGGACGTAACATACGAAACCCTTATAGAAATAATAATAATAATATATAATACATAAATATAAGTTCATATAAACTTTGTTTTTATTTATTTAATAACAGTGTTTTATGTATTAAAAACAATGTAAAAACATGCTTTTGCTAATAATAACCACTACGTAGTTCAATCCAAAATAAAATAATTTTGTTTAACTCTGTCTACCGAATGTTGTTTTGACTTCTAGGTCAATCTAAAAAATTATGCTTTGAGTTTTAAGTTCTAAGGGTTAGGAATAAATTAAGTAATTAGATGATAGAACTTAAATTTTTGTCAGGCAGACTTGCAGCAACTTGAACAATTTTACTTATAAAACAAATTAACTAAAATTGTATGCTTAAGCAGAAGCCAGATAGCCTATACCCTATCACCTGGCTGAACAAAATTAATTGTCAAACAGAAATCTATTTGGACCCTGGTTATTGCAGCCGTTGGCAGTGGCGAGCGTCTTGATCTTGATCGGCGGTCGCGAGCGTATAAAAATCAATAAGCGTGAAAACAAAATGGCGGCTTAGCAAAAAATTTTTAGAACTTATATTTTCATGACATTTTTTGTTGTTTTGATATAAGGAATCAGTTGGTAATGATTTTTACATTTATTGCTATTCATAGGCTACTGGATATATACATTATATAATGGATTTGGCATCATAAACGTCTGAATAGACTGATTGCATCCAAATTCGGCATTGTGGCAATAACGATTACCCCACACTTCATGCCACAATCTGGTTAAATAAATTCAGTTATGTTCCCACGTCCAATTAGGTCGGATGGAGTTTTGGAAGGGATATGGAAGAAACGGTAAGAGAAATGTACGAAAAGAAAACCAACCAGACGGTTGAAAAATGTGGCTTATTTTTTGACATCGAAAACCCCTTCCTTGGCGCTAGTCCTGACGGTTTAGTTTCAACAGATGGAATAATTGAAATAAAATGTTTAGCCACACGATGGTGCGACTTTGTGGTGTACTTAAAGAGAGGAGAACTATTTATTGTACGTATTTTCAATGACGAAGAGTTTTGGGAGCACAAGGTCCTTCCTGGTCTGGTGCGATTTTACAAAGAGTGTATGCTTCCAGAAATAGTGGACAGCAGGATTGTTAGGGAACTGAAGTCACGTAACGCTGAATACATATTAGCTGCTCATAAGAAGCAGTGAATCAAAATAAAACGAGGAAACAAAAATGATTGTAACATGAAATACACAGCCTGAATCGGTTTTTTAATGTTTCATGTGGTTTTGGTTAACCAAATGGCTGAGTTTCATTTTTAACATGTATGCAGACAACTTTTTGCCACATTAGGCCTATAATAAATTATTTAGAAAATAACGCTTTTTATAGAATAAATTCAGTCATTCACTTAAGTTTAGGTGGTGGAGTCCCAATAACAAAAAAAAACCCTTAGCGTATTAAATAAGTATATTAATAGATAATACATAAATTAGTTTATTTGAACTTTGATTTGATTAATTCAATAACAGTCTTTTATGTATTAAAAACTACGAAAACGCTTGTGCTAATAATAACTGTATGTTATTCCGTCCAAAATCAAATAATTTTGTTTAACTGTATTTATCAAATGTCGTTTTGCCCTCTAGGTTAACCTAAAAAATTATATTTTGAGTTTTAAGTTATAAGGGTAGGCAAGAAGTTAAGTAAATTCTTGCCAGGCAATAACACCTACCGCAATAACACCAATAACATTTACCGGTGATGTTGTGAATGAATGACATAATATTACCACAAGCATTAAGTTACATTTAGTATTATTAATAGATTTTTCAATGTTCCAATATTTTACCAGTGATGAAATTTTCCTTTTCTGAAATAAATGTTATAAAATCAAATGAATGTCTTATTTTTTACATGTATTGGCAACGGTTATACTATTATCTCTCTCTCTCTCTCTATGTATAAATAAACAATATAACTAATCATGAGTAATATAGAATAAATTCAGTCAGTTAATTTCATACATTTATGGTTTAAATTTCCTGTTTACTTTAAGTGTACTTTAATAAGAGTTTGAATCAATTTTTACTGGAAAAAAATATAATTTTGACAAAGCTTTCAAAAGATAATAATCAATGTTCTAAGTATCAAATGCAACTATTTCATGGCTTTAATTAATTTTTGTGTACGTAATCGAAGATCTAAGGGACCAGCTAACACAGGTCCCACAAACCGGGGGACACTCTTTCCGAGGCACACTGCCGATGCCGTCTCTTTCCGAGCCCTTTGAAAAGAGAAAGTTTTGCGAGGGGAGTGTGAGAGCTGTCCGACTGTCCCTGTCATCGATGAGAACGGGGGTGGTAAAGGGGCGGCGGGGAGGGGAACTGCATGTGTGTGAGTAAGCTGCGGCCGACAAAAAAACCCTCGACTGGCCTGACCCCTGGGCGGATTCGTTTGGCGTAACTGGCGGCCGCACGGCCTTAACGTGAAAACTCCAGAAAGATCACCTTTTCCAACCGTTTAAGAAATAGGCCTAGAGATCTTTAAAAAATGCTGTGGTTCCATCTTCAGCTTTTGAAGCCTTAGGGCCTTAAGGATTTATCTGATCTGAAATCTTATGGAAAATAGTTAATGTGGAATTAGATTATCTACAACTTTTGCATTTGAGGTTTTGCTCTATCTTTCACTTTTTTTCGCACTAAAACTCTTTAAAGTTGGGTTTGGAATGTAGCTTGTAGCACAAAAGTTGTTTAAGCATTCCTAAAAGTTAAAACCCCCACAGTTATACTTGATTGACAACTTCAACCTTTTATAGGGCTCATTTTATAGCGGTCTTCATAGTTACAATGTTATTGTTATGGAAGCAACATTTTCATAAATTATTAATACCGAAACTAAAATAAAAATCTTGATTGCTTCAGATGTTGAACTCTGAGACCAGTTTACCACTCACACTCAAACTCTCATTCCAATTCGATACGACTGGTTGATAGCTAGTTGGAGATAACCGACAGTGCGACAGTCGCCAAATGTTTCGATGTCGATAACCGATAGTCGCCGTCCTGTTTGTATGAAAAAGTGCTCACCATCCTCGTCTGTCGTGTCGTTATTCTTCTTCATTCTGTGTCTCTTCTACGGAAGCCCTGAAGGGCCAAAGAGTAAGGCTAGGTTCACACGAGCGGTTTCTGCCGCCGCGGCACCGCAGCGGCGCCGCGGCGGCAGTTGTCGCAGCTCCGTTCACACGAGCGGTTTCTGCCGCCGCGGCACGGCAGCGGCAGTTCGTGGAAATGTTCTCCCCACCATTGTTGGATGCATTCAGCTCAGTGTTCTGTCAACCACTTTATTCAGAAAATTGAATATTTTTTATCTTTCGTTATAGACAAGGCCGTAGCCAGCGGGGGGGGGGGTCAGGGGGTCGAAACCCCCCCCGAAATTTTGGAACACATAATTTAAAAAAGACCAATAAAAATATGTAGAATTTTTCCATAAAAAACACTGTTTCATTGAAAATTAAATAATGTCAAGGAACAAACATAAAAACAAAGTAAAAAATACTCATTTGTTTAATTACAATGTTCAAATAATGACGGAAGTCGTAGTTAATCAGCTGTGTGCGCGCCAAAATGGGGATGGTCGCGGTTCACGGAGGAGTGTAACAACAAATGAGCAATGAGCGGGAATTTGACATAACCTTAGCATGTCAATTCCCTCATCAGAACGTGTGCCGATCGTGTGTGTACTGTGCAGTTTAGTTTTACCTTTGACTTTAGTCAATGGTTTTACATAGTGAACTTTGAATTAGTCTTCATAAAGCTTTGTGTCGTCTGTTTAATTGACATAGACGATATGAATGCTTAGTTAGGTAGGTAAAACAAAACAAAAACAGTGAAAATATATTTTAATTATGCCTGCTCTTGCATCAACAGCCTCGATTTAACCTTTTTATGACTAGCCAAGACGAAGACCAGCCAATATTTCTTCTTGTAATTTTTTCTTGTGGACAAAGCCGTCTGAGCGGAAGTAGTAAAGTATAGGCCTACGATGTAAATTTTCCAAAAATCTGAAAATAACTTAGGTAGGTATTTAGTTCTGAGATAAAAAATATATTATTTCAAGTCTCAGTGTCAGGAAAAATCTTATTTCGTCATAGTCTTCAATTTAAATGGTAACACTTTTAACATTGGCCTTTAAACAAAGAAATAATGAACACAGCTGAATCAACTGTCAAAGTAGAGACCGTGAGTTCGAGTTTCAACATGATGCGGTTTTGAATGGTAGCCAGTTACTAGTAAATTATAGTACTGAATGCTACTATGATAAATACAATTTACGTTTTTTTAAATCACACTTTATATTGGTGATTATGAATAAATGAAATTTAGGTGAAAGGATAAAACAACTTTGCAATTTGTGGGATTGTAATTGATTTTAAAACAAAAGAATTAAAAATTAATTAAATCAGATGGTAACCATAGAAATATAATCCATGTGTTACGGACTCAACATGTGGTTAAACAAATATATATTAAAGTGCAGCACACCTAGGCCTTCTTAAAAATAGTCTAAAAGGCATGGAGCGGAGCGAAAGAGCTTGTCTTGAATAGAAACAAGCATGTTTGCACTTGGTATTTTAGGGTACTGTCTGTTACTGATATTACTATGAAGAATTATTTAGGTTTCCCGAGCAAATGCTCGGTCTTCAGATATTTATTATAGACTGAGGAAGAGTGGAAATAATATGCTGATATCGAGTAATATAGGCTACTGTGATATTTATTGTATTGTAAAATAATCAATTTTAGGCATGTTATTGTTATATATTGTTAGCATTGACATTTAGCGACTTTTAATCGTATGTTTTTTTAAAGTTAGCAAGCTTCCCTAAAAATAATAATGTAGTTCATATGTAAATAAGTAGGCTCCTATTTAAATATTTAAAACGTCAAAAATCATACTTTAACATTATAGGCTATTATAGCCTATTAACAATTTAAAATGAAAGTTTGATAGTTACTACGCGGAACTCAAACCCCCCCCCAAAATTTTTTTCTGGCTACGGCTTTGGTTATAGAAACATCTTACAATAGAAACGTCCTTTTCATGTTGGCAACGCTTTTATTGTAATTATTTCATAAAATATTTAAGTATCAATATGTAACAATGTTTGCCGCAATTCACTTTATTATGCGTATTTCCTTTTTTTGATACATAAAAATTTCGTTGTTTTTAAAATATTGTAATAAATTCAATTTTTTGCAATGTCTTATTGTTTGTTTACGTTATTAAATGTATCAAAATATTTTATAAATAGTCTAACAATTACATGGTAGGCCAACATTAATTATTTTGTCTTTTAAATATTTTATATTGTAGTGTATTAGCACTCTAATGTTCTCTAGCAATTTTTAACATTGTTTGTCAAAATATTCTTCACTAAAAATATGTTTGCTTCATTATAACGGGTTTTTTTACCAATTTGCAGCAGTCAATCTAATTTATTGCAAGATTAATTATTGTAATTAAGATAGCCAAAAAGTTCTTTGATGTTGAAAAAAATATTTTTTTTGGAAACTCGCTGAGTACGTAGGTCTACTGTAGTTTTATATCAAACCAAGAAGGATCCATTGTCACACGATGGCTAGAAATGGGGAGAAACAGAAACACGGACTGCTGGCGACTCGGGACTGGCGGCGACTAGCTGCAACTGCCGCTCGTTTGAACCGCCTCGAATGTCTCCAGGTACTGCTAGACCGCCGCGACACTGGCGGCAACCGGCGGCAACCGGCGGCACCGCGGCGGCGTAGCAGTCCCTGGCGGCGACCGGCGGCAGCTGGCGGCAGCTGGCGGTCGCCGCCGGTCGCAGCTGCCGCCGACCGCTCGTGTGAACTGGCTCATTTGACTCAAATGGTCCGCTACGTCGCGCCTGCGGTGCCGCTGCGGTGCCGCGGCGGCAACAATCGCTCGTGTGAACCTAGCCTAAGCGGTCATTTTTTACACCGCCGTGTTTGAAAGACGGCGAGCCGTCTTTAAAAGTCGGCGAGCCGTGTTTGGAAGGCGGCGAGCCGTGTTTGGAAGGCGGCGAGCCGTGTTTGGAAGGCGGCGAGCCGTGTTTGAAAGGCGGCGAGCCGTGTTTGAAAGGCGGCGAGCCGTGTTTGAAAGGCGGCGAGCCGTGTTTTAAAGTCGGCGAGATGTATTTGAAATTCGGCGAGTATTTTGATAAAGTAATTAAGAGTCGTAATTATAGATATCTGATATTAGGTTAGGTATATGACTAGATATAATCTCATTTGCAAACTAATTAAAAAATATTACAACTTTCATGCCAGATTTCTATGGAATCAGAGGTCCCAAAAACAAAGAAAACTGTTTGGTTATGGTCATCATAACAAATGCACAGACTATTTTTGCTCCAGAGATTTGATTGTTTTGGTTATTTTCAATTTTATAAGAGGATGAAAATCCGTTTAAGAGTCAATAAAAAAGCTTTTAAGTATTAGTCTTAGTTAATTTATCAAAATGCTCGCCGAATTTCATATACTTCTCGCCGACTTTCAAACACGGCTCGCCGACTTTCAAACACGGCTCGCCGACTTTCTAACACGGCGATCGCCGACTTTCTAACACGGCTCGCTGTCTTCCAAACACGGCTCGCCGACTTTTAAACGCGGCTCGCCGTCTTTGAAACACGGCTCGCCGTCTTTGAAACACGGCTCGCCGTGTTTCAAACACGGCGGTGTAAAAAATGACCGCTTACTCTTTGGCCCTTCAGGGCTTCCGTAGTCTTCTGTCTGTTTGTCACTGACTGTCATTGTCATTAGGAACTAGGAAGTCGACTAGTTGAGTCGTTGAGTGAGGACTGAGGAGGTTGTGATTTTCACTTATCAATCTAAAATAAAATAAGTTAACATTATCTTTCAAAGTTTCTGTACTATTAAAAATATGCTGCTTAATTTGCTTGCTATCTAAACAATTTAGTTTAAAAAGTTAGTTCAACTAAAGTTATACATTTCTGCTTTGTATCAACATAAAATTTTAGCTCGAAATGTCCTTGAATAGGCTAGGCTAGGTGATTGTTTATAAACAGAAGCGAACAATTGTTTTTGGATATGAACATTTTTTAGTGTTATTGTAGAAAATAAACTAGATAATAAGATATAATGTTATCAGCCATTATTAACAAAACCAAGTCTTTAGTTGGACTAAATGAAAATCACTCTGATAACAGCACCATTCTGGTCAGCCCTACCACAACTCACGAAAACCTATTTTCAAATAGGGGAAATTCTCTGGACATGGCAAATAACAATGAAGGGGAAAATGAAATTTTGCAAGATAGCATATTTGGTAAGTAGATCCTAAGTCTCTATAATTAAATCAAAATCCTTATCATCAATTAATTGGACATGTTACATGCATTGGCATAGTTAATTCTTAAAGGAAGGGTTGTCAAAAGTGCTAAATATCCTGTAAAAATAAAGTCTTAACTACAGGCACACTAAGTAGGCCTACACAGCAGACTTATATTCAATCATTATTTGTCTAAGAACCACTTTCCCCAACTCAGTTTAAACTAAAATCCAGAAGAATGTCAGTTTTAAATCATGTGGCAAAATCTGGTTTAATCTTAAGTTGGAACTAAGTTGGGGAAAGCGGCCCTAAGCCTCAATGCAGATCAACGGCTGACAAAGCAACTTTGGAACATTTCCCATGAAATGACCAGAAGTTTTTTATAGGTACTTTTTCCACCAATCTACTGTAATGTAGGCTAATTTTAATTAGGCCTACTTATCAATGACTATAGGCTTACCATCCAAACATTGTTTTTGTGGGTTTTACCAACATTGTCGTGTTGATTGTACCTTTATACACTGATGTATTTCCCAAACTGTTTCAATCAGAGTAGGTTAACGTAGGAATACGTTTTTGTGTTAACTAACTTTAAGGTTGCTTTCCATTGAAGTTCTTTGGTTAGGTCTACGCGTGTTCAGGGCCGGCGTACCCATAACTGAACTAGAAATCCCCCTAAGACGGCAAAAATTGGAAAAATAAAAAAACTTTTACTCCAAATTAATTTTTAAAATGTGACAAAACACAAGTAGTAACAAAATTGTATAACAAATCAATTAACTGGTGTCAACAATTAAATCAATTAAAATTTCAATCACAATCTACTTATTTAGTTAATTTTCCTTTTTGTTGCGTTTAGTAAAGTACTGACTGCACCGCTGGTGCTCCTGTCACTAATTGCGCTGTGCTATGAATCTCATCACAGTTTTATCTGTTACCTTATTCAAGTGAGCGCTTGTGATTATCAGTTGTTTGGGCCGTCTGCAACAGTACCACCTCTACAAACCTTCTCTACAAACCTTAGTAAAGTACTGACTGCACCGCTGGTGCTTCTGGCACTCATTGCGCTGTGCTATGAATCTCATCACAGTTTTATCTGTTACCTGATTCAAGTGAGCGCTTGTGCTTATCAGTTGTTTGGGCCGTCTGCAACAGTACCACCTCTACAAACCTTCTCTTTCCTCCACACTGGCCGCACTTATACACAACGTATTAGCCGCTGCGACATTGATAACATCTAATCCCCAGCTGGGATCACACAGGATGGCAAAACTTCTGGACGGCTTTTTACTGATTACATCTTTACCCCAACCAACCTATAATTTCAATAGTTAAAATTTGTTTATTTATTTGGTACATAAGTGTATCAATCAGTGGATTACAGTAACCAAATTGTCTATAAATCCTAAGTGAATTATTATGTATACTGCACAGTTTTTAAACAGGTTATCATAACATTTTAATATTGAAGTAGTAATCTTTATCAACCATTTATTCTATAACTACCTTACCCGGCATGCTTCGCACTGCCAACTTGGGAAATTTTGGCCCTTCAGGTGAGCTTGTTCACTACGCTCACTCACTGTCAGGTTTAGCTCGTTCGCTGCGCTTACTTGCCGCAAGTCTATATTGTCTAGTTTTTTTTTTATTACCAATCTTTCCTCGCACAATAATATAAATGAGAACAGTTGTTTATAAAAACAAAGTGTTAAAACTTCAGAAAGCACTCTACGGATTAAAACAAGTGCCATTCAAGTAGAAAATAGCACAAATAAAGTCAGATCGTTGAATTTTTACAAATGGAAAATGTATTTGGTAGGCCCTAAGTATTTGGCAATTTTTGTGGACGACCAAATTTTAATTGGCCCAAATATTTAAATGAAATAAGGAAAGATCTAACAAAAGAATTTAAAATTAGTGAAACTGCATTGGTATTCTTAGGAATGGAAATAGAACAAAACCCGGAAGGAATAAAGCTGACCCAAAAGAGCTACACAAAGCAAGTGATTGAAAGATGGGGAATGACGGGCTGCAAGTCAACTAACACGCCCATTTCCACAATAAAAGTAGACATAAAGACAGAAAAAAACAACAGCAAGCAATATCCCTAAAGAGAAGTAGTAGGAAGTTTGCTGTATTTAAGTAATAAAACTCGGCCAGATCTCGCTCTTGCTGTAGGCAACTACAGGCTATATTATTTACTATGGAAATAGTCCCATAAGCTGGTGCACTCCAAGGCAGCCTGGTCACCATATCCAGTACCGAGGCTGAATACATAGCTGCTGCTGATTGCGTTAAGGAAGTCATGTACTTGAAAACCTCATTAGAGGAATTAACAGGAACATTTGTTAAGACAAATTTGTACTACTTGGACACCAGAGTACTATCAAATGAAATGAAATGAAATTAAATATATCTTTATTGTCACATAACGTCTCACATGGCTCCAGCTGTGCTGGTTAAAACAAGTGACATTGTCATGAAATAATAATAGCCTACTAAATATTTGTCCAAATGATAGAGTAATAAACTTAAGAGTGAACATTGTCATTGAGATACTCATCAACAGAATAATAGCTTTTATCCAACAGATACTCTTTAAGACTATTTTTAAATGTTATAACATTACTAATTACTTTTAGTGAAGCAGGTAGACTGTTGAATAATCTTAATCCCTTATAGTATGGAGACTTTTCAAATAAACTAAGGCGATGTCTTGGGTATTGAAAATTGGATTTAAAGCGGGTTGGGTAAGGGTGAACAAACTGGTTAATGTTGTAGTTGTGGGGGTTAGTCTTTAAAAATATCAACATTTTGAAAATATAAATACAAGGCATGGTAAGAAGTTCAAATCTTTTGAAAATCAGTTTACATGACGTTCTTTTTGGTGCAAAAGCCATTATCCTAAGATATTTTTTATTTTATTTTGAAAATGGCTGGTGCATGAGAAACTGATTTCCGTAACTCAATACCATACTGCATGATGGAATAAAACATGGCATAATATACCATAAGTTTAGTTTTGAGATCAATTACATTTCTTAAAACACACATTTGAAAGCAAGCAGTATTTAGTTTCTTAGTTGTCATATCAATATGATGTCTCCATGTTAAATTTTGATCAATATTCACGCCTAAGAATTTTGTATTTTCAATGTGAGACAACAGATTACCTTCATAATATAATTCAAGAGTTAAATTTTGCCGATTTTGTAATGTTTGGAAATTCAAAATTTGTGTTTTTGAACTGTTAAGTTTTCAACCATTCGCTTCAAACCAATTGGCTAGTTCTAGAATTGCTACGTCTGTTTCGCTTTTAAGATATCAGAATTTTCTGCCTGAACCATTGCAGTAGTATCATCTGCATATAATATCAAATTGGATGAAGTATTTTTTGTTACATCATTCACAAAGATTAAGAAAAACAGTGGACCTAAAATAGATCCCTGTGGCACACCACATTCTATTTTTTGCCATTCAGATATAAATTGTAAACCATCTTTATTTATAATTGTCCGCTGCTGTCTATTTTTTTAATAAGAGTTTACCCAAGACAAGGCCAAATTAGAAAATTTATAATACTTTAATTTGTTTAATAAGATATCATGATTAACACAGTCAAATGCCTTGGATAGATCACAGAACACGGCTGCTGTGTTCTGCGATCCATCCAAGCCACTCGACACTCCATCTATGAATTCAGAGACAGCTGTTGTGGTGCTACGTCCAGATCTGAACCCAAACTGTTGATCTGTGAAAATACCATTATTTTCGAAAAAGGAGTATATTTGGTTGTATGCAGTTGTCAAACCGTGTAATAATGGAATTTTAGCAAAAGGAGCAAACATATTGATGGGCAATACCATTTCTTGACAATAAAAAGTAAAAACAGGCAAAATAAATCTCTCTTATGTTCCATGTTTTATGTATTTTTTCTTTTTTTAGTTTTGTATGTACCTTTTTTAGTTCCTGACAATGTACCTGTCTGTATTACATTATGTAAAATAACCAGATGTTTGTACAATAAATATTTGTCAATTGTCATTCCAACCAACGAAAACGTGGCAGATATCTTTACAAAACGCTTGCCTCATGTTAAATTTGAAAATTTGAGAAAACACATGAGTAAAGTGTTACCGTACTTTATACAAGGGTTTAGCTGAAAAAACAATCATACTTTTTTGTTAATTTTTTAACTAAGCTTATGAGAATTAAGGAAAAATAAATAAATCATTACTTTGTTATTGTTGTTAAGATTTTTAGAATTTGAGGTAAAAGAATTTGTTTAGTTAGTTTTTTATTTATTTATTTTTTATAGTATTCATTGTGACCCTGGATTGGAACGGACAAGTACAACAAAGCTATTAGAAATGCCATTAACAAATCTTCGTTTTTAAATAAAAATCAGAAATTTTATACCAACACAGTAAAACCTACAGCTCCGAAACTAAGAGGATTACCAAAACTACACAAACAAAATGAACCAATCAGACCTCTAGTTAATTTTATCAACGCACCAGCATATAATTTATCCAAACTTTTACATGGTATAATTTTTGAAGAAATAAAGCTAGAAAATAATCGAAGCCTGAAAAATACATCAGATCTCATTGACAAAATAAAAAACATGAACATAAGGGATTCTCAGATCATGGTCTCCTTCGATATTCAGAACTTATATACCAACATACCGATATAGAAGAGACCATCGGCATCATCAGTAATAACTTGAAACAACAAAACAAATTGAACATAAAAGACATTGATGAAATCATAGAACTCTTGAGACTGGTTTTACAACAGAATTATTTTGAATTCGACAATAAGTTTTACATCCAGAATGATGGTTTAGCCATGGGCAACCCACTGTCAGGCCTCATCGCCGACATCTTTCTCAACTACATGGAAAACAAATTCATACTAAATGCTAACAACAGAACACTTGCAAAATTATCAACATATCACCGTTATGTGGATGACATTTTTGCTGTTGTAGATGGGAATAAAAGACAAGCTCAATCAATATTATCAAAGCTCAACAACATCCATAGCAAACTAAAGTTCACATTAGAAACAGAGGAGAATCAAGCAATTAACTTTTTAGATGTCACAATAAAGAAGTCCAACAACCAGTTTGATTTTGAAATATATCGAAAACCAACAACCACAGACCACACAATTCATAAGACATCTAATCATCCTTGGTCACACAAAATCGCAGCTTATAACTCCATGGTCCATAGATTACTAACATATCCCTTGAGCCCAGAAGCATACAATAAGGAGTACTTCACTATTAAGCATATTGCAAGAGTAAACGGATACAGACCACAAATGATAGACTCCATAATAAAAAAGCAAAAAGAAAATCAAAACAAAAACAAAGAAAAACCTGAGAAAAAATATATAAAAATACAGTATTATGGAAAAATTAACAATGCTGTCACCAAAATCTTCAAACGAAATGACACAACAGTTGCTCATTCGGTCAACAACACCTTACAAAAGTTTTTCCATACCAGACAAGCCACCACTAACAACTATGAAAAATCAGGCATCTACAAAATTAAATGTGACGACTGTCCAAAATATTACATCGGTCAAACTGGAAGATCCTTCAACCAAAGATTTAAAGAACACATACCTAAGAGACTTCACCATCAACAATCCTCGTATGCAGAACATTTAGTATCAGAACGCCACAGCTATACATCAATCGAGAAAAACATGTAAATAATTGAGATTTTACCAAAAAGCTTTAAACTTGATGTAAAAGAAGAATTCACCATCTACAAAGCAAAAAAGACTGATCCCAACAACATCCTCAACGATCAAACTTCTTTCAAATCAAATATTATATTTGATACATACATAGACAAACAAAAATGCAAAGAAATCTAAAGTGAAAGTAAGAAGAACATCAACATAGACAGCATTGGAGAAAATAATAATAATAATAAGAAGAAGAAGACAACACCTTCAATGAATCAGTTTTATCTAGTTTGTGATAAGAGTGAGGTGCTGGCCAGCCCAAGTACAATTTTAATCAGTTTTACTAATTTTATCACCATGACAACTTTTAGTTTTAGTGACTGGGACAACCTTTCATTGAATCATTTGACAAACCACAATGTAATAATACATTGGATTACATTGTGGTAGTTGCATACTTTAGACCTGAAGATGTTCTAAGGAACGAAACATGTTGTCTTTTGATAACCAGTGATTGGATAAGGTAATTTTATTTCATTATTTATTTTTTGTTTTGTTTAACTAAAATATAATAAAAATTAGGGGAAGATGTTGAGAATAATTTTTATTCAATTATATTACAATGTTGGCAATCCTGTAAAATAGACTTTATATTACAATGGACCCGTTCACGTACATCCACCGCAAAAGAGGTTTGTTTACGTTTTGCCCAAGGAATCTAAAATAAATAAGACAAGGTAGGGGTCAAGACATGCAATCCCTCTATGCACCAGATGTTCTTTTGCACCTATGACATCATCATTATCATTACCAGTATTAGTAAATGGTGACGTCATAGGTGCAAAAGAACACCTGGTGCATAGAGGGTGTTGCATGTCTTGACCCCTACCTTCTCTTTATTTTATTTTAGATACCTTGGTTTTGCCAATCATGTGACTAATTCCAGACATTTTATTTGTGGGATTTGTCACGTGATAAGATAGGCAAAAACGTAAACAAACCGCTTTGCGGTGGATGATTGTGAACGCCCTCAATGATTTAAATAATGTGACATATGATAAAAATGTTGTTGTAAGTGAAGTTAAAAGAACATGGTCATGTAAAAATTAAAAATGTTTAATTGGAAAATGTGAAGTTATTAATAAAACTTATGTTATCCACTGTGCTTTTAAATTAATATTAATGTATTTAGTTACATTATTATTCTACTCGAACAAATATTTCACATCACAACTAAACTAAAAATAAATACACTAATAGCAAAGGTTTCCTTTGTTGCTTTCTTGTTAAAGACAGCGACACATTAACGGACATTTCCCCGTTAAGACATTTACCTGCTCATCTTACCGGATGAAGAGATCAAGTCCAATAGTGTGTCTTGGGACTCATATGCCGTTCCAAACACTGTACCGAACGGAGAGGCGAGCGCTTGGGAGGCAGATTTTTTTGTGAAAGATTAAAGAAAAAATCAGTTCGGTGTCTGGAGTGATGTATGGTAGTGTGTCAGAGCCTCCATACTCCGTCGCTCCGAACGCTCTCGTTAATTCCTGTTTAATATGGCAATAACCCTTTTTAATTGATTAAATAAATATTTTATCAAATCATGGGCTTTTATGTTGTAGTATTGTGGTTGGTTTGGTCTAATTAAAAAATATATTTTTACAATTTGAAATTATTAAATTAATGATATGAAAATGTCAAACTTGAATAATATTTTTTATATTAAAAGTAGGCCTAAATCCAAATGTGCATTGTTTTTAGGGATAGACGAGTCTTGAAATTTCTCAAATTTAAATCTTGTTTAAAAACGAGACGAGATTTTTTTCTCGAGATTTTTAAGACGAGAAATGTTGTGTGAATAATGTTAAAAAACTGTAGGTCTATAAATAATCTACTTAGCAATTTAATTCTGATATAGGCCTACATGATTTTCAAGCAAAGTGAGCTGTTTTATTTTCCCTGGGTACATTTACATCCCAGATCTTTACGTGGTTAAAAGTTGTTTATTTTAGTTTGTATTGATAATTTTTGTCTATATCTTAGTTATGATTATGACCATTATTTACTCTATAACTTTTGTTTTGATATTGTATTTTGAGAAGTATTGTTAAGCGTGACCAGTGTGAAACATATTTAACTGAATTTAGCAAAAAAAGACACACCGAAAAGACCAGACTGAAATTTTAATTTAATACTTAACTAATAACACTGGTGTTTCAGTCAGGTAAATTTTGCAATTTCAATGTTGTATTTTAACTCTTATCACCATATCTTAGCCTATGTTTAAGAGTTATTTGTTATAAGGTACAGTATAGTACTTAATTTTTTTTACTGATGCATTTTAAAGATATTTCTAAATACCCCCGCCGCAGCAGACCTGCGTACTCAGCGAATTTCCAATGGAATTTCAGTGTTAGAAAATCTAAGTTAATCAATAATTGGTGAATGTAAACACAAAATTGTATCAAACTCTGGCAATTTTTTATTTTCCCCATAAACCCCATGGGGGTGAGTATGTAGGTTTGCCGCCATATGGGTTTTGTAAGCAAGTATAAGTTAAACCTTATATAGATAATGTACATACCAAATTTTATTAAGTTATGTCAATAAATAAGCAAGATATAGGGTTTTCTTTATTTCCCATAAGAATAACATGGAAAACACATTTTCGGATTCGCCCCGTAACCAGTTATGCTATGATAAAAATTCAAAATACCAAATTGTTTGTTTTTTTAAGCTCTTTTAAATGGTTTCAGTTAAAATTGATGAATTTTAAAAATTAAGGTCCAAAAATGCCAAAAACCCATTTTTGACCCCTTTGAAACCCCATAAAACCCCGTTCCCATAACCCGACAATGCTGGTTCGCGAACTCATGAAAATAGACCTGGTCTTACACCTCAATACCGAATTTCATCAAAATCGGAGGTCCCCTTCAAAAGTTATCAGTACCACGGACACATATATATATATATATATATATATATATATATATATATATATATATATATATATATATATATATAGATATATATATACATATATATGAAAATGAACGAATGGTGTTTTTGGCTTCTGGGGACCTCAAAATGAAAAAGTAAAGTGGTCCCGGGCTTAGGTCTTACCATGGCTACTACCGTAATAGCGTATTCCCTATAGGGAAATTCGCTAATAAAAGTTGGAAGTCAGTCTTGCCTGTTATAATTTACATTTGTCATAAATCACAATTTAACAGTGTTATAAAATGAAATTAAAATTTCGAACGCATATTTCCCGTTATGTACGAGAAGGGAAATCCCGTCACGATCTCGTCTCAAAATTTTATGAGAATAAAAAATCCCGTCTTGTCTTGAACTAAAAATCCAATCTCGTCCATCTCTAATTGTTATAATAGTATATCATATTATTATTGTAATGAATAAAACCATTAAAAGCAATATATGAAACTAAGCATCCTTTTTTAGAAGATTTTGTTTTAGGGACAAGTTTTTACTAACAGCGCTCTCACTCACGCTCTCGCTCTCTCTCTATCCCTCACTCGCCTTTACCCCACTCAGTGAATTTGTATGGTATGATGAGTGGTCTAATGTCTTAAAAGGTGAAATGTCCAGGGTAAAATTTACCTCTCTGCGCGGTGTAATGTCTTGTACGATGAGCGGTACAATGTCTTAATCGAGGAAACGTCTGTATTTTGTCGCCGCCTTAAATATAACTTTAAGTATCATAACAAATCAGAAAGTAAATAACAAATTCTCTTTCTTTTATTTAAACTGGTTAAATGGTTATTAAAGAGTATTCCTGTAAACATTATTATTGTGAAAGGTGTTTAATTAATTTGTTGCTTCAATATCAATTGTAAATTAAATGAAATATTAAGTGCAACCGAAGCTTTCAAATGGAAAAATAAACCAACCAGAGGCACTAACTATTAAACTTGAAGCCAATTCAGTACCGTATGTACCTTTGACAGGTTATAACAACCAATTCTTTTCTTGAACTACTGTTGTTACAGCCATATGCAACACAATATGGCTTCATTAGTAAACATTATTCAATATGCAAGGGTAGTTGCTGCACTTGCAGTTGACAGTTACAGGACGTTCCCTGCTCCGTATTGTGCGACGCACGTGCACTCATGTGCCGTTATCCCCTCCAAAATTGGTGCAGCCCGATGTCAGTCCGTGCACCACATTGTCAGTCAATGGTATTTTTTGGTCCCTGATTTGTAGACACTTGCTTTAGATTTGCCATTTCGCAATAGGTGCTTACACCAAACTTGTAAGACATTCAGGGTTTTGGACAATTGACTGTTCCAATAATTGACATTTAGATAGTCAACTCTCTTCTGTACTATTATATGAAAGTTTAAATACATTTTGTTTAGCCCCGGAGCCGTAATTAAATTAAATAAGATTGACCTTTTTGTCAAACAACTCCAATTGTAATTCAATCGTTACGGCCGTTTTGGCATTACAATCATCAGACACATATTCCGCTGCAGCAGCTCTGCCAGAATTTACATCTGAGAGCAAAATCAAAAACAAAAATCACCCTTTGCGCAACACCTATTTGACACAAATTACAACATCAATGATCTGGACGCTAGCTTAGCAATTCTTTACTCCTATAGCAAGGGTAATAGATTAGATATACTAGAGGAATCCCATGGTTATTTTGATGGGAAATTTGAGGTTTCAATGGTGGATTTATTTTCAGCCTGATTCACATAAGTTTTTGGCGGAAACAACTACACACCAAGCCCTATCCAACGACAACGATGACTGGGACGGTGGCGACGTCCTGTAATCCAGCTACTTGGAGGTCACGAATTGTGGATAGTTATAAGCGATGGCTTGTGGATGCGATATTCTCTGGTGGGGATTAACGTCCGCACTTGTGAATACTAGTTCATCCATAAAGATCATCCTCATAATTAGACCAATTCGTATATGTGAGGTCAAATTGTGGTTTGGCTCCCACGTTAAACTGTAGGTCCCTAGATACCATTGGCTGTTGGGCTATTAATTAACACGTTCGCTACCGCCATGAAGAAATTATTCTCAAAATATAGCCCAGCCGGCTCATATTTGAGTCGGCCTGTTCTCTCAAGATAGCCCGGCGGCTCACATATGAGCCGGCCGGGTCCCTCAAAATAGCCCGGCCACTAAATACCCTTAAATGCCACCCTTAAATAGTTACCATGTAACTAAATGGTCAATTTTGAGATATCCGTCTATTTTAGAGGCTTGAAACTTTTGTAGCGGTATATAGGGAAACTGCTGCATATACTGCGCACTTGGTCCCTGGTTTTTTTAATATATGTGGTAAATACACGGTTCTATGTTGCCACTCCTGGATCCTTCAGCTGACTAGGGGTTGTCACATGTTTACTACCGGAAACTAACCTCAAATGTATAAACACGTGCTTTTAAGTGTAGATTGTTGAAGTGAGGTATGTCTGCCGTAATGTAAAAAAATAACATTACATTAACAATAGACCGGGCGGCTCATATATGAGTCACACTTAAAAAACAACTAAATACGACACATATTTTTCACATTCGCTGTAAGAACGATATATAAGTTATACATGATGAAAACAAATAGATATAATCAAATTTTTCGCCCGGTCTGTGAGGGTGGTTACATTCACACTTGCTGGTCCTCAGCAGAGGTTTTTTTTCTAGCATTGTGGTCTATCACAGTGACCCGGGCGGCTCATATATGAGCCGGGCTCATATATGAACGTGTTAACAGTCCTGTCCAAGGAGAACGTCGGCCTTAGTCAGTAACAAGAATATACAAGATCGCGCCACAATCATCCTACACTCATCCCTCATTCATATTCAGGTTAAAATACCCACTATGTGAGGTCCCTGTCTCAAGATAGTGATAGTGATAGTGATTCTATTTTAAATGACAAATTGCAATATATGTCATATTTCATATTCAATAATATTTTAGATTGGAGCAGTGAACGAATGCCCAATGAGCCAAGTTCAACTGGTAACACCGCGCAATGTCAAAGTCAACCGGACTGGGACGGTGGCGACGTCCTGTAATCCAGCTACTTGAAGGTCACGAATTGTGGATAGTTATAAGCTATGGCTTGTTTATGCGATATTCCCTAGTGGGGATCAATGTCCGCACTGGTGAATACTAGTTCATCCATAAAGACCATCCTCATAATTAGACCAATTCGTATATATGAGGTTGAAATTGTGGTTCGGATCCCACGGTAAATTGTAGGTCCCTAGATACCATTGGCTGTTGGGCTATTAATTAACAGTCCTGCCTAAGGAGAATGTCGGCCTTAGTCAGTAACAAGACTACAAGATCGCGCCACAATCATCCTACACTCATCTCTCATTCATATTCAGGTTAAAATACCCACTATGTGAGGTCCCTGTCTCAAAATAGTGATTTAGGATATTAGTGTACGACAGGCCTCTGCGTGATGTATATCTGTCGGTTTAGTGTATATGAAAAATGTTGTGTTATGTGTTCCATTTAAATTTTGACGAGACTGCTGCAGTGGAAGATGTGTCTGATGATGGCATTGTAATGTCCAAACGGCCGTAACAATTTAGTTACAACTTTTGGAGGAGTTTGACAAAAAGTTAAATCCTTATTTAGTCTAATATGAAAGTTGCCAAAAATTGCCACCCTTATTTTATGGTTATGAAATTAGGCTATGGTTCAAATACCAAAAAGTCAAATAAATATTGTAAATTTGCAAAAATAAAATATTTTTTTACACACTACCTAAGCTTAATCTAAACTTCCAAAGTATACATTTTTATCAGAATTTTTTGAGGAACCAAGAATATATAATTATTGTAGGCAAAAAAATGTATACCTAACGAAAATATAAAAATTTCATCAAGGTACCCTATACCTAGTAAGAACACAGAAAATATCGACCAAATTATGGTCATAAACTTGAAACATATTGGTCAGGATAATAATCACCCACCGCTACCGATAGTATCATTTTTTTATTACCAATCATGTGATGAATCCCAGTGATGTCATTTTGCTGCAGTCTTACAAATTCACCAGGATTTAAAGGTTAAAGTCCACGTACATTTGTTACTAACCAGAAATAAAAACAAACAGAAAACACTCAATCTTGTTTTTCTACCGAGGAACGTGATCTTTAGTATTAATTTCCTTCAACAATATATATTAACAGTAATAATAATTGTTTTTGTTTTTTATTATTTACAAACCTAAAACCCATCACCTAAATATGTATTTACTGACTGAGGCTAGCAGCTGACAATCAATCAATAAAATGCTGTTGTCGTTTATTTAGTCACTATTAATTGATTTGATTATTTTTCACAGATTGTATCAGAACAATAAAAGATCCTGAAAAACCAGCAACTCTTGAGGATTTAGAAGTTGTTTATGAAAGTGGAATAAAGGTGAGAATTTATGCATTCAGTTATTCGTTATAACAATCGCTATGGGCTTGAGATTTATAAATTAAGTGAGGTACATTTAACATGTAGAAAAGTGATAGATTTTAATATTGACCATAAGGTGTTGAGTTTTTATTAAAAAGTCACATCTTTTCATAAACCGAACTTTATTTTTTATGAATTTGATTGCTAAAGGCCAGGCCATGTTGATAATATTTTTTCTTGTAATATCTACTTTTCTTCCAAAGAACCAAATTTTACCTTATATTTACAAAAAAAAAAAATAATAACACTTCCTCAATTTAGAGGTTCCCCAGTAGGACATAGAATGATATACAATAGAGAAGATTAGGTTACAAAAATTTAGGAAGGTCCTTAGGTGACGTACAAATGGTTTCTTAAAATGTTGATGAGTCCTTCAGCGCACTTAATAATAGTTCTTTTAAAATCTTTTTTTTATTATTTTAAACTGTTTCACTAGTTCTTCCGCTTCCTTGGTTATTGTGCCCCTGGCTCCAATCATTACTCCTACCACTTTAACAATATCTAGGTAGTATTTTTGTTTGTCTTAGTTTGTGGTAGGAGTGTAAATTAGCTTTTTTCTTCATTGACTTCTTTGGTTTGACCAAGGTGGGACTCAAACTGAATTGTAGAGTCGATGATGGTGCCAGTTCTTTTCAATTTGTTATTATGTTGATCCTTCTCGTCTCACCATTCTCTGCGACTGTGCTGACCTCTTCATCCAGTTTAAAAATTTGTAATCTCAAATAAACTAAAAAATGGCAAATTTTGTAAAAAGATTTACAAGATATAAAAAAACTGCAAAAGTAAATGGTACCAATTTTGTAATGATCTGACAGCAAATAATTGAGTTATTGAGATTTCTGTGCGTAAAAACCTTGATTTTCCATCAACCCGGGAGAACTGACATACCGGTCGAAAGGACCGGGTTGGAAGTTTTTTTGATCAAAACAATATTTCCCGGTTGTTGGCAGTCTTCCCCGGCTCTGTACCTCATGCGCCACCTTCCAGGAACAGAGTGACGCATTTCCTGTCATTTTCCAACTTGTACAGCCAGTGCAGTGGATGATTCCATAGAAGACTGGTGCGTTCGACCGTGAGTCAGCTCCGGCGTTACGGGATAAATGGTGCATTTGACCGTGTGTCAGTTCTCGTGTAATAAAATTGTGACAGTTTTAACGGATGACGTGTTTGTAATTAAATCATTTTTCCTTATAAATATTTTTATTCTTGAAATCATGGAATCAGAGGAACGTAATCGGATCGATAGACCTCTTTCCTTACAATTCTCATCACCGATAAAATAAAATTGTGTAGTTCATTGACTAGCTAAAAATTGTTTTATTTTAAACAATATATACATAAATTAAAACTTTTAAATTGAAATGAATTTAATTTTGAGTGACAAAATAGATCGTTAATAAATGTTAAAAGTTTAATCAGTTTTTTTCTTTTTCTCTTCCACTAAGTAGGCTAAACAAAAACGTTTGATAAAAGTAAAAAACCATATATTTTTTTAACATACATTACAGACATTTTGTAAACACTTGTTTACAGTGTAAAATGTTAAAACAACTAATAAGAAAGACATATGAATGGGTTTTGAAAAATAAAATACCGATTTATTCAATATATGTGGTATTTTATTAAAAGTTGGTCTAAAAGACCGTGAGTCAGTTCTCACGTTTCCAAATCAATGTCAGTTCTGCCGGGTTAAAATTCATGCACATTTAGGTTAATTTAGAAGAGTATCAAAATTATTCAGTTATGTTTTATCAGATCATTACAAACTTGGTATCATTGGTTAGATAATCTAGTTTTTCAGTTTTTTTTTTTTTTTTGTATCATGTTAAATTTTGATAAAATTTACCGGTATTTGAAATTTGAATGATTTCTTTGAATGAAAATTTGAAATTTGAATAATTCAAGATATTTGAGTTAAAAAATTTTAAATGGCCACCATTTTGGTAATACACGGAGGCAAAAATAATTTTGTTTCTTTCAATAAATATTGTTGTAATGAAGGTCCATGCCAACTATGAACCCAGTCCATCTATATTTTACGGAAATAAAAATTATTAAGTGTAAAAAACAAAATGGCGGCTAGCGGGTTAACAAAGCATTTTAGGACATATGTTTATATGAACTTTTTTGTTTCTTTTGGCTTGCTGAACAACATTGAAAAGTATCGGACAGTAGAAGCTGGACACCCTGTATATAATTTGTGTCCATTCAATAGGTGACGAGAGACAATGGCAGCAAAGCGTACACAGTGGATATAGAATTCAACCCGACTGTGCCTCACTGCAGTTTGGCCACGCTGATCGGACTGTGCATGCGTATCAAGGTGGAGCGATGCCTGCTCGAGCGCATCAAACTTGACATCCACATCAAGAAGGGCGCTCACGACACTGAGGAAGAGAGTGAGTTCTGGAAGAATTAAATATCTCTCATATGTAGTTTTAAATTGGAAATACAGTAGGGAGAGATTCGGAATCATATTTATTTACAATAATTGAAATTACAAATAGTGTCATAATACAGTGTGAAATAAGAATTTGTGGTCAAGTCTGGATGAGAGTTTCATTGAAAAATTCCTTTAGTGACTAGAATGGACGATCCAGGAGCCATACTTTCAGTGCCTATCCCTGCGAGGTCCCTAACTTGGTGTGCATTTCTTGTGGCAGTGAGTTGTAGAGTTTTCTAACAATGTAGGACGGTTTAGTTTCAAACAGCTTTTTAGGTGGTGTGCTGGCAGGAAATATAGCTCCCCATTTCTGGTATTGTGTTGGTGAGTGTTCTTGTTCCTTTGCAAATCTTGCTCATCCACATACATCACCACCTCTTGGATGTACAGAAACACTATTGTCATGATTTTCTGTACTCTGAAAGCACCTCTGCAGCTTTCCTGGTTGTGTAGGCCAGCCAGGGCACTGATGCATTTCTTTTGGTGTGTCAGAATTTTGGGTACTCATGAAATCGAGCAAGATAAATTATATATGACCCTAAATACAGTACACTCTCGTTCATCGGAACTAATGTGGCGGACGGCCGGTTCGGATGTCAAAAAATTCCGATGAAGCGGAGTCCATCGTGAGTCATCATTTCCGCCCGTACGGTGACCTATCGTGATTGTATTCACTTTTGTTTTTAAGATAACACAAGAGATTTTATGAAAATAAGGCACTCAAACTTTGAAGATGGTAACAATAAACCTATAGGAATAAAAAAAAAAACGCAGCAAATAAAGATACAAAATCTTTATTCTCATATTCCATATTCATTTTCTACCCATATTCTAGCAGTCAACTGACTTCCACGTAACACAGGTGCAGTCGTGACGCGAGACAGACTGAATGACAGTTTGAGTTTGGGAAGTGGTCAAAACGGATGTTCACTTCCGGCCCCCTTTCTCTTTCTATTTTTGTGCGAATACTCCACGGCCTCGTAAATCACATCAATGGGTACAGATTATGGAAAACGCCTGATGACGTTTGATGCAAAATGTGATACTTCACTGTTGTGCGGATAAAACGAATGGAAATTGAAGGCGCTAAAACGGAAAAATTATTTATTTCGCAAGAAAAAAAATTAATGATATCCAGATTTTCAGTTCCGATGAAGCGGAGTTCCGATGTCGCCGAGTCCGATGAACGAGAGTGTACTGTATATTATATGGTGAACGGGATCAAATAAAATACTACAGCTTCCGTTACATCACAATTCTTTATTTTATTATAATTTCAATTATACTTTTAACATGGGTAACATGAATTCACTTGAAACATCAGTACTATTTACAATTGTGTTTTTCTCCTTACAAGGCAATAATTGGTCCAAGTGACGCTTCCACACTATATCATTAGTTGTTTTTACAACATAAGAAACCGGTCTAAGAATTTCTAAAACAACCCTCAACCCAATCACCCGTTCTGTAATCTTTCACCATAACCTCTTCTCCCTCCTTAAATGTCAAAGCTATAGGCCTTTTGCCCATCTTGCTGTCGTACATCTGCTTCTCTAAGATTAGGTCTTAACCTACCAAGCCTACTCCTAACAAGTTTCCTTATGGCCTAGTCCTAGTCCCCCTTATCATCGTCTTAATTAACAAACCTCGTAACTCACATTTTCCACTTTTTACAGGAGAAACAAAAAACCGTTTTATTTTTCATCAAGAAGAATTTCTTTTTAACTTGTTGTTTCTTAATTGAAGTATAAAATAACACTTAATGACTCTTAATTGTTTCTTAATTGAAGGTAATTAAAATATCCCTTTTCCCTTATTTTAACATTTTCTTGAGTAGAGTGGAGTTACGAGTTTTGAAATAGATTAGTAAAGGAGTTACGTGTTTTAAGAATGTAAGATACGTGGTTTGGTATAACCAATTTTGGAGTTAAGTGGTCGAAAACACAAATAATTTGGCTGTTTAAGGAGTTACTGGTTTGTAATAAGGAGGCTGTTTTAGGAGTTACTAGGTTTACAGAAACAAATTTACCTCTTAAAATATACGTGGTTTGTTTTCTCCCTTTTTTCAGTCTTTAAATATTTTTTGGAGTTACGAGACTTTAATCAACTGTGCAGGCACCAAACAACTACATAAAAACATAAAAATCACAAAAACACATTTTTTGGAGTTGCGTGGTTTGTTAATTAAGCCGACGTTATGGCCTGTTTTTGTTTCATGAAAACTTGATTTGCCATTTGCGCGTTTCCCCAAACAGGAAGTTCCATATGTGAGGTGGGAGTGAAAATAACCATAGTATGCCATTTCCAGTATATATTCTTTTACGTTCGAACTATTTAGTACGTTGAACTACCGTTGCACTGCAACTCATACAAACGTGCATGATACGTCGAACCATGTTGAAGGGTTAATGCTCCATTTGGGTGTGCTTGCAAACACACAGCAAACGTGTGAATAGAATTTGTAAGGCTAGTCTATCAGTTGTCTGAATGGATAATTTGTATCATAAAACTATTATTGTCTCAAATTAATTAAAGTTATTACTTACGTAATTGCCTTAAGGTATCAAAATAATCCTCAAATCAATGGATTGCCGGACATGTTTCGAGGGCACTACCCCTCATCCTCAGCGGCAAATCAATCATAAGTTTAGTAGTTGATGATTGATTTGCCGCTGAGGATGAGGGGTAGTGCCCTCGAAACATGTCCGGCAATCCATTGATTTGAGGATTTTTTTGATACCTTAAGGCAATTACGTAAGTAATAACTTTAATTAATTTGATAAAAAAGGTATCAAGGCTGTTAGAATAATAATATTATTGTCTCTTAATGAACGGTTTAGTATCAGTTGAAATATCTTTCAAAATAGCTAAGAGGTGCTAATTTATTTGTTCACAGTCAACAAACAGATAAATGACAAAGAGAGAGTAGCTGCAGCAATGGAGAACCCTAACCTAAGGGATATGGTGGAAAAATGCATTAAGGAAGAAGACTGATCCATAGCTGACTGTTAAAGGTAACTTACTAAGATTTTGATTCAAGGAGTTATGGTCCAGTTATTGAGCCATGTCTTATTCCACAATCATCTATCAGGGAATGTAAACAATTAATTAGGCCTACATATTTTAACATTTTATGCAATATTATGTTAGCAGCAACCAAAATATACAGTCTGGTTCCAATTTGACTGCCTGAAGTGTAAGACATTGGTCATATATGAGATACTTTGATCATATATACTGTACTTAAAAAAAATTAGTTTTTTACATATTTGTGGAAAAGTGAGTTTTCTTCAAGTGGAATCTGTAGGTTTAGAGTTAAACTTTCTGCATATAATTTTAATAAGTTATCTAAGAGGGGAATTTAACTCTTTATCAGTAGATAGTTTTGATGTGAGTTTACAACACAGATTTAACTTGTAAGATACTTTTTGTTAAGCCGGGTTTACACGCAACGATAAAACGGAACGTTTTATCTGAATGATAAGACGTTGCATGCAAGACGGAGCGTGTAATCCGCAAGTCGTTACGTCTTGTCGGAGTAGGAGCCAGATCGGAAGGTTGGTGGAAATTTTCACCAATCTCTTGAGATCGCACGACAAGACGGTGGTTGGCGTCGACAAGTCGTGGCGTGTAAACGGATTCACCTGTCTCGACCTCAGTTCTGCCGTCGTCGTCTCGCATCTCACCTCGCATTTTTGAGTACTGTGTGTGTTCCAGTTGTTTTTTGAAAGTTTTTGTTTGCTTACCACTTTTTTTAAGTTTATTAGTGTTTAGTGAAGGAACTGAAATGTCAGACCTGCATCAAAATCCCCGAGAGTTCATGGTAGAGTTCATAGAATTCTACAAAAGCTTTCCTTGTTTTTGGCAAGTTAAAAACAAGGACTATTCTGACAGAAATAAAAAGGACGTGGCATACAATGAGTTGGTGAAAAAATACAAAGAAATCGAACCTAACGCAGATAGATCTACGGTTGTGAAAAAAATTAATTCATTCAGAACAGTGTAGGTTTTTTTATATTGTAATTTTAAAAAATGCATAAATAAAGTTTTTTTTTACCTTAATGAATTTCTTCAGTACCATGTATATTGCCTTGCACGTTTCAGGTATTATCTTGCTAAGCGACGGTTTAGATACAAGTGTTGTAAATTCCAAGTCTTTGTAAATTCTTCCAGTTGCAAGGAATCTTAATGTAGCACTAAGTCTTTCGTGTGGTGTTAGGGAATTTCTCATTACGGTTTCTTGTCTTTTAATCAAAGGGGACACCAAATCCAATAACTCTTTATAAGAATCCTCGGTCATTCTCAAGTAGTTCCTCCAATCAGAAGGTTCATTACTTAATTCTTTTAGCGACTCAATATGGGATAACCTCTTCTGTAGTAACCAATGACGACTCCACTTACTTCTAGGTTTTCTTCTCCTCTTCGCATTTCTTGAGAGGCACACTATATACATAGACCAAAGCAATAATTCTTCCATTTCTAGCATGAAAATCACTTCACCAATGGAAAACACCAACTGAGGAAATACGAGACGTGTGCATGCACCAGACAAATAGTTACGTTTTATCGTTACCGTGTAAACGATCGTCCGATATCCGACAAAACGTACCGACTTGTCGACGACGTTTTGTCGTTCAATTTATCGTTGCGTGTAAACCCGGCTTTAGGCCTAAATAACTGTTGTTTTTGTTTAGCCTACTTCACTATATTTTTAAACAATATTCACTATTGGTTAATTTTTCATCTTCGGTGGAAGATATAGAGGAGGGGTCACTGGGGTCATCACCTTCTCATCAAATTTCTCAGAATAAAAAAACTTAATGAATATGTTTCTGGCTACTGTTTCTATAACTTTCCAAGGCAATTAAAATTAAGTAGATAGAATAATAATAAATTACATACATTCAATTGAATTGAATTCTGTACAGTTATTTTGTAGGAAAACAGGTGGTCCGTTTTAGTAATCTAATATCAAGGTCCTATGAGGGTGGCAACACCGATGACCTGAACTGGACAATCAGGTCAGCGGACACACATCTGTAGTTAATTAGTTCATATTGTTGCCAGAAACTGGACGGTTACAAGATATTTTGGGTATTTTATGCATTTATAATTAATAATGTGTCAATAATTTTTCCTTCCAGCTTCTGCTCTACTAATTAGTTCAGTTTTTTTATTATTATTATTATTATGTTTATGTTCCAATAGCATCAAAAATTATTATTTCGGGGAACTGGCCAGTTGTGAATGCAAAAAAGGAAGTCCAGGCTAAGCTGGTATAACACTGTATCCTCCTGGTGTAGGGGGGAGGGGGGGCGCATGTTCACTCATGAGCCAGACACTATGTATATCATTATTTAATTCTATATTATTTTTATGACTCCACTGACGCTATTATTCCTGAGCATTATACAGGTCTGACAGGTACTGGGTTTTTTTATTCACACTAAGATTTGATTTATAAAATAAATAAAGAAATATTGAGTGGGCCTAGAGACCACCTGACACTTCTTAATTGACAATAATAAATTCAACGGATACAATAAATGAGACTGATATACAATAATTAACTACTGGTGTGAGACAAGTCTTTGAGAGATTTAAACTGATGGGATAATTTGGTATTTTCAGACTGACACCATGGTGCGCTTAAAAAAATTGAAATTGACCCTAAACACAAGAACAAATTAACTAAGTGAAGGAATAGTACTTAAAATAATAATGAAACTTAATTAAAATAAGTGACCTATGGACTGACTGCTGTATCTTAAAACTAAAAATAAAATCCTGCAAGACGCGGTTGCCGGAAACACGTCGGGTCAAGCCGACAGGTTTTATCAGTTCGATTATTTCACTATTCACTTCAAAATTTACTTTCCTAAGAACTTGCGATTCCTAATTCACTCCAATCTTTCACTTTCATTGTGGGAGCTGGTTAATTAGAAAAATGTGTCTACTCGTGCGCCATTTAGCAATAAATTCCTACCCTTCACAGACCCTCCCACTCTCCGATGCCAACTGAGCCATACCATGTTGGTAACGGCAATGAATACAAAAACGTTAAGAAGGTCACATCCCATGTTAAAAATTGGCCAACATTTTATTCCGCTAGGAGCGCTGTAAACTGAACTTGAGCACTCCAAATAAGAGATAGCGCCAGAGGAATCGGCCTAAACATAGTACGAGAGAGAGGTAAATATAAAATTTCTTATTAGTATTGTGTCGTTAAAACACTATTTTAAACATTAGTTATCTAGCTTATTTGGTATCATTGGAAAGCTTTTTTCAAGAAGAATCGTTATTTTAAGTCATCAAATCCTTTTATTGTTAAGACTTTGTCGTATGGGGTTTCAACTTTAATGTTATTCTAATGAAGATATTTTATTGAATCATATGTTTACAAAAATAAACTAAGTTTTAAACGTCGTCATGGTATCCTGCTATTTTCAAATTTGTTTACTTAGGTTCCAAAATGAGCACTAATGTAGGCAGACGGAAATAGTGTTCCTACATTAATGGTGAGAATTGGTCCAGTAATGGTGAAACTGTTATAGGTTATGTATATGTGAGTGCAGCGTGAGGACGAGATTCTTTGCTGGTGACCATCTGCAACAAAGTCAGAATGTAATCTGACTAATAGGTCATTGTCTCGTGCGCGCTCTCATGGTGGAGTGCGCTACTAAGTCAACAGAAACTTTCTTAACCATTTCTTCCATAAGATGTGACCTTCTTTACGTTTTTGTATTCATTGGTAACGGCCAGTCCAAGTTCCACCCCTTGCTCTCCTCTGTCGAGGCATGTGACTGGTTGTCACTGACCAATCACAGTTGATCTGTGCTTGGTTGATTATTTTAAATCTTAAAATCAGGACGATGTCACAAATATTGAATAAAGTAGTTAAAGGATGTAATGTAATTATGCAGAGTTCAAATCAGGGTAGCTAGCAAAAAAAAAGGTTATTTTTCCTTATCCTAGTGAATACTAATTATTTCAAATATCTGTTTGTTTGTTTTAGGTTTTGGCTGGAAGTTAACCAACTGTATATAACAAAAAATTATGTAAATAATCTGTAGAAATGTATATTTGGGTTTTAAGTAACTTATATCTCAAGTTGTACAATATTTATAATTTACTGTAATAAAGGATTTTTGTAATGATAGCCATTTTTCCTTCTAACCTTTATCCATGTTAATTGAAAAATGGAGGGTGAGTGTGTTTATTTGTGGCATTTGCTTGTGTTTACTTTTTTAAATTTTACCTATCCCTAGGAAACTTAATAGAAATTTCCACTCTATGGTTGGAAAATATAGAAAAAATATGAAAGTATAAAATATAGGTTAAGTTTACTCATCTATATGTTGTTACTTCATTTAGTTAAATGAGAATAACATGTTTAAAGTGCTTCTCACTTCTTATTTTTCAATACTTTTTCATAACTTGGGGTCAAAAACCATCTCTTCGATGACTGCTAAAGTATCAACGGATACCAGTTCTTTGGTTCATATTGTTACCCCCGTCATAACAGACCTGCGTACTCAGCAAATTTCTAATGGCTGTTATTGGTAATCAAAATAACTATAAATCACGTAATGGCCAAAATTCGACCACAATTTTATTTGATCTGGACTCTGAACGCATTGTATAAAATATTTAATCTCTAAGGGCCGTTTGCACCAATTTAGTTTAAACCTGATCTTCAGTTTAAACCTAATAAGTTTAACCCAAAAGTCAGTTGCACATGCATAGTTTAAACTTACATCTCCAGCATGGGCAGAGTTTCGGGGGGGTCTGGGGGGTTAACGAGGAGGGCCTATCATGGTCGTCGGCCTTAAAAGGGTTAATCAAAATGTCGTGCATCTACTACATGGACAATCCTTTATTTTGAAAATCATTCAAAAAGGTAACCACTTATTGGGAGTCTATAGACAACGGGAGCGCCAGTGCATTTCCTTATTCCTGGGTTTCATAAAAACTGAGTGTATTCATATCCCCAAAATACTTGTATCTTGTATCAGACTGTGCTATCCACCATAAATGTTTACTTCGAACTCAGCCTGAATGTATAGAGGATTGGTAAATGTCCTTTATCACTGACCCCCGTTGGCCCCCCCAGCAATCAGAGGTAAACTCCGCCCATAATCTCCAGCGGATTTTAACAGAATTAATCTCTATTAAATTTAATCCGGTTTATCATTTATTTGTGCAAATGGCCCTAAAACATCTGTTCTTCCTGATTTGTTAGCATTTATTATTACAAAAGTTGTCTAATGATTTAATTAATCACCCTTCTTCCATAAGATTAACATTGAAATTATGAAAGCCTATAGGGCGTAGCCCTGGGTGCCAATGAGAATTAAAATGGGATTCTGCTCATCTTCAAGGCACTACCTTTCTAACGGTATGCTCGAATTTTTCTTACGATACACCCGAGCTGAGAAAAAGGAACATGCTTGCCAATCATATATAAAAGATATTTGGTGGTATAAGTGGGTGATATATTGAGTTATTCATAAATCTAATTAATTAATACTCCACACACGGAAATATAAAATATTTCATTACATTATATAGTCATTATTGTTTTTAAAATATGAATAAATTTTGGTTTTATGGAAAAGCTAAAGCTACCATGAAGTACCTCCGTTGCAGCAGACCTGCATACTCAGCGAATTTCCAGTGGACAATAGACAATATTCTTAGTTTGCAATTTCATTGGGAAGAGTTATTAGATACATAATTTAATTGCCGATGATCTTTTTTATGGTATTAATACCATCAAAAAATTTGGTATTAATAAGATGTAAAATGGACTGTCTGTCAGCCATTTATGCAGAGCTGGTCTTACGCCCTTTTAAATTTTGCTTCTCAAATCTTGAGGTCACTGGTCGGGAAGTCTCATTCTTATGTATGAGGGTTTCTTCTCAAAATGGCTTAAGTGGTGTTGTAAAAAATTATATCATAATATGTGCTTGAGATTGATAAGGTACATTTTACCTCGCCTGATGAAGTCATTTGTTACTGTACGCATCACAACTTCCTGGATGTAAAGCGCTACATACAACAGTCAGTGCATTCACTATCGGAATGATTCTAGACAAGACAGCTGTTAAGTCCAGCAAGTATTCTGATTGCTTTATCTGTTGTTAAGGATCACTTTGTATGTTAGCGGCCGAAGTTCTACCCTGTGCTTTAACGCTTTCAATCCCAAATTATGTTGTACGATAAAATAATTTTTTCTTTATTTTTAGCATAAATATATGCCAAATATTGAATAAATCTGTTTTTAGCAAATTGCCTTCATATTTTAATAAACAATTATAAATATTGCATTTTTTCTTCAAGGGGCATACATTGTAATATAATTTAAATATTTGGAAAATTCTTTTGTTGCAAAAATGCAACAATGGGCGTTTTATATTATTACTTATATGTGAATATTAATGTCTTAAGAGGGGGCTAAAGGAATAGAGCGATTATTTTGCCAAAAGCAGTCAAGTGGCCATTGTGGAAACTACCTGAATACGTTTTGCATTGGTCACAATCATACTTAAAGCAAAAAACAATATCCAGTATTCGGTGTAAAACCTGTGGCTAAAGAAAAACTGCTGCACTTCAGCACGTGTGAGACCCAAGACTCAGGTAGATGATGTTTTGGCCGTGGAAAGTAGGCCTTTTAATTAATACATCATATTCATTGACTACGTTCATAGCCTTCGCGCCCAGAAGTTTCAGCGGCTACCGATAAAGGCTATCGGTATCGGGGGTCTCGCTGATAAAAAAGTTCAACATAGTGTTTCATCTGCTCCCATTTTGTGCCTTTTTGTTTTATAAACATAAAACAATGCATGCTGAATATAATAGATTAAAATGTGAATACAAAAAAGCTGTAAAAAAAGCAAAGTTACACAGTAATGTTTTTTATATTGAAAATAGCAATAATAAATGCAAAGCTGCATGGGATCTTATTAATAAAAATAATTTATATATTGAAAAAGTAAGTGTGACTATTAAATCTGATGACCTAAATAATTATTTTATTGATTCTATACAAGATATTAAGCAGAAAATTAACAATCCCATACCAAACAGTTCATATTTCCATCTCATAGAGAGAATTACAAATGGTAAGTTAAATTCAGTTGGGAACATATTACATCAAACAACATTTTAACTGCAGTGGAGGAAATGAAAAACTCTGAGAGTAAGGATTTGTACGGCATTTCAAATAATTTACTTAAAAAAATTGTTTATAGTCTAGACTTTCCACTTGCAAAATGTATCAACTTACTTTTAAAAGAGGGAATCTTCCCAGATTGTTTGAAGATTTCTCGTGTATGTCCAATCTATAAGAAGGGTCCCAAAGACCAGCCACAGAGTTTTCGCCCCATCTCAGTCATCTCGGTAGTAGGTAAATTAATTGAGGTTTTGGTTTACAAACAAGTAAGTAAATATTTTGAAACGAACAATCTTTTTAATGTTTCTCAATTTGGTTTTAGAAAGGAAATGTCAACAATTGATGCTTTGGACAATCTTATAAGGCAAATATATCAATCTTTTGAAAATAAAACCTTTGCTCAGGGCATGTTCTGTGACCTTAGCAAGGCATTTGATTGTGTTGATTCTAAAATTCTTATAAAAAAATTAAATCTTTATGGATTTGATAGCTCGCCTCTAAAATGTTTTTCGTCATATCTAGATAATCGTAGACAAAAAGTAACTATTGATGGGAATACATCTCAAGAAAAAAAAGTAGACTGGGGGGTTCCACAGGGATCTGTCCTTGGACCACTGCTATTTTTGATCTATATTAATGACTTACCATTGGCAATCAACACAAAAACTATCCTCTACGCTGATGACACAACTTTTTTTCACAAAAGCAACAGTGTAATTGAGCTCGAGAATTTAGTCAATCAGACAACTATTGAAGCAACAAAATGGTTTCATTCAAATGGACTATTGCTGAATGAGGATAAAACACAGAACATACTTTTTACATTAAAACAAAATGTCAATGGGACAAAAATGGGAGAGTCAAAATTTTTGGGTTTACATCTTGACAATCATTTAACTTGGAATTCACATATAGACAATCTCTCTTCAAAGCTGTCACGTGTAATTTATCTTTTAAGGCGTCTTATTGATTTGATTCCTAGAAGTTATGTAAGGACAGCCTATTTTGCTTATTTTCAGTCAGTAATTAGATATGGTCTAATATTTTGGGGTGGTTGCTCGAGAATTAAAGAAGTTTTAATCCTTCAAAAGAGGGCTTTAAGAGCTATGAGTAGGTCAAATCCAAGGGAGCATTGCAAACCTATTTTTATCAATTGGCAGATTCAAACAGTAATAAATTTGTTTATTTATGACATCATAATGTATGTTTTGAAAAATCCTGATTTGTTAAATTTTAATAATCACAACCATAATACGCGTTACAAAAGTAGTGCTCTTATAGAGTCCCACCGTCTCAGTAAAACAGCAAACAGTCATATTATTTTATCAATCAAAATTTACAATGTTTTAAAAAATTCAATAAGTGTACATCCTTTCAAAACATTTAAAAAATTGCTTTACAGCTGGCTACTGGAAAACCCTTTCTATAGCTTGGACGATTTCCTTAATTTAAAAGTTGTAATATTTTAGAAAAGTGAGGTAATAATACATTGCAATTATATTTTGATTGTATAATTGTACAATTTTGTATATTTATGTGTATATTAATTTTTAGATTATTAACAAAAGCTTGTGACTAGGTTTTCTACTATAAATCTGACATTGTCAATGATACTGTAATTGTGTCCAAACGACAAATAAAGAGATTATTATTATTATTATTATTATTAAAGGTGGGAGGGGTTTTTAATGAAAAATAAAGACTTGGGCTATTTGATTCGCTTTTGGTTTTTTTTATATTTTG